>CM065925.1:30642433-31317433 GCA_033439105.1 Magallana nippona | reverse complement strand
GTGTTAAGGGATTAAGAAACGATATACTTTTATGCTATCAGTTACTGTAATGAAGCTAAATAACTGAATTGCATTGTTTCAGGAAACGCCCATGTTGTATGCGAAAATTAGGCGAGCTAAAGGGCAAGGAAATCAGATCAAATTATAATTTCGAAAAAAATATACTTTTGTTACATAATGTAAACTATTTAAACGGAAGCAGTATGTTAAAATTGCATAGGCTTGTATCGTTCATTTTTTTTTCTAGAAAATCAGTTATGTTATAACTATACCTTCAAAAATAAAAAAAAAAATGTTCGGTAGATAATGCTAAAATATTTTGTAGAGATGAATAGTTTGAACATCATATATGTGTGCTCATACATTGGATGCATTTGTTTCAACCAGAAAACAATCACCAGTCATCAATTCAGCACAGCAAAAGCGCTCCTGTATCAGCACCATGATACTTCCTCGTTATATTTTTTTTTCAATGAAAATGTATTTAGAAGTATCTATAGATGCACGGTTAGGATATATTAAATTAAGCAATTGCAAGTCAAAGGAATTTGTCAGGGTTTTCATTAAAGGCACTGTTATACATAACTTGAGGAAGAAACAGCTAATGAACAGTAAAATGCAAATCATCATAATAGAACGCGAGTTGCAGACTCTGTATATATTAATAAAAAACGAAAAAACTCCCCGCCCTTGTGAAGGCTTTAATTACATGTGATTTGTCTTCCTCAATCGAGTAATCACCGTGGAAAAAGAGGAAAAGCGATTACTAGTATTTTATCTTTTTCCCATGAAAAAAGTGTCGATTTTACCAGGTCTTATCAATTAATTTAAACAAACGACTTTATATCCTTAGCATAGTAAATCTGTATACGGAACGAGTGATTGTTACAACAAGTGATTAAATGTTTTATGGTGCCCCAACCTAAGTCCTATATCCTATACCTTCTTGTCAATTTCAAGCCTTTCATAGGGATATCCAGGAGGGCCTGGATATTTGTAGCATTAACTTGCTATCATAAATTGTGTCTAATCGACAACATGGCATTAGCATGTTGTAATTTGTTGCTTTCTAGAATAATAAATTGTGAGCATCGAAAGAAACTGACATATCCGTCGATAGTTTATCTCACTGAGACAAAATATAAGAATGACAACCGGCAGAAAAAAGGCACGCGCGAAATGTGATCAATTACTTACGTGCTAAATGCCACCTCTTTTCTGGACTTATCAAACAAAACGAACAATACCAGAAAGAATAGAATTATCATTAGGACAAGAATAACATACAACTATTGTTCGAAAACAACATCTTCAACAACAGGAAATACAATGCTCAAAAATACTAACAATGCAATATTTATTGAAATGGTAGCTATATTTGAGCATAATTTTTTATCATTTATAATTATTAATTACACCTTATAACATGCGAAAATGTCAAATTTCATTTTTCTCATTTTTCTTTGAGAATTATGCGGCACATATACAATTTATCTTTATTTTAGAATATATATTGTTTTATATATACATCAAATACAATTTCTGTGGTTGTGTATAGTAACAAAATGAGATGAAATAACTCATGTACATCCAAAATAAGAAACTAATATGTTTCAAAGCTATTTTGCTTTAAACTAGATCAATTTGTTGTATACCATAAAACCTGTGTAATGAGAGAGATCCTGTATATAACATTCGCGAGGTTAAAGTGGCGTTTATTAGGATTATATATTACTAGTTTGAAAGGAATATGCTAACTTTTAAAGCTATCTTTTGTTTGTGTTTCACACTCTATTAGGGAAAGGTATACAGAATATGTCCGAGAGATTTACTTATATAAACACGTAAATTCAAATGTTTATATTTATCCGTTTGCTAGGGTTAAACGCATTATGGAATAATCCGATATTGGGAAATAAACTTTAGCGATATCTCTTACCGCCCTAATACTCTCTAATGCATCTTGATGCATTTGTATTACTTTCATTGGTAATAAGGATTGCTAGTGATCATGAATTGTCCAATATATAAAACAAAGTCAAAGAGCTTGGAATTTCGTTCACCACTCTATAGAACCGCGAAATATTTCATTTTTTACAATGAAAGAATTCGAAGTATAAGTTTCTAAATCATGCAATGCAGATTGCAAAGTCTTCTCTGTGCGGTATCAAATTATAAGTCTTTCTTTGATTTCAAAATAGCAGTAAATAAAAAAAAACTGTTGTATTTATATCAGAATCTTTGGTTTAACAATAAATCTTTCTTTATTTGCGATTGGCTGCCGTGCTTTTCTCAACAAGAGCAGTCTAATTTGATGCAAACCAATGATAAAGGTTCTAACTGTGTTTAATGTATCAATTGTTCACTGTGTGTGATAATACTCCAGATCCACTTTTCGTTTCCCCATATTGCAATATCATCGAATCAGTGCGTATACATGGTTGCTGAGCATCATATTAATTGAGAAGCGTGAAAGAACAAAAACGAAATCCCCCTAAATCTCGTGGATTTTAGATTTACGTTTCTTATGTTGTCTCGCTTGTAAACTGAGGGATTACGAACAAAATGGTGGATAAATACTGCCATCAAATATTTCATTTCATACTTTTGTAAAATATATGAGCGACGCGCGGAGAAAGATAGCTACAAAATTGATCTTAATATCCCAGAAAAGGTGTGATTAGGTCTTATCCTTTAATGACTCAAAATCCGCAGCAATTCTTTATTAATTGAATTTTAAGATGTTGTCATTTATTTTAAAACAAATCCGCGTGTAAACTAAATCAGTGATAAATCATTCACTACTAAATTCACACCTGTGAAATTAAAATTTGGGCGATAACATCATAATAAGACTTGAACACAGAATCATAGAGGGTCAGACAGATTGAAATACCGACCTACCCTTGCTCTCATGCTAAGCGTGTATCCTAGAACGCTATGCATTTGAGCTTCCAGCGAGATTGAAAGGTTTAAACCACTTAAAGGCAAGAACAATGCATAGATCTAACTCGTGGATTTATTTCAAATTAAAATTTTAAAGGAAGACAAACATGTTAAACACATTGCAACCTTTGTTTTTCTACTTGATAACTTTTTTACCTCGAAGATTAAAATGTCAATAAAAATAAAGACCACTCAAATTATTTAAAGTTTTTGTAGTCGAAAACAAAGTGTGGAGTATTGGTTATTAACCGTTTAATATCCTATATTTTCCAATGGTTTCAAAAATCTATAAAATATCATTATCTTTTAATCGTTTACAGGATGCAATGATAGATGGATACATTAATAAATTTAAGGTTGTTTCTGGCCTTAAGTCGTAACAATAGTGCCGAGCTTTGCGTTTCGAGTTCCCAATTTTTCTCAGGCTGGGTGGTCAACAAACAAACTAACTATCAGATCTGCTTTAAAACTTTTAATATGATATATTTGAACATAAACTATTATTAAGGAAGTGCAAAATTAAAATACATTAGCTTTAAAAATTTTCTAAATCTTTATACAGAGATCTTCTTCTAAAAGAGGTAAATATACCCTACAAATGGCCACGACCATCTAGCCTTCTTAAGACTAAGTATTTTGTACACCTGGTCGCAATAAGTAAAGAAATACTAGCTGCAAAATGATGGTACAGAAGATAAAAGCAGGTCTGTTGCAACATTATGCAGCTCTGTCGATTTCAAAATTTCTTGAAAGGATGTTTACCAGCAGACAATCTTTTATTCGGACAACTTTGTTTGTACATTGAATTTTCGAACGTCTAAGATTATTCTATTCAAAATCAATTTTACAATAGATCAAATAATTTGCTAAATCATAAGAGCCTTATTATGACACTTACTTGTTTTCGGTCTCGAATCATGTTGTTACTCACTCGAGGTAACGTTTGTATGCATGAAGGTTTTACTGACAAAATGTATTGATGAAACTTAAAAAAGATATGTTACTGAGGACAGTGACAACATATATTTTAGACACCTATATGAAAATATAATTTAATTTTGGTTTAAAGCTTTTTTTGATTGGCTGGAAAAATTAGTTTATATCGTAGAAATATTGTTGCCTACGTCACGATAAGACTAACGTCAAAACGTATCAATCCACCTGACGTTACATCTGACATTTGGTTCAACTGTATTTCTTTATAGAGGTTAAATGGTCTTACTTTCTTCACTGAATAACAGAACATTAGATTATAACATATGAATTCAATAGGTACACAATTTATACTCATATAAAATAGGTTGGAACAGTTTTTTTGGAACAGCTTCGTGGTTTATAAAACGTAAACTTCACAAACCCAGTTTATACTTGTATAAATTAAGTAGCTATTGAATTGATTACTGATGCATCTGTGACATTGTTACGGACAATAAAATAATAAATGGTGTTACTGGTTTGAGTAAAAAGATGAAGCAACATGACTGATTACCTTGTAAACGTATAATTTTGTGGCAACTGCACAATAACGTTTAGCTTTTACTTATTTGCTATCATTTGCTTTCTATCCACAAAATGGTTTAAAAAGTTTAACATCTTAAAGAACGAAAACTATTTATTAAGATGTAATGTCGCTTTTCTTTAAAAATGACATTATTTCAATATTAGTTAAATGTGATGTCGGGCTGTGGTTTTTCTTGGTAAATGGTCGTGGACCTTGATTTTTTTCTCTGAGAGTGGTTTCCCTTTGTATACACTTAAATCACCTGTACCACCTGTTCAGCGAATATCTGGAATCGACCACAGCTTTTAATTTGGAACCGTTAGTTTATTATTCACTTTTCATCATACATATTTAACCAAAAAACAGTTATAACAATAAACCTGATAGACAGGTTTGTACGTTTTGCGTTTTGAATAATTCAAAAATGAAATATTCGTTTTTTGATTGAAGGTCCATTTTACCACGAACCATCAGCCAAGAACACAAATCCATAAAACATCTGTTTGGAACAAAAATAATAATGTCGCATTCGGGTTACACTTTGTCAATCTTCTAAATGCATGGATTAGAAAGACACACTATATTGTAGAATTGCTCGATGAAAATCAAAAGAGAGCAAAGATTTTGATTGTTGCATTTTATCAAATTCTGCATTATTTGATTTCAATTTAGCTTCGGCCACCATACCAGTACTGCCATAGCTGTATATAGAATATTGGTACCAGTTTTATTTTGTAGTGTATTGCAAAGAAGTTAACTATTTAAAAAATTAACGGAAAAAATTATAGTTTGCATTCATAAGATGTTTTAGATTTCTGATAGATAAAAAAATGATGAAAACGTATACCTTTATAGTGAAATTATAATATTTTATTCTTATTGTAGCAGATTCCAATATTTTCACAAAAGTAAAAACAAACCCGGCGAATTGATATTAAAGGTATAAAAATCTTGAAGAATTTAAATGAAACCCAGAGATATTAAAGTGATCATAATTATTGAAAAGAGATATGTAATTAAAAAAAAAGAATTGAAATCTACTGATCAGTCATAAGCGAGAGTGTGATTAAAATTTGAATCTTTTTTTCTGTTCTGGATTATTGCTTAAAATACTTATCTGACAGCTGCATATGGAAGGAGTATCGCTAATCTTTGAATCTTATTTCACAGGATGCAGCGAAGTCATCCGTTAGTGTCTTAACAAGGACGAATGATTTGTAGTTATTGTCCACCACACATATTTGTATGATTTTTAAATATCATTATACAAATTTGATATTTAACATAAACATCATTGAAAATATTTTTTCTTGATACACGTGTACGTAAATTGAAGATAAGATTAATGTAAACTATCAGTTTTTCCTGCAGGGTTAAGGTTAATCTCATGATGAAAAAATTAAGATGTTTGGTATTCTATGGTTATTGATTGATTTGATTGTTTTTGTTTAGTTTTAGTTTTGTTTAGTTTACATGTACCAAAAATATTTTGAATATGATTTTAAAAACTATTTTAATTAAGGAATAATATTTTAATGCTTGTACAAACACAAATGAGTTAATTTTAAAAACAATATCATAATGATTAATTTACTAATGAAAAAAGTTTTAGATTCAATGAACACATGTTAGAATGGACACAGAACAATACATACATGTTAACAAGAACTCAAAGATATTCAAAATAGGGTTGTCACAAGTAAAGATATTTAAGTATTGAAAAAAAAGTTTATTGTAAATTGTCATTGAACAGTTTTAAGCAATAACCATCTCTGAGAAAGACCAATTTTGACATAATGGTTGTATATGATATGCAATATCTTTACGTATGATCGTATGATTATGATTGTTATATTATGATCTTTAAAGCACATATAAGTATGACTGTTGATGTTCCATATGAAATTAGACTGCTCTTGTTGAGAAAGCACGGCAGCCAATCGCAAATAAACAAAGATCTATTGTTCCATATTTTTGCCAAAGGTGTTACAAGTATACATAATCTTTTCAATGATTTTACAAAGAGCGTGTCCATGTAAACATTTATAATCTTATTTAGTAAGTGTATATTAAATACATGTTACCACCATGACATCTATTTAAAACTTTAACAGGTATATATCCTATATATTTTATTGGTTGTTCATCTTGAAACTATACCGATGCTGTTGATGAGTTAATCGATGATTATGCTACTCAATTTTTTTTTTCAAAATGGTTTATATTCAAGATATTATAAAAACCAGTAGGAACCAATTTGAATATAAAACATAATCAAAGTAGAACAGAAAGGAATAATAGTATATGCAAAGTACATTGTCCTTCTATTTATTGATATGAAAAACGATGCCTAAAATAAAGTACCGTGTTTGTAAAATTTTCGCTTTCGCTGTTCTTTTCTTTTATTGTATGAATAAATGCGTGACTTGATTTTCATCATGACTTCCTTTCTATAACGTTTATCTGCTAAACACGTGATTTTTTTAATGATAAACATCACAAATCAAATCAAAGTTGAAATACTAGCAGCTATTGATCTTTTCCAAAAGCAATGGATACAGAACAATCCCACATAGTTAAAACATTTGAATTTATGGACACCTGTTAAAATGTTAGATTGCGATATATGAATATCGTCATATGAAAGCTCTAAAATAATCTCCACATGAAGTTAGAGACAAACAAATGTGCCAAATTTTAAATGGTTGCTCTGCATGTTAAGTATTACAACGTCATGCGCAAACAAACTCAAATCAGCTACCCCTTGTTAAAATAGATACATGTCTATTTTTTTCTTGTTAGATATTGCTTAAGAGATATCCTTGCGCTTCTCCCATGATTAACCCCCAGTAAAAAGATACATT
Organism: Magallana nippona; assembly: GCA_033439105.1. Lineage (NCBI taxonomy): Eukaryota > Metazoa > Mollusca > Bivalvia > Ostreida > Ostreidae > Magallana > Magallana nippona. Next base: position 31,310,122 of record CM065925.1, on the reverse strand, counting down.
CTGGATCTCTGTAACAGTAGCCTCTAACAACCGCAACGGGTAATCCCTGGTTTTGCGTTTTAGCCAAACAACGCTCTAGCTTAACTGTTCAAAGATAGGTCATCTTGTTTAGGTATCCATCGCTTTGCTTTATCAGTGTTGGTTTCGTTCTGCACCCCTCGAAATGAAGACTGTATAAAGGGTGGACGGAACATAAAATTGTACTTTTTTTGCCTTTAAATCTTGTTTTACGCTATTGGGGGATTGGTAATTCCACGTCGTGTAAACTCTTGTATTTAGACTATGTTTCCAAATACGTAAACTTGCAAACTTTAGCAACACCCCAAGTTGACCCTTCGATGTTTGAAAGCGCTGACGGTTTACTCTAGACGAGAAAAGTGCTATACTAACAAACGTTTGTCTTAAATAAGAATGGGGTTAGAAGGTTACATAGAGAGGCGATTAGAAAAAAGACCCGGATTTCTTATCACATTTTTGGTTTTATGAAAATTCTAACCGTTATTTGCACCCCCATACGGCTATTCAATATTTATATTGAAATTTTATGGATAAATTTATAACCAGTTCTTAAGTCTTTAGCAAAGAGAACTGCTGAAAATATTAGATAATTATTTGAACAAAGTTATTTACGTTTTGTTAGCTTTCTACACCCAGATAGCTTTATCGCTGTTGAGAGAATAAATAATAAGTCTATCTAAATTCTCACGAAGTATTAGTTAATAGAGACGAGTGACAGTTCTGTTTATTTCAAAAACTAGTTATTAGTTCTATATCGATTCTTTGATACACTGTACACCAGGTTGTTGTTGCTGTATCCTTTACTTTTATCTTAGGTTTAAGAGGAAAGAGGAAAGACATAGACAAAAGAGAACCTTATTGTTCTTTTGTTGCTATAAATATCATAACTACTTCTACTTTCGAAGCAAGATATTGGTGATAGGTTTTGTGACGATATGTTATCATTGAAATAATCTATGGTGGTAGATTATGAACTCAATATTTGCTTATTGTGTCATTTTTATTTTGTTGAAAATTCGCTCGCAAAATAATTATGTTTACTGCATGATGTACTGTGCCATTTATTTGTGTATGACACGCGCAAATGGAAGTTGAAAAAAGTATGTATGCAATTACAATTCTGAGTTACAGGTAGTAATAAAGGGAAGAAAGTAATATAAACATATTGTTTGAAGGTTCGTAGATTTTGCAGGATTATAAAAAGATGAACGCATAATTCTTTCTTTTTACAATTTCAGCCATTTAATTTCTATTTGGTTTAACAAACGATATAGTATTTGGTAATGTGTACGTGCTTTTACACTTGGGAAATATGTTTAATTTTGTAGGAAAATAAAAGTTATATCCTTTTCCTCATGAAAATGTGATACACTTGAATTCCTTTATTTTCCTACAATTGAAAAGAGGGTACTAACTAGCTATGATTAACTTTTAAATGTCGTAGTAATGCGTTTTTAAATGTCATTCATAAACCGAACCTTATAAGAAAAAGAGCAATTATGGCAGTCCATAAAATATTTAATGAATGAAATGGACGTTTACACACGTTGGTCTTTGGAAAATTAGCGATAAATGTAAAACAGGGAGAATTATGTAGGAGAGATACCTTGAAAGAAATTCCTTGGACCCATTGTACTGCGTTGCCTTCGAAAGATCATTATGTCAGATGGAACCTAAAAAAACTGTCTTGGGGCCTCCTATGTCAGTGATAATCAATAGAACTCCAGTGGCAGCTACGTAGCCTTGTAGTAATGATTACGTGATAAATTCCAATTTATAACATCTTTAAATTCATGGAATACAATAGAGTCAGACCAGACCTTCAGGTGATGAACCTACCAATTTCAGATACACATCAACGTCAGCGATATTTTTCTCCACCAAATGATGTCATTTGATACGTTTCATCCCTTGATCGAGGGTATGTTTGTCAATGGTCGCCAATTTTACACAATGTGCTGTCATGGAATATCTTTTTTTTGGAACACGACATATTTGTACTCAATCTGAACACTGTTAATTTCTCATTAATTATCAAAAACGAGGCTAATCAGAATTGACATGGGAGAAACAACTCTTATTGAAAAAATATAGATAGACATCTGAACGTGAAATCTCCTTAGCATGTTGACGATACCATTGTTAATGAAAGACTGCTAAAAATGACTTTGCTTTTTAAAGAAGTATAGAGGGAGAAGTTAAAAGAACAGTGGTAAAATGAGCGCAAATTGTTTACATAGGTCAAACATGCATGGTGTTTTCTAGATGAACTGATCTCATGTTCATTCTTCAAGTGACATTTCCGTAAGTGCAGAAAGAAAATTTGTGTTTCATTGATACCCATCGAACCATTAATAATGTAGCATAAGTGCACCTGTGATCAGTGCAATAAAGTAACTACAGCCACACCAGTGTATTGTTAATAGACGCAAGGCCAAACATGCTATAAATAGGGGACACTATCCCCATATGTGACGGCATTGCATGTTACTGTGTCGTTTTCACTTGAAAAAATAATGTTATGTGTTCGTTTATACGACAGAGATAAAATGCAGTTGATGTTAACGTTAAGGTGGTACGTCATTGGTTATAACATAAACTATCTAAAACCATCTATCTGATTTATGTTTCAAACTATATATCTCAAAAAAGTTTTCGAAACATGAAGAGCGAGAGAGATTTTTTTCTAAATTGTCTAGAAATCAGTGCAATTTCCCAAAACTCTGTCAGTACAATTTCCCAAAACTCTGTATTTGAACTAATAAATGATAAAAGAAGGCGGACATTTCTAATCAAATTTAAAGGTTGATATGTGTAGGATGAAAGTCATTTAGACTAACCCTTATCGTATTGCGCATGCCATAAACAAAATCATGTTCTAGTAAATGTAAAATTCGTTTAATGGTTTATGTGTTACATCCTTATAAATATTTCTTAAAGATAAAGCGATAATTCATATTATTATTTAAAATTGTAATTGTAAAACCATATAAATTATATCTCGAAAAATGTACCAAGTTTTATGATAAATCTGTTTAGTGGCCTTAATGCAGTATAATGCATTTTAGCTCTCAAATCAAAGACTTAAAGAGAACTTCGAAAAAGATGAGGTTAAAGAAAGTTAACATCATGTTGAAAAAGTATGTAAAAACAAATTATCTTAATGATGTCGTAATATAAATACAATGTCATGAAAATCATTTTATTTTTATAATTGATTTTTGGAACAATTTTGTCCCCTCTGTGATTGACTAGGAAACATCTAGTGCATGTTTGCATAAATGCATTTACCATCATTTACTTTGATGTTTATGTAATAATATGAACACAAACATACGTAAAAATGGTACTTGAACAGCCATGTGCTCTAAAATTTGAAGAAAAAATTTGAAGAAAAAAGATAACAGCGTATGAATATGTTGTGCTTAATCTCGAGCTCAAAACAAAGATATATCGATACCATTGCAAGAACTGTTATGTACTTGTAATGTAATGTCTACAGATGGAAAACATTGGAAAGAATCTCGATTTAAAATAAAGAAGCCTCAAAACAACAACTATTGGCAAAGTCTAGCCAGTGACTTATATAAAGAGAACACCCTGTTGATTGTGTACATATCAAAGGCTTGCTGGTCAGTAAGTTACTAAGACAAATATATGCTTTTATTATACCAATGAACTAATGTCTTTAAAATAATTGCCATGGCCTTTCATATTTCATTCTTTATGAAAATAAATTGTCAAAAACGTTAATAATACAAACTTCATTCCTGATCTGCATATAAATGAATTAAATCAAGTTAAAAAAGTGGAAAAATACTTTTATTTTACAACAGTTCAATAAACAATACCGTAAATTATGTCTTAAAATAGGTTTATTAATCAAGGAACCTATTAGACAGAACATGACACAAATCGTATGCGTACTTGAACATTTGCAATCAAATTAACAGTGCTCGCCAATTACAAAAGTCTTTAATCTTTGCAAATGTTTACTTTTTTACATTCAGTTTACACTCAGCCAAATGAGGCAAGGCGAGGAAAACAACACTCAAAGGTAATAAAAAGTTGTCGTTTATGTCCAAAAAAATGCAATCAAAGATGGCGATTGTCGCGGACATATCCACGTGGAATAATTATGGTAGACAACTTCTGATGGTGTCCCTTATTTTGGATGATTGGTTAGGTAGTGTTTTTCTCTTTGATATGATATAGAAGGCCTCGCTGGGACACGGACAACGACAACAGACACAGGCTATCAATACTTTTGACAATGGCAGTATTTTATATAAGAATGGAATAAAATGTCATACAAATATGACGTAGTTTCAGCTGCACTGATCACGAAGGCGCAGTCTTGAAAGAAGTACATTGCATTTTAGCTCCATTGGTGCAAAGTTTTTGTTTTAAAAAATAACAAAGATAAGGATTATATGAACATCTTAACATTACATGTACATTTAAAAATGTTAATTTGCTTGCATTTCCAATTTTCTTTGAAATACATTGGTTTGTATTGGTTATTGTTGTTTCTTTAGTTTTTATGATTTCCTTTGTCTTTTTGTTCATTTTTTACCTGATCTTAATTTCAATAAATATATGAATAAAAAAATGTATATGAATTTATATGATTAGATTAGATATTTAGCTTATATAATTACCTTCTATCTGTTATTTTTAATGCATAGTTAAAATTGATTATTTTCCTTATGCCAATAGTTCTACTTAGACTAGCCAAATAATTAAATTAACGCCCAATTTTAAATGAGAACAATGGAAACACATCATTCATTTAGTCAATGCAATGCTTTTTCTCCGATATTTAGTTTAAAATCCATTTCAAATTGCAGAACTAGAGAACGCATTTACGACTAAATCAACCTATGAATAGCAGCCAATTTCTTCTCTCATAAAAAAATACTGCGGAACTAAATAGTAAATATTGATCTTCTCAACTTAATGACAGTGTTGAAAGATTTTGATGTGAAATGTTATACCCCATTTAAAGTTCCATCGCAACAAATTTTGTTGTCATTAATGTCCGCATAATAAAGTCCCTAATCAAAGAAAAAGTTAATGTTTCTGGGATCAATTGCGCTTTAATGCTACTCACTTGTTGCGTTAAATGGTCAGATTTTTTTCAGGGGTAATGAACTATCTCTGTCAACAAAAAGAAGATATAATATATCTGTGTCTGTGTTGCATTTTGGTTCATTAGCATATATATGATAAAATGTTATCTTCTTTTACAGGAACTGCAAACCGTAAGTAGCTTATCACCCCCATAAAACCATAATTTGCCTTAAAAGTGAACCCATGCAATGCTGATACCTGAAGTCAATATTATATAATTTTGTTTTAGAACTAATGATATATGGCAAAGCAGATTGCTGAAGGCCTTGATATTTCCATGATAGATTCATTATTAATATCAGGGGATGTGAAAACAAGGACCCACCCTCTATTATGGTTTCCATCTTAGGGCCAAACATACAGAATGTTTGAATAAATGATTGTAAACTTGCAAAGTGGCAATTTTTATGCTGTAAATGTGAGTGGTTTAGGCAATGTATAACTTACAATTGATAAAAACCAATATATCTGTTTTTTAATTAATCTTCTGGAGAAGATAAAGGAAACCGACTCTCTAAACGAGATTTATTTAGAAAAGTTTTATAAAATGAGAAGGAACCTGCGAATTTGAATAATCGCATTCATTTCCGTTATTAAATATACACGACGTATTAGCTTTTCACAGTTCATCCTAATAATAAAAAAAATATTAATATTTTTTTTCTAATGGTGTTTAATCAAACCTTATATCAAAGATAATTTTTTATTTGTGTTTATATAATAACATCATTGTATTAAAAATAAAATATTAAGTCTGTTTTTATTTTTGCCAAGAAACTCTCTTTTTAAACTGATGATATAATTCGTTTGTGATACACAATATTCTATGCATACTAATAAGTAGACGTACCTCACTTCATGGGAATATGACAATGCTAAATGTCCATCATCTGTTAAGTGATATTTGGTGAATTGTTCATTTAACCTTAAAGATGAGAAGTAGTCTATTGCATCAAGGTAGAAATAAGAATTTGATCTGTCTAGGGCACTAAGATATGATCATCATATCAGTTTTGCATAATTCATATGTGAATTATAATACTGGTGAAAGAAATGTCGAACACCTCCCAAATATTCAACTGCAATTTTGCAAGAATACAATCAATCATAGCTACTTGTATTTGAATATTTGTCAACATTTTTCACAAGGTCTAAATTGTAGTCATTTAAAAGTCATTAAGTTGATTATAGACTGACATAGGTTTCGGATTAAGGTACGAGACTATTGTAAAATGAAAATGAACACGAAAGTGGTGAAAGATTGATTCAAAAATTGTTCCACTGAAGATAAGTACATAATCAACTCTTTTGTCATCCATTAGAATACCAAAGTTCTGATTAATATGTATGATGAATTTGAAATTCTTTAATTATGAAACACCACACAACAAACTTTAGTTCAGATCTTCACAATCAAATATTAACGTCGAAAATTGGTTTGTTAAAGAATTAAATTTTAAACACCTCTCAATTAACAACGAAATAAGAAGAATTAAAAGTATGTTTAAAACTGAATTAATTTCTTTCAATAATTTTTCACGTATTACTAACGTTAGTTTATCATATAATACATAGAGATGAAGTCACCAGTACTAATATTTCATATCATCATTTAGAATACAGGAACAAAAAAGTACTAATCATTCATAATACATTATGAACGAAGGCGCTTATTATATACGGTTGCTAATTGGTTATCAAACTTTCTGTAAGTACTATTTCATTGATTTCTAGTTCTACGATGTCATCTATGTATTGTGTTAAACATTCACTTAAGATATCTAGTGTGTTTAACAAACTGCCAATTTAAAAATTTTCGCATCATGACCAATTGTTCAGAATGTTTGCTTCTTTGCAAATCCTTTGTATCCATATGAAAAGACAAAAATCGGATTTCAAATATAGCGGTGCTTTAATAAACACTCCCCCTCGTGTAAACTAGCAAGATGTTAATGCACTGGGTCTTTTCCAGTAAAAGGTACCTAATCCTTTTAAATCTAGTTTTCAAAACCACACAGCATTCTAAGTAAGTTAGGGAATACCTCTTTCATTATATAACCATTATTAGTCGGTTTTGTTTCCTTGAACCAAACGCTTTCAGGTATCAGTTGTTTGCTGTGCTCTAAAAGCAACTGTTTTAGTGCTCACAGTTTGAGGAAAACTTATCCCCCCGTAACAGATGCCAGAAAACATACCCTCTTTGTAGACAGAACACTTATGTTGATGGATTGTTTATGGTGTTTCAAGGAACGTCTCCGATTTCTCTCCGCAAGTAAAATGTCTTCTTTGTATCAATAGTCTCTCTTGTCTTTCAGAGAACATCTTGTTGCAATTGGTTGTCATGAAGCCTGACAGCAGCGTCGAACTAGAGTGTGGCAATGTCGATATTCTAATCTAAAAACCATTGCTCGTACACCAGGAGATAAATGTTTCTAAACATTGCTAGGACAAGGCTTTCCTGATGGTTTCTTTTTTTTCTCCATTCAAAATATAGATATATGTATATAAAATAAGATATGAAATAACTCTGACTCTTTCAACGTTTTGGTAGTTATGGTAGTAAATCACACACGAGGAACAGGATACCATTTTGGGAGCTTTAATAAAAGATCCAAAGACTTAAACCCATTAAATAACCTTTCTACATTGGGGTAATCGATCGCGATCTTCTTTTAGAAGCCCTGACCCATAGCTCCTCATAAATCTCAAAGGGAAACCCGATACCCAAACCTTCTTTGCAAACATAACCCCTGTTGCCTTCCACTAGTCAAGAACGTATTGACTTATTTTTATTACAAGTGAGTGAACTGAAATCGGTAATTTACCCAAATTATTTTAATTGGACATCTGAAGTCACCCTTTGTTGACCCTGGCACTTTGCAATCAGGTTATCCATAGCTGAGATTCGACAACCTTATATTGCATTTACCATTCTTCGCATTGACTTAGCTGTATTAATTTAGCTTATATCTTTCTTTCAAAAATGACGATTTAAATATTTATTATATTAGTAATAATAATAATACTACAAATTCGGGATTGAATCTTAGTGACAATACAAGAAAGACAAAAGCTTCGGCGTCATAGTGTATTGTTGTCTTTTATATGTACTGTATTAATGGTTTTTTAATATTATTTTATCATTTATTTAAGTTTTTTAATTCAATATCGAACTCATTTTTACACTGTTTTAAAATGCATGATGAGATACCATCAACATTTAAACTACATTTCATATCGAAGTTTTGATAAAAATTGTCCATTTTAAAAAAAGTAAAAAATGATCAATAGATAATTACAACTTTGCATTTTTCTTATGGTATTTAAAGACTTCTTTTCTATAAAATAGAAGAAATATATATATTTTTTAATTTTTGTCCCTTCATTTCGTCGTCTTATATGTACTCTCCAAACATCACGAATGCCCTTGCAGTCTCGTAGATTTAAAAAAAAAAAAAACAAATCTCTATATATTGTTATTCTTGTTAGGTGGGGGCTGGTTTTGCAAACTCCAGCAAAATTGTGTTGTTTTGTTGCGTGGTTGCAGAAACCTAATTTAGCCTCCACTGCATCAAACATGTTTTCTACTTGTTGTAATAAAGAATCTGTAATTATCATACTATTACAATTCTTTAATCCGATTAGCAAAAAATCTTACAAATTTTATTGCGAGAAGTGCCAGCCATGGCATCAATAATAACTGGTTGCCACACTATTTCATTTTAACTAGCTGAATTATTAATGGCTTTAAGTAATTAATGTCAAGAGATTACAGATCTAAACGGTGTTACCATTCCTTTGGGAGAAAAGGTGTGAAATATTTTTTTTTGCATTTTACAGCTGCTAACATATAAAAAGTTCAAGGTCAACACTTAGAGACACATAGAGTGTCGATCCTTTATCTAAAAACTTAAATCACTAGTAATTAGATTCAAACTTAAGGAAAAACATTTCATAACTATTTTACTTTGTTTATGTTCTCGTTTTTCTTTGATCAATAATCCTGAAAATGTAATACATGATTTAACAATTTCAAAGTTATACCAGTATTCACCAAATACCATATAAATTTAAAGACATACATTAAAATCAAACATTAATTTGATATTCTTCTCCCAGTATGTATATAAAACAAACACAGTTACAGCTATGATGTTCATTTCATTTTGAAGCCGAAATGGTTATAATAACAACCAAATATTCAAGCAAAAACATAATACAAAAAGAACAATACTTAGATACACAAATCGTGCAGGTTCAAGTAATTCTATCTGTCACTATCATTTGCAATTTTTGACAATACGCTACTAAGCACAGCGAACTCATAGCAGAACATTACAATGAAACCAACTGACAAAAAGCCACCCTCTGTGAAACTGTAGTGCATAAATATCATCGCACATGGCACTTCAAACAATCGCAAATTATCAAAGTGTAAATTTGAATGACATTGCCCACAGTTTCGAACATTGAAAGCACTATAGCTTAACAAATCCACGTAATCCTTTCTGACAGGCCACATAAGAAGGTCATAGACTAGTACAGGGACCCTGACATGGTAAGAAAATATCAGATGAAAGCCAAGAAGGAAGATGATCAAAGAGCCAACCCAGTATCAATAATGTCATAGTTTGACGTATGGAACATTTAGAGACAGTATGTGTAAGGCATAGTTCTTCTAGTTGAAAGAGAAAGATCATCAGATTTGACAAAATGAGGTTATCTTAGAGCATGGATTCCATTATTTTAAATAAATGTACATATGACATATTAAAAAAAATAATGGAAATATAAATTTATTCTTTATGTTTATCTTTTATCTATCAAATTAAATAAACGAGTTCATAATTTATAACAAAAACGGTTTTGTTTGAAATTTGTACATGCGAGGGAAAAAAATTCAAATGAGACATGAAATTAAAGAAAACAACCTATATGGTTTCCACATTTGTTTCCTATTATGACTCATTTTTATCATAAATTGTGGTAATCAAATTTCAATCAAGAGTCAAATATATTCAAATTATTCAATATGATGGGAACATAAAAATATTAACGTAAACAGATGCTGCATATACATTGAAAGCGAGGTATGAATGAAATTTAAATGACGAACACGTGCAAAGTAGTCTTGTTATTGTTACTTTTCAGAAACTGGTTTTATAACCAACGTCAATTCAGATCAAAGGTACCAAAAAGAATCAGAAATGTAGTTGTTGAGATAGGATTGCGCATTTTTGAAATTAGGATTTGTTATTAGTCAATAATGTTCGCCAAAATGTGAGGTGATTTCACTAATCCCATGCCATATAAGAACAATATATATATCGGAGGGCATCAGGACTGTGTTCATAGGCCATAGAATTTAAACGTTCAAAATCGTAGTGCTTCCTTAGCAATTTAGAAATCAATGGAGAAGGCAACATAAAACACGTCCATATCAGAATATAATGGGTCACACAAATTGGAAACAATCCAGCAAAACTGCATCAAAGACACGAAAACAACGCAGAACCTCGTATATCTGAACGTTAATGAAATCAAATTTTATTAAATTGATTGCCACTGAGAATGTAGTTCTCTGATTAAGGGTTGGTATTTCGTTAACTACCCTTCAATGCGTCATTTTTTGTGTCTGTTATACATGCAATATTTAGGTAAGAGGAATAAAACAATGTAGTAGCGGTTACTGGTTTCTGGCCCCCGAAATAGGATCTAACTATTAAAAGATAGTTTAATTTTTGGTTTAATGTTTTTGAAACGTGACTTCATATTTGATTTATAACATGTTCGATAAACCACATTGTTTGAAGTTTTCTTTTGAATGCTTTGATAATGTTTGTTGATATTTTTTATGGATCGACAGTTTTCCCACATTAAAATTGCTCGATTTGCATATGTTTTATGTTGATAGAGAAGGAATAGTAATTTTTCATTTACAAAGCATAATTCATGTCAACTTTGGAGCATTAATTTAAGCTATACTGGGTCAAAAATTAGCCCGGAATGTTTCATAATTGTATGACGTCATAAATGTCCTTGTCATTCCGCAGATGTAGAGTGAAATGCACTTTAATTTCCATTTAGCCAATGTGCTACCAGAATTCTTTCATCATTGATGAAACCCTACGCACGCGTGTTGAACAGCTAACGCGTGGGCGAAACAAAGGTGGTGCTAGAAATTCAGCAACCTCTGATCATAATCTCCTAAAACAATCAATGATTTTAAAAATTTATGACAATTTTACAGATTTACTCTTTTTTTAATGATATTTGTCAGTTTTATGTTAAGTGGAAGATTATATAGTTGGATGATATATACAAATGACAGATAAAGCAGTTGAGTAAAAGTAGAGTAAGCCAAACATCTAAATGAAAGCTGGGACTGAAAATCAAAATAACTTTTCTGTAATCATTACTAATTAACATATTTCCATTCACATTCACGAAATTTACCGTACCAGAAACTGGATTATTTGTGTGCCATAAAGAGGTTTGAACTCTGTATATCCCTTTTTTATGGCAATTTGTTTAATCGAGAAATATATCAATCATTGTAATTCCGATGTTTTATGTGATCATTTTCAAAACATAATAACGTGAGTAAATTGCCATTTTCATCAGGTCCCTAACATAAATCGATTTATAGTTTCCTCCGTTCATTCTATCGTATCTTTTGAAATCTACAAAACAATGTTGAGAATGGCGATCGTTTACCTTTTTGGGTTGAAAACATTAAATTTACAAAATTCGGGCCTTTTTAGAAATTATACCAGACTTTCTCGGGATATAATTCTACGTAAGGTTCATTGCCCCTTCCACACGGGAGATAACTTTCTTATCACCATGGTAATTTATTAAAGATATTATCATATATAATTTCTCCATTTATATGATCTTGTTACAATGTGATTTCAGTGAAAAAAGACCCCGGAGGTTACAATGTGCTTTTTAGCTATAATTTTGATAGAAAAAAGAAAATCATTACACTAAATCAAAAATATTATTACATTGTATAGAGGAATAAAGAATTTAAAACATTCAATAAATAATTATATAAAAACGCTAACAGAGAGCAGAAAGTTGATTATACATGTGGTGAGCTATTCCGTTTTATTTATTTTTTCTTGTTATTAAAATTTCTACACCAATTATGCAACTCTAACAAACGCAAAGATACTTATAAAATGGTGTTATGTTTAAGTTATATTCCATTTAGTAGGCTAAGTGGTTCAAAAATTAACATTCAAATATGCCTTAAACTTTTAAATATGATATTTTTTGGCAATAAAATATAATTAAGGAAAGAAAAAAACCCCGAACATTTTAGCTTTAAAATTTTGACTTTCTCCAATATTTTTATACAGAGTTCTTCGTCTAAAGGAGGTAAATATAGCCTAAAAATGGCCACGACCATCCAGTCCTCCTAAATTGAGCTCAAAATACATCTAACATATCTATTTAGACTTTCTGATATGAATAACGAAAGAAATTGCTACAAGAGGAATTATTACAAGAGGAAATTATTCATAAATGTGGCACTGTAGCTTCTTTCATTTTGGCCTTTCTTTCAACAAATTTCCTATGACCTTACTACACTTTCCACAATCTTTCAGTGTATCTCATACTTTATTGCCGTATTCGGATGTGCCAGTGATTTGTACCCAAGATAAATTTCACACATTCTGGGTTTTTAAAATAATGTTTCGAAATCATGACCAATATAAAACGAGGTCAACACTTTCTATACACACTTAATTAAGCAAAATAGTTCTTTTGAATATCAAAACGAAGTGTAGAACTACAATTTATGTCACTCAAATCATCTGACACTTAAAGAAAATAATGTAGATGATAAAACATAACAGAAAATCAGTATGACAAATTGTCCGAAAAAAAAACAACTTTTTAAGGACATTGAACTACTGTACTGCAATCTGTCGATAGTCACGTGATACCATGTAAATTGCTATAGTACCATTTCTTTCTTTAACCGCCTATATACTATTTTATGCATGCATGAAGATAAAATTCTGTTACATCTTTTCTGCCTCGTCATTTTTTTCTTCACCGTTTTACCTTTTTGATTATTCATTAAAGGACTAACACTTGAGTATCAAACGCTGCTTCAAAATGTCGTAACCAGGACGAGGGCTACTGAAACTGACGTATCAAACAAATCTGACTTTTATATGTTAATTTGAAAACGACAATCAAACCTAAGTAAAGCCATTAACGAAATGTCTCGGAATCTCTGAATTATCCTATATTTAAAGCACTAAATAACAAGGTATGTACTTATTGAATGCCCTGGGGGATATAATGAACTAATCATATTAAGACTATCAGTTTCTCTTTGTACCAACCAGGTGTTTTGTTTCGTTTTGCTTGTTTGTTTGTTTCTTTTTGTTTCTTTTTCTTTCAAAAACTGAATGTGTTAAGTTTCCTACAATGTGCTTTATGCTTTAAAAGTGTGTTCATGTTTCCTAAAAAGTGATGTGATAATTCATTGGATATAGATGTATACTTTTGTTACAAAATTTGGCTTTTTTAAATATCTTAAAGAAAATATTTTTTGTTATCCCAAAATCTATGTAACTAATCATGTTTAAAACTATTTTCAAAGATTTTCATAGAAATCTAAAATATTACAATAATAATTTTTTAAATACTTGAATTAAATTTAAAAAATGAAAGGAAAAAAAAACATATCTTTGCACAATATATAACAATGCTGTATATAATAAATACATTTACAATCTTGAATTCTTTGTATATTTTTAACAATTTTGTTTTTAATGTATTTATCTAATGATTTTGTATTGTTTAAATATTTATAATACAGATGAAAAACGAATATTTATAAAAAGTTTATTAAAAAAATCTGTGTCTGTAATTACTTTGATAATTCATCGTCTTTTCCTTTTTTATTCGTATCTATTAGAAAAGGTTTACAGCATACATGTTATCATAATTAAAATAATTGTACAACGGTTAATCAAAACATGCAAAATAAAAAACCGGTTAAGGATTTCGCTGATCCTGTATCATGACTGTTTCCGTAATTGTATGATGAATGACATTTATTCGTGACTTCTGAGTGCAGTAATGATATCAACGCCTCAAAGAACTTGTTCAAGAAAGCCATCTTAAGCCTTTCGATGTTTTTATCATAAATTATTACTCAGTCTTAATCTGGTTTCTATGTCAAACATGGTCATTCACACGCTTAACTTAACAAAAGGATGAGGAAAATGAGCACGATTAAATCCGCATGCGAAAACGAGACTCATACGGCTGGCATATTGATAGAGTCTACAATCGTATCATGTGCAAAGTTGGAGAAAGGTAGGTAAAGCTGCGTTATCGCAAAACAAGATTGATCAATCCGGCATTTCTCAATCACTTGCGATATACGGCCACTTATATAAATTACTGCTTATTCCCATTGAGAAAACCTAATTTCTTACTACATTCACGAAGGTTTCACTCAGCAACTATCGGTAAGAACAAATTCGGTAGGAGTAGGCATACGGGTTATCAAAGATATGAGGAAACCCTATTTGTGTACATTTAGATTTATATTTATGTGAAATTGCTTTTCACATTCTTCACATAGTCTCAAATGTGATATAATTCGTAAAATATGTGATAACAGAGCAGGCAATATATTAGAGAATAATGGCTCTTGTCCGCATAAAGATAGGGGCAGCGATGGAAAACACGGTTGTGTAGCACGTGGGGTTTAGTCAAGTGATAGCTACCTTATGTCTAAACGAAATTTAATGAAGGAATAGAGCTTTTCTTGCAAAATAAATGACTTCATGATATAATGAGTAAACTCGTATATTATCCCTCAACAATACAGTGATGAGTCGAAGAACAAACTGCCTTAAGTATAAAGCACTTTATCAGACCGACAAATTTATCGAGAGAAGAAATAGCTTTTTGACAGAACTGTTGACCAAATCGGCGCTGGGTAAATGTAGACGCATTGTGATGGCGTTGTTTATATCATTATGAATTTTGAAACGTTTCTGTGTTGGAATTTGTTTCTGAGAGATAGGAGAGGACTGTATCGTTTTCATTGATAAGATGTCTATGACTCAACAGGGTACGTGAACTGTAGAATATTGTGACAACATTCACCCTTGAAACATCTGTGTAGTGTGCGCAAAAAAGATTGTATGTGTTTAAACTTTACGAATACGACAGATTTCATAATGCAGAATTTATATCTTTTACTATATGCATGCAGGATGTAGGTAAAGGAGTTGTCTCCTTTGATTACAGACAGTTAAAAAAACAATTCCATGCATAATATGATGTTGCTTGATTGACAACGTTTAGTTCATCCTCAATTTATCTTGATATAGCTATTCAGATGATGTTTATTTTAAGTAACACCTTTGCACCATTTTATTTCTTCTTTCAGACTCTTTTTGTACTTTATACACATATCTTGTAATAATTCATTTGTTATTTACTAGCTGCACGAAATTGAATGTAAAGATGAATAAACTAAATATTCATATATGGTTCTTTTATTGTAGTTTGAGGTCACAAAGATAAGAAAAAACTATTTCGGATACTTTGGCGCTTTTCAGAAAAAAATCACGGACTATCATGTCTAATTCCAGCAGGATGAACATCTGCAACTTTCTAACTATCGTGCTTTATCAGCAGAAGCCTTTCAGGAATATTTCGTCCGCAGTTCTTTCACTCAATTTATTGCAAAAAGTTAGGGGATAGAGCTAGCACACCTGGCTTTACTGCTAGTTCCATGTTTTTATTGAAAAGCAATAAAATATAAGACCCAATGAACTTAGATGCAAGTTATGGGAGGAAATGTCATGGAACAATATCATACCTATTGATATATGATTAAACGCGTGTTCATGCAGTATTTGGTATTCTACCTTAACACCCATTTTAACGCTGTAACTATATGTGTAAATTCAAATTTAGCTGAATTAACAACATATATCTTAGTTTTCGACCAGGGTTTAACATTGTTGAAAATGGGCCTATATGTGAATGTTGTAGGGTTTTTGGTTTCAATTTTGGATTTAGCTAATTTATGAAAAATGTTCACTTTCTTTTATTAGTATTTTACTTTTAAACAATGAATCAGATAATAAAGAATGTTTAAGAATGTTTTATGAAGAAAAAGGACACCATGAACCTATTCTTTCAAAAAAATATTGCTTAAGTCGAATCGTTTTACTTGTCATGTGTTTTACATAATAGGTTCACCATCTGATCATCATAATGTCAAACTGTATATCAGTCTATTCTAAAAGGTAATTATTTTAAATGCACGAAATTTTGAAGCCGTATTCATAATATATGCATATATTTGTTAAAAAAGCAACAAAATAATTATACAGATGTTACAGGGATTTAAAAAAAAAAAATAATTGTAAAGTCTTACAGCTGATGCAAATAAGTCGTTCTAGTTCTAATTTGAAGCATCAAACTTAGATTTCCATATCCGATGTTTACTAACATCAAAGCAAATGTATGGGATAAAAATAAACTTCATTAAATATGTTATAATTTTTCTTTATGTGTAACTGTTCATAACAACTTTGACATCTTTAGGAACAACATTATACTGCAAAGTGACATCAACAGAGTTTGAATTATTTTATCACCCCCCTACCCTGTAAAACATAAGAATCATCAAAAAAATTAGATTTCATATAAATGTTAAGCAATCTTTTTTACCTTTTTTAATAATTGACCAGAAGGTTATTTAGAAATATTGAGATCATTATAATGTGTCATTGTACAGTATTTAAATCTTTTAAATTTTTAGGAACATGCTTTATGTAACTTGACAATTTTTTTCTATTTAGACATAGATGTTTACAGATATTAGCATTATCATAATAAGTATATATTGATCAAAAACCGATATTTAACATTTTCATACATTCATTAAAAGAATAAAAAAAATTATGTTAATTAAAAAACCAAAAACTCATCTGAAAAGTTGTTATTAAAGTTCATAAAAAGTTGATTTTATTTATTATAATTTGTATGACTGGTGTTTGTTTTTAATTATTTTAATTGTTAAATATCTTGGAAAGCTGTAAACTAGGCAAATTATCCCCCTTGTGTATTAACATCTAAAACAATGAAATACATGGATGCCTTAACATAATAATTTTATATTGATCACAAAGGATAGAAAGTGTACAGATTGCAAAATTAAATCGTTTCATATCGATTTTATTCATGTTTTATTTTCATAAAAATGTATTTTCAGTATCTCAGACCAAAACGCTGACTTCCATGTTTAAAACTATCTATCAAGGTAAACCACCCATTTTCTTGCTTACATGTAACAAACATTTGCAAAATTTGTCACATGCATAATTGAAAAATAAAATTCCGTGTCCAAAATTTTGGTGAACTAAATGTAAATGAACAAGCAATAATAAAAACACGTGCAATATCAATGTGCTAGAGACATAGCTATTAATAATCATTCAACAATGGCATTGGAACAATTAACAGTAGTCTGAATAAGTTAAGTTTTTAGAGCTAGACATACATACCACCCTTAACAATACAAAGTATGGTATAATAATATATTGATTAAATACAACTATTTGGTGGGGAAAATTGTACTTGTTTGAACAAAATGGGATGTTTGTCGAATGCAAAAACGGAAAGGGAATACTATAAATGTCAGAAACCAGTAAAATTAAGCTAGATTTGCCTGCAAGTTTATAATAGAAAGTACTTTTCCCTTAACCTAAAAACTGTCTCTTTATCTCGTTTTCTAGATTCATAATATACAAAAGGTAGGAGGTCTGAAAAAGGATGGGACAATCAGCAAAGGCAGATATAGGATGATTATGTGATACTTGCACAGTTAAAGGTTGACATCAATGGTTTTAATTGGAGACAAGAGCCCGGTGGGGTAATATCAGAAAATATGTCTCATTGGGTTTTCAAAACAGGTCTTTTGATCCTTGATTTTGGTTTTTTTAGGAGGATGTTAACAAAGAATCAGGGTTCCATTAGAAATTGCCTTTCAGAGATAATGGTAATTTTGGTCATTAAAACTTGATAGTTAATCATATCTATCTTTTCTAGCAAACTTTTTTTTCTAACCTTTTCAAACTATTATTTGCTTCCTGGCAATCATCCTTTAAACTACAATTTTTTTCGGTCACTGTGTCAATTAGATGATTTTGAATTAATTATCCTGTGGACTTTGTATAACATATTTGTAATTGATTTAAAAAAAAAGCATTAAATTGCATTACTGTTAACCTTGTAGATGATATTTTATGGGTTTTTTTTTTAATCAAATGCATCTTAGCTAAATCGCTAAATCGCTCATTTAATTTTATTCCGTCATTTTAATTTGATTCAGATATGATTTTTTTTACTAATATTTAATTACATATATGCAGTTATATTTTTACTTTTTTTTAAAAAGAGTTGGAAATCAAATATTTTACCAACATAACAATCTTTTTTAATCTTATTTTGTCTTATCAAATAAATCTTCTAAACTATATTTTTATTTCGTTTTGACCGAACCCCCAACAGATCATAAGGATATGACTGACCGTGTTACTAAACCTAGTTATTACAGTAAAGAAAATTTACAACTCTGTGCAGGTCTTCAAAGTTACCACACTCATTTGCCCTGTGACCTCTTGTAGTATGCAATTTAAAAGGTCAGTCATTACGTCCACATGAACTTGTTATCTGTATATGATCTTTTGCCAGTATCACTGAAAAAAGGTTGGTTTTCATCCGAATATTTGAACTTTGTTTACACTTACGCCATGGACATTACCCCGTTCATTTACATACTTTCGTTAAATTTTTACCAACCAATGCCTGACGATAGCCTCCAAATTTGTCATAAACACGAAATTTGTTTCTTTGTCTAGCTATGGAACTTTAAACGAATCAAATCTTCATTTAATTCTATAAGAAAATCAAATTTCAATTTCAGATTATTTAACCATACGCCTTTAGAAAAAGCAAAAGAACCCAGTGCTCTTGCTTTACGATACTTACATTGCAATCACGTAAAACCTATTCCTTTAGATCAGCTATCAGATGAGACCAAACTGATTCGAAATACTTGATAACCGTTACCCATTTTGGCATCAAACAACCACGATATAGTGTATAGTGCAAATCTGTTTGCAACCGATCTGATATTGGAAGAGTCCTGCTTTACTTGGTCTACCAGAAGCAAATTATAGTCGCAAATTAGCCGTTATCTCTCCAAACGGGAGAGAACAGGGCAAATTTGGTGTGATTGCACTGTAGATATTTGGATGAAAAAGTATTTTCTCTTCAGAGTTTAGATTTTTTTTTTTATTACTTATTGTTGAAAACAGGATGTGATTTTAACCAACCTCGATATCTTTACTTGCACTTTTAAATAAAATGTTTCATTCTCTTATATCTATTTAAATCTTAAAGAAGAAAATAAAGTCTTCTTACAACTAAATAAATTGATAACAGAAAATTAAAAACAAAGTAAAACTTAAATAGTGCATTAGAGATTAAAAGAATTAACGAAGATTTGATTGTTTTCAAAAGATAATTTTTGTTGAAAATCAAGTGCACAGATAGTATTTTACAGCATGACTTATAAATTACTGAAAAAAATCATATGATATTTATTGAATTCCATTTATTGAATCTGGCTGTCGTTTAAAGATAGTTCAGTTCGTGAAAAACATCTAATTACTTTCTCTCTCTCTCTCTCTCTCTCTCTCTCTCTCTCTCTCTCTCTCTCTCTCTCTCTCTCTCTCTCAGAGAGAATAAAATCTACTCTGTACATATACATATGTTAATACTAAACTGTTCACCATTCACTGTCATATTATGGATATTTAAATGCATTGAAAAGACGCTGTTATTGATTTCATTATCGGGAAGGATAACTCGTGTTGGATTTTAATATTATGATTTATGTTAAAAAAGGATAGAACTGATATAGATATTTTTATTTTATTTTTTACATGCTTCAAATGCCACTGAGATGTAGTTTATCTAACGAATTTTATTCTTAGAACACGGTACAATAATTTTCTGGCTAAACCTACTATTTTCTTATGGCATTTCCTGAATTATCTTCGTTTATATTTTTATCTAATTATATATGACCTTAAAAGATATTAATATTTTTTTCATTATTTTTTGTGTTTATGATTTTAAACTCGTTGTTCTAGATGTACTTTAAATTCTTAAATAATGTATATTTCACGCAAAATATTCAACACAATAAATAAAATAGCAATATTAATGGGGTGTTTTTCATTTTCATGTTAATTTTGATACATGTACTTTTCAAATTAAAGTTAAGCATTATGAAGATTGAATCTTAAATTTCCTGCTACAATAAATAAATTTGCTTTCCTTTCACTCCGCTTACAAACACCATGCACAAAATACTCGTTAAACTTATATCCATTTCTCCAGATATCAAGTTCTTTTTAAAACTGTGGGTATTCAATTGATAAACCATAAATAATTTTATTCCAATCTCCCCCAATGTCTCTAAGAACTCCATGGATGACTAAATTGGGAAGATATCTCTGTGTATGGATGATTAGCAAGAACTCGCGCTTCCTTAACATTATCGGCACATTTTCTATCTAACTACACATAAATTAAAAGATTCTCTCTCGTTCTCTCTCTCTCTCTCTCTCTCTCTCTCTCTCTCTCTCTCTCCGTTTTTCTTTTCTTTTGGATATTGAAAATGTCCGTTATGTTTGAGCCTAGTTTCTGACTTTCACATTTTTTAAAAAATAATCGTTCAAAGTAAATTGTTTACCTTTGCAAAGTTATTAATCTACAATGATGTTTTTTTTAACATACAATACGTATTTTATAATATTTGCTTTCTACTGATGTCTGAAAACTATTTTTATCAAAATTTATGCATTTGTTTTGTTTTAAGGTTGCTTTCAATGGGTTGCGTCTTTTATCTTTGACCGGGTGTTGAGTATCAGAAATGCTACAAATGACAGCAAGTTTTCTCCATGTTTGTCTTATATTTAAAAAGTTTGTGACATTTCTTTTTCACACCTAGAGTCAAAATAATTGCACCTGTAACTTGAGAAAATAGAATCCAAAAAAACAGGGAGCGTCTGTTTGCCGAAAAAAAAAATCTTGTTTCTTCAATCAATTTTTTACACATTAACGTTGAAACATTATTAAAAAATTGCTAGTCATATTTTTGCACCCTATAAACACAATCTTATATAATTATAAAATCACGGAATCTATTTATTTTTTTTTAACTATTATCTAAATATAGATATAGACATCCCGATTGCCGGAACGAAAAGTAAGATTAATGTTACAGATTATCACTGTCATACTGTCCACTGGCTACAAGGCAAAGAATTTACATAGCCAAATGGTAAAGAGAAACAAGAAAAAAAAAGATTGGACAATCACATCAATGTGAAATCTGACAATCTTAATCCCCTACCACCATTAGTATGTAAACAGTTGAAGGGGAAAATGACCTGCTGACCAAGATGATAAATATACACGTGTTTTGATTAAAGAGCCTTTTTTTGTCTTTCAAGTTATTTTATGTCATATCTAGGTAAATGGTATTCAGTTTTAGATGTTTTTGTTTTGAATGTGAAAATTTTCTGGAAATGGCAATCACCAACCCAATGATTATTGATCTTAGTGGCAAAGTTATTCTGCGTTCAAATCATATTATAGTATCCCTATTAGTTCTCATTAGCTTGGAAATTGCATCACATGCGTCATTTCTGTTGTTCCTTTCTTCCAAAGTGAACACAAACTACAATATCGGGATTTTTTTCTTTTAAAATTTTTACTTGAAGAGGTCATGATCGTTTCCGTATTTTAGGATCAAAACTTGAGACCAATTAACCAGTTAGGCCAACATCTTGCACTGTACTGCATGTGCATTGATTAAGTTCAGCACTGAATTATCATATTGAAATTTCGTGTAGCTTTTATGACTAAAATAAACCGACACTGCAAAAGATGAATTGAGACTGTTCATATCTTTCCTTAGCAACATGTAACAGACTTGTTTGACTAACTGAAATCCGAACTTCTTTTTTCATTTCACCACGCCACGTCTTGTAATAACCCACTTAGAAATTTCTATCAAAGGGTACGTGTGTGCTACTAATTTATTTTTCAAAAAATGAACAGATTCTTTCTAGCTAGTCTTCCAGTGTTGAATTTTGAACACTTTTACACTCTTTTCTTTTCATTCTCTAACTATGTAATAAACAAGTTGTCCAACTATTTTCTTGGATTTCTTAGTGTGATTTACAACTTAAGGGAAATAAAAGACTGGCTATCAAAAATAAAGTGAGACAGAGTTATATAAATCAGAGGTTTTATTTTTTGAAATAAAGCTACAATTTCTTTTGACACTGTGTATGATTTTCCTGAGCATGGCGTTAATGGGCTTCGAGCATGGGTCCAGTTACATGAAATTAAAAACAAATAGACATGTTTATAGTTTTGCTCCGCCAATAAAGCTTTCTATACTACTATTTTGCATCATAAATATTACATTCGGATACTACATTTATGCTCTATATACTTCGGTCAAAATTTGGACCAAGTTCTCAGCTGACATTGCAGTATGAATTAATTCTATTCTAAAATGAATGTGTGACTTTTAAGTAATGTAAAGTCCCTTTTCACCAAATTTCACCCGAAGTTAAAAAAAAACTATAATATTCAAACTATTGACTGTATTATTTCGCTTCTCTAACAGGATGGATGTATCCTTAAAAGTATTTTTCTTTGATAAGTATTTCAGTTATTATACATGGTTTTTTTACCCGATGAGCAGCTAAAAGGTTTTCAGCGTGGGTTTCAAAGCCTCAGTCCATCAAACATGTTGTGCCCGATACCATGTGAGGAGTCTTACGACCTCTCAGCCCGTTCAACTGAAATAAATAATGTTTCCGTTTAATGATTACATTTCTTCAAGATTTAAATTAAGGCTATTTCAAGAAAGAAAAAAAAATATTCATATTGGTTCCTGCAAAGAATAAATAAATTTGGAGGAAGATTTTATTCATTGGGGTTTTGAAAGAAGGTGAACAATTTTTTTTTAATTTTGCCGGTGTTGGGGTAGCAATCTGAGATGAGAGAAAGTCAGTGAAAGAAGTTGACCTCAGGAAGTCAAGGGAACAAGGTAGGGGATTAGCTTCTAATGGGTCTGGCCTTTGGTTATTGTCTTAATGTGCGTCCATTTATTGGGTCCAATGACGGTGCCAAGTTTATGACAAATTTCATCATTAAACAATCACCTCTTATGCTTTGGTCACCACTATTTCTTGCACATGGAAGTTATTTTCTCATTTGTCAGTAGCCACAGTGCAAACCAGCACCACGACACAAAACATTCGTGGTTTGGCTGGCCTCCCCATGTTGAAAAATGATCCATGGCGAGCCATGTCTCTGCTTAAAGGTCGACGGCGGAAAACGTTCACACTTGCAATGGTATTTTCATTCATTTCTACTGGATGGGTCAACGTTTAGATAGTGGTGTGTTTTACGGGGTAAGTAACATATCTGGATATATTTACGTTGCTGATGCGTTTTCTGTCTTATTTTAACTTTATTGCATTCTGTTTTACATGTGACCTCTATGCAAGCTGAAAAAATAGTCCTTATATAAGTTTAAAATCCGCAAATACTTTATCTTATTTTTAAAATATGTTTATGTGAAATTAATGCGGTTACCCACACCCACCTACAGATGCAATGAGGTTATAATTTAGCAGACAGTGACGTTGCTAAAATGCTTGCCGTACTCCATTCTAAAATATATGTTTCGTTCAGAGGCATTTTCTGACTCGATCAATAAAAAGTACCCATGTGGAAAAAAATCAGGTTATTGGGCGCTGGGCACAGCATCGATGTGCGCAGAAATCAAGTTCGTATCTGTAAATGTATTTTCATGACTCAGTAATCTTACGAAGCAAAAGTACACTCTGTCCTATTTCAGGAATATTCAATACATAAAGTGCAAATGAAATTTTTGTATGCAAATTATATAAATGATATTATCACTTTTTTATGTTTTAAATTTTTCTTATCTACCAATAAAGATTATAAAATTTTGAGGTTGTTAAAATATAGTGTTATGTTAAAAAACAAAATGAAATTCTTTATCGCATTTTTAAATACTACCCGAAAGAATTTAAGTTTCTTAATTCAATGGGAAAAGATGATACGCTTCAACAACATCTCACATTTAAATTCCGGAGACATCAAGTATTGCGGCGAGGTGTAACCAGATACTGAGGTCATGTGATCATGATGGCCGCCGAAATAACCAAAATAAACCATTTTCACACTTAATCTTGTGATTCAATTTTTGTAAAACTAACCAAAATCAAACGACTGGGATTGCATTTTCATGTTCGCAAATCAGAAAACAATAGTTTTCTCTTTTTCTTCGTGTTTTTATATTGATTAAAATCACCAAAAGGTCGATAATTGAATTTCAAAAACATGAAAAATGAAGTTTATTAGAGCACATTTTAGGAGCAACTTTTAAGCTATATCTAAATCATCAATCGTTACAGAAAGGCGCTAAGCTTTGGCTTACATTTAACATAATGCACTTGGGTTTGATATACCTACCATGTTTGTTTTTGGCAAGGTAAGTGCAATATTCAGAGCTAAGGTATAAAGATATGTAAATGTTATATCAAAATTTTTAATTCTCCACATACACCTTAGCGACAAGAGTTTGGGTCTTATCTAAGCATTTCAAACAAAAGTTATCTTTAAAAGCGATATTTACATGCTGGTGATAAGCGGTCAATGTTGTATCATTTACCAAATTATCTTCACGAACTTTTGTTAATATTCTAGATCTAAATAATAAATCACCTCACCTCTGTGGTAAAGTTAATGAAATCTCATTTCATCAACCACTATACTGCTGTGTTTCTTTCTTTTTATTTAGTTTTTATTTTACTCATAAAATCCCGTAAGATGACAAAATAAAAATGCCGAAAAAAACCCCTTTATTTCAAGTCTATCGCACCTTTCAAAGGGTCTCAAAAATGTTACTTTGTCCCAGCGGGTTTTTTGCCCCGTCTGAGGGATTAGCGCATACAATGAAGCTAACGAAGGGGTGGGATTAGAAGTAACATGTAAACGGTGTCCTTTCTTTGATTAAATATATGTCGTACCTGATCATTAATTCGTTTACATAACTGAAGCAGTTCTGTTTGCTCAAGTTTTAAAATACGGTAGCAAGCAAATTTTCAAATTTGTGTGTGATCGTTTTTGTGTAAATCTTTCAAGGCAAGCTTGTTCAAATTGTTCAGAATTTTTTTTTTGGTAAAGTATATTAAATTACACTTTCTCTTTTACGTAAAAACTAATTGAACTTTGAATTCAAATGTGTGATAATTTATCTGTTTAAATAGGAGGATGTCTTCAAATGATACTCCAGTGTTACACAATATCATAAATTACTATCAATTTTTCATTTGAATTCCACTTAATCCATTAAATTGCACACGGATTAACCTCGGCAAATATTTCTTCAAATTATCGATATTTATGCATGTTCTTTAACCTTTCTGTTCCCTTTGAATTATAGATTTTTACCCCTTTGAGAGCTATAGATATTGTTCATTTCAGGACCATTATTATTCTTTATTACTTAAATTTTTTGTACGCGTACGTCTCTCGTTTTTCGTATGTTATGTTTAATTTTTTTCCCCCGTTTTATTTGCACGAGTATTCTGTTTAAGACTCATAATTTGAATGGCAGATACAACAGGTCGAATGAAATCGATGGAATTCGGATCGTAAATCAGTTATTCTTGACAATAATTGGCGCAGCAAATCATTTGGACTTCATTGACAAAATCAACAACGTATTCTAAATGTCCAATTTACTCTGTTATAAACCTTTCGTTTCGTCAAATTATTCAATAGATTATTTTTCCTGTTACCGTATTTGGATTTATAATTATTTTGTAACTCTAGAAATATTGCTATAATCACAGGCGATTTTCATATTTTTATATTTTTTTTTCAGATTATTTCTTTCACATGTGAACGTTTTCTGATAAACCTTTTAATGATATATTTTATGATAGAATAAAATTATAAAATAAACCTTATTTTTATTCTATTATAATGATTTTCAAAAAACATCATGTTTTCAATAATAAAAATATTTTCGAAATAAAGACTGCTTAATTTTTTTTTAAAAATAATTCCTTTTTACAATTTTAAAATCTGTTTTCAAGAATTTAAAATTTCTATTAAGAATGCATATTCAAAATCTATTTATTATAATAAATGTAAAAAAAA
This sequence comes from Magallana nippona, assembly GCA_033439105.1. Lineage (NCBI taxonomy): Eukaryota > Metazoa > Mollusca > Bivalvia > Ostreida > Ostreidae > Magallana > Magallana nippona. The sequence continues at coordinate 31,283,617 of CM065925.1, read as the reverse complement.
AAAAACGTGTTAAATTTCTATAAATCAAATTATACTTTTTTTCATTTAAAACTGATTTGATTTTTTTTTTATCCTAATCAAATATGCAAAATTATTTTCTTTTAAATACACACAGGTCAGTATTTTAGTAAACAAATTATATTAAAAAAATATTTTTGTCATTACCGGTCGGAGTATTTTCTTTTCTTTTTTTCTTTTCTATTTGATGAAAGTGAAAAAAAAATTCAGTCTGCTATCAACAGGTATTTGTGCTATTTATTTTCTCTTATTAAAGGTGAAAATTTACAAACAATTACACGAACAAAACTAGGTCTACGGGTCCCGGATTATCGTCGCCCTAATTGCAATTGGTTCGTCTATCGCGCCCCGCTAAGGTCGAGAGTTGTTGTGATAAATTTTAACCGGAAGAATTTACGGTATTTTTTTTTCTCTCTCTCTCCTTCTTCGCTGTTAAAGGTGTAACGTCTTCGTAAAACTCAATTTTAGAATTTGTGAAATAATTTTTTTTTAAGTTTTTACTTTTATTTTAATTACTATTTTCAGTTTCAAATAAGTTCTGAAATAAATTTAAAAAGAACTAAATATAAAATATTAAAAATTTACTCGTTTCTAGCGTCAATTGTATATTGAAATATTGTGTATTTGATATCTCATTGTAGTTTTAAAAAATATTGGATAATTAATGAAACACCAACTACTGTTCAAATAAATCTGAAAACACTTGAGAGCAGCGGTCGCAGTTATTGATTTATTCTTGCTGAAGTTTCAAACTTTTCAAGATGGCGTCTAGGTTCTCAAAACCTTCTTCGCTTATAGCATACTAAGAAGGGAATTGCTATAGCTAATAAAACAAAATTACGAAAAAAGATAAATTTAATTATTTTCAAATTTTTTCGATAATGAGAAAGAAATTACGATTATTATTTTCCGAGATTTTGCTAATTTTGGAAATGAGAAAGGGGATTATGAATGTTACGGGTAATAATTGAAAGAAAATTATTATCCATGTATTTTACAAAATTCTGGGATTTTTTTTTTCATTGCCGGATAAATTTAATCATTATTCATAGTTTTGACCTTTTTTATTTTGTAAAAAGGGAATTGAACTCTCGCTTTTGAATATTTCTATTTTTGCGTTTGTTATTGCTATTTTGACGAATAAATGGTTCGTCTCCTACTTTATTCTTTTACCTTTGTTTGTACTCTCAATGATTAACTTATAGCTGAAGAAATTGAATTAATACAGTAACCGAAAATTGCAAAAATTTGAAACATATTTAACACGAAATTTCTATATACATAGGAATACACATAATTTTCTTGTTTTTGTTTGTAACATTTGCCAATATACTCGAGTCATATACGTCTAAGATCTGCTCTTAAATATGCATGTGCTTAATGAATTTCCATATGTATAAAAACATTGATATAGATTGTCATTTTTTTCCAATGAAAGTAAACAAAAAATCGGGATGTCGTTCAACTATTCTTTGTTATGAATTTGAAAATTAAAACTTAACCATGATAAAAGCATCTTTTAAAACCACTTAAAAGCTAGCATTTTCTTTCGTTCAACTTACCATGGATAAATATTATTTCCGTCCAATTTTATTTCGTCGAAGGGCACATGTTTACAGCCCAAAACAAGACTTTTGTAGACTCTCTATGGCGCAAAACTAACGAGAGATCGGGCCTCCCTACAATGTCATTCGATTCAAAATGGCGGTCTAAGGATTAAAGGGGATCTGAAACTCCGCTGCGCGAACAAAACCAAGTTTGAAGCACAAAACTGGAGTCTTAATGGATTTAGCTCAATTAGCATGATATAACTCCGATGCATGGGACGTTGAAAAAAAGGGTAACTAGTATCATGCCAAACCTATATCTTGCGTATGATCAAAAATTGCTATTGGTTCGTCTATAAGCCCGGGATAAAGACTTCAGACAACCGTCCTTAAGGCCGAACAAATACTATATTACGACTATTCAACAGCTTCCGTAGGTCTCAGTAAGATATGGGATTTAAGACAGAAGAATTTTTTTTGGTGTTAGAAAAACATGGCGATTTAATAAGCAGACATACTTATAGCAATTGAATCGTCTGTTTTCATGGCCAGAGATTTAAAAAGCGGGAAAAGCAACGGTTATCTATAGCCAGTGGATAATAGATTCTAATTGAATCACACCGCGGGGTAAACAGAACAGCGCCGACTCGCGAAATACCCCCTCGTATGGCCCGAATTTCGGTATCGTTGGCGAAGACGCAGACGACAGCCAAAGGTCACGCGGACACGTTCAGATAGAGTTTTACATGTAGAAGAGGAAAGAGGAGACGAGTTTTAATCCAAGAGAAAACAATTTCTAGATAAAACTTTTATGAAACTTTTAAATGAAACACGACCGATTCTCTGCATAGATACCTTCAAGCGAGAACAGCCATGGGGGAAATTTCTGAAATGTTCTAGAGTAGACCAACAAGGGTTTTTTTTGTAGGAACTTAAAAGCAAACACGAAAAGGATGCCTTTTAGAAACTTTCCACTTTAATTACACTCAAATGGTGTTGACATGCTTATTTTAGATTTTTTTTTTATCTCGTAGACCTGAATAGTTTTTCATAAAATCAAATTTATGATTTAAAAAATATTATAAACTTAATGCACTTGCAACTATTTATGATGTGAAAGAATATTCTTTTATATATGTTCCACGGGATGAATACAATTATCTGATTTATGAAAAGCGTACAACGAAAAAGAACTTAAAAAGTGGCAACCTTTAATTACAGATTTTGAGATATCAGAAATTTAATCCTACTGTTATACAAGACTCTGTCAATAAGGGAAGAATACGGGCATTTACAGGGCCAGAAGTTACCATTCATCTCCATGATTATGTGTCTTATTCCATTTCTATCCATTTTGTTTATTGCTCAATATTAGGGGGTGGTGGCCCGGGTGTATATTGTTAGACTCAATGTTAACTATATTTACTCTGCTCCAATATATCTTGTCGACTTAATCGAACCTACATCATGCATGCTTTTTTTGTTTGTTTACAACACGTTAAAGCAAGCTCTCTCTCTCTCTCTCTCTCTCTCTCTCTCTCTCTCTCTCTCTCTCTCTCTCTCTCTCTCTCTCTCTCTCTCTCTCTCTCTCTCTCTCTCTCTCTCTCTCTCTCTCTCATTTTTTCTTTCATTTAAATCATAATATTTTTTATGTGTACAAATTCCAATGCTTTCAGTAAATGAAAATTCTATTTATATTATAAAACATTATTGACGAGATAATAAAATTAAATAAGATGCTGTTAGAATTAAATCATGTTACTGGAGAAAATGGCACTTTATCCCCTAAATGACATCTTTTAAGAAACCACTTTTTTATACGCTAACGCCTAGAATTATTGGTAATCCTAAAGACGCAGATTGACAGAATTTTTTTCTCTCTTCTAAAGTAACAGGTATTTTACCCACTTGACGCTAAGTGAGTCGGAGAGCTACGAAATCGATGGCTAATTAGGAATGATATTGTTTGATGGCGCAGACTTTCGCGCCGAAAATCCGGAATCGGATGCATATGGCAAAACTTTTTAGCGACAACAGCAAAACAGCGGGAGTTTACACATATTATCGTAATAATTCGCAGTGTTTATTTATTTGTAAAAAACACAGGAAAACGCGATTTTGTGATAATCTAAAAAAATAAAACAAATCTTGCGCGGAAATGTAAACTTGTTCTGTTTGGTTATTTTATGTTAAAAAAGTCGACCAAAGCTAGCCACCTCACTGTGTGTGCAGAGACATTTGTTTATCCTCCAAAGCCCCATGGATATCTCCTTTCTTTCTGCACTTGATGAACGCTGGATATATAAATAAAAATATTACAATTTCACGTTTTGAAATGACAGTTGCATGTAGGAGCATTTTTTCTTACACAATTTTATGCAATGAAAGAAATCTGCTGCGATTACAAAGACAAGGGGAGAGAGAGAGAGAGAGAGAGAGAGAGAGAGAGAGAGAGAGAGAGAGAGAGAGAGAGAGAGAGAGAGAGATATTTTATCTACATACATTAATTCTCAATAATGGCCAATTGATAATTTGATATTAGTTTGCAAAGCTAATACATAATTCTTTTTTTTTAAAACCTTGTTTTCATTCTCTCTCACAATATATCAACATTAAGGTCCTTCATTTTGAAGAGAAAATCATTACAAAATCTGTTTCTTTTTTATGTATCCTAAATCAAAGCGAGTGTGTGCCTTCTGTATTTCTTTTATAAAGGGGGGGGGGTATATAAACATGTATCAAAATTATTTTAAAAAAGCGTTATCTTGGTGATATTTTTGATTTACAGAAGGCTGTTCAACTCGGTGCAACAATCAAGAATGATATTTCACCCTTTAGTTCTGTCCATTTTTAATATCAGCCAATGATTCCGACATCAGCGGCATGCAATTGAATTCGTCGGTCGGCCCTCGAGCGATCTTCCGAGTTCCAGTGCGGAAACCCTATTAAGTCATCCTTTCCTTCTCTCTGGTAAATATATGTATTCGTCCCCTATGACTCCCTGGTAACTTCCAGTGAACAGTTATGGTACTTTATCAGGGCAATTCACATAGAACTCAATGTACCTCCCTTGCATGGGTGGTGTTTTTTTTTATGCCAAGGCCATATTTTTGTCCTAGCGGCCGAGAAGTAACCATATCAGATGTGTTTGCAGAGCATCCCAAACCACGTGGGTATATGATCGGTGTATGTTATGTTTTGGTTACTTTGAAGACCCCACTAGGGGGAAATTTGTGAAATGGTATATTTTTATTGTCCAATGATAATGGTCATAAATAAAACAAATGCGGGCAAATAATAGACCCAGTCTTTGAATAACCCTCTTCAGAACTCTAATGCGTAGTATATTTAGTGTGTTTTCCACATCTCTGAAAAGGTATTTATTCACTGTAAATATCATTTCCACCTTAAAAACACCCCTGATATATTCTCTAGAAACACCCACATGTACAATGTACAACTGACAACCCAAGTTTTTTCGAAGAGTAATATTTCAACAGCTGGAGGCACACTGAGTCGATTTTAAAATTTGACTTTGTGTTCGTCAGTTTGATCATAGTGTGAATTCAATATCTGATGAATATCTTCAATGCAATTTAGATATTTCTATATGCCTTGTAATTTTATAGAAATGAGAATAGGTAGTTTAAGAGAGAGAGAGAGAGAGAGAGAGAGAGAGAGAGAGAGAGAGAGAGAGAGAGAGAGAGAGAGAGAGAGAGAGAGAGAGATGAGTCTACAAAATAAAAACCTGGGGAAATATGTCAAATATCACATGTAATATTCATGATCACATTTGAAGGCATTTTTGAAAATTGAACCACAGGGGTAAATTACTGCAATTTTCTCCGTTTATTTTTCAGATTATTCTCTTTTTTATCATATAAAGAAGCTTCAAGATATGTTTTTACTTATCTTTTTCTATAATCTGATTTCCAACCAAAAAATATATATAGAACTAGCTCACTTTACCACCGCCATGAAATTGTATTACTAATTATCATATCGTTATTGTAGAAAAGGCACATCGGTTTACCGAGACACATAAATGCCATTCCTTTATCGCCTTCAAGGAATTATGGACATAAATATAAAAGATATCCCTTCAAAGACTGGACTTTTATACATATTTCATGTTATTTCTTTTAGATTTTTTGGTTATATTTTTTGACAGTCTCCGCACTGATGGCGACTGTCAGCTTCCATTTACGTTTTTTTCATTCCCTGATTATGGATATTGTAATTTCTAAAGGAAACTGTAGCGTCAGATTCCGAATAAATTTGACTACCATTTACCTGAAAGGCTATGTTTTAAATGCACGAAAAAAAATGACATTTCTCTCGGGCAGGAAACGGATTCAACAGGAACTGCTTCCTTGACAGTATAATTTTGTTGTTCTGCATTGCAAACAGCTTGCTTTAATATTAATGGAGAACGCCTTAATGCCTAGAAAATATTACTAACCTGAATTTGACATTTTAAAAACGTGTGGGTTTTGCTTCAGCGCTTCTTTTTAAGGTTCCTGTTGTGATGTATGTATTCAAAATTAGAAAGATGGTTATCAATAATTTAAAAAAAAAAGAAACACTTTTTAATGCAAAATTAGATAGATGATTATCAATAATCAAAGAGAAGGAACACTTTTTGATGCAATTAGAGTATTGAATCAACAACCTATTTGTCCTTGAAATGAATACGTACAGATGTATGTATAATAAACAATGAGGGGATTAAGACCTTTAGTTAGTGTTGTCATCAATGACCCCCACCACCCCCCCCCCTCCAACCCCGCGCTCAAAATTCTAACCTCGAAGTCATAGTCATGCTGTCATTGGCATTGTAAAGTTTACGATCAAGATCAAATGATCCTTCGAAAACAATAGTAACCAATACAAAATCATTTCAACTGTGTAATTGTCCCAACTCAGTCAAGCATCTTTTTTAACCAGTCAGCGGATGTACATTGTAAGCCATTCATTGGCTTGATAGAAAAAAAACCCTCCCATTATGAACAAGTACAAGTTCAGGTCAAAATGCTTAAGTTATTTAATGAACAAACACCATGGATCCCATTCAAAAACTACCATCTTTTCGCTCGAAAAGCGAGAATTCTTCATTAATTTCAGAGTATCACTTTTGCCTTTACAGTTGATAAAATCTGAGAAAGATTTGAGCATCACTGACTTGTCAATTTATATTTGTTTTTCATACAGTTGTCACGCTTGGCTATGCGACATGGTTCAACAGTGCACATATTCACATGTTTGCCTCCAGTATTTCGGTCTATCCTGGATGACATTGCCTAGCCTTTTGCCAGTTTTTAAAGGCGTTTTTTCTTATTAAATCGTTGGGCCACTGCTTGTACATATTCGTTAAAATTGACCCCCAAAATCCATGGACTTAGATGGGAAGAGAAAACTTACGGATATTTGATAATATTGATATTTCACCATTGATGAGTACACTCCACAACAAGTTAGCCTTGAGTGTTTATCGAGCTATAACATCTAATGAATCTAGAGCGTAGGTACGTACTTGTTTTATTTATATACTTTATTTTGATCTTTACGTTTTAGATACGTTGATTTTCACCAAACAAAAAACATCCTGCAGACAAAGATTGTTTTCTTGAAACCAAAGGTCCTGATTGGTGACTTGACTTTTTTTCGGTTTCGCCAAATGCCACTCAAGAAGATGGAAATTGATCGAACGATAAACGAACAGTAAATGGTTTATAACCCGGTAATAACCATTTAACCACTGCAAGGTGATGGAATGGTCGGCGAAATCATCAGACATTTGACAGGTAGAAAAAATACTGTATCCTAAATACTAACAGTCGGCAAAAAAAAAAAAAAAAAATAACAATCGCGAAAAAAACAATAACTCCGGTTTGACGAAAATTAATGGAAGCGGGCAACGCCGGAGAGAGAAGCTTCAATAAAGCAAATACTTGATTTTGAAAATTAAATTATGCATTGAGAGACTAGCGTCCCCTGGATTCTGTCATGGATCAATAAGTCTTCTTTGTTACCATGTATTGTAACGTTATCTAACTACGTGTGAAAATAAAAGACAACATATACAAATATACAAAAACTGCTCTTTTTTAAATATAGTTTCCTTTTAATCCATTGATATGGTTTGCGAAGTGTTTTCATGTTTCATGACCTTTGCCATTGGTTTTCAATACAGGGCCCGCGTCTTTTTTGTTTTCAAATATTTTTGAGCCATTAATATTGATGATTTAAATGATATAAAAACCTCCAACATTTGTCTCCATTGTTTTAGAAGTTGCTGCCACAATAAGCTTTTTAGCCATTTATACGATTTCCAATGGCACATTTACTTTTTTTCGCAGCAATTAATCGATACGTAATGGTAAAAAAAAAAAAGAATGTTGTTCAGATCCGACCAGTACTCATAATTCCAGAACGATAACCATTGTAAGACTCCAAATGATATTCTCTGATTTAGTGTAGATCCCTGGAGGTGATAAACGCCCCAATGTCTTGGATGCATGTTAGCTTACGGAATACACGGACCAAAATCCAGCGTTCAACCCGGTGCATTATTTAGCCATATTGTTGTTTATTATCTTTAATTAAGATTTTTGTGGCTTTTATGATGCCACATTGTTGGAAGACTGATTTTCCACTTACATCATACCACGAAAAAGCAGGAAAAAATCTTCAGTTCTAATTTGGAGTTTCGATTGCATCATGTTCTCCGAAAGATTAATTTTCATGGTACATTTGATGGTGCACCATCTTCGATCTTCTGCTCAAATTCACTGTATAAAGTGCACGGTTGATACAAAGTACCAATACGAACTAGGGTTAACATTTTATTTATATTTCATTTGCACTTGAAAAATGGTGTAAAAACAAAAGGTTACCTAGAGACTGTCCCTGACGCCCTACACTGGGTGATATGGCAACGCGCCTTTCTACTTAGTTACTCTTTAGAGGCCCTTTTTCATCTTCAACCCAATCTACAGAATAAATGTCTTTCATAACGTTCGTTGTTGCCCATTGATTTTCGCTGACTCTTTCGTACGAGAATGTGTCCATCATGTTTGGTTTCCCTTGCTAGTACAGTTTTTATGACGTTTTTATGTCAGTTTCACTGAGGCTTGACTGTGGATATTTTGTCAATATTACTACAATTTTGAAGTTCTGATCTGATTTTGTTTCTTTTCATAGAGTTTGCTTTGATAGAGGCATAATTGAGTCTCATTTATTAGCAATATTTTCCGGAAAGTTGACTTTCATAAGTTCCCCCTCTCGTTCAGTGCGGTTATGTCACTGCTTGCTTACTTGGACTGGCATTCTGAGCTCTTTGTGTTATCGGTAGGTAGAATCTGCTACGAGAATATAGTACACTAGCGGAGTCTTCTTATCGACAGCGTCATGAGCATTACGTCATTTCCGGCCAATTACAATATTCCAGTTTTTTGCTCTGAATCCTCTGCCAATAACTAAATTTTCTCTTAACGGCTCATAATTTCTTCTAAATATGGTACGTAGGTCCAGTATGAATGATAATCATGAAATATCCTAGAGTATAACCATAAAAAACAAAGTTTCTTTTAAGGCAAAGAGATCCTTCTGTGGTGTTTTTACAAGCTTATCTTACTCTAGTAGCCGATGATAATTTATATTACATGTAGATGCCTTTTAAGTTATCATCACAGGGATTGAAAAGGCTAAAAAGGGTATGTATGAGGTTTGACACAAGATTAAGTTTTTCTCACTTGCATTCAACACAGATTTACGAAGATTAACAAAAATTACTTAAAGGATAAGGGCTTTTCTGCTACAACAAGGTGGGAAACTGATGTAGATAGGGAAGGTAATGCAACATGATCCATATCCAGTGTCATTGCCATAATGCGAAAATTACCAGGTATTAAACCCATTATGGGATAAACAGATTATCCTAATCCAGCCCAATAAAGGGAGAATCTAAAGGAATTTCTGAACAAAGTAGTAACTTGTGGTAAAGAATCGTGGCCTTAAATGATCTTGTTTTGTGTAGCGCGAAAGAAAACAAAGCTGGTGCCAAGGCGAAAGTCTGTATCTTCTGATGAAAACCTACAGTATGAGGGCTGGTAATCAATTAAACATATTCAACGCCTTGATTGAATGGGTCTTTCACACTGCATCCAGCACTTTTAGAACCTGCTTTAATAGTCTTTGTACATCTATTCGCCGAGAAAACTCCACGCAAAGACTTTAGGTCTGGACCAAAATGTGAAAAGCTTGTTTCTCCGATAGGCTGAATGTAGCACACACTCATTTGAAGCATTAAGTTCATTCACAGTACAATAATTTTTTATTTCAAAAATTGTGTACAGCATCTGGGCATATGGCTGAATGTCATTTTTCGATAGATGTGTTACACGTTTGTCCTATATTCCCATACAGTCTTTTTAAAAGTACTCTTTACTTCATTCTCTATACTGTTATGATGTTCAGATTGCAAAAAAATTAACTTTGGAAAAATTAATGTTTAGATTAGAGGAAGAAAACGTTTCTCTTAATCCTTTAAGTATCACCTGTGGGCTTCTCGAATGAAGAAGGCTTGTTTAATAAACGCTGATTTAAACGATAAAAATAAAGTTAGTGTGTAAAATGTGTCTTTTTATCACTTTTCATCTCTTATTTTTTCACTTAAGTAGCGACATAAAGCATTTTAGCCCTAAATGGATTAACTATATGCACTAAACAATATAAGATGTGTCACATATTGCAACATAAGAGGTCGCTATTCTCTCGGGCTTCGAAAAATTGACAAAAGGCCCATTTGCAAGAAATCCATTTTTCGAGAAGTCTTTGCTGCAAACACAGTTGGATTGTGAAATCGAGATGAACATTGCTTGAACACATTTTGTGGACTCCTGTTCATTTGAATACTTACCAAAATAAAATCTTTGACATCTTCTATTGAAAACTTATGAATTGCCAATGGGGGACACGTCGTTTTTAAAGTCAGAAACTAATTAATTATACCCTGACAATAAACCCATGAGAACCGATGAATACAAAGGGAGCTATTCTCGCTTCATTTAATGGTGGATTTTACTTTTTTAGGGTTTCTTTCTATGTCATTGTGTTGTCTAAATAATATTTGGACAACTTTACTTTTTGGGGTGTTATTTCTCAAAAAAAAAATGTATACAGAAAGGCCTAAAAACTCGATCTATATAATTGATGGCTGGTGAAATGCATTAGACCATTTTACCATTGGTAAAAGTTGAGTAAGTCATATGGTTGAAATATCAGCCTCCACTTCAGACTATGACGTTTTTCTGTTGATCTGGACACCTGCTTGATATGTGTGGGTTTTTGTAAAATAAAAATCAGTCAAGAGTTGGCTTTTGAAATTGAAAGAAAAGTCTTTTGAAATAAAATGTTTCTTTGTCTCACGTATACCGCATTTAGTTATAGACTTTTGAAAGAAGATGAAGAAGAAAACATTCATGATATTTCATTCTTTTTTTAAATTTCTCACAAATATATCAGATTTTTCGGCATGATTTATCTTCCTAAACCTCCTGAGGTCTTGTTCTTCCTTGGTATGAGATTTTGATAGGGTAAACATAGGGACCCCGTTGTCAAATTGTTCATCGAGTGATATGTCGGTAGGGGCCACTTTTCATATTTAACCAGTTATTGGCGAATTATTGATTCCGGCAAAAGCTTAACATGCCTTATCGGCCAATTATGAGTGTGGATAGGCCCAAGAATGCACCATCTGAGGAATCGCGTCTGGGTTTATTTTTTGAATTATTCAGTCTGTGTTTTATTTCACATTAAAATTGCAGGCGGGTGATTAGTCTGTGAGATGAGTGATGAAAGCAAACACTTAACTTATAAAAATCACTCAATCGGATTAATTGCATAAAGAAGTCTCTTGACACATAATAATTGCGAGTTGAGAATAAAAATTTGAAAACGAAAAAAAAATAATAATTGTCCTTGATGTGGTTTGAGACGACAATCTATGATGAGTACAAATAGGTTATTTAACGAGATTTGATCTTAGTGCACCTTGGTATTTGAAAAGTCATTAATGAACTGTATTCCAGTCTTGATTAAAATCCCCAAAACGCACAATTATTATTATGCGTGTTAGTCAAACGAACACATAGAGAGATGAACTTTCTTTGTTACTGGAGGTCACGTTTTTATCTGTTTTAAAATCTTTATAAAGTCAAAAACGATTGCCTGATTTATTTAATCTTGAAATAATTTAATTATCAAATATAGTAAAGCTGTCAAATTTGTTATGCAACAACAAGCAAAAAATGAAAACGTATTATATGTATATCTTAGATATTGAAACACCCACGTCAACCCAAACATTTTAACTACCTTGTCAAAATATTCTGTATACCATTATATATCTTAGTTTTATATAATATATCTAAATTTTCTAAAGACTCTGTTGTATATACTTATATATGAATGTGAACAATACATTGGTTTATAAAAAAAACCTTTGTAATCAAATAATTTTTTTAAAAAATGATTCTGAAAAAAAAGTATCTTAATACAGAAGTTTTTGGTTTGTTTACATAAAAGATACATTAACGACGATATACAAATAGTTATCTTTTCTTATTTAATTCTACAAAATTAATTCAACAAATTCCTATGCAATGAGGCATTCAACAATATCCAAACCCTCCAACCCTTTTAATAAAAACCGCATATGAAAGTTTCTTGCGTACATACGTTAGCCAAGGAAGAGAGCGCAGGAAAAACCGCAGAAAGTTAGTCAAGAAGTCAACAGATCTTGGGACACCTGAACAAAGTTAGTTGGGCAGATATGTATTTCTAACCACTCCCCCTCTTTGGTGAATGTTGAATTGAATAACATATGACAAAATTAACAAGAACTAATGACATTCTGCCGTGATTGAAAACATTTACAGAATTTTTACTGATAAACCAGAGTTACGGGTCACCTCTAGCTAGAATCAAGGGGGCATTGGATTTGACAGTGGGTAGAGACCTATTGTTCGTTTGTGTTATAATCTTTCGTAGCTAGAATCTGTCATTAACATTTACAAACACTGCTTAAATATCTTACTATAGAAAAAAGCAAACAATGAAAGAAGCTGTTTTTAAAAAATATATTTATTATTTTCTTGATCGGTTTAAGACTGTTGTGATTAGTACATATATATAATTATTTTCCGATTAACAAAATTTCGTGTGATTTTTTTTTAAATTAAATTTGAAAAATTGTCGGTCATGTCATTTGAGTTATACGAGAGTTGATCCAAATGTATGTCACAGATGCGATAAAATCGTGAAAAATCGATGTAAAGTGACACAAATTCATACTTTGAGATACCTACTGATTTCAATTCAGACCTGAAAATTTTAATACATTAAGATTAATATTTCTGAAGATAATATATTTTGTAGAGCGTGATGTAAGAATAGTCGCCGCACGCTAGCGACGTCATTTCTAGATCTTTGGCGTTCTGGTAGAATTTCGTAATTTTGTACTCTATAAAAATTGGCCACGATGCTCTATGTTACATTTTTTTATCATTACTTTCATAAAGTAACAAATTACTCTTTTTTTAATCGATTGAGTAGTATATTGGATTATTTAATGTGCGATCAGTTTGTCGAGGTTTCTTCAAGAAGTCATGAACGTAGCTTTATAATATAGCTAATGACATAGGAACCTAGCTTTAACTTTCCTTCAGAGCGTATACGTATGTCTTCTGTCTATCTAATTTATTTATTAACATGACATATGTCTTTATTTGGATATTGGATCCACGTTAAGGGTACCCTATTCACTGGCTCTCAAATTTAGGTTGATATATCAATTCCAGTACATTTTCTAGTGATTTCTATCAATCGAAGCAAAAAATGCATCGTATCACTATCTGCATGTCCAGCCTTTTTGTCCCTTGATCTAGAGACAAAAGGCATTGCGTAGATTTCCGAAATGACGATAACGTTCCCTAATTTTTTAATCAGTTAGAAAAAATCTATGATATATCTGTTTCAAAATATTATGATGTTTGGGGCTTTTTCAAATTTTGAAGCCGGTAATTTATTCATAAATACAAACCTTCAAAAGGACGTAAATTCATGACGCGGCGATGTCATGTATATATCATGCTATAAACATCGATATCTTTTTAAGTGTTTAACGAAATTTAATCAAAATTTTAATTCGAATTCAAATTTTGAGAAGGAAAATTTTGATGTATCATTTTATACAATACAGCGCCAGTGAGAAGCGCGGTGCATAGTGTGCCATTATTTTTGGATCAACCCTTGTATCTTGAATAAAACTAGGGAAGATTTTGTTAAGAGTAGGTTTACTTGTGACATCAATATGGTTTTTTTAACATTCATGATAAATGTATTCTTTAGATCGCTCTACATAATATATGTAGAATTTTATCTAGATTTTTAATTGCGATTTATATTTTTCTCAAGATGTTGGATGATATTTGTTTCCTGATATAGAATTTAGAATGATAGACATGGCGTAGGTTTCATTTTGTATGATTATTTTCTTTTGAACTCCTCAAAAACTAAAATGAGCTAATGCTTGATATTGTTCACTTATGCTAAAGTCCTCTAGGCAGATGAATTTTTGTAACAAAGAATATGCTTGTTGATATAAACAATAAGACTTGGTTTCTTTTTTAGACTATAATAGATATTTGGTCTTTTGGGGAAAAAAAATTGCACAGATGCATTGGGAATTCATGCAGCTCTTATACATGTTTGTCTGCCATAATTTTAAGAATGTCAAGGAATATATAAACTGCACGAAAGCTTTTACAAAATCCTCAACTGTTATTCCATTTACAAGACCATATTGTTATTCTATTTCAAACATGAACAGTTGGACATAACCTAAAAAATTAATCAATTATTTATCTAATTCTAATCTCATTTTGATTTAATTTTTTCAAGGAGTTAAATTTTAGATTCTGTTAACTTAAAAGTAGAATTATTTTTACTGTTCATTTCTTGAAAAATTGTTTTATTATATAAATATTTTCTTCTGATATAATGATTTTCTGTTTGTATCACATGAAATGGACACCTCAAGTCAACTACACAAAGACAAACAACTTTTTTGTATTTTCCAAAATTTTAATCATAAAATTCCTGATAATTTGCAACTTTGAATTATAAATCGAACAGTTGTTTGATTTTCTTTTCTATTCCATTCATAACCAAATTGGTTTAAACAAATATTTTTTTCTTCAAATAATCAAAATCAAAATATTCATCGAACATAGCACTATCTATATGACTATATAATCAGTAGTTATTGAATTATTTCCATCAAATTATATAGAATAATTTTGATTATAATACTCTCAACATCATATCTTTATAAAAATATACAAAACATTAACATATTACTACAGCCAAGTATATGCACTTCAAATACCACAATATGTACCCAGGATAAATGCCAAATTGTGTTTTAGCACCATCTTAACAAGTCTTCAAAATCAGAGTTTCAAACATTCAAGGGATGTCATTTCTTGTACCCTGTCGTTCGGAATGCCTCGAGTCCTACTGGTCGAACGTATTCCTGAAGATATTTTAAGTAGTGTTGTTATGAGGTGAACACCGCATCGTATTGGCAAGAGTGCTTTTGGCATTTCATTTAAAAAAATGTTCTAGATGTTCATTCTCCCGCTTCAGATATAACGGCTCACACTTAATTTTTGTTTTTAACAGATCCATCATCCAGCACTTCCGGTCTCGTTTTCAATGATTACGCGAATATCACGTAGTCCTCTCGGCCATTTTTGGGGTTCTTCTACCACTACAAAAAAATATCTCTAAAGTTCTCACACGCCTCCGCTATTCCCAACCGTTGCATACTGACACGCTGACAGCGTGGGCTGTCGGTGATTGACTGGGGGGTATCCAAATGACGTAGAATGTTGCTTAGCTTTCAGTCTTAGAGAAGCAATACTACTTGAACACTGGTCTCGGTTTGGGCTGTAGATGTACGGTGGGGCAGGAGGGGCGTAGGGACAAGGTGCCCCGGTGTTGGACATGTTGGTTGGGACGCTGGGCATGTTTCCTACCATCGAATTGCTTATACTATTTGCTGGGTTTGAGAAACACATTGGCTGTGTAGATACCACTGAGGAGAGATGTGGGTTGACGGAATTGAGTCCCCAGGGAAATGTCTTCGTTCCGAGGGGGCTGGGAACTTTCGCTGCCCAGTAGTTGTTCGTATAGCCGTTGTACAGTGAGTCGTCGAACGGGGTTTGCATCAGACCAGTAAACTGGGATCCAAAGCCTGTTTTGTACGTATCTATATTGCGCTCTCTTTTCCTCCACTTGGCCCGTCTGTTCTTGAACCATACCTGTCAATAGTAAGAAAAATGACACGTATAGGAATCTGTCTGAAAATGTCATGTACAAGAAATGGTGGTGTCACCTGGAATTCGGTAGCATGTTTACAGCACGAGGCAAACCAATTTACTTGTAGATAAAGTTCAATTTTGTCGAAAAAATCTTGTCTGTTGTTGAGAAATGTTATCAAATTAAGAAGTCTAAGTGCTTGTTCATGAATTACATCAATTGGCGGTGGTTTAATAACCGGGCGTTAATAAATAAAGCGTGTGGACTCTCTTGCTGACCAGTAGCGATATCACTTCACCCGGACGGTGATATACGGCCGAAAACTCAAACCCTATCAAATATACCCAGCAAAGTGTTTCACGAGGCGGAGTTGTCAATTTGGTTCTGTTAAAAGTCTTATTGCAACTCTGTTTGCCCTGGGATAACACGAAACTACAACGTACAGATGTTCGCGGATACATAAATAATGGGAGACATTTCTCTCTCTCTTATTTAAAGATACAACAATAGAGAATTCTTTGGACTATGCACCGTGAGATAAGAATTGGATGTCACCCGAGAATAAAACTGATAGAGGGGGCAAACCTTATGTGACTCGGTGTCTATTAGCTATCGTTCACTTTTAATGTTTGCTGTTAAGGAGAAAACAATATTGATATGAAAAATAGCACGTTTCTTGCTTATTTGTGCCTCTTCGGCTTGAACTCCACTGATAACAAAATGTTCTTTGATAACCCCACTGGTGACCCGCTGAGTCGCGTTGCGTGAAAAACAGTGCACCCGTGATAAAATTTATCAAATTCAATCCTCTCTTTTCAGGCCGACTAATTTAAATAATTAGCACTTAAATCAAATCATTTCTGTTTATTATTTTTCAGGAACAGAAGTCAACATGATAGGGTGAATTTTCTTGACAAATGTATTCACTAGATTTTGTTTCGATAGCCTCATAAGATTTTTTTTTTCTACTTTGCAAAAATGAGAGTTTTATCACGAGGATCATCAAATATTTATATGAGCTTTGGCGCGAAGAACATTAGTGAAAAATAAATAAAAGTTGGTTGTTAAAAAGATGTTCTTGGGCGAATTCATTTCAGATTTTAGATTGGTACAGAATATATTCATATACTCGAACTGAATTGAAGAAATCTATCTGTCCAAAGTCAAATTTGATTCATACGAGGCATTTTGTTTTACATTCTTTTTTTGCCTATGATTTTAATGCTTAAAAGACAAGGCCTCGAAAGTTTTTCAGTGTATTAAAAGATAATTTTGAAAAGGTACTATACAAGGGTAGATTTTCCAATGATCCTCTTTGTTTTAACCTAGATTTTTTATGGGATCACAGTTTTGTCTTCAGTTAGAAATGCCCTGTTAGGACCGATATCACGATTTATATATAACCTTCTTAGGGATCTAAATCTGTCTCAAAGATAAAAATAAACTATGCTTACCCGAACTCGGGCTTCTGTGAGGTTGGTCCAAGCAGCAATTTCCTCTCTTGTCGCCATGTCGGGATATCTGTTGCGAGCAAATGTTGCTTCAAGTTCTTGAAGTTGCTGGCTTGTAAAGTGTGTTCTCTGACGCCTCTGTCTCTTCTTCTTTTTGTCATCGTCTGAAGTACTGTCGTCCATTTTGTTTTTCGTCAGATCCTCTGTAAAGACAAAAATAATACCTCTTTTGAAATTTTTGTGTGATTTTTTTTTTTGCATGTAGTAAAATGTTGAAAATCTTTGAACTGTTGTTTATAGATTTTCAAATGAGCGTGCTAATTCTCTAATATGAATATAGAAGGATCGAGAAAACACACAACTCATAAATTTATTCTCTTCCCCAAATGAACAGATCAAAACCAAGGAAGAATTGCTCTAGGGTGAAATTCGACACGAAAAGTGCAAAATATAGTCTTTGATTGCATCAAATAAATGCAAAAAGGCTGCCTAATCAAAAATTCCAAAACGAATTCATGTAATATATCTTCCCCTTGTCCAATTATACTTCAATGTATTTGCTTTGCAAATATCGGTAAGTTGAACAACTCTACAAAAAAGGCTTAGAATAAAGGACTTGGTAAAGCGAGTATCAAAAAGAATTAACGAACTCTTACCTTACCTGGGTTCTATGCTAGTATGTGGAATTTTTACACCAGAGAAATTTTATATATTCAATTTAATTCTAAAGTGACAAGTAAAATATATTCACTCGACTCTCGGTGGTGTGTATTTTGTTCTACTTGATAAAGCTCGGGTTCGGGTGTTTGAAGAAGCAAAAAAATATTGTATTACTTTTCGCGGGGCACAAATATTTTTTCCCTATTAACATCAAAAGAGGATAACCCGTTTGCTGTCATTTATCTGTCATGAATTAATGAGTGGGTTATTTTGGTATTCGTATTTCACTTTCACACCAGTTGAAAAAAAAAAGTCAAAAGGGAAAAAAATATATACAAAGACTATTTTCGTGAAAAGAAAGGTTTATAGGTAAATAATTTTGTAATGTTTTTTTTCTATTCGTGTTCACTTTTTTCTATGCCTGTAATTTAAGTTCATTAAGTGACAATTACTACTCTAGGATATCACATTTATGCCCGGTCACATCAAAAGCATCGACAGCATTTGAAAACAACTATTGTCAGCTAATGACCCTCTTCAGAACATTCACTCTCAGACATCTTGGACGATAGAAAAAAAAATTGATATATTTCAAGTAGCGAGGGAAAGAATAAATATTAATGTTCTTCAGATATGGCAGTATCTGTCATTTTAAGTATTTGCATGTATATTCCTGTGAAAATTCGGAAACAACTTGGGTTCTGTTCCCCCAATCTTTTGGATGTGTTTCGAAGTACTTTTGCTATCACATGGCGCCACTGCTAAGGCCCAACCTCGGAATGTTTTCATCCTTACACCACTTCAACCTAGCGTAGTAAGATCCTGGTCAGCACTGCTTGATATTAACGAATTAAAGTAATAACCACTTGAAAAATCTATGCAAGTTTTAGTTTATTTACTTTTCAGATTCAATGAGAGGCTCACAGTCCCCGTTTCATTCACGATTGCGTCGCTCGTGAGCATTACGGTACGCTTACGATGAAGCAAAATGTCGATTTTTTTTTCCTTTTCTTTTTTTCCATCAATTTTGAACATAAAAAAAGACCCCTGGATTATTTTTTTATGATTTTAGGCAATCGCAAATGCAATAAATTGTCAAGAGCTTAGCAAATACTGCCATTATACATTGAATTTTGTAAGATCTTAAAGTGTCAATATTGTTTGAATGTCGCTGCACACTTCTAACAAAAATTATCAGTTTGATTATCATAAAAATATGCAAGGATTTAAAACTCGTGTTAACCCTAGTATATTTAGTTATTTATTTGACGTGATAATCTTTTAAAGACCGCCATGAAATTAGGATTCTCAATATTTACAGAAAGCTAGGCTTTTTTGGATTTGGTAAATCCAGATTTAGTCATGCAGGATTTTATGTTTCTCATAAAAACTCATTCATGTGAGAACAGTCTTTAACCTGCTCTTTTATACTGAATATTTTGCATGCAGGAATATAAAAAAATATATCAATAGATCCTCCCTGAGATGCTATTAATTTACACATCATCGCATTTTATGATATTTGAGATTTCTGAATATTTTAAAAGGAGTCTATACCTGGTACTTCATAATAATATTTTCATGCATGATTTTGAAATATATATTTATACTTATACCTCATATCTATTATAGGTTACAGTTATTATAATGAAAATATAGCAAATTATTCAGATAAATTTAGAAAAATTAAAATAACCAAAATATTTCACTAAACATGTTTTTAAGATTAAGAATGTTAACCCCTGGGTCTTGTCAACATTTCCTCTAGAGATAACACACATATTTTTCTGTCATGTCCGGTTTTCATTTAAATATTGATCTTCGATTTTGATGATTCCAACATGCACCAGAGATTAGAATGAAATGGGTTTTAGTCGGTTGACACTGACAGGCTACAGACACGGCTCTGGTCAGATTTTGACAAAGTGCATTCTTTCAAACCTCTTTCCTTCTACTTATTGTCAATATCAGAATCGGACTTTTAACCTCCAGTTTTTTTTAATTCTCAAAACATAAAGAAGTTGGGTGTATTTATTGAATTTACTTGGTGAAACAGGAATTACTGCCACTACTTAGTATCGATTGAATAGTTTCAAACTTTTAAATTAATTGCTATAAATCAAGGCAAATTTGTGGACTTTTTTTTTTTTTGGCTGGAGTCGCCTCTTGATTCTTTAATAAAATGCATGCTTGAAAAACAGAGACCAAATGTTACAAATGAAGCGTGTATCATAGTAAAGATGCAGAATGAATAGGGAGTAGAAAAAAATCATTACGACCGTCTCTGCATAGCGGTTATGAGGAGAGAAAAAAAATATTGCCAATGGAAATCAATACAATTTGTTTTAGCAGTTCATAGGGTAATTATTTGTTTGATTTGAGTTTTAGAATCAACACTTAGCTGTGTCTGCATTCCAAGATGAAATAGAGCGAAAAATCAATTCTCAATAGGCTTTTCCTCCTCCGATATTAATATATCTGAAAATATGTTTTAAAAAAAAGGGGCTTGGACGGTTTTGGAAAAAATATGAAGAGCATCACCCTACCTGTTGTTTTATCGAGGGAGGTGTCTGTAGAACTGGGGGAGAGGCTCCCAAGTGCGGCCCCTCCGTGAGGGGTACTCATTCCTAGCGATGCAGACTCGGTACCGTTATTTGCCATAGTATCCAAATGATGCATTGTCATATTACTGGACTCTGAAGTAGAAACACTGGCTACGAATTCCTCTAGACTTATATGATCAGTTAAAGAGTCCATCTACTCGAAAACTCTTCCACAAAACTCGGAAGATTTATTTTTACAAAATCTTCTCGTCTGCTGTATATTATAAATATTATTTTTTTCTTTTTTCCCGCAAAATTTTCCGAGTTCCTGTAATCCTCTTAGGTTAATCACAAACAGTTGGGACGATTTTTTGTTTTAAGGACTATGGCGGTAAAATGTAATACACTTTGAAGTCTGAAACACAATATCAGCGACCGCATTAGAGGTTCACTGTCGATTGTTCACAATCTGATAAGTAACACCCAAGTTGAATGTGCAATGTCCCTCCCTCCGTCTGTCTAAGGCCTTCTATCAATGACTCGGGAAATGTAAGCGGATTTACCACATCTCTCCCAAGAATCATGTAGTCACTTTCACTTGTGAAGCTATTTATCTGTGGCTTAAGACCTTAATATCTACTGCATCCATGAGAAATATATATTTATATACGCTATCTCTGATTTTAGGGGCGTTTGGGCATGCTTGATATGACGTCACAATCAAACAGTTTCTTTAAAATCAATTCCGACAACCCCTCGCCTGTGATTAGCCAGTGATCGGCGAGATCCTTATCTTCTGCCACGCGAAAATTTGCATATGAAAGATATGCAATCAAAATTATTATTGGTGATTTGTTTACAGTTCACTTGAATTATTCATTTCTGTCTTCATAATTAGCCTAAATGGTTCGTTGCGTAGATTTTGTGGGCCTCTTGTCAATGGGATTTTTTTCTGCGGCTATTCATGAACTACAGTTACATCGTCTGCAGAATTTCTGCAGACGACATAATATGGTACCGCCCTCCAGGCATTGTTTTCGTAGATGTGATAAATATTTGCAATAATTATATGCCTTTTTACACCTTCTTAATATCATTAGCCAGCCTCGGCTAAAACTGGAGAATTTTAAGGTCTGTTAGTTTTTCATGTCTAGATAATCCGTCGGATTTATCCGTCTTAACTTTTGAATATTTCTACTAATATGTAGCATTATCATAATGATTCTCACATTTTTTCAGCATTGTAAAATTAATCAGTTGTAACAAGGATGTGATTTATTTATTTTTTTCTAACCAGCGCCAAGTATGTTTAGAAGAGAGAAAAAAAATCGCCTATGCATGAGTGGTTTGGCGTAGTAATTCACATTAATTTTTATTTTCTCTTCTTTTCTAAGAGTGAAATATTGCATAGTGTTTAATTAATGTCATGTGCAACAAAAGAGGGGCACACATTATATAGAACATTACAGCCAAAAAATGTAGAATCTGGAACTTTATTTTCCATAGACTCATAAAAAGTTAATCTCAATTTTAATAATATCTTACCTAACCTTTCTTCATATCTATTTTTTTTTTTATGTACTATTAAATTCTTTTTGTGATAGTTTTTTTAAAAATAAAATGTTTAGTTTTCATTGCAAAAAAATACATTAGAGATGAGAGTTCATTTCGAAATTCATTGCAAATAAAATTTTTTATATACTTTGTTAAGAATAACTTCAAGAGTTGAATCTGAGGATGTGTGGAAATTTCTTCTCTTTCTAAATATTGTTTCTTATCATCACTTCTCGTGTTTTCTCGTGAGATGGGTGATTTGCTTGATTGGCATATTTATACCCAACCAGCAAACGAGAAGATTTAGTCTTAGATCTTAGTAAATTTTGCTTTTAGATTTCAACTCCACTCACATAGAAATCTGTTACGTGCCATTAAATCCAAGGGTCTGAATCTAACACTTTGCAAATCATCCGACACAAGAGGTTAAAATGTGGATTTTAAAGCCAAGAATAAGATTTTTATTAAAAGAAAATATTATATGACATGAAATTCAAATGAATTCTAAAAATAAAAAATCAGTTTCAAAAAAATGTTGTCAATCTATTAAGCTGCAAATTAAAATTTCTAGATTCTATAGTATGTTCAAAATTTATTTTTGGTTTTCATGTATGAAATTTTGGTGCCGAAAAATAATTGTTTCAATAACAGAATTCTAATTTGATTAACATAACTTCGTTTCAAGTGTCTGCTTTTCAGCCTTTTATTTTTGAAATTTAATTTATTTTTACTTTGAATTACACAAATTAAATCTGTATTATCATTAGAGTTGGCATGTAGGAATTATTTTAAATCTAATTTTAATTCCACACTTCTTATATTGTTCATCAGAACTTTTCAAATTAAAACTCTGATCAAAATAAATATTTTCTCTCAACGTGAATAAGTTAGGTGTTAATTGGTTAATTGATAAATAATGCGTGCTGTCGATTGCCAGTAAGAAAAATAAAGGGGTGGGTGCGTTAATTTTACACTCAACGCGTGCCACACTGCACTCGATTTTACTCTTAACATGAGAAGTGTCAAAATGGAATTAAGGGTCTTTATTAATTATCAAAAACAGCGTGGGGATTAGTCACCTTCTGGCCGAACCGATCCCTTAGTTTAATTGTTGTTTAACAGGGTGTAATCTTTAAATATTCACACAAACCAACTACCCCCGACGGTCTAATTGCACTTACCCAACGAAGTTCCAACCTGTCCCCTTCGGCCTAATATTGCACCGGTCAAGCTATAAGCGCCCGTCTGTATACGTTTGTGTGTGTTGACAATTTGTCTTTTCCGCATGAGGGTGAGACGAAGCGATTCCTATTGGAGGAGGCTTAGTTTTTGTTGGCAGTCATTTTTGCGGAATTTTGCAACTGATAAGAAAACTATGAGACTGATCCGAATTTTCTAAAGAACCGCCAAATTGGACATTTTGCGTGGAATTGGAATTTTTAGCACGAATCAAAGAGCGTTGGGAAATGTTGTTTGTTTTGCCATTCAACTAAATTTGTATTGAAGTCTGCAGTTAGTCTCCCCAATTTAATCAAATATTTGTTCAAATACGGTAATAGTGATTATTAAACAAGACACAGGAATTCATTAAGGTTCCTTATCGTAAATGTTGCCATAAAAACAAATAGTTCTCTCCCTTTTTGACCAATTAAGAATAGATTCGGTAATAATTGTTTTGCTTTACGTCAAAACAAACTTTTGTGATTAGATTACTTAAATCCTGTTGGTTTCTATTTATGAAATTTTTTTTTTATAATAGATATAATATAATTTGTTTTCTTTAATTAAAAACTTACATATTATCTGATTAAGAGATAAATTTTAATGCATAAAAGTCTACATTTTGAAATTTAAAAAGCCCAATGATATCTTTTAAATCTAAAATAAAAAGGAATAAAACAACGTTAAGTACAAATGTACATTGTCTTATATATGAGATTTTTGTCCTGTGCTTAATTTTAAGGTGGTCTCCAAATGCTGGAATTAAACAGGGATCTGTTTTATGTGGGCCACTGTTGAATAAACTTTTTTATAAAATGTGATAAAATTAAATCTGAAAAGAAAAAATCTCAGATTTTCCCCACAAACTTTTTTAAAAAACACAACAAAAGAAAATCTAAGAAAAAGAAAACAGTTTCTTAATTCCAGCTTTACATTTTTTCCCCCTTAAATCATACTTGTTACACATTTTTCTTCAAAAGAAACTGAGAAGACCAAGACCACAAATAATCTTTAAAATATGAAACAGGCAGGTACTGTTTTCAATATGAATTTGGCCATTTTAGGAATACGGTACACATTTAATGATGATTGAAAATAATAAAAATTTAGTTACATGTATAAATTAATACTAATGCATTTTAATGTATGGTTTAAAGTATACATAGAAAACCACTGCTAAAACTAAATATGTCAGGAATCTAAATTTTCACTTATAGGACCCCCAAAAAATCTGAGATAGGATAATAATACTGACAACATTTTTTACACTGAGTGGCGTAAAGTCATACACGTGCATTACGGTGCATTAAGACGCCATTATGTAATGTGGAGTGGTCAAACACTCTGCGGCTGGGTCTACTTGTTCCCTTCGTTTCAAACAAGCCCAAATCCCACCATTACAAATCCTGTCAATCTGTGTTCCTTCGAAACAAGATGTTACTACAACTGTTCGGATACAGCTGTTTACACAATCACACGGGACCGATGCCATTATTATACCTTCGAAAGGTAATACATTTTAAGAGAGTTTACGCGTATAAATTTGATAAATGGTGTGCGTGTATATAGATTTTTACATTTTTATTTTATTGCCCGATTTTGCTCTTAGGCTGTTATAGAGACACACTTGTTATGAAGGATGGGGTATAGAGTGTTTACATCTATCCTCTAAGAGATAAATGAGAATGATATTAAAAGGGAAAAGATTGACGAATCTTTTGATTTTTCATAATTTATCTTCAGTAATATCAGTCCATTTTAAAAACATGATATCTATAATCGTTTTATATTCAGAACGAAAAAAAAAAACCCAAATGGTTATGAAATAAAAAAAAACATTGATAAACAGATTGCTTCCTCCCTAAAACGCATCAGATAAAATAAGCTGTATATTCTTCCAAGGAAAAAATATCAGTCAACAAAATCAGAAATGTAAATTTGAAAGGAAAAAAAATAAACTTTCCTTGTAGTTTTATGTTAGAAAGAAGGAAACTTCGGCAAAAAAAGAAGAAGACAAAATGCGCATACATTATAGGTTGGTTTCATCTACTTAATTCAGAAATACCTCAACTGAGATTGAGAAAGCGCGACAAGTGTGTTACAACGTTCATGTACCTACCACCAGAGAATGCTTAAAACGAAGAGGATGGTACACATATACCTTTTATATAAAAATGAAAGATAGTCTTATACTTACAACAGATCTAGGCAAATCAGGCATTGATAATCAGAGTTATGAATATGGTTAAAAACATCATCTGCTTGGAAGTAAAGAGGCTTAGTAGGTGTTAACAATCGCTTGCTTCCTCCTGTCACAAGTTGCTGTTTTTTGCCTCGTTTTCGGTTCAGCAGTTCATAATGTATTCGGTAGTAAAAAAATATTCAAAGGAGAATTTGGTAATCGGGTCATTTAAAAAAACCCTCGGAGAAACACAATGTGAACCGTTTGCAATCCTTGATAGAACATTGACATGCGAGAAAGCTGTCGTTATAACTTTTAAGTGAACTTGATTCAAGGCAAAACTGATGGTTTGCAATGAGCTTAAGAATGTACCCTTGTGAGCCAAAACAAAAATTAAACTGGGAGGTTTTAGCTCGATTGAAAAATTTCATAGTCTAGAAATTGTAAGGGTGGATAATGCACTTTTTGCCCTCTTGGTCCGTGAAACAACATTTTTGAGGAAACTGTTGAGGTTATGAGTTGTCAACATATAACAGTCATAGTCCCCGCCTCTGATGTATTGATCGAAATAACAACATTTATCAAAGGAAAAGTGAAGCTATTGAAAGTTTAGGACGGGGGCAAATATTTTTAATATGATCACAGGTACCATCGGGGCTTTTTCTTTAACTTATGCAACAACACACGCACATGTTTTTCACCTAACCGCAAAAAGTGACAACTTTGCAAAGCAACTTCTGTGGGGGTTTTTTGTTGCTTTTTTCGATTTCGAAAACTTTGTCAATATCAAAATATAAATTTGGGGACACAGATTATTTAACCTTTTATGCTTTAATTGCATAATTTGCATTAGCAGTTAGTTGATAACGTAATCAAATATGAAATAACGAATGGCTGGAAGGGACTGTGATATGGCTAAAGTTTCATCATAAATGTAGACTGAGAAGAATTTTTCCACTTAATATGATTATTCAAAACAAAATATAAAACGAACATAGTGTTGTATTAACACGAAAACGTGCGTGGGGAAATGGAAAATTCATTTTTACGTAATAAGAGAAAAATGAATTTGCAAAGCATTATTAATAATTCAATATATTAGAAATAACTATTAGAAAAATATATATAACGATAGGGCTTACTTACAGTTTCACAATTTTCTTAAATTCAGATCCACAATACTCAAATATCAAATTTAAAGTAAAAAATAGGCAACCTTCTTTGTTCAAAAATACCATATACATGAATATGAAATCATAACGAAGAATTAAAAATCTTTTTCAAAAGTTTAAAAAATGCAATAACCAAAAGGTGACTCGGCTTGGCAAATCCGAGTAATCGTTGTGGTTATTTCATAAGTTTGATAAATAGGTGAATATTTCATAAAGTGTAAAAAGGAAATATGATGCCTTATCAAAACACTTTTTTTATAAGGTTGGGTTCTTCTTGGGCCTACATCAGAGACAAAACAATCCAGTAAGCTATGAGATTGAAAACATGCTAGGTAAAAGTGGCGAATGTTAAATATGCGGCTTTAAATATCATCCTGGCTGGGAGTATTTTTTTTCTATTATGATTTTTTTTTTTTGGAAGATAGTGTAAGCTTTGCAAAAAGTTATAAAAAAATTTCTTTCTGTAAAAGAAATCACTACCAACAACAATTTTGTTTACTTGTTGTCTTCAAAAAAAAATATTCAAATTGCAAATGAAAAAAAGGAGGACGGAGTAACACAGAATAAAACAAACAAACAAAACAAACAAACAAACAAACAAACAAGAAACAAAAATAATTTAAGCGCTTGACAAAATCTCAGAGACTGGAGAACTTTCCAATAGAGCCATCTTGCAGCTTACCAGATACAACACGACAGCCGTAAAAAGGCATGAAACAAGGAATTGAAATAATTCGGATCATAATCCTACCTGTATTTGCTTCTGTCGCGCTCTCTTATTTGAACATCATCTTAGGATTAAGGTAAATTTAAAGGATTAAATACATCTCACACCAATCGGCACGAGCTAGCATGCCCAAACGTTCAGTGTTCGTTTCGCTACATTGCATTCTGAAAAGTGCAAACGTACGTCGATATGATGCGTGCTATCAGAAGTTTATCATTTTGATTTTTGAATGGGTTTTGCTTGTAAGAGAGCAAAAAGGTTTTTAAGACAATTTATACCATTTTATGACTAAACATGTCTCAATATCTGCTTTCTTAATGCACAAATTTTGTAGAGAAATAATCCTCCAAATTGTCATTATAAACATGCTGAATTGAAGCTCTTAATTTTTCTCAGAAAGTGTTCATCTGGTATCAATTAAAGCAAGTCAAAAAATCCTCTTTTTATTATTTTAAAAATACAACGATCAATAAATACATTAAATTTTACAGCGTACTAAGGGAGGTAATTCATTTTGTCAATTTTTAAAATATTAATTGCAAGTCGTTGAAAAAGGGCAGTCCATTAAGGGTGTCCTTTGTTATCAAAACTACCGTATTTGCATAATACCGTTACTTTTCGAGTGTCCTCATCTGTTCCGATACATGAGTCTTGAGAGGTTCCGATCGTTTGAAGAATACGTCAGAGGATGCTAATCGCTCTTTTATGGGACGGAGGGCCAGCATAACGGATTCGTAATGTGTCCAGTGCGAGTAATTCAGAAATATGTCGTCGTGTTTGATTATTTCAACTTTGACCCAAGCAGCCCTTGCTTCCACGAACATTGTGTGCTTAGTGAAATCGGTTGCATTGTTACGGGGCTCAGGAAATCTGCATAAGTCGGATTTAATTGCTTGAAAATGATATCGAACAAATGTCTCACATTTTCGATGGACATGCAGTTTTACTTGTACGCGAAAGATATTCTTGTTTTGAGTTTTCTTGATTTTTCCAAAAATATCCGAAACATTTGAAGTTTATTGAATCTTATGAAACATATTTCTTTGATTGCATCTGTAACTAGCTGATCACAATAACAAGTTTTATATACGTAGGAATGTAACTAAAATCTTTGAGGTTAGTTTAAAATTACCAAAAATATCTTTGGTCATAAAAAACAGAGGTTCCGTTATGTTAGCTAATGTCTAATGCAACACAAATGATATTTGTTTCTTCCCCTCAGTTAAAATTGTGGAGACGACGAAACAGCGGGAATAAGCGGGCGCGTGCAATATCACACCGCGAGCTCACTTAATAAGCGATTATTGAGACTGGGACCGACCGTAGCATCAAGAAATTCCTCCCCAAGTCGCGTGGCGAGCCGCCGAAGCGAGTCTCCAGGAAATACCCCCAAAATCAGCACAGAATTAAGCGAGCCTCTTTTATCTACGCTGGAAGCCTTAAAATTTATTCGGTTTCTTGAAATGATACAATTTATCTTTCTAATTAGCTCAGAGGTAATTATCCTCCTCTCCTCATTTTCTTTCACCTTTAAGTTTTAATCATATTTTCATTAGCGTCGGTGCATAGTTATTATTTTTTTTCTCGTATTCTCTATTTAAGTATTAATGGACGTGTTTTGCAATATTGTGCAAATTAAAAATTTTGACGCATAACATGTTTTATCAATCTGCAGATGAAAAAATGTGATGGTAAATAAATCTCTTGGGAGGCCGTCTTTTACACTTCGTAATTCTGTTATATTAAACTTTCTTATTTATAAAAAAGATGAAGCATTAGTTTTTCACTCCTTTCAAAAAGATTCTTAATTCAATTTTCAGTTTCCCGACTGAGTTGTTTAATGAAATGGTTTTCATCATTAATTTAATATACATTTTCATGGAAAGAATATTCTTTTTTTTCTTCTATATGCTCGCATTTTTGCCTACCAGAATATTTTTAATGTTATTTTAAAATTCAAACTTCCTTTACAGATATGTATGATCATGCACACTAGTAAAACAGCTTTTTCGATAAAGATTTTAAGGTTAAGTTAAAAACAGAGTTTGTAGAACCACTTGTAATATTTCTCAATTTCAACAAGATAATTTAATGTAAAAAAATCATGATTTTTTTAAAAATATATCTGTTTAAAATATCTATTCTCTGGGAAAAGGTGGGTGAGGAGTGAGGGATACCATATCGTCTCTCAAAATATTCTGGAGTTGTAGTTATGATTTAACACCTACACAAGCACCATCTTTCCCGAAGAGTGGGGTGAAATTTTTGTGGAAAACTTGAAACTAACAGTTTTGTAGTCAGATGGTTATTTTCTGTTGTAACACGCATGCTAAAAATTGTCAAAATATATTCATTCAAAGACTAATTGATAAAAACAACCTACTTTTGCAAGTAATTTCTCATTTTCCCTTTATATCTATTGAGAAGTTATTTGGTTATTTTCTACGCCAAAATGAGTTTTAGATTTATATTGATGGCCGAGTTTCATTTTTATTTTTAATTCCACCAACCAGAGAAGATGTTCCGTTACAGACTTAACAAGAAATGAAAAATACTTCCAAAGAATTTTGCATGGATTTGTTTTGCTTGTTTTAGCGGGATTATATGAATACCGTTCAAGCCAGTGTTTAGAAAGGACTTATCGGGCAAAGTTTGGAAGATTTTCAGCAAGATGGTTTATCGATTGTCACCGGATTGTTTCATTTAAAATTCGTTCACTTTTTGAAATCTTTTTTTTTTTTTTTTACAAATTGAAAACGTCCAAAAAGTTAAAGAGTTCGAAAATACTAGTAAGATTGTTTTGGAGCTGTATAATTTTGTTGCATTTTCTTCTGAAATTTTTTTTTAGGAATTTGACCAGTCTATGTTATTTGCGTGTACAAGTATTGTTTTTTTTTTCATGCATCTGTGTATGTCTAGAGTAACAAGTAAAATAATTACCTCTATTTTACACATCTTTAATTTTTCTTTTGTGCTTTCTTTACGAGATAGATTTTTCTACAGCTCGGCAGCATATGTGGATCTTCGATTTTTGTTGTATTGGCATTTTTGTCTTTACATATTAACTATTGTCCAATTTTTTTCTTCAGTGTGAAACTTAATACATTAAATAATCAATTATCTATTTTAGCATGGAATTGAATATCCGTATCATAATTAAATTTAAAAGAAATGAATGAATGGTAGCAAAACATTCTTACGTTAAAAAACTTGAATTCACAAAGATGCAGTCAAAAACATTTTTTTTTCATATGTTCTGTTTATATTCTTTGTGTTTAACAAAAAACCCAATAACTTAATTGTTTGAAAGAATTATTTTTTTGTTTAATTTTGAAAGACTTTGTATCAAATCAAATTAATAGCTATCTAAATTGTTACAACAAACAGATTGCAACTGGCAAGATTTTGCAAAATGTACTACTACGGGTTATTGGCGAAAGTACTTACACAGTATCAATATATTTTTAAAAGTCTTGGGGGGGGGGGGGGTTGGCATACTAGTATTGGCCTAAAGAAAAAAAAACTTGCATTATTGTTTAACGATTTTGTTTATTGATTACATATACATTTACAGGTTTTTAGTAATTTTTTGGAATATATTTTTTATTGTTTGAGCATTCATTCATATTTACGTATCCTTTACTTTGCAAAACATTACATTTGCCGTTTCAATGAAATGATACAATGTTCTCGATGCCATTTTAATCGTTGATATTTACTTTAAGAAAAGGATTAGCTTAAATTAAAGTAAATATATCAACGTATACATTTAGAAAAAAAAAGGTTTTTAAAAATTAACAACGCACGAATGATTTTTAATAAATTGAATAAACATTTTCATTAAAATCCAATGTTTGAATTGTGAAATGATTTCATGATAACAAGGTTATCTATATGTAAAGCAAGGGATATCAAACCCTTCGATACATCATATTTAAACGAGATTTCTAAATCCATTGCACATGAATTTTTTTTATTTCAACGGTATTACATGTATATAATTTTAGCAATGTGAATCTGTTTACAAATATGTTCATGTCATAAGAAATTCATGTATATATGTTTCGATATGTTCTTAAATTTAATATTGCCATTCTAAAGTTTTCTTTCTTGGAGACATCCGATATTTCATATAACCAAAATCTGTAATATCAGATCCGATGACCCTTTGGCAGAGATAAATTAGAAATATCGGAGCTTCACCCTTGATAAATAGATATAAACTAGTTCCTTGCCCTCGTTCAATTTTGAAACATATCTATGCACTTCATTTCCAAAAGAAGTCTTTATTTGTTAATACTTTTTACGTGGCCAGTAAATTGATATGTCCACGATAAATCTCTCAAGACTGATACTGAAACAAAAACCACGCGTGGAGGGGGTACCAGTTTTGACTTGAGTAGCAACCAATATAACTTGTCAGGTGATAAGAAATAGTCCCAATTTACAATAACGCGTATGTTTTATTAAAGTGAAAACATTAAATCATGGTTTAGGTAAACAGAGTCACCATATAAGTGTCAATCTACAGATTAGCGAATTAAAATGTCAGTCCTCTTCTCACACCACTAAATAGAATTTTTCTGATAATACATTGTAATTTTCCAGGATAATATTGACACAAAAATGGTTGCATATTTTGGTCAACGCAAAAATGTGCGCAAGTCCTTCGAAGAATTAGTATGCCAAAGGATGTATGACTTACTTTGGATATCGTTGAACACTTTACACGGATTTTCTATGTCGGAAGCACAATATTAAGATATTGGAGTGAATTGGCAATTTTGCAACCAAAAAGGAATTTTGGTGTCATAATATTAAACCTTCATAACGTTATATTAGCTCTATATGTTTATTTCTCTAATCAGGGTGCGACTTTTTAAGAATAAAACAAAGACGAACTTTAAAATAGAATCAGTGTATTTTGAGCTCGGGTCAAGCTAATTTAGTCTGACATTGTTTACTAAAGAGAAATCAGTCAACAGAAAGGCTTGTTAACACACAAACTAACAAATCGTGAGATACTCAAAAGCATGCTTAAGTAATTGAAACAGATCCCTGGCATCGTTCGAGGGAATTTAAGCGAATCCTTTTTGACGCTCAGGGATTCCGAATGTACTATGTAGCTTGAAGTGGATCTGATACTTGCCATCTTCAAGAGCCCTCGGAATCCCTCTTAGCTTTTCTTAGATTTTTAGATAAGTATGGAGAAACTCTGGTCAAAGACAGAACCTACAGGGAAAATTGTCGTTTATTTCAATTACTGTCATCAAATCGTAGGAAAAATTAAGACTTTAGAGGTGTAAACGTGTAGCTGTTTTAAGCTCTGTTTAGATTGGAAACAAAGCTTGGTCTATAACGCAAGAACGACCACGTATTGTAGTGTACGACATCCGAGAAAACCCATTTTTCCGAGGAATCAGAATATATTGCCATTATATTTGTTGCAGAAGATGGGAAGTAATCCCTCGCATGATGAAATTGTTCGCTTGGACATAAGATCTTAATACCCCCGGATTACGCCGGGAAATTGAGTTTGCATACGCTTGAGGTTTCCGTTCATTATACATTAACGAGAAATCGTCAGCAGACGTCGGAGGAAATTTGGAACGTTTAATGGCGGACCGCTAACAGGGAAGGGGCGATATCGTTCTACCTCAAAGAGAGAGGGGGATTTTGTTTAAAGGGGGCAAGGGGAACAAACTATATATATCTCCATTGAAAACATATAGGTCTAGAAATGAAAGATGCAGTTCAATTTCTTAAGGATATGAAATAATAAAAATCTGTTAGCGATTCGGCGAATTTCTAATCAATTCGGTACGATATCTTTCATAAGATTGTAATTGATAATCCTACGTACTTTGAAATTGTGAGATCCCCAATCGTCTTTTAATAATTTCTTAGATGAAATATCATACTTTGTTTATTTTCCCCCCATAGTCGAAATTTGTTTTTCTATTAGATGGAATACAATAATCTCGAAAGCGATTATAAAGTGCGCTTTTTTTAAAATTCAAACTGAAGGTTCTCTGTGTTATCTGATACTAGTATCAAGCTTTCTTCAGGACAAGTCACATTTGTACCCCTGAAATTTCTTGTCAAAAACAATTTCGCTATATATCCTTTACGTCGGAATTTTGATAAAAAAAAAAAACACTTTGGTTTAAATACTATATGCACATTCTCAACTGTATCAAAAATCTTTTGCACAGACATTGCTATTAAAGTGAGAAACTTCTCTCTCTCTCTCTCTCTCTCTCTCTCTCTCTCTCTCTCTCTCTCTCTCTCTCTCTCTCTCTCTCTCTCTCTCTCTCTCTCTCTTTCTTTCTTTCTTTCTTTCTCTTTTTAAAATACCAATTCTCATTTCTATAAAATTACAAAGCATATATAAATATCTAAATTGCTCTCTCTCTCTCTCTCTCTCTCTCTCTCTCTCTCTCTCTCTCTCTCTCTGTTTGGATTTAATAAATCATCTTTGGTTTACTTTTTTAAAATAACAAAATTCATTCTTAAAAATTAAGTATACACGTGTATCATCATAACATTATTAAAACATTTAATATTTCGATTACTATTTACTCGAATTTGTTTTGATGTTATTTTTTTTTCATCTTGCACTAAATATCGTTCTTTCTTAATCTACGTACACAATATTATACCCTCATATAACCTCCATTGGTCGCGGGGTTCACTTCAGACAAATATCAAATTATAATGTTTTTATATCAACACCTGCCTTTTGTCAACAGAACTAAGATTTCTGATAAATTTCTACAAATTTCCTTTTGATGTACGACGAATTCCGCCATGTCAGAGACAACACTAGAAATGTGTTTGAATGAAGACACCAATTTGTAGACAAACATTATGAAATCATTTGATAAATATGATACACGATCTCTGAGGTACCCGTAATAATCGAAACATGAAAAAGCTGAAAACTGAACAACGTGTTGGTAAATAGGTCATTTATAACGTTGCTATGAAGATGTCGAACCATAGTCACATTTCCTTAAAGACAGACGGAAAAACGAACGCACCATTCCTTTGGTTCGAAAACAGTAGTATTTTCTTATAACTTTACCAGCTGCAGAATTAAAACTCGAAAAAACAATAAAACAATGAAATTTTGCATTATACATCCGGTTGTGTTCTAATTGAATTCTAAACTTCATTTATGAACTTTCCACTTATTAATAAACAAAAGTATGTGTTTATAAAAAAAAACCTTTGAATTTTTACAAGTGTGCAAAAATTTATGAAAATAAAACAGAAAAAGACCAATTTCTTTAATAAACGTTACTGTTTAGATTCACATAAAACCAGTTCTATGATCGGAATGACGTCATCCATTCGGTAAAATAATAAAGCGTTGTAGAAAGAATTATATGAAGAGTGGCCAGAAGCCAAGACTTCATAATATTCTTTGGAAAAGTGCATGCACGTGCGACAAACAAAAAGAGCCTCTTTATTGGTGAGGAGAATTATTGCCCTCTTACGGAGAACGCCAGGCAAAGAAAAATGCTATACATTCTAAATGAAGAAATATTTCTCGTCTTTGTCAACAGCCAATAAATATAAACATCAATGGTTCCATCCTGTTCGGGGTCGTTACTGGACATTCGATAAGACATTTGTATGCTAATAGCCAATCATTTCGCCTGTTACATGCCTATCAATTGTCCGGACCGGAATTAGGCTGCCAGCAGGATAAGTGATGATCGGGATCATTTGGGCGCTTTAATTGCGGATAATAAAATCCGAAACCTGATTTCAATTTATGGAGTAGCCGAGAAAAATGATCAAAACTTTGGACAATATGTCGTCCCATGCGGTTGCTCTCGACTCGGCTTCTTTTGATGAAATGATTATTTTAGACAAATAATTTGTCACCCGTGTTGCAAATAAATCTTGTTTATGACTTAAGAGACGGATCTCTTTATAAAGACCCGTGTAACAGTTTCTTATTCAGTAGCTGGGATCTCATTATTGGAGATCAACGTATCAATAACCTTAGATGCGATAAATTAGACAAACTCAGCCATTTTCTTTAATTCGTTCATCAAAAATCAATCATTAATAATAGTTTTGGGGTAAAAAAAAAAATCAACCATTAAAAACATTAATTTGAGTTCTGTGTTTGATTTTTAAAAATCGTATCGAGACAATATATTGAATTCAAATTCTTTTTTTATCATTAAAAACATACCAAAGAATCATCATTGAATTCATATGAATGAAGAGCTATATTTAGATTTAAGATTAAATGCGTTGTACTTAATTTATTCATATATAGAAAATATCCTGTGAAACCAGACAGAAAGAATACCTTTGCCTAAGCTACCAAACCACATAAGAAATACTTGACTTATAAATTTTATTCACTCTTAATGATATAAAAAAAACCCATCTAAATAGTCAATCAAGAATTTAACAAATAGTACCCAATATTCTAAAGCGGCGATAAAAAAGGGAGTACTATTTAATGTTTTAATTTTGTTCATTCTAATTAAAAAATAAAACATACAAAAGTAACATATTTTCATTACTTACATCTTTTTTCAACAAAAATTAAAATCTTGTTTATAAATCAAAACACGGCAAATTACGATCTCATTGCCCCCACGATCATTAACTGGAAGAATCGCCGGTCCCTAATGAGATCGGTATTTGAATGCGATGATCGCAGCAGATGGGCCCGAGACAGTTTCAAGAGGATAACAAGAAAATTAGAATAACGCTGGTCCCCAAACACAAGTGATTATGCAGATACAAAATGTTTCTGTCAATCTTTGTTGTTCCTCGGCGAACAAAAAGACCCGATTCTTGATAATCTGTTTAAAATATCTAAGGACAATCTAATTGCAGTTTTCTTTTTGTATTCAAATTTCAACCATAAAAATTTCTTTATGTCTTCAGCTTTTGTGCTTTGTTCTAAAAATATTTGAAAAGAAAAAAAAGGGAGCTATTGAATTATTTAATTCTGCATTTGTCGTTTTATTTTAAATTAATTGCATCTCTGTATAAATGAAAGAAATCCCATTTGCTATTATAATAGATTCCTTTAAATAGGTAAACAAAAGATGAAGAGAGATATTACTGCGTTTTAAACTGAATAATTGATATTCGCTCCTATCGTCATCTTGTTTTATACAAGGGTCATAAATGATAAATAAAATCTTCCTTCGATTAATAATTTGAAATGAAATAATATATGAAAACTTACTTTAATAAATAATTTAAGATAAAGAAGACGTCATATGTAACATACCTTTAAAGACGGCTTTGGGCACTGAGGCCAGATTTTCATATCTCTTGTCCATCTCGCTCATTTTTTCCGTCTTAATCTTTGATGGGGACACCGGACACCCATCTGGAGTATGGGGGAGCAACATTCCATTACCCACCGAATTCATCCTGACCGGTTGTTCAGGAAGTCTGATAAATTAAGGGGGTGCTTTCCGAACAGATTTTTCTAAATTTCAGAATTTTACTAGGCTTCAGTACTGTTCGGTTTGATAGCAAAATATACTGTGTGGTTTGAAGCGCCAGATAGAGAAAGAGAGAAGGAGGGAGAAATCAGTTGATCTTTCCTGATCTCGACACTAAGACAGGAAAAGACGCTGGAATAACGCCTAAATCTTCAGAGATAAACATTAAAACCCAAATAAATTTAATATCCAGGCAGAACTTCATGATTTTATTACAATATAGAAAACAGCGTTTTGTTTCTTTATCATAACTCGGATTTCTTCATGCCTCCTTATCGTCCTTTTGAAGGGACAAATTAGCATAGATTGACAAAAACGGCCAACGTTGCAAAAAGTGACGAAAAGGAAAAATCGTCATATCCTCAGAATTAATTGGAAAATGGCAGCCCGTTTGTGGACAGTTAATGAGAAATCTTCTATCTCTATAATTTGCCGTAACTTTTGTGATTAATTATACGATAGATGAACGGGGTAATTCATATCATAATAATAGTCTTTTAATGTTGGAATTACCAGGATCAAGATGATTTTCCGCACAGATGAAGATGTCATAACACTTCTTGCAAGCCGCATTATCGTCTTTGGTCAACTTGAATAAATTACTTGTGATTGTCGCAAGACCAGTTTCTGGTTATCTCTGAAATGACCATTTAGAAGACGAAGACATTGTGTAAACAATTCTCTGATATGATTAATTTCATGAGTTTTTGTTGTTTTAAAATGCGGATTAATTGGACTTCCGACTATCTTTATTAGCTGTCGTCTGCTAACATCGTAAGATTTCGTAGAGATAAGTTTTCAGTAGATTGACAACTTGATTAGAGTTTGCTTTTCTCCTAATTATGTAAAAAAAAAAAAAAGGAACTTCTATCGCTAGTAAACAAGAAATGATGCAACTACTTACCACAAAAAAATATGATTTTTTGATAAATAATGAATTAATGGCGGATCCCACAGTTTAGAAGATTAAAGATTTTGGTCTCTTTCCTATAATTGCATGTGGTTAAGACGCCCCCTTACGTTAATCCACCATTTTAATCTTTTGAAGTTTTAATTCTTAAAGAGGGACACGTCGAATTGGGCACCAGCACCCCGTGAGATCTTAATATCTTGTCCGAAGGGACGAGCTTATTCCCCTATTGAGTGGTTAAAGTGGAGTCAGCATACCCTCGGCTACTGTGCTTTCAACTAGATATCAACCATTTTAATTCTTTCTTGCAATAAAACAAAATGCGTCAATCTACTAACCACACAATTATATGCTCATCTTTTTTCTTTTTCTTTTTTTTATTTCAATACGCATGTTATTTTAATACCTAATTTTTCAAGTACTTGTACGTAGAATTATTCGAAAATATACGTTTTAAATTAAATTATTTCAAGAATTTTCTCCCAACGAGCTAATTACAACATTTCCCGCTGTTTTATAAGTTTGTGGGATTACAAAATCATTTGAAGACAGATTTTACGTTAATTTTTCATACATTTTGAGTGTCGAATGCATAATAAGTTTTCATTTTAAAAGATGTACAATTTCAGAGATCAAATATATATTTGAAATAAAGCGGTGACGAAAGAAGATGTTACTGAATTTCCTCTCAGTGTGCCATCAATGAAGACACACGCGGTAACCCCATGCATATAATCTAAACAAGATTCAAAATTTAAATATTAAACCCGACCGATGCTGACAATATTAATAGTATCTATAAACGAAAACTATTTGCGGCTGATTTAATGCATGAATAAAAGAAAACTTAATAATCTTTCAGATTTTCTATTTATTTAATAATAAGACTCTTTAAATATAACGGTCAAGAAGTTTACATTCATTCTATCTATCTATCTATCTATCTATCTATCTATCTATCTATCTATCTATCTATCTATCTGTCTATCTATCTATCTATCTATCTACCCCCACTTTCTATCTATCAATTTATTTATCTATCTATCTCACACTTTTCCTATCTACACAATAGCTTTATCCATCGATTTACATGTACGTAGTATCTTTTTCAAAGTAAGAAAACTACCACAAACAAGCTAAGAATAATTTATCTCAACTCTCTCCGTGCGACCTTATGATCCTAAATCTGAAGAGGTATTTCTTCGTTACATATTTTAACTTCACTATAGGCAACTGGAGGAAGAGACTTGACTTCTACTTTATTTTAGCAAAATGCGAAGGGTGGACACCCCCCCCCCCCCCCCCGGATGCCACGTGCCAGATTCATCAATTAAGTATAATAGGACAGTAATCGTTATAGAATTTTAAGAGCATTTTACATGTGTAGACACTAGAAATACATTTTTTTTAAAATTCAATTTATCTACTCTAACCATATAAAAATATACGAGGAACATAGCATAATATTATTTCTTTACACTTCTAAGAATATTGTATAATCTTGAACAGCTAAACACTTACGTCAAAGTGTGTTAAAATGGGGAAAGGCTTAATAGGTATGGGTGACAGGCTATCCAACTATGCCATACCCCTATATTTTATATAAACAAAGACTTATTGTTATATAGTTTGTAGTTGACATTAGTTATGGATAGCATTTCATGATGTACAGTATTTTGCATTTAGATATTTCGGTCGTTAGTTCCTTACATTTCAGAAGATAACATTTCCTGAATCCAAAAAAAAATTAAAAGAATTAAAGAAGCATTATCTATCACCATCGTTTTGTTTTAGCTTTAATACTTTTACTGAGAATGCTTCCATGGCAGTTCGGGGAATCAATTTCTAGAAACACGCTCCAACAAATTATTTATGTTATATTTTTCACACATTATCACGAGCTAAAGCATTTCGCATGGATGACTGTTCATGTTGAATTTGACTTCAAAAGTATGTGGAATAAATTACGACTATCGCACTATCAATTATACACGTTACATTGAATTTTAAACCGGTTTTGTTTGGTAACCAGAACAGCTGCGCATTTTGGAACGTTTTGACAATAATTAGCAGAGACGAATATTGACCTGATGTCAACTGTCCGTAAGCGTATACCACATGTTGAAAAGTAGATTTACCAATTAATGAGCGCTAAATCAAATCCATGAATGACAGATATCAGAGAGAGAGAGAGAGAGAGAGAGAGAGAGAGAGAGAGAGAGAGAGAGAGAGAGAGAGAATTTTAATCAGGTGTTTAAAAAAATCTTTTTTAGCAATATAATTTAAAACAGAATTAATTCGTAGTTCTCCATCCATTCTCCTTTGAATCACACATTGGGTAAATTGTTAATGAAAAATCATGCTGTTAAAATCAGATCTACATATGTAGATTTGCTGGTTATAAATACAGTTTGTAATCTACTGGAATAAATACATGTGTAATACATTTATCGTTCTATTGGCCAAAATAAAAACAAGTTATCACGGAATAGATAAGTAGAGTAGAGTAGAGTAGAGTAGATTAGACAAGGCAATAAATCTGCTAAATTTTGTTTGAACATGATATAGATCTTATTTTCTAATTACTAGGGTATCAATTAATAATATTTATGTTCCTTTGCTTTTAAAACCTTGCCAAAGAGACAAGCAATAATATATTGTATGCGTGTAATTTTGAATTTAATTCTTTTAAGCTTTCAAATATCGAATGGGCTGACTATTACTTTTAAATGATCGAATATACTTGCATATTCCATCCTGTTCTCTAATTAGAACTTCCCACCAGATTGTATACATTTAACCGTCCATGATATAAAAGGCCGTGCAGTTGTCTTACAGTGCGTCTTATTTTTAAACTTCTTTTTGTACATGCTCATTAAACCGCATGGTTAGTAACACTGTCATTTTAAAATTAAAATAATTAAAGTTCTAAATAATGATTTCTTTCTAAAGTGAACTATTTTTTTTAAACCACCAACAAACTAATATATGTACTTTGAAATTTTCCTTACATTTTTTCCATGGACTTTATATATACACGGTGATATCAATGTCTTCCTCCCTCTTCACCGATTCGGGAAGAGATCTGCTGCTAGTTTGTCCTTTGTGTGAAGAAGGGTTGAAAAGACCAAGCACCTTGCCATGTTCGCATATATTTTGCGAATCGTGCATTAAAGCGTACTTCACCGGATTTTCGCAAAACGGAAATCTTTCGGATGTCGAAGTACCATGTCCAGTCTGCCGAGAGCCCATCCCTCAGTTGGAGGATACTCTTTCGACAGCCCTGTTTTTTCAAAGATCACAGGGATATTCTTCGTTTGTCCTTCAGGATTTGTCTCGAAGAAGCTCAAGGTTCGCAACCGGTATACCAAGTTCTCAAAGTGCCCGAAACACTTTGCACCTTCCAAACACAAAACTCCAGCTTTCCCCTCGTCCTGTTACTAGCAGGTGTTTAATGGACAAGACATTTCAGGTGAGATTTTGCGAACCCTGTCAGGGAAAGGGCGAGGCCCTTAAGGCTGCTTCGCATTGGTGTGTGAATTGTCAAGAAGGGTTATGTGCATTCTGCATTGACCAACATAGAAGCATGAAATTGTTGAAAGATCACGACATTGTTGACATTTTTTCATTGAAACCTGAACACGTGTACGACGAAGAGGGTACCAGTGCTTGTTCTTTGCATACAGAAAAAGACTTAGATCTGTTTTGCATGGACCATGCTTGTCTCGTGTGCGTGACCTGTGTTGCATTGGATCACCGAAAATGTGGAAACGTGAAAGACGTAGAAGAACTGGACATCGAAAAAGACCTCGGGATCAACATTGATAAGATTGTAAATGAAGTCGAAGAGTGTATCCAGTATGCAGATTCCGTCATTCAATTCAAAGACGAAAATCGGAAGAAGCTGGTAAAAGAAAAGAGACAGATCCTTGAGAGATTGAATGCAAAAGTGAGACAATTCAAAACTGTTCTGGATTCCATGGAATCGAAGGCAGCGCAGCAAATAGAGGGAGTTCATCAAGGAGAGATGGATTGTTGGATGAACAGATAGCGCGCTACAGAAAAATGGCAAGGACAATGATAGACAGAAAAGAAAAGCTTGAGGCTAGTTTGAAGAGAAACATAAAGGGACAGATACTCTGCCATGCTCCAATAGCAGATGAATTGAAAAGGTATACACAAGCAGAGTTCGTATCGGACACGACTGCAAATAAGCAAAGATCGTATAGCTATGTCTTTACCTCTGAATTTGAAGAAAATGCTTTAGATGGAAAAGAAATC
This sequence comes from Magallana nippona, assembly GCA_033439105.1. Taxonomy (NCBI): domain Eukaryota; kingdom Metazoa; phylum Mollusca; class Bivalvia; order Ostreida; family Ostreidae; genus Magallana; species Magallana nippona. The sequence continues at coordinate 31,241,472 of CM065925.1, read as the reverse complement.
GGTCATCTGACGGCTAATGAAAACATAATTAAACTTGCGGACCCTCCAAAGCACAAAAACTTGTCGGCGAACATCGCCGAAGGGTTTTTCAATTTCAATGGTGGTATCGCGTCCGATTCGAAAGTTTGCAATTTCACTGGAGCAGTTTATATGGGAAATGGAAACATAGTTTTAGCTGACAACGAGAATGGAAATCTCAAGCTATTTGATCAAGAAGGAAAATTCAAACATAATCTGAGTTGTGGTGACGTCAAATACGATGCACCATGGGATATGACTTCCACTGATGACGACCATATTGCCGTGACCTTTCCACACCGGAAGAAAGTCCGTATTTACAGAATTCGGGAAAGCGTCGCACCCGTTCGGTACTTCGAAACTTACGGAGCTTGTCGAGGTATCGCCTTCCATAAAGACGTTTTCATCGTCACTTGCTCCGAAATGGGCAAATCAAAGGCAGCAATCAAATTCATCGACAAACGCGGGAAAATTTTGAAAATCCTGCATTGGGACAAATCGGGAATCAACAAACTTCGAAGTCCGTACTACATTTCATCTTGTCCGGATCAAAACGGAAGATTTTTCGTCACCGACATACGACAAAACATGCTTCTGGTTGTCAACTCAGACCAAACCATGGAATTGGTTCTCCAAGACGAAGTTAATTTGAAAGGTGTGTCTGGGGTGGAGGTAGATAGTGACAATAACGTATACGTCTGCAGCAATGGCGCTAGCCTGGTCCTCCGTCTGGTGGAAAACTTCACAAAACGACAAGTCATCATCGACAACGTGAAGTATCCCGTAAAGCTTTGCTTCAATCCTCGAATGAAAAACATCTTCTTCATCACGAATCAGTCCATTGAAGCTTGCGATACTATTCTTTTGTATAGCATGAGCTAGAAAAATTTCTGTTGTACTTTATCGCCAATAATTTAGATATGTTTGACAAATGTTGAATCCGTACTAAATAAAAAATCCAAAAAGTTTATACGTTTTCGATTGTAAAATAACCTGCATTATTCATTTTAGTATACACATTTTTAGATTAAATGGTTCATACTTCGACAAGGATTTGTTATGGAATAATGTTTGACATATCTGCCGTATACAGAACAAGCCATGCATACCATCGTAACATTTTTCCCAAATGTCAGAGCATTTTTTGTTCTAAATTAAACGAGTATGTATTGTGATGAACAATGGACATTATACCTTCCCCATCTTTTTTGTGTGACCTTGACCTTTTTTTACCTTTAATTTTCAGGTTTAAATGCAAGCATAATATGTTTAATTATAAACATTGTCAATGAATGTGCTGAAGCTAGAAAGTCGCATATATAGTGCAAGAAAGATAACTCTAGTAAGACAATCTGGCTAAACAAAAACTTTTATTATGTGATCTGACAAAAAGTAACAAAATGTTCATGGTTATAAAAATAATTCATTTTGATGAATGTAGCTACATTATATAACATACAAAATAAACAAGATTAACATGAAATATCACAACCCGCATTTCAATATGAAGTGCAAGTGACATAACATAGGACAAATTTAAAAATTAAGAAAACAGAATTAGTCCATGCTATCTTATTTCTTGATATCGAAACAAAATATAATAAAAATAACAATAACAATGAAAAAAAATTAATAGATTTTTACACAAAGAGGTATAGCATGAAATGAGGTAAAAACAATGACTGGATTATGTAAAAACACGAGGAATCACGTAAAAAAAGAAACCTTTAAAGATCTTGATTTCATGATTTCGTCACATGTAACGATTCAAATCATCTTTTTATTGCAAGAACTAATCTCCGAATATACAACTACAATAAATTCTATGTTCGTAAAAAAACTTTCTTTATTTATATTTCATATAAACATTCTAATCTACATGTAGAAATATTATCATGAAATATCATTTTTGGTAGTGGTTAGAGGTAAGGGGGTTATTAGTGGGCCTTACTGACACAAAAAATATTTATTCATGTACATTTGCAAATATAAATTACATTTCAATTCTAGCAAATTTCTGAGAATGAGGTAAAATATATCCAAAATCTAGTGAATATTCCATTTTTTTTTAACGTTTTACGCTCGGAAATGAAATCATTAATCAAATTTACCAATTATACATTTTTGCTGTTTTAAATGGGAAAAGATTCGTTTACAGAAAATGTGTGATTAAAATGCATTAATTTTGCATTTGTTTAAAACAATGAATTATATCAAAGCAATCAGTTGTTGAAAATGGTATGAAATACATGCAAGTGTATTCAAAGAAATCTGAAATGTCTCTGAAAGCTATGTCTTACAATTGCTGAAATAACAGTATTAACCGACGAAGTGGAGCCAAATAGATATTTTTTCTTAAAATTAAAGTAATATACATATACTCTACAGATTTCTTTTCAAACGAGCTTATCAATGCACTAGGCTGTGGTTATTTCTAAAGATTGAGACAATTTACAATATGATTGGTATTTTCAAAAATAGACATCATGAAAGGATTTTTTTTAATGACAAATCTAAATCATAATTTTGTTTGGTGAAACGGGGCCCCAGAATTACCAATCGAGCTTCATATCAGCTTTACTCCACGTGTATTTCCCACCTCTTTTCAAAAACATTTTTTCGTCGAATCCGCTGAACTTGAGGGCGTTTTTAACTCCAACGTCTAGCAGAGAGCGGGAGGGGTCCTTACTACCCCGGGTACAATCCAAAAACCGCATCTACAATATCAGACCATCGTCTTTATCAACAGAGGCGAGAATTTTTAATCTAGTTTATCTTTTATTGGGTTGCTATAGCAACAAGTAAGAAGAGGACCACAGGCCTTGACGGTCACCTGAGTATCATAGCCCTTAGATGGACCTTTCAGTGTTTGCATTTCAAGCTTCAATTTTGAGTCTAAACTCTAATCTAAGACTCCTATGACAAGTACCCCCGCTTTTATTATATGACGTTTGCAAACATCAATTCATAATGGGGGGGGAGAGGATGCAAGAGTCAGAAAAATCTCGGATTATCCATATCCTAGCTCTAGGGGCCAAAAATCGTTAACTTTTGGTAAAAAAAAAAGACCTGCAGATCTTTAATGGTCAATCTTTTATAATATTCACAGTTTCACTTAAAATAAACACAAGCATACATTGCAAAGGAAATTAAAGTAGACTTCCTGAAATAGATCACACATTTAATTTAATATGTCCAAGTGACAATTTACCTTGAAGTTTTCAAGTTAGAAATGTAAAATTGTTTACCGACAACGTACGACCAACGGCAATAAGTTACCCGAGTGTCTCAAGTGACCTAAAATACCGTAACACACGTTCACTCTATAGTCATATTTGTCACCCCTCTTAAAATAAAAAGCCTAAACCCCTGCCCCATGGGCAGTGAATTTCACTATTTAAATAGAGGACATTATGGACATAATAACAATGCATTTAGTTTATCTCCAGCAACAGTGAAAGTATAGAGGAAAATATTTAAAATTTTAATAATGTTGCCATATTGGCCCTACCCAAACGGCTTGAACCCCTGACCCAGGGGTCACAAATTTTACTATTAAGGTAGAGGGCTTTATGGACATCATAATCATGTATTTAATTTTTCTCTAATATATATGGTAATAGAGAAGAAGATTTTTCGCTAATATGACCATATTGGCTCCACCCTAGGGCCTGAACTCCTGGCCCAGGGGCTATGAATTTTACAATTTTGGTAGAGGGCTTCATGGACTTCATAACCATGCATTTAGTTTTTCCCCACATGTGTGGGAGTAGAGATTTCATACATTTTCACAATATGGCTATATTGACCCCGCCTTAGAGCCTGAACCCCATGCATTTAATAATTTTGGTAGGGGGCTTCATGGACATCATAAAAATGCATTTAGTTTTTCTCAAATACACACTGTATATGGGAATAGAGAAGAAGATTTTTTAAGATTTAATACCTTTTCATTATATGCCGTATTAGCCCCACCCTAGGACAAGAACCCCTGACCCATGGGCTATGAATTTCACAATTTTGGTAGAGGGCTACCATGCATTCATTTTTTTCCCCACATGTATGGGAGTGGAGAAGAAGCTTTTTGCAAATTTGGCTTTTTTGCATATTTGGCCCCGCCCATGAGGCCCCGAGTGTGGTAAAGTCATGAATTTCACAATTTATTTTCCTTTTATCATAGAAATGCTTTAAACCAAAAAATGGTAACAATTGGCCTTGTAGTTTTCAAGATGAAAAGATGATGTAACAATACAATGCAATTAAAAATTGTCAAAATATGCACACAAAAATTATTGTTTCATTCGTCTTTAAATATTTATTGGTATTTTTTTCGATGTATAAAAAAAAAGGAAACTCACGTATTCGTCAAGAATGAGATAACTGTCTTTCATCTGTAAAATAAAAGATTGAAAATTGTATTTTCAACAGCCTTTTGGGAAAAAAAAAATAAAAATAAAATAAAATACAGAAGTACGTTAACTTTATAATTCATCCCGCTAAAACTTAATGTGTGTCCTTAAAAGCTAATTAGACATTCCCTAAATAAAAAACTACTACATGTATGAGTAACATACTTTTAAATTGTTTTTTTTAAAATATTTTCTTTATATTCATACATGCATTCATATTTTTCTAACAATATACAGTATATGTTTATTATGTGAACCATAAATCAAAACACCCTAGTCACTGGCGGGTTTAGAGGGGGACCCAGGGAGCCTACGCCCCCTTTTTGTGATCAGAATTAAAAAAAAAATAGTAGAACTACAGAAAATCAGCTTTTATTGTTATTCATTGACCTTATAATAAAAACATTTTAACAAGACCTTGGACTTTCGGTAGGACGTAACTATCTCTTTCTTGCATCTGAACAAGTTAAAAATGACGCTGTTTCGAGTGAAATATACACAGAATGCGTAGTCTCAGCTCAAAAGCCAGACAAATCTTGTTGATTTCAAAGAGCCATGCCTGAGTGGCCAGCAATGAAATAGACAGGCCTACGTCACATTGCTGTTTGACATAACTACCCAAAGTCCAAGCTCCTGTTAAAATGGTTCTATGTCAAGTACAGCTAGAATAGCTCAAAAAAGTGTTTATAAAACCCCCAAAACCTGGGAGCTTCGCCCCATGGGCCCCCAACAGGGCTTTGCCCTGGAACCACTGGATGCCTCAAGGCCTCCCCCAGGCCCTTTCGACAATTCCTGGATTCGCCACTTCCAGTCAAACCGTGAAATTTAACCTACACGATAATTACTGATTTTACAGTATGTATTAAAATACAAACCATATATCGTCAACTATATTTTCGTCAGTTACTGAATAATGGATGGTTCTGAGTACCTGCTCATTCGATTCGGGAACCAAACAAGTGATATGTTTGTGGCGCTCGCAGAAGTCACTGAATTCCTGTGACGTCACGACCATCTCTTCCGCGTTTCTGATTGCGTCCTTCCCAGAGTTCTCTCCGCCAATCAAAAGACATTGAAAAACCTTGAAGAAGAATTTTAAAAACAAGTCCTGTAAAATCAATTAGAAAATTAACGACATTTGTGCTTGACATTTCCTAAAAATAGATTAAAGAATATGGAAATTCAGCCATATATTTTCGTAGGACATATTTCAGTTATGCGCCCATAGTCAGTGTACATGTAAAGCATTCTCTAGATAGTGTTGTCATTTTGCATGGACATCTATATTGTTCTTTATTCATATTTTTTCAAGAAAAAAGTTTTGATTCTTATTAATTTACAGCAGCTGTGATTATAAAAAAATAATATTGGATCTACATGACTGTATAAACATTTCTCAAAGCAAGTAAAATTAAAACGGCACTGCAGTACTGGTACTCTACGTACCAGTTATCGGCTAAACTGAGAGTTCGGTTTTATAGCACGCACCTATCCGAGATTATTTAATTCGGTCGTCTATTTCGAATAAAGACAACGTTTGCTTTAACACTGTCTTGAATATTTTAAACATGACCTTTAACGAATATTACGGAAGCGTATTAGTGCCACATATACACTTCACATTTTTTTATTTTCTACACTTTAATCTGTAAAATTTGCACTTAAAAGTGTAAAATTCACACTTTAATCTGTAAAATTTCACACTTTAAAGTGTAAAATTCACACTTAAATCTGTAAAATTTGCACTTAAATCTGTAAAATTTACAGTTTAATCTGTAAATTTCACACATTAAAATGTAAAATTCACACTTTAATCTGTAAAATTTACACATTAATCTGTAAAATTTACACTTTAATCTGTAAAATTTGCACACTAAAGTGTAAAATTCACAGTTTAATCTGTAAAATTCACACTTTTGAATTTTACAGATTAAAGTGTGAATTTGACAGATTAATTTGTAAATTTTACAGATTAAAGTGTAAAATTCACACTTTTAACTTCTGTAGATTATCTTTTACCAATGATTTACATTTTTGCACTTTCAGCGGTGGGGGAAGTGACGTAGTAAGGTAAAAATAGAATATGACCACTTTGAGATACGTTATTATATCCCTTCATTGATTTGACATATAAAATCAATACATATAACATGTATAAACAAAAGGAATTCACTAAATTTGGGTAGTTGTGTCAAACAGCAATGTTACGTAGGCATGTCTATTTCATTATTAGCCACTCAGCCATGGCTCTTTGAAATTAACAAGATTTGTCTGGCTTTTGAGCTAAGACTACGCAATCGGTGCATATTTCACTTGAAACCGTGTCATTTTTACATGTAACTTGTTATGACGCAAGAAATATATTGCTGCGTCCTACTGAAAGTCCAAGGTCTTGTTAAAATGGTTCTAATTCAAATTACATTTTGCAGAGTATAAATTTTAAAAATCAACATGTAGAGGGATTTTACCACGAAGCCGATAACTGGTACAATAAATCGTAAAAACTCGGCAAATTTGGGGCGTGCTGAAAAGTACTAAAAACAAGATGGTTTGCGTTCTGAATAATGATATATTGTAACAGATGGATAACAAGAAGTTCACCCTTTAAAGTATGTCAAGTTTTATCCAAAAATATCAAGAAATAAGGAAATACGAAAAGAAAACGCTAAATTTTAGCCGATAACTGGTACAGTGCCAGTATAACTCTTTTAGAACATTAATTTTTGATTACATGTACAATGTATTAAAGAAGATAAAATCTACGTATAGAATATTAATTTATTTGTTGAGAGTTTTACCTTCCATCGACAGGGAGCCAGATCCGATATACACACGTTCATGTCTTCATTCTTATTGTGAACATTGACCACCGTGTTAATTTTGAAAGCAACCTTGGAAAAATAAAATATCGGACACAATTATTGTGAGATGTGTATTTTTACAGGGAAAATATTAAAATGTGACGCTCAAACAACAATCATTTATGGCTATGAGTAGAAGTTGCTGTTATAGGATGTATTTTGTTAATTAATTAAATAACGACACTTTGCCAGATATAAAGCTTTCCTTACTACAGTTAATTTGTCTATGACGAACAAAGAAGCACTGGAAACGTGTATATTGTGAAATTATGCAATCTCTTCGGCCTTTTATGACGATATGTATGAGTTATGTATGAATTAAGGGGTTCTTAAAAAAAAATTGAATTCTACTTTTCTTTTATAAAACCGTAATTGGGGTACCTCGTATTTCTGACACCAATCCCGAACTCGGTACAAACTTTCCAAGTGGTCCTTTTTGGTAGAATTCTGACATCTGCCGATTAATCGGTTTGTTTCCGGGTCGAAGCTGTCACATGATACCGCCAAAATGTCCAGGTATTTTCCTGCAGTTAACGATCATTGCATGTAGCATTAAAGAAGATTTAGAACGGTATAGATACAGTTCTGCAGCTAGCATTAAAGCTGTGTGGGCTTTAATCGCTTTGAACATTCATTTTTAAAACATGCATGGTGTCTGAAGGCCGGGACATGAGGGGCTTTACATTCAGTTTTTAACATTTTTATTCAGAGTATCGTCGAAGTCTGAATAAAACATTTTTATTCGGTGTAATTGACCAATAAAAAAAATAATGTAGAGACAATTTTTTAATGAAAGATCCATACCTCTTAACCCCCCCCCCCCCCCCCCCCCCCCCACATCCCCATCGCCACCCGATCCGCTCTTGTCACACATGTTTCATGCTACATGTAATAAGGTTTTTCGTTTTCGGACATTGACAATCCCCATGATACACTCACCATATTTTTCGAACCATTTTTCTGTGATGAGACTCCCGTTACTGACCACTGTAACGCTTGGTAGCTGAAGGTCGTCCTTACAGAAGCGAACCAGTTCCCCCAAATAGGCCCCGCGCTTGACAATGAAAGGCTCGCCCCCGGCAAAATTGACCTTCTCCATACCTGAAAATGAAATTCTACATCTGAACCAATCTAATTTCGCTTATAACAATCAACACATTAATCAGTCAGCGGTCATCAAATATATTTAATCACTTCTCAATATATACACAAACGATTAGCGAACACTTCTCACTAATCTGATCTAGCCTAGTTCGCAGGCCTTCCGATTTTGCAAGCACATCGGAATGCCTCGGGAACCAGAGTACGCTTGGTCGGAGAACACTACTCACTATAGACTAAAGACACCCTGATCGGTGAATACTACTCACTGAGCTAGGATAGCTGATCTAGCTAAGTTCCCGATGCCTTCCAATTGTGCAAACACTTCGGAAAACATCGGAAACCAGAGTACGCTTGATCGATAAACAGTACTCACTAGGCTAGAGCTACCCCAATCGGTAAACACTACTCACGGGGTTATGGACGCCTAGTCTAGCCTAGTTCCCGAGGCCTTCCGATTATGCAAGCACGTCGGAAGGCCTCGGGAACTATGGAATGCTTGATCGGTGAATACTACTCACTAGACTGTATGAGCCGGTCCTATAATATCGCGGTAGTTAAATCATTTTGTCAAAAAATCTATCAATACGGAAATATTTCCACAAACTAATGTTATTGTGAGTTTCCTCTATGATACACCTCGGTGATGTTTAGCGTGCCTCTGTTTACTATGTCTAAAAATATCCCGACGTCAAATGTCAATTTCAGCGCGTGCTACTATACATAAACAGAAATACTGCGATATCATATAGAACCTGCGATATGATAGGAATCAAGTATAAATACCCCGATCAGTGACACTAGGATGACTGATCTAGCTATGTTCCCGATGCCTTTCGATTGTGCAGGCACATCGGACGGCTTCGGAATTCATGGCCCACCAGTGAACACTATTCACTGGGCTAGGGACATCTCGACATTCAAATAGGTTTTTCATTTTCGGTTCATGTTACATATCTATTGTATTTTTGTGCATGTTAAAACAACTCCGCACAAGTTACAGCTTTTCTGGCCAATTGGTTTTTGAGAAGAAGATTTTTAAAGATTTTTCTCTATATATTCCTATGTAATAATTCGACACCCACTGTGGCCCCACCCTACCCCCGGGGATCATGATTTGAATAATCTTCATTTTACCCTACCTGAAAATGCTTCCACAAAATTTACAACTTTTCTGGCCAATTGGTTTTTGAGAAGAAGATTTCTAAAGATTTTTTCTCTATATATTCCTATGTAAAAATTCAACCCCTCAATGTGGACCCACCCTACCCTCGGGGATTATGATTTGAACAAACTTGAATCTACCCTACCTGAGGATGCTTCCACACAAGTTACAGCTTTTCTGGCCAATTGGTTTTTGAGAAGAAGAATTTTAAAGATTTTTCGCTTTATATTCATATGTAAAATTTGACCCCCATTGTAGTCCCACCCTACACCCGGGGATCATGATTTTAACAAACTTGAATCTACCCTACCTGAGGATGCTTCCACACAAGTTATAGCTTTTCTGGCCAATTGATTTATGAGAAAAAGATTTTTGAAAGATGCCAAGAAATTTGAATAACATTCACCTAAGGATGCATTGTGCAATGTTTGTTAAAATCGGCCCTGTGGTTCTGGAGAAGAAGTCGAAAAGGTAGTAAGTTTACAGACAGGCAGAAAGACAGACAGACGGACAGAAGGACGGACGCCGGACAAAAAGTGATCAGAATAGCTCACTTGAGATTTCAGCTCAGGTGAGCTAAATATAACATCTCAACTACAATCAAAAACACTGTGCCGGATAATTATGCCAGTGCCAAGGTGGCATTTTTGCACCCGTCTAAGCTGCATATATCGAAAAATTCAAATATGCCATACGGTACACCATTGCTTAAAGAGTTTACAACCACCTTTTTTATCATTGTATCTCACCTGTCAGATGAGATATTCACCTTTTAAAATTAAATTCCTACAGGAAAATAATTTTTCCCATAGGAAAAACAATATTCCTATAGGAAATTTGAAATTTCCTATCGGAATACAAGAACTTCCCATAGGAAGTTTGTTTCCGATAGGATTTGATAAAATCCCATAGGAAATCTTAATTTCCTATAGGAAAACTACCTGTCTGAATCAAATCCCTACAGGAAATACCTTTCTCCTATAGGAAATTAATATAATTCCTATGGGATTTTAGAAAATCCTATAGGATTGTCAATATTTCCTGTAGAAGAATCATTTCTCCTATGGAAATTATCATTTTCCTATGGGATATTAATTTTCAAAGGTAAATATCTCACCTGTCATGTGAAACACACTAAAAACAAAAGTGGTTATATACTCTCTAGACAATTGTCTATCATCTGGTATATATGGATTTTTCCGAAACTGCATTTTAAGCGGGTGCAAAAATGCCATCTTGGCACTGGCATAATTATCCGGCACAGTGTTCAAAAGATTTATTACTTTTTTATGTATAAGACTTTATCTTTACCTTCGTTCAGAGTAAAATGCTTCTCTTTTCCATCATGATGAAATAACATGATGCTACTTAGTTTACAGCGCTGCATACGGCTGTTAAACATGTGACCTAATATTCGAATACTAAAGATCTATTCGAATATTAGAAATTTACTATTCATTCGCGAATATATTCGAACATTCGTTTCAGCACTAAAAACAAGTGTTAGGAACTTGTGTTCATTTCTCATTTTCACTAATATCATTCAAATATCTTCGTATTTTAATCCTAATCGGTAAGAGTCGATCAAAATGGTTCTATTTTTATGATAGAACTACTGCACAGCCATTATAAAGTGTTTTTTGTTCAGAATTACTTATCAATAGATACATGTATATCTAATGTTTGAAAATATGATTAAAATCGCGTATACTTTTTTCTTACTTTATGCAGTCTCTTTTTCCGCCTCGGATATTCAATTTTCTAGACGGAAAAAATCTATGTACTAACCGGTATAATAAAGTGACAAAATAAAATATATGTTATATAAGGAAATATTCAATTTCTATACAAAGGGCGTCAGCTTTGATATTGATAAGACATTTTCAAAAAGAAAGGATTGATTTAACCCCTGATTGATGTTGATGTTGGCTCTTTCTTGAGTGTTCTTCCATGTGTGTATGGAAGGAGTAATAAGCAAACGCAACTGGCGATTGCCAAAATAATTTTACTAGAGCGGCGACTGAGCAGTAGTTGCATAGTTAGATCTATCAAAGATCTTGAACAAAACATTTTTACACAGATATTGATTTGTAACTAAGTATAAAAAAGTTATATAAGAAAAGGAAAAACTATACTGTAAATTTTGTCTTTATGCATGCAGATATCATATATAATGCACTGTTGTGCGAGATCACTTCGACTGGTGAAGTACACGTATGTTCATATATTATAACATGCATAATTGATTGCAACGATCTTATAACAAGCAAACACGTTATCAAATGAAACGGATCGTGTATAGAACTTATGCTCTCACTTTCACTACAATCAGAACGTCAAACCTTCCCCCGGCCCCACCCACCTTTTCCGGCCATATTTTCCCCGAAAAACGTATCGCAATTACTTGTAACGAAAAGCTCGAAGCAGACTAGGGCCGACCTAAAAGATAAGACCCCCCCCCCCCCCCCACATCCCGTGTCGGCTGAGATTTGTCTTTACAAGATACCTTTTCGAACCAGCCCAAACCGAACGAATCTGAGCCAGACGAGTTCCCCCCCCCCCCCCAAAAAAAAAAAAAAAAAAACACGCACACACACACACTCACGAAAATAACATTTAAGTTAACATAAAACGTATTTATAAACGATAGCAACGAAATAATACCATCATTTTTCAGCAATGTTAGTCCTTTCTTCGCCTCCTCAATGGGTAACACGAACGAAGTCTTGGCTGTGTGGAAACAGAAACCGCATTTATAGTTACACTGGCGGGTCAGGTGGTAGTTGACACTGATGGGTTTCAGTGACAGTTCCCCCTCCTTGGTCGTTGTTTGATCCTCCACTCGCACATTTATCGGAATTTGTGGCGGTCTTCGATTTCTTCTGCTTTTAATCCAGACAGAAAAGACAATCAAAATGATCAAGAGAGGGACGGTAGCTATGCTGACGTACTGTGTAATAGCCATGTTGATCAGTTATTGAGTTTTAGGTTCTACATGTAGTTGTATTTTATATATTCTCGGCTGGGATTTGTCCTAATTTTCTAAAAACAAAAATGGTTTTCCTAAAGCTAATTATAGCTAGCTCTCTTCTTTCTTTTCAGATTCCGTGAAAAGTATAGTATAGATATGGTGGCATATTTCTGACCCCTACATACGGAAGCGTATCGGGGCCTACACTTGTTGTGTTATAACTTATACATTGTCATATTATTTTATCGTCCTATTGACATATAATCTATGATGTCGTTTTTTCAATGCAAATATTTTGCATTGTATTCAGGTAAGTTTACAAAATTTAAATCACCTTATTGTAATTGATCAGTTTTCTTGTTATCTGCTATATCGACTAAACAAAATATGGGGTTATAAATTATATCTTAAGAATGAGTTTTAGTCATATCGAGAAAGAAATGTTGACATAGAACAATGAAAATGTATACATTATAGGTATATCGACATAAATGTGCTTTCATTTCTTGGGAAAATATTGCAAAAATATTGTTATCGTATGAATTTCGCGGGGGGGGGGGGGGGGGGGAGTTCTGATGGTACGACACTCCATCTGACTCTAGCTCTGAGAAACACATAACACATGTATACTGACGTTTGTGGACTCATTGGAATTCGTATGCTCAATTTTCATGGATTTCGGTTATCCTTTCATCAATGAATTTAAATCCACAACGAATTTTGAGTAATAGTATTAATATATTTATCATACAAATTATTCCACGAAATATAGTACCCATTAACCTATGAAAAAATAGTAATCTACCAATATTAGCTGCACGAAATTCAATCCAAAATAAATAAATTTAAACTCTAAAAATCAGATACTTCTTTTATTGTCAAGCAATTCACAAAATATCTGCATTTGTTATCGTAGTTAGGGGTGGTAGATGTGAGCAATCCTACATATGTACCCCAAAATTATGATCATGTTTCAATAATCATGTTTTTACAACGGTCTCCCATCGAAGAGGCTTGTTTCACTCATCTGTCTTGAAGCAATTTGATTGGATGATAACCCACCCTCTCAACTACAATGTAATCTAACTACGATATCAACTGCTATTATGAACTAACTGCATAAGCGTTGCATTTTCTCATTACCATGATCTGATGTAAGTCTTTTCTTTATTCGCGTGGTGAAAAGACTCGCATCAAATAATGATTGTGAGAAAAATGCAACGCTCATGCGATCAGTTCATGCATACTATTATTTTAAAGCAAATACACTAATTTTATCATTTTTTCGACGCTTTGGTAAATGAAACATTTTTAAAGGGGGGGGGGGGGGGTAATATAATACGAGTAAGTAAATGGGTTCACGTACTTTAAATGTTCTACCATGTTTTCAAACCTCATATCACATGTTTAATTGAGAGTAACCCAAACATGGAAGATTATAACTACAATATCAATTACTAATATGAATTGCAATTAATATAAAATAATTACTGTTCACTGTTTTTGATTTATATCAAACTGTCAATATCAGTCTACATGTGCTGTCTACAGCTAGATTCAAAGTGAGGTAACGTGCATGTACATGTACCATCAGAACTCCCGCGCCCGCGAAGTTCATTTAATAGTAACATTTTCGTAATAGGTTCCCCAGGAATGAAAGCATATTGATATCGACATGACTACAAAGCATTTATTTTATTCTTTGTCTAAATTTCTATCTCAATATAATTAAATCACATTCTTAAATCAACATTTCAAACTCCATATTTTGTGAAGTCGATAACGCAGACAGCAATAAAATTTAAAAAAAAATTCAATAAGGTGAATTAAATAATATAGAAATCACAAGATACAATTCAACACATTTGCATAAATAAGAGGTCACAATGCTTTGTATGTTGACAATACAATAAAAAGAAGGACATTTTATAAGTTGAAACACAACAAGTGTAGGCCCCGATACGCTTCCGTATAAATGCCGGTATCTGACATCATAGATGCAAGATGTAACATAATTATGACAATATGCGAGAAAATTATGTAGACATTCAATATATTGATGTCATGCGACTTAGAATGTCAACATGCAAATTAATTATGTTAACATGCAACATATTTATGTTGACATGCGAGTTATTTATGTCTACATGCGACTTATTTATGTCAACATGCGAGTTAATTAATATGTTAACATGGAAGATATTTAAGAATGTATGTTGCATGTAGGGAGCAGAATATATGCCACCGTACATAATAGATGTGCACGCAAAAACGAAATTTGGCAGCTGTCCAAGAAGCTATATAGAGCGTTGCCGACAATCTTTGTGACATGGTTTATTTACATTATAGTTTACACTTTGTTCCGTTTTCCTCACTGAGTTGGAATTTTCTATCGTTTACAAAGAATTGTGCTATTTTTATACTGGTGGAATTAACCATACCCCCCTTTTGTCCCAAGTCTATTTATAAATTTTGTATAATATTGGATATATATGAGTTATGTAGCAAATAATGTATTTGAAAACCAGACATTGAATCCATTTAAGATATTTAACTTGCTTAAAAGGACTTTTAGAAAACGTGTAGCGCCTGCACTTTAAAAAAAATGTGTAGTATCGAAAGATCTATTCTTTATCAAGAGAAAATGAAACTGTAATTCAAGATATATTGCAAGAATTTCTTCTCAATTAATTTGTGAGAAAAAGGTTCTCACAATTAATTAACTACTTAAACATGCAGTAAGAGAGAGAGAGAGAGAGAGAGAGAGAGAGAGAGAGAGAGAGAGAGAGAGAGATTGGTGTTGGTGCTGAGTTCATTTTATTTTAATCATAACTAATGATAAAAAAAACATTTTACCATAAATATTAATTTTGCTTTCACAGCTGAAATATTTTGCAACATATTTGAATCATAACTAATAATTAAAACATTTTTTGTTGATCAAACAAACATTCAGATGCGTTAATTTCGCTTTCATTACCGACATATTACATGTAATATATGTATAATCTACATGTATCAACAAAATCTAAATCATCTTTTTAACATCCATTCGCCGAGATCGATAATCATGTCTTAACTGTTTAAATGTAATAAACTTACTGGTGGCATGTTAAAAGGTACGTGTACATGTAACAAACTGGCCAAATAGATTGTTAATTAATTGTTGAATCATGATATTTATATATAAAAAAAGTATTAGAAAGTTTTTACAATAATTTTTTTTGTTTCTAATTAGAACCACATTTTCACTTAAAGTAATTAACCATTCGTGTGCACTGAAAAACAAGAAGATACTAAAAAATTATATTTAAAAAAAGTTCAAATGCAAGTTGAAAACTAGCTTATTTATTCTTTAAGCCAAATGGCTCATCATATCGATACAAAGAATACATTATATATATATATATATATATATATATATATATATATATATATATATATATATATATATATATATATATATATATATATATATATAATGTAAGAAATAATATGTAGCAATACACGTATTAAATACATCAAAGTATTATCTATTTATCTATTACAATCAATTTTCTGAGTGTTTCTGCTTTCTGAAGATATTTTCCTAAATTACTTAATTCAGTAGTATTTTCAGTTGACAATAATTGATTTGTACCAATAGTATTTTTTATGTATAGTTTCCTCTATCCATGATACAGCGAGCATTTAAATTTAAACAATATTTTATTTCAAAATGAAATAGGATCGGACAGCAGGCATTGCCTATTTTTGTCCTCTCCTTACAAACAAGATCACGATAATATTGTGTAATTAATAATACAGGTATGGTGCATGAAAATAAATGATGTACAAACAGAATTAAGATGCATAGACAACAAGAATCAAAAAATGAAAAGGGAAAAATGCAAAAAAAAAAAAGAAAAGAAAAAAAAGGAGAAAATAATGAAGGAACAAGATAGACAAAAAAAATAGTAATAATAATAAAAAAAAAAACAAAACAAAAAAACTTAAAGAAGTAATAAAATAAATCTGCAATACCATCTACTGTCTTTTGTAATGCTCTAATTAAATACAATTAGGTATTAACATTATACTATTGTTAAAATCTTTTGGAATTTTTTTTATAAAGAGGTGCACAGCATCAAATATTTGTTTATTAACAGTCTTATTATAACTATCTTATTGACAGTGTATAATATTTTCTCTTCTGGGTCCATAGTCAAACAGTTTGTTTTTCTTTGGAAGATTATTATTGAGCTTTGGTTTAAATGAGGCAACTGAAAAACAAACTTTAGTGTCTTGTGGTAATTCATTCCAAGCTTTGATAGTAGATGGTAAAAAGCTGTTGTTCTTAAAATAAGAATTTTATATGTCATATTACTTGTACAGCGAGCATTTAAGGGTACCTGTAAAGTGCGAAACGAAATCGAAACGAAACGAAATCTACCGAAACAAAACGAAACATACCGAAACGAAACGTTTTGGTTTCGTTTCGGTTTGATTTCGTTTCGGTAGGTTTCGTTTCGTTTCGGTAGATTTCGTTTCGTTTCATTAGATTTCGTTTCGTTTTGTTTCGTTTCTATTTCGTTTCGCACTTTACAGGTACCCATCATTTAAAATAAAGTGATACTCATCTTCAACATCCATATGACAAAAAATATATAATCTGCTCTTTAGGTATATAGATAGATGTAAATATAAACATTAAAATGCTTTCTTTGGTGATTCATTCGGGTCATGAAGGTGGCGATCATTGCAGAAAAAATTACATACCACGCTAACGCGGGTTATGTATTTTTTCTGCAATGTCGCCACCTTCATATCCCGAATGAATCAACAAAGAAAGCATTTTATTGTTTCAAGAAAGCCACTGAAGTAGAATTAACCGACAAATATATAGGTCATACCATAATAGACTGTCCAGGTTAATTTCAAATATATTTAATTATATTTTCAAATATACACTGTGCACTCAGATACACGTATATAGTAAGTACCTAACATTTAATTTTAATTTTTTTTTCTTTCCCAAAATTGTTATTAGTACCAAATAGCCTAGCGCAAAGGGTTAGAGCTTTACCTACTAATCTCTAAGTCATGAGTTCGAATACCGCTCGTATGGAATCCCATATACGACAGCCAACCGCTTACTGCTTACTGCCAACTGCTTACTGCTTACTGCCAATTGCTTTCGTTTCCTTTATTGGATTAAGCGCATGTACAGACATTTATTTGAGGATGGAGGGATTGATTGATGGGTATTTCTAAAAAGGGTACACAGTACTGGAGATTATTGCTGTTTTGGGTAGCAAGCATTCTCTAAATATAAGGTTTGTTTTGTCTGTCTCTTTTTTCTCTCTATCCCTCTCTCTGATAGTGTCAGTCTCATTATTTATTATTGTTCATATAGCAGTAAATGAATTATTTGTTCGAGAAAAAGAATATATACATGACCAATAAGTATGTCAATTTATTTTTATTAAAAGTTATCGACGTGTTCAAAGAGTGATGAGAACACTTGCACTAAAGCGTCGGGAAAATGAATCTCCTATAGAAGAAATAATACATGCTTACTAAACAGATATGGCATCAGGATCTGGACATATAATTGGGATACGTCCAATGCAATATATGCTTCAAACCAAATACAAGCTGACGGTTACAAGGTAAAAAATAGTTCTGTTTAATGAAATTATTGTTTATAGTAAACTCGCTGTGTTAATCTAAAATAACAATAACAATTTAATTAGACAAACAGATTAAAATTCTTAAAGCTGTCATCAAAGAATAAAAAGGTGGTGAGGATATCTAAATGAAACGTACATTAACTCGTGTTTACCACTTTTGAAAGACATGAGAGATAATGGAGTTCTTGATTTGTTTGATTCTATCCATATAGAATGTCTGAGATTTTGTTTCATTCCTGTCATCCAGAATGACCTTGAAAGAGTGATAGACACATGGAATAATCATAGAATTAGAAAACAAAACACACTTTGTCCATCGGGTCGTCCATCCTTTTTGTATAGCAACCCAGAAGTATTTGGCTGTTGCGATATGAAAAAGGGTGTAGACTTAAACATTCTTGATATGTTTGAAAATATTCAGGCAACTGAAAATATTTTGTAATGGGCTCATATATAACGACCTGTTTCTTTACAAGATCGGAATATAGTCAGAAACATTAATTAAACTGTCTTCCACGTATGCCTTTATTTTTGAGACAAGATCGACGTACCATTTATAAATACAATTGGCAGTAAGCAGTTGACAGTAAGCAGTAAGCAGCTGACAGTTGGCTGTCGTATATGGAATACGCTTGGGCTTTTACACATTTTATCTTTAAAAACAAATTTTTTTGTCAAATATTGTAAAATTGAAAATTTTAAAACGGTAAAAAATATCATAGTTTTGATTATATTGTACTTTTATCCACTGTAATATCGACAGGTGTCCCATACCAACTTAAAATAAATAATTTATTTGTTTTCCATTTCGTCTCCTTCTTTGTACCCCCTTTGACTCGTTTTACATGTACATGCAAATAAAACCTGATTTTTTTTATACAGTGTATTTTAATACTACTGTGCGTGCAATTTTTTAAATATTTCAACAATTCATTGCTTCTATGTTTTTGTATAAACATGGTAAAGTTATATTGTAACCCTTTCTGGTCCTGATACATATAGTTTTTTCTGCCCAATCGTATTTGCGCCAAAGACTGGGTTTCTCTTACTTTAAAACGCATTTATTAATATTTTTCGGGATCATATGAATCGGGATCGACATTCAGCGGAGGTGTGTCTTCAAGGTCAAGGTCATACAAACATTTAATAACAACACAGTTTTAGTTTAATGACAATGTCGCTGAAGCCAAGTTCGACTTTGTGTAAAGTAATTTTCAACAGCAGCCCTCGACTCTTGGCATGTCGATCGCAAGGAACTGTTGCACGTATCCTTTTTTGTATGTAACATGTATCTATAAAGCATAGATTCATTCTGTGAACTACAGCAGGTTAATATATCGAGTATTTGCGATTCTCCGTTCCTTGGATATAGTTTAGAGTATATATACGAATTTGGGATATTTTTGGAATATTTAAGTAAAACAATTTAATGTTTGATTTAGTAGTTATTCGGAAAACATTTAATTTTTGTATACCATTTTGTTGTTGCGTAATCTATTAAATAATGTATATTCTCTCTCGCAGTACAGAGACATAAGATGCATTATAAATGATTGAAAGCACTGTATTTATTCGTAGATTAATAGTTACACAAAATATAAAGATTGTTCTCAGGTAAAAGTCACACAAATCTTGATCTCGAACCTTTTCGATTGTCTATTTGTCTTCCAAAAATTTACTTCTCCGTCGTCTTCTACTTTAACGATAGCACATTGCTTTTCCTAAAATAACAAATGTGTTATCCAAAATTAAAAACTTGCATGTAAATGAAAAATAATTTTTACAAACCATTAACCTTGAAGAATTAACTTTTCTACTATAGTCTGAGATTCCTTTCATAGTGAGAGAATGCTTATATAGTAAGAGAATGCCGCTGCAGTGGCCCTTCACTGTAATGGAAGAAGAAGAAGATTCTTATAATTTAGGATTGGTACAAGAACCAGAAGCCCCTATTTATTTATCTTGGCCTAATAAGTATAATAACATATTACTGTGACTCTGGGTGGTGCCTTATGCAGCTCAGACAAAACAAACCCACAATGACAATTCACTAGGGTCAGCCCTCAGTTAGGGAATGACTGGTATTAGATTATTGTCTTGTAATATACTTGTACTATTTTGTCTCCATCTTAGTTAAAGATTTCAAATCCTTAATGATTGTAAAGAGTCACAGAGTACTCCAGAGAAAGCAGCAAATAAAACAGCTGGTAAGTGTCAAGCATTATACTATACAAGTTAATGAAATTCAATTTTAAAACAGAAGCTCTCTCATGTGAAAACTGTCTCAGTTATACATAGATATTTCTTACCTTGGCTTTGATAGACTTCTCTTTTGTTTTAAAAAAAAAATAAGGTATGTGTTTGTGAATCTCTACAGCCATGTCCCCAAAATAAAATGACGAAGTTTTAAAAAGTAAATTTTATCTTAAACTTTTTTATAAGTGTCCTTGACACTTCACTTCACATTGATCTTTGAATAAGACCTTTTACTTTGACTACAGGTAAATAAGAAGTCTCAATCTATTTTAGTTTGAAAGAGAGATGTCAAAAAAAACCTAGCTATGAATTGTGGCCATTTTTATTTTAAGTTAAGCAACACGTGTAATTTGAATATAATATAATGATTTGTGTATTCTACCGGTACATAGATATAACCTTGTATTTCATTAACATAAGATTCAATTTATCTGTGAATCTCTTGCAGCCAAATTCAACTGGCATGATGCCCTTAACATGGAAAGTCAGCTGACGGAGGAAGAAAAAATGGTGCGAGATTCCTTCCGTGCTTATTGCGATGACAAGCTCATGTCAAGAATTATCATGGCCAACAGAAATGAAAGTAGGTTGTGAAACTCAGGATACCCAAAAATGTGTTGGTCCCTGAAACAAATTACATTTCAGAAGATTGAAATCAATATTTATCATTTGCTACAAAAACAAATAGTATTTCACTGTGAAATAGTGTTCCACAAATATGTGAGACAATTATCCTATGTGGGTCAATATTTTATATTACATTTAAGTACATGATTGAACGAAAACCTTTAATTAACAAAACAAACCTCATGGTAAAGCTACTGTAATTGTAATAGTCATATTATGTCATTGCAGAATTTGACCCAGAAATAGTGTCAGAGATGGGATCCATTGGAGTGCTAGGTCCTACCATCAAAGGATACGGATGTGCGGGTGTTTCCTCGGTAGCTTACGGCCTAATAGCTAGAGAAGTTGAAAGGTACAAAGTTGTATATATAAATATGGGTACAATCATGAATAAGTCATTTTCAAACTTCATTACACATGAAAAAATAACTTCGAAATGAAAATTGTGATATACGGAAATTAAATAGATAACAGCTTTTTTTTTTAGTCAACTGTTCTGCCAGTTTGAGTATGTCAAGATATACATTTTATAATAAATACTGGTATACCGGTATGTATGTACAATGTATTACATTGCATAGATAACTTTTCTTTTTAATGAACAAAAAACAAAAAAAATATATTTTGAAAAAAGAAATATTAGAGTTTTGTCCCTTTGTATGACAAACGTCCATTATAATACAGTTTTTCCCTTAGATTTTCTGCTATATAATTTTTACTAAGTTTTTATCTTTGTTTTACAGGGTAGACAGTGGCTACAGGTCAGCCATGAGTGTGCAGTCCTCACTTGTCATGCACCCTATCTATGCTTATGGCACAGAGGAACAGAAGCAGAAATATCTGCCAAAGTTAGGTAAGTGTACCTAAATAAATCACATTCCCTCCTGAAATGCAGTACATCAGACTATGCATACCACTGATGTTAATGTTGTTTTGATAGCATTGCATTTACAGTAAAGAGATCTGCATGTTTAACAAAGTTTTTCACATAGTCTTCATATCATAAGAATCCTTTTGATATTTGTCAACTCTTCATATTTTGTAGGGTCTAAATCTATATACCAATATACACTGTTCTTTAAACAGCAATGAATTTATGAAAAACCATGTGCAAATTCAAAATTGCAGTCAAAACACAGGGGCATCTAATATCTGCACTGCTCTCTATGACATATATATGTCATAGAGAGCAGAGCGGATAAGTAATGTGCCCCTGTGGTCAAAAAATGATATTGACAAAGGATAGGTCTAATACAATTCTATGGTGTATGATAAAAAAAGTATACAGGTATGATATAATACATGCATGTTCTATGTAAATTTTTCCACTTGGGGGGGGGGGGGGGGTCTGATCTTCTCCCCCCCCCCCCCCCCCCCTTAGATCTGTGCATGTATATGTTATGGTTGATTATTTTCGATTATGTTTAATCATGCCTCCATTTATTCATTTCAGCAAAAGGTGAGCTGATTGGCTGTTTTGGGCTGACAGAACCAAACCATGGGAGTGACCCGTCGTCCATGGAGACAAAAGCACGATACAATCCCTCCAGTAAAACCTACACCCTGAATGGAACAAAGTCATGGTGTGTTGATTAGAAAAGGAGTCAGTTCAATTTATTTGAGCACGCAGTCCTCATCAAAATACGGAACTCACACAAAACAAAGATTGAAGACACAGAATGTCTTTATAAGTTTTTGATAACTATAAATTTTAATTTTAATATGATAACTACCCAGTACCAATAATCAATTTTAATAAAACTAAATTATTCAAAAATTTTGAGAGAAAAAAATTCCACACATTTTTGTACTGTACAAAAATCTATGGGAGTTATCTCCCTCCAGGCACTTAGCTTATGCATATGTACATGTTGGTCTATTTAGATAAAAAAAAATATTCTAGCCCCAAAAGAGGTACATGTAGCATCATGAAGTTATGAGTTAATGACATCTTAGGCAAATGAATACCGGGATATTTTTTCAGGATCACAAATTCCCCTATAGCGGATGTATTTATTGTGTGGGGTAAATGTGACAAGGATAATGACAAAATCCGAGGGTTTATCCTGGAGAAAGGGATGAAAGGCCTGACTGCTCCAAAGATCGAGGGAAAGTTCTCACTGAGGGCCAGCATCACTGGACAGATCGCCATGGACGACGTAGAAGTCCCCGAGGAGAATATGCTGCCTAATATCATGGGACTGGGGGTGTGTGATGAAAATCTGTTTCATAAATAGAAATACATGTACATAAACTACTAGCAAATTAAAAGATTTATTAAAGCTTTTAATTCCTTGTTATGAAATTGTGGACTTCAATTTTCATGTCATAAATATCTTAACTAATTTATATGATGTACATCAATATAGAGTGATAGAAATCAATACATATATATATATATATATATATATATATATATATATATATATATATATATATATATATATATATATATATATATATATAAAGAATTTGAGCAATCAATTAGAAAACTCATACTGATTTTCAGCATTGATAATTACAAATATTTTTTGATGATAGACTCATGTACCAGCTGACTGGATAGTTTGAAATATATTGCCTTTGTTATACGATTTAAATTTTTCTTCTAGGGCCCATTTGGCTGTTTGAACAATGCTCGTTATGGAATTGCCTGGGGAACACTTGGTGCAGCAGAATTCTGTTTGGAAACAGCCAGGCAGTACACTTTAGACAGGTAATGTAGTTTTTGAAAAAAAAAAAATTCTCTACAGAGTTATTTTAAAGTAAAACCTGCAGCAGTTCATATACTAGTATATGTAAATAACTTTAAAGTGTTTGGAAAAAATAGGGTTTTAAATTTGATGTTTTGATGTGTCTTCCAGAATACAGTTTGGGAAACCTCTAGCCAAAAATCAACTTCCACAGAAAAAAATGGCTGACATGTTAACTGAAATCTCAATTGGTTTACAAGCTTGCTTACAGGTTGGAAGACTGAAAGATGAGGGAAAGTGAGTATTGCATGCAAAAAAAAACTTTGTAAACATCATTTTTCATTTGCTTGAATATACTAGTACATGGCAAGTGTAATGTTTATTTTTTTGAAATAGAGCAACACCAGAAATGATCTCAATGATCAAGAGAAACTCGTGTGGCAAGGCTTTGGATATAGCTCGAGCTGCAAGAGATATGCTCGGAGGAAATGGAATCTCAGATGAATACCACATCATCAGACATGTTATGAATCTGGAAGCAGTCAACACATACGAAGGTAATGCATTGTTTATGATAGTAAATGGCATCATGACAAAACCATCGATCTTCTCATCATAAGATGTAGTTTACATTTTCTGAAATTTACACAAACAGTGAAATAATATGTCTAGTGTAGTTTTGAAAATGACAACTCTGCTGAATTATAAATTTGTTTTGTTTTGGTTACAAACAATGTTATAAACCAGCTTTTATGTGACAACTTTATATTGTATATTGTGATTAATACAAATGAACCTGTTCGCAGCAACTTATTTTCACGACTAAGCCTACGTTGATGATATTAAAACAATTAAAATGTGCATTAAATGACCGATTTTCAGTGAGGAATGTTCATGCTGTTGAGGTTTTCGTAATTTTCTTGAAATTTAATCGCACACAATAAAAGTTGATTACAGTTAGTCTGCCCAGAGAAGATTAACAAGCTTCTTAGATTTGACTCCATGAAAATTGATAGCTTGTCAATTTTTGATAATTAACCAGTTTTTCCAGTCAATGTAGTTAACTCCACCCTCCCTGTAAATTCTGAGTAGAAAGCAATTAAAAATATGTCCCTGTACCATTTAACATAAAAATTCATGTACATGTACTGCCATATGCACTTAATTAACAAATTAAAATAAAGTGAAATTTGCCATTTTGAATTTTTCTACAATGCACATAATTTAATATTTTACTCTCTACCAAACGTGATACCATTTGATTTAATTGAAGTATTTGTAGTAATTTGTGGTCTATTGAAATTTTAATTGGATTAGAAGTCAGGAAAACACTTCCTGCTTATTGAAGCCCTCTTCTGATATTGATAACAAATTTTGGGAAACTGTCAGAACCTATAATTTACATTTATCTCCCAGTGGAATTAATTGAAAGGGCTTGATCTCCTTTCAATACTGGTAAAAAAAAATCTTCTATTGAAATGATCATTTTTAGTTTCCACTTTCTTTATATGCATTCACATACACATATAAATTTTTAAGATAAAGTAAAACCTGATTTGATTAATACACTTCATTAATGATGTACCCATTTTAATTGCATGTACATGTAAGGTTTACCCAATGGCATGAAATCCATGCATTTTGACACCCATTCCCCCACCCAGCCCCATTTAATAGTACAGTATTGCAAGATTTAATTTTATTGTGTACAAGTAGGGAGCTATAAATATCTCCCCTCTTTATAAATGTACAGAAATATGGACCAGTTTTTTTTTTTACAAATTAAAATGTGATTATACATTTGTCATTTCATATCTATGATAATTATAGATTTAAAATCATTTTATTTTCAGGAACACACGACATCCATGCCTTGATTTTGGGTCGAGCAATCACTGGGCTCCAAGCTTTTACCTCCGACTGAATGAAATATAAACAATGAAGTGTGGAATTTATTGTGTCTGTGATATATCAAAAAGAAAAAGAAATCAACAGCCAAAAACTTCAAATGTTTGAATTTTTATTTTTGTCAACTAAATTTAAGAAGCTTAATTTATGATTCTGGAAAATCTGACATGGACAAAACTGGTATTACTCATATTTTTTTTAAAGATTTACTGGAATTTGTCTCGTGTGCTAAACTATAGTATTATGAATTAGGGCCTTTTTGTTTTTTAAATGCTGATAAATGCATTAATTGTCCTTGTTGAATCCAGTATTTTTATATATCCTATCTCTAAATTTTGTCTGTAGAAATTCTACAAATTTGAGAGTTTATATTTATTTTGGAGTCAGATATCATTGATTTCTATCATGATTTTGAATTAAATATAAATATACATGTATGTTTATTCAAGGAATGACTTAAAATACCATGTTTTTTCAATGTTGTGAATATATCTTAATCTTGTTTCATCGCTATTTCAAATTGTGAGATTATACGAATTTGCAATTCGATTATTGTTTACTATATAAACATGTACAATCAAATTTATATATCTACAAAAGTTTTAAAAAAATCAAGATAGATAAGGCGTCGATATGATAGGAGAAATAAAAATTAATTTTTTTCCAGATCCTCTTCCTTGTTTTCTACTAAGCATTATCAGTCCTTCCTTATTCGAAGTGAATTATATCTATCACTGATCACAGCTTGATTTCCCGAATCCAGTTCCTTGTATGATGATTATATTGCACCATCTCCATCAAGTCTGTATGATTTGTGCACCATGTACAGATATGACACCTGTTGCGTGTGTTTACAATTTGATTTAAAAGGATACTTTAGTTTCTGGTCGTGATACTAGTATAGCGCCCGTATTAGGCTTTGGACCTTGTTCACTTGGGTTCAAAAATCTACAGCGGTTTTAGAAAAGTTAAATCCCACATGCAAAAAGAAATGTGAAAATTATGTATCTTTTATTACCCATCAGATTAAACATTTAAACTTCTTGTCACAAGGTGAATTTTTCTATGACAAAGGGAGAGCAGAGTGGAAGAAATTAAAAACACAGACTGTAGTATTTATATTGAAACTTTTAATGGGAAGGAAAGCAACAAAACAAAATAAGGTTTTTTTTTTAATCTAAGTTCTTCATATCTCTCAATACTTTGCGTTCATTTTCACTTTTTTAATTGTGAATGTTACAGTACACAAGACTTAGTACAACTGCGCCTTTCTTAACTTTCACCTGAAATTTTCATGAAAAAAAATATGATTTTGTAAAAATCAACCACACATGTTGAAAAAAAATTGACGTGGAGATCACGTCAAGTGAAATGATGAGTAAACTATGTTTTCACTTGAGATTCACGCGAGGTAAAGTTGCTACTGGCCGTGAATACGTAGTTTACTGCAAACGGTATTCATTTTGTGACTGCGTTTTGAACACAAGTGAAAGAAAAGTAGGAAGATACAAACTTCAAAGTATAGGCGCTGATAAAGATTCTGCATTGTTCAACGACAAAAGGTTCAGGTGTAAAATGCATGTCGAGAGAAGTTCTTTATTGCATGGCTCTGGTGATCTCTCCGTATTAATAAAGAAATATTTTCGAGTGGATGAAAAAAACACAAAATCAAATAATCTTTTTTTTTTTTTTTTTTTTATTTCGAAATGAAAACAGTTGTATATATAACTCTAACTGAATTATTAAAACATAATTACGATGAATGTTTGAACTTAAAACTCCCATCAGCCATTGTGACAAGATATAGTTCAAAGTATGGTGTACCTTACACCTATGTATGTTTTTATTAATGTATGCATATTGCAATATCGACTTTACACTCCGACTTATTTTCCATGTAAGTTACACGCGTGACCAACAATTATTCCTATAACATCGCAGTATATTGCCTGTATCCTTTAAAAGTGGAAATAAACGCCTGAATATAATTAATATGAAAAACATGAAGAGAAGATGTTATTATCACAAGGGAATTCCCAATTTATATATTTTTTTTCTATTATAGTATCGCAGAATTGGTACTTTCTATGTATATGTCCTTCTAGATGTGTAATTCAGACATGTAAAAATCTTATATGCGTTGATAAATAACGCAGACATATATATGTACTTCATATGTACAGTGCACATCATATTAATTTACAGCTAAACATATTTATGCATATCAAAGGTGGTTTACTAACATCTACATGTACATCAAAGTCTCTAAATAACGTAATTCTATCCTAGTGTAATTTAATTGCATTTTTTTTTTTAAATTGTAACAAATATCAAAAGACTGAAGCTGCATGTGTATCAATTGCACGATACTCAAGTTTATAAAGATTGCTCAACGTAAGACTCCTGAACATGATATATTGCATTGGTATTAAAGTTAATGATAGTTTTGTGATGTGACGACCACAAATTAAACTATGATATTGCTGTTGGTTGTGTGTGTACTATGTACCTTGTACATGTACCCTTTAGAAACTATGGAAATAAAATGGCAAGCTAATTCTTGGTTGTGATTTCGCGAGAAAGGCATGCATGGTGCGCAGAAAATCATGATGCGGCGGCTGCCCCTTTAGCAAGCTCCAAAAACACCAACAGGCCCCCCCCCCCCCCCCCCTCCTACAATTTGTCCAAGAAAAAATTGATCCCCGATTGAGACTATACCTAGTGCTGATAATCGACAAATTTCAATCAAAAAAGGAAACTTTGATCGAAAGGGGGACTGTAAAATGCACACACTATAAATAGATAAACTACTTCGCTTGATACATCCGTAACATTTCTATATTCAAGTAATGTGTTCTTTTGCTTTCTTGGATCAAAACAATCGAATATTTAAGATCAAATCTCTTATAATCTAACGCTTCCTGTCAAAACACTTCATGTTGCAATTGTATTGATAGTATATTTATATCTGCATTTTATAATCTTTTTAAAACTTTGAACACGCACTTTCCCCCTTGAAACTCTTTCCTTGTGAATGCTTTAATAACAATTATTACAAGGACATTAAAGATATAGCGCAAACTATGCGTAAAACTACTGAAAACTGTCCATGTTTTCATTGTGTACAAAGTCTAGCCTCTTGTTGCAAGCTAAATAAAACTTGTTTAGTACTAAGAAAAAAGTCGAAGAGAGAGAGAGAGGGGGGGGGGGGGGATTCTGACCACAAGAGCATTTCTAGAGAATGCATGCCTTATTAAATTTGTTCGAAAAATTGCATGCCCCTTGTCAGTATCACGAATTGTGACACAAGTTCGAGTTTAAGTTCTAATACATTTTCTTCTGTCAAATTTGTTCTCAAGAATCGAGAACGAACACCATTAATAACATGGAGACAATCTGTACGGGAAATTTCTACACCTGTTCTAATAGTTTACGCAATTCTTCTACTGGGTCAAGAGAGACAGAATCTCTTATAGGACTTTTTCGATGACTTAGAAGTTCTCGAATTTCCGAGAAATCAAATTCGTCACTTTGCATGTCTTTCCCCTTAAAAGGCAGTTCTTCGATAGGTTCAAAGGTTAGATTCATCAACATTTCCTCCTGACCTTCCGTTGCGGGTATGACGGCATCAACATTTTCATCTTCTTCTTCTTCATCTTCTACCACAACTTGTGGTACATGCATGTCAACAAGAGTGGTTCTTTTGCTTACCCTGCTTCTACGCATTGGCACAGCCACATCGTTTTCTTCATTCA
Organism: Magallana nippona; assembly: GCA_033439105.1. Taxonomy (NCBI): domain Eukaryota; kingdom Metazoa; phylum Mollusca; class Bivalvia; order Ostreida; family Ostreidae; genus Magallana; species Magallana nippona. The sequence continues at coordinate 31,212,036 of CM065925.1, read as the reverse complement.
CAGCTTTCACAGACTTTTCAAGTGTCTTTTCTTTTCTAAGTGAAGCAATATTTTCATACACTGTATCCGTCTCTTCGTTCGGGTCCTCATGGAGATCTCCATTACTAACAGCACTTTCCTGTGTTAAATCGTCACAGTTCTCTTCTTCAATGTGATTTACACGCAATTGACTTTGTTCTTGGCTTGTAGTTTTGGGTTCCTTTAATCCATCTGAGACGGGAACTTGCTCGACTTTCGGAACTTCAGTTTCGGAATTATTCATTGTAAAGCTGATAATAGAACGTCTGCTTTTTCGCATTACCACGCGAGAAATATCGACTTCGCCATATTGCTCAGTGATTATACTTCTCCTGTTTTCACTTCCAGCTAATGTTTCATATCCTGAGTCAGGTCTGCTCTCTTTTCCTGTCGAAGGCACACTGGAAGACCTTCCTACAATATTTTTTGTTAGATCAAAAGACTCTTGATTAGTTTTTCCGTTGGCGTCGGATCGTCTTGAATTTACCGATTCGGCCTCGAAATTCGTCGCCGACTCGCCTTCTTTCACTGTTTGAGATACTTTCTGAACACAATTTTGCCGTATCGTATCTGTTATTACACTAACTGCTTCCTTGCTTTTCGATGATCCCGATGATGTGAACACGTGAGATTCGTTCGATGGCTGTACTTTTGCTACAGTGGTGGTTTCTTTTGAAAAAGTTTTCTTTACTTCCGGTTTCTCATCCTCTTTTAGATTTGGCCCCTCTTTTTTGCTTAAATTTTGGCCTCCTTGAGAAATGTTCTTTTCGCACAATGTCGTCTGGTCATTTATTCTTAGCACTGTGTTGTTGACCCCGGACGATTTCCTTGACAAAATTCTAGATTGGATCGAAATTTCCCCTTGCTCTTGTAAAGTTTGTTTTCGGGATGTGTCCAATTTACATTTCACTGTGTTTTGTGCGAGAGGAACTTGTCTGAAAAATTAATTTTCATAACTCATGCTTATAAATGAAAGATATGATGAGTGTTTGTACACTTCCTGTTACGTGTATAAAATTGAAAATAATGAAATTAATTCAGCCTACTTGTTGTAACCATTGGCTTGCAAAGCATCTAGAAGATTCGCAATCCATTCATCGCGTTTTGCGCTGTCTTCTGCTGTCTGTGAGGAGAATTATAATACAATTACATCATAAATCGATACAAGAACATTGCAAGTTTGATTTGAAGGCAATCATACAATTTCTGGAGTAATGTCATTAAAACGATGACAAAGAGCACGTTTCAAAAAATCACGAGAGAGAGAGAGAGAGAGAGAGAGAGAGAGAGAGAGAGAGATAATCCTAATATTCTATGACTCGTGACTCAGAGTTCCTTCAACGCTGTCTGTGACATTTTTTAATTTTTTTTTTTTTTTGCATGGCATGAATAATTACACAAACCTTCTGACTCAGTGTTGATTTTTTATCTCTCATAGCAATTCATTTCGTTTTATACCGAATTCATTTTAAAACAAAAGAAAAGAATACAATTGCGCAATGCAAAGCCATAAATGATACAGCACACGAAATTTCTACAAATATAAGACAATGGTTTGCATATATAAGCAGCTGGGGTTTTTTGTGCAAAATACATGGACCTTTTCTGAGCCCTCTAGTAATTTTGTTGAGGATGACAGAAGTTAGAGATCTAAAATTTAAATACCCTCACACTATTTCTCGAATAGACCCTAGACATCTTTTTAACAACCACACATCACCCTTCAAACAAATATATAGAGTGGTAAAAACATATTCACTAGCTCTGTCGTTTGTACATGTAAGAACCCATGTGCATGACAATTGATTTTAATAAAATGAGATAATCAATTCTATCAATTTACATAGAGAGAATATCAGATTATTTGTATTACTTACATAAACAATCAGTTTTCCTTTGTAATCCACATGGAAGTCTCTCTCGTTTGAGACAACTTTCTCGACTTTCCGCACCAGTGACAATTCCAGTGAACCAATACAAGATGACCTCTGGTGGTGGAATGAAAAACAGAGTTTAACGACAATTCATTTTCAACACTTGAGTGGGTTGACAAGTAATTTTTTTTTCGAACTTCCTGCTTCGATATGTTCTATATTGTACTGTAGTATTTAGATAAGCAGTTTTAAAACTTGCAATAATATTTTACTTTACCTAGAAAAAGGGGGTAGAAACTTAGGAATTTTATAATATCAGCACTAATAAAATTCGAATAACGATGTCAAGATTATTTTCATCAGAGAGATTTAAATTTATTTCAGCGCGGAAACGCGACTTTTTTTGCTGACGTAGAATTTACAACTGAAATAACAAAGAAGATCGGTGAATAAGGCGTGTAAAATGCCTATGTGAGAAGAGATAAGCTATGTAAAATTAAAATATCAACAAATCTGATAATTTCTTTTTAAAATTATTAACAACAATTGATATTTAACATAAAATCGATTTGTAACCCGTAAATATGTTAAATACTTGGAATGTGTTGATTTAAACTAGCGTAATATATTACTATACGTGTCAAAACCTCCAAATAGTGTCATTTTTTAGAACTTCAATGCGCTTTCTTTTGTAGAGTGGGTCTGAGCTCCATATTTTTGTCATAGTTTAAATAATGTTTAATGGAAATCAAACCATTTCAATCAACAAAAACGTGGAGAGATGATCCACTATACTTTAAAAATATCATTTTGTATATCTACAACTGAACGTTTTAGAAAAATAATGCAAGTCCGTAGATTCGTGGCCAAAGTCTCATATAGCATTTAAACAACGCACGTTGTTGTGACTGAAATGGCTCTGGTTAGAGCACCAGACATAAAGTAACCTTATAGAGCTAGGGTTTTTAGATTGTGGATTCGATGCCACCAAAACGTTAGGGTTTATTTTCTTTTCTTATCATTTGTTAAAATATTCAAAACTAAATATAATAGTTAGAAAATGTATTTTTGTAAACTTATATTATAACATCATCGAATATATTAAATGAAAAAAATTTAATTTTTAATTGTTTTACGACTAAACCAAATGGGCATTTGCGTTATCTTATTCCCCCATCTTCTTATTTAAAGTGTGCTTTGAACATATACACGTAAGATATGATAATTTTTATTTTCCAAATTCTGGGCCCTTTTTGGCATACAAAGACAACAACAACAACAACAACAACAACAACAACAAAAAGAAAAGAAAAACCCAAATATAACAACAACAACACATACACACAAACAAAAAGAGAGAAGGTTTCTAAATGATAATTTACATTTATATAAAAGATGAATATACGAACAAATGGACATCAAGAACAAAAGAAGTGCATTAAACTCTTACAGCGGCACATTAAACATAAAATCATCCAATAATTCACCTGTTTTCAAATAAAAACTTAATCATCAACGGAAGTTTTATGTTTTTACACACAACGATAGTGATCAATATAATGAATGTTAAAGCTATATACGCTATAATTTGCTGAGAAAAAAAAGACAACTCGAAAGTTGTCAGAATGTGTTTAAACCTTTAATAATTTAATTCAATGATCTGCAACAGAGTATTCAGAACCATTTCAGTTTTTCTATGTACATGTATGGGGTTAAAGGGAAGTGAAAATTCCAAAGGCAGGTCTACGAAATTGGCAATACTTGGGGATTTCCGGTTTGAATGCCTATTAAAAACAACTTCAATAGGTACTTTAATTGAATTCACTACAGAAGTGGAATTGTAATTAAACTTTCATCTAAATGTCTATCGAACGACAAAGTTATCTTTATGTGCCCAATTATTTTAAATGACTGGGTGTTTTTGTTTGTTTGGTTAATAAAGGAAATCTACGTGTGGGGATTAGAGTACATGTAGGACTTTCTGTGGGAAAATAATATCATAATATTTTTTCAGGTGGGAAACAAAAAAAAATCGTAGAAAGAGAAGGAAATAAAAATTATGTGCATGTACGCGTCGGATATTTTTCTTTTCGAATATACATTGATAAGACATTGTCATTCTATTGAATATGATTAATGCATATACATGTAAATATATGAACAAACATTCAGGCACGAGTACAGCAAGGCAGTTGTATTTGTATTTATTTGGGTAGAGGGAAGTGTTATGATTTTTTAGCCCAATAAATTCCGGCTTATAATTACATATACATATTTTTGGCATACATGTACATGTAGTCGCTTTGCAGTTGGTGTCTACTTAAAAGGATTATTTTAAAAAAAATCGATTCTAAACTGGAATCAAATGCAAATTAGACATGTAGACAGGATGATAAGTAGACGGATAGACGGATCGACAGGTACACAGACTGGAAGGTACGCTTATAGACAGATCGACAGATAGAAGGATCGACAGGGTGATAAGTAGACGGATAGAAAAATCCACAGGTAGTTAAGCTGATAAGTAGACGGATATACATATCGACAGGTAAAAAGGTTGATAGGTAGACAGATAGACAGATCCTCAGGTAGTCAGACTGATAAGTAGATGGATAGACGGATCGACAGATGGGCGGATCGACAGGTAGATAGGTTGATAAGTAGACGGATAGACAGATCGACAGGTAAACATGTAGGTAGGTAGATCGACAGATATGCGGATCGGCAGGTAGATAGGTTGATAAGTAGACGGATAGAGATCGACAAGTAGACAGACTGAGAGGAAGACAGATAAACAGATTGCTAGGTAGACAGGTCTGCTAGTAGACGGATAGATATGTAGACGGTAAAACATATTGACAGGTAGACATATTGACTGGTAGACATATTGACGGGTAAACATGTTGACAGGTAAACAGATTGACTGGTAGACATGTTGACAGGTAGACTTTTTGACAGGTAGACATGTTGACAGGTAGACATATTGACAGGTAGACATTTTGACAGGTAGACATGTTGACAGGTAGACATGTTGAAAGATAGTTCACATTGCAAAGTGAAAGTTTGGGACGAATTCGATTTTAGTTAAGAGAAGCAGTACTTGATTATTAGAGACTACCTACGTACTCTCTCTCTCTCTCTCTCTCTCTCTCTCTCTCTCTCTCTCTCTCTCTCTCTCTCTCTTGCATGATAGACATGATGAAGGGCAGACATGTTGACAGGTACTTTGTCTCTCTTTGTCTACCTACCTGTCGAACTCTCAACCTGACATACTGCTAAGCATGTTGACCTGTCCACAAGTCGAATTTTCGATCTGCTTACATATGTCTACCCGTCTATCAGTTAAATCTTTATATATACAGTACGATAAATCAGTAGAACTACTTTATTCTGTAGTTTAGTGTAGTTAAAAATATTTTGACAAGGATAACTCTGCGATCCCCCCCCCCCCCCCCCCCCGAGAGAGAGAGAGAGAGAGAGAGAGAGAGAGAGAGAGAGAGAGAGAGAGAGAGAGAGAGAGTTGTCAAATTTTGCTCCAACACCAGAGAGAGTGTGTCAAAAATTACATGTAGAGATAGACATGAGGCTCCGAATCCCTGATGAAAGAGATCGCCTTGAACCACTACAATTTTTCTTCTTCGTGGTTTCATGACTAATCGTACATCACATTTAGTATCATAAGACTGTGTTCATCGAACGGGACATAATATATAATGTACATATATTCTTTTCACGTATTGATCAATTACATATACAGATATAACACAAATATGATTTTATCAAGAGTTTGTATGGAGAGAGAGAGAGAGAGAGAGAGAGAGAGAGAGAGAGATTTAATACAAGTAAAGTTGAAAACGGTGCTTGATTTTAAATCATTTGCGTCGTTTGTTCGTTTACCTTGTTTTCCCTGTAAAACAATAGTTCCTGATCGCTCAAAATGCACCAGACCTTTGTTTTTCGTCCGGGAATTCTCTGAAATGAAAAATAAAGTTGTTTATTAGCAGCCCAACGCACACAAACACACACACACACACACACACACACACACACACGTGTAAATTGTCACATGAGTGGCATTACCATTGTGTAACATAAAAACTTGTCAACGCGTTTGTTATTTACATCGGATTAAAGAACAGTACTTGTATTGAATTAAAAGGAAACATTTTGATTGTTAGAAGCCGGTTTTCCTGTACAGTACCAGCACGTAATACATAAATAATCAAATTGGGTTTCAAAACCAATTCTGAGAGTACCAATAGCATGCGAATTGAAGTGCATGGTCTTTCAATCGATCCAATTCGTTGAACCATTAATTGCCTAATTAGTTTGGTTGAATATGCCTAGTAAAAGCTTAATAAACTGATTTAATTTATTAATTATTATTCTGCTGTTTGAAATCCATACAAGAATATTTCATGCTTACTGCTACATTACATGAATCAGTGAAGTGTTTCACATTTTGACCATTGTTCACCGAGTCTTCATCATGTCAAAGCAAATGTATATATCGTTACCAATAACCTTGCTAGTCGGAAAAGATCGATTTTTTTTTATTTATCTTACATTGTGCGGGGAAATTTAACAGTTGTCCGTTTAACTGTCTTTTTCTAAATCATAACATAAATTTTGTCTTCGATATATGCCGATATTATACCAAAAATTTTCAGTGCCATATATAAACGATGAATATAGATTCTATACTTCGTTGTTGTTCAATATGCTCTATAAAACGACAACAAAAATAGTGCATTTCTAGATTTACAACTCTTAAAGAGAGATGTATAGTCTAACTTTAAAAACACAATGCATATTGATTCAACTTTATTTTTTACATCTAAAGGTAAATTTAAGATTGCATGACATTGTGTATAAACGCCTCCCTTTTAAATTGCCGTTTGTTCGCCTATTACGATTTAATATTCCAGTTAAAGAATGTAAAAATAGATCCTCCTGTAAGTCGATAATTGTTTAAAATAATATATAGATGAAATGCTAAATAAACAATGTAGATCGAAGACTCTTAGATAATATAGATTTCTGGTCTGTTGTTGTTTGGGGTGAAAATGCCAAGTAGATTGTCACGCATGCTTTGCAGTATTTCGTCAAGGTATAGAATTTTAGGGTACAAAAAAATCCATTTTAGATTATTTCAGACTTTAATAATCAAATCATTGATAAGATTAGAGTTAATGCAAAGACCGTACATTAAATCATTTGTGCATAGGCTACGTACTACGGCAGAAATATGTTGTGAATTTATATTGTGCAATTTACATGTACATGTATGTTTGAATTTTGAAGGTTCTTCGAGCCGATAAAAATTGAGAACAACAAACATGCAAGATTTGAAATTAAACTAGAATTCACTTTCTTTTTTTTTTTTCTTTTGATATTCTAATTTAGTACTGTATATGCACAGGTAAGTACATGTATAAGTAACTTATCTATCGCACCCGATGGCAGAAATCAACGTGTACATGTACTAATATAACTGTACAAATATTGCACACATATATATGTACAAACAAATATACACAAATTAATCACTTGGGTAGCTGAAGAGAAGATTATAAAAAAAATCATATAGTCGATTTAGAAATTGATTGAGCTTAATAAAAATAAATATAAATGTGCTAACACATACCCCTGGTTTTTGAAGTAGCCCCTCAAATCTAACATCCGACATGTTGTTAGGTTAAAACCCTGTCGTAAAAGTCTAAATCCCAGGTGATCGCTGACTCCAGGTACACAGCACAGGTGAGATAAATGTGAGATCTACCCCTAAATACTCTCTCACCTGACTTACGGAACTCTTGACATTGTTTCTTAGCTACACGCTTTAATAGCTTCTATGCATGTAAATTGTCCACGCACTAAACTATACAAGAGATTCTTCACTAATGAAGCTCCAATACACAATAATTTTGAAGTTGAATACTTTTCTTCCGTGTTTCATAAAGTTGTTCTGGTGTTAATTTGCTGAAGCCTTTGTCCGGGTGTATTCTGAGCGAGGGGTCGGCAGTGGAAGCCTGTCACTACGTCAAAACTTCCGGGTTATCAACTGTTATAAGGGGGGATTTTTTTTTAAATCACAAAGGCCGAACGCTGGAGAATTTAAACCTTTCACCTCTCTCGGAATAATTCGATCTACATATGATTTAAATTTGTTCTGGTTTTATTTTTCTTCTTCTTCAAAAATTTCCTGTTACATCATGTTGGTTGATAGAGCTCTTAAAATAGGATTTCGTTTTTATAAAATGTCTGGTACCAAAGAATTTCGGGGTTTTTTTTCCTCTACAATAAAAAATCTCAAACCAGTTTGCGTGATGTGCAGGGCATATATATCATGCGCGGATCTAGAAGGGGGTCGGGGTTCTGGGTCCGGGACCCCCCCCCCCCCCCCCAACTGGAAAATTCAATTTTTTAAACTTGCTATAGTAAAGTATACACTCGCATGCCAAAAGTATTTTCAGTTCTGATATAATTTATTTGTTATAGTCATGTTGTATATTTTACTTGTTAAAATAAATTATATCAGAAAGGACGGTATGGCATGTTTTTTTCTTTTTTCCCAATAAATGTACATGTATATTTCATTGAAAACAAGACTTATTTTAAAAAGGTTTTCTGTTGTTATTTTTTGTCAGATTTTATGTCAGAAGTTATATTGATAAAAGTAGATTCATTTTGCACTTTTTGACATGCATTGAAACATTTTTGACAACTCATTTGTAAAATTTGATATTCCAAACACAACACAAAGAGATTTTTTAAGAGCTCTACTATATATCTTTTGCAGTATGTGAGACGAAAAATCTTAATTTGGATTGCAAATAACAAATCTTATGAACTGAAGGTTGGAAAAATATGTGAATATGATGCAAAACAAGCTAGATATGTTATAAAATCAACCAAAAAATTTTCAAAGTCGGTCAAGGGGTTACTTTTCAACGATTCTTTGAAAAATGTTGGTTTTCAATGAAGTGTATACGTATATAGTGAAAAGAAAAACAATGACATATTTTTGGCATCTGAGTGTAGTATAGCACTATACCCACAAAATACCTCGGATCCCCTAGCAAACTTATATACCCCTTATATATCCACTGGAACAATTTTCTTGACCCGCGCATGTACATGTATATACAACTATAATGAGATGTTTGGAACTACGATAAATTTCTTGAAAAACAATCTCAGTAACAATTTCTTTAGAAAAAAAAAATCCTTGTATCATAAAAAAAACAACCCTAGACGGCAGTAATTTGAATACTACAGACAATGCATTTTCAATGTATACATATTTTTGTTTTGGTCCTGATTTTTTTTTCTTCAAATTGCATGCGATAAGACAGACCCTGTACAAAAATTTCCGATTGATCTCTGAGAGAGAGAGAGAGAGAGAGAGAGAGAGAGAGAGAGAGAGAGTTATGGTATTAAACAGTATGCTTTTAGTATTCTTTTATTATACATTTTTGTAAACGGGTCATCTGCAGTGGAAATGGCGTTTAAACTAAAAACCCAAGATGGATAAAGTGCACCATAAAACTTAAAATGTACGTTTACATCAATCTTGGAGATTCGCCCCATTCAGAACCACTGTTATATCAACAGAAATCTTTCGTGGATTGTGTGAGTATCCATCACTCACGAATTAACATCCTCAATGAATTAATAATTAAAACAATATTTTATTCATAATTAGTACAAACCAATCCACACAAATCACATCCCCAGTATCCTGTGAAAAAGTTAAAAATAAACACCCCCCCCCCCCCACCACCACGAAATTAAATGATTCCAGTGCAGCATGACAGGATTCACTGAAGAGGAAACCGTTCGTCGTTTTCGGAACATTGTGCAGGGAGGGGAACATTACATGCACTGTTAGTACTAAGCACTTGTTGTGACAAAGTAAACCTATATATGTTAAAACGAAATCAGCATAGAACCCTTTTTTCTTATTTAGCAGCGATTCCGAAAGAGGGGGTCCTCTCTCTCTGTCTCGATCGACTTGCTCAAGTCTCTTTGTTGTTTTGATGGTTTTATATCTTGCTTTAACTGTGTATCAGAAATTTCAATTTCTACTCTCTACCATTAAATGTTATCAAACATATATGTTTTGCATCATTGAATATTAAAGAGAGCACTAAAATTATTATACATATAGAGACTTGAGTAGGTCTATCTGTATCTTTCTCAACAGTCGGAAACTATTGTACCCTGCCTTATCACATGGGGTCGTAAGGGGGCGCACTCCATAGGTTGAGCAAAAACTGTGGGAAAAGCTGGATAAAATATAAAGTTAATAGTGTTGGATGGCAATTTATACCTTGCCAAAAGTAGGCCTCCTTCCGGGGTTTTCTATATTTGTCCTTGCCATTACCGAGTTCGTATCCTATAAAAAGAAAATTCAGGTACTTCCGCAGGGATTCGAAAACTTCAAGGTAGCACTACCCGGAAAACCCGTGTTATACAATGCACAAACAATTGCTTTATAAACATTTTCCCACGGAAGGCATTCATTTTTGTGTGTGTGTGTGTGGCTCTGTAATAAATTTGAGGGTTTTGCAACACCTACCCTCCCGACACATCCAAATTTAACAACAGTTATTACACACTACACATTCACATAGACGTTTGTTTGGTCAATGAAAAATTGCATGATTTTAATCGCTCCTAATATAAATCATTGTATATAAAAATCGGTATATTACAGCTTTAAGATTAGATTATTATTTTTTGTTTTAAAACTAATTTTTATCGGGAGAGTCCAAAAGTCAAACGACCCCAAAAGATTCCGACAGTGCAGTGGGAGGGTGGGGGGGGGGGGGGGGATAATGAGCGCTCACCATACGTGTTCTAAACATTATACGGGTTCTACGCAATTCAGTGCGCAGATTAACAGGTGCATGTATGAATCAAGGTACTGATTTGACCTACTGGGGTTTTACCTTTTGATATTTGTAATCAAAATACCTGTCTTTTCCTCTGTATAAATCAAGTGTTCAGTGTGTAATACATTAATGTAACAGTACACATATATTGTACACACATGTACTCCTCAAGAGTGAATAGTGAGTACTTACTGACACTTGTACACTACAAGTGAAGACTACTAGTACTTATTCCACTTCATTGTACATGTATATACATTTTTTTCCTCCTGAATGACACCTCTTCCCCTATAAACTGGTAAAATAAATGCACAATTCTGTATAGATACAGAGTTTATTACAGAGATAGAATTCATAAATACAAGATGATCAATAAATATAATTGTACACATACTGGTACATTTATGTATACAAGGCTTAATGTATAGTTCTCGCACATTTCAATTGTTTGACTGTATTAAACAGGTGAAGTTGATGTAAGCTGTATATTTCCAATCTTGCCAGTTAATGTTCTGCGGTCTTAACATTTCTCTTAACAAATTGAAAGAATTGTGTCTGTAGACTTTATCAAAGAGGAAATTTTTCTATGCCAGATATATATTTTTCCTTACAGACTATGTATGCAAATTATGTAATAATGTATGTAACAATGTACCATTATGTCATGAAAATAAATCTTGTCACAGTAAGAAAATCGTAACAACTAATTATAACTTGGAGGATAGTGGTATACATCTAGATTTACTTTGCCATGTTACATTTTTTTAAAGACAAAAATCGATTAGATCAACTTACGAGTTTTAAAAGTTTTAGAGGATTAAACATGATAAAAGTACATTGTACATGTTCTTAATTATGATAGAGAATGATCTATACATGATATGCTGCATGATACACAGCCTGTGGAAAAAAATAAGATACAATCTGGGTAAAATGTAACATGTAACAAACAGCAATCAATGCTTTGCAACTTTAACTCACATGCTGAGCTTGAACATGTAGGAATTATTATTCTTCTCGATGTAACTATGAATTGTTTCAACAGTAATTTGAAAAACCTTTCTGGGCGATGGCCATCAAACTGTTTCTCATTTCCCATTTTCCTAAAAGCACCCTCTAATGACATTCTCAGTGTGTGTACACTAACATAAATTAAACTCCAGTTCTACTTGAATGTTAAAAATAACAGTACATGTAATTGCATACAATACACACTCATATCACATTTTAATTCCTAAAATTTGAAGCACTTAAAACACTTTCAATCCATCGAGTTCAGAATGCACCACATTGACCCGTTCTCAGAAGGAGGCTGATTAATAATGTACATTCACTTTTACTTTGTCAATTTTCTGCTACACTCCTTTTCCATTATAAGGCACTATCAGTATCACAATGATTGCCACAAATATTAGAATAATGGCTGCCCAGTATCCTACAAAAAAAGTTGACATCATTAAAAGACAAGCTACAATTTTCAAATTGGAATATGTTAATTATTTTTTTCTCTTCAAAGATCTCAGCAATATCTTTAAAATGCAAAAGAGTGAGAATGGTAGAGAAATTGATGGCATGACTGCTGAATAATGGTGACAGAAAGGTTTCCTTAAAAATCATCATTTACAAATGCAATCATAAGTTAGCTGCAGATCTGTAGCTCTACAGGAATAGTTGAATTTTCCTGCAGCTATGACTTAATATTCAAATTTCGAAATGTGAACTTTTTCAATAGGAGAAAGTTTTCAAATACATGATGTTCAAGTAATGAAAAATATTAAAACATTTTAATCCAAAAAAAAAATTAAAAATTATATTACAACTTCCTTACAGCTGAAGTGGATTAAACATCACACTTTTTGAAGTTAGATTTTGCTCAGAGTATTAAAGGGTCCTCTCATCATTTGAGATCAGTGTACTACAATTTGAACTATAAACGAAATTAAATTGACACTTTGCAAAATGCTTTAAAGGAAAACATTATACATGTAACATCAAAATGTGCATGCATGAGTTGAGTACCATATACATCATTTGGAATCCCCCCCCCCCCCCTAATTTATTGCAATAACTATGCTATCCTGAATCAGCAACAGATCTGTGTTACAACTTAATATTTACATTTGCCTGTATCTTTGTCTATGAAAACATTGCGAATCGATTTTGTAACATATAGTCCAATACATTTCATCAAAGACTAATTGGATATTTAATCGTACAATTGCTGAAAATTATATGAATATAAGTATTAAGGAATCATTCTTTGAATATTATGAGGTGGTCAAATCTATCATAAAGCCCTTCGGGCTTTATGGGATTTGATCACTCTGACCGTATTTGATCACCTCATAATACTCAAAAAATGATTCCTTATTCCTTAAAAAATAACATTGAGAAGGTGATCATCTCGGAGGTCTCTACTTTTGATAGAGAATATAAATAATGAATGTGTTAATGAATGTGTTAGTTTTCTAAACTATTTGTACTCCTCCAAATTGAGATCATGTACTGGTATATGGATATATAAGAACTAAACTTGCTTCTCTTTTTTCTGTGTATAACAAAACAGAAATAAACTTTATAGCATAAGAAACCAAAAAGATGAATGTTGATAAATAATTTTCCAAATATTACCAAAAATTTAACAGTCTGAGCTCCAGTACCAAATTAGAGTGTGAGAGCCCAGCAAGATGTTTTATCTCTGCATAACATTTATTGCCTTTGGGGTTAATTTACACGATCATGAACTCAGAATACAGGGCGACTTCAACTCCTCTCTCTGAGGAAATTCCGGCAAAGTTACCGACCACAAAGTGATCTGTATGCACTGTTTATTTAGTCCTAAATGATTACAATAACCAAAAAATCTTTTTTACAAAAATCTTAAGTTATTAATCAAGACTAGGTTGCCAAATTTTTTGTATGCCCAAATTATCCTAGGTTACCTTTTCATTTTTATTCATTTTTACATTTGCCTTTTACTACATCTATGGTGATAGTCACTGTTTTGAGAAAATTCATACCCAAACATGGATTGTATTTAAGTGTTTTGAGGCAGTGTGTATTAATCAAGAACAAATCTGCTGTAGTGTACATGAAACAAAACTCTATTCTCCCTCTTGGATACTAGTAGTTACATGTAGATAGTACCAGAAAGTATAAATTAATAAACTATAAATTGTGGATAAACTGATATAATCATAATTACCACAAGTGGCTGATTTCCTGTCCACTATCCTGATGTGCCTGGTCTCTTTGACAAGTCGTTCTTTGGTCTGGTCCATGTGGTCCCCAATGTCATCAATCAGGTCTACAAAATAAGTGTAAAATCACTCAAATGTTAGGGATCAATTCTGACAGAGATGACTATTACATTCTCTTGAGTTATCTCCCTTTGTCCATGTAAATGTCCTTGGAACTAATATGATTATGAAATTTCAAAATATATCTTGGCAGTTTTTTCATATATTTATTTTGGTCATATGATGGGGCAACCGAACCCCCCCCCCCCCCCTTTCCCCGAAATACAATAACTATTCATTTGCAAGACACTGACTGACTAGTGAACAACCCTACAAAGGTACATGTGATTTTGTGAAAGTCTCCTACAAACAAGCTCCTGACTACAAAAGACAAAATTGCATGGATAGACAACTTTAAAATAAAATAAACCATAATTTAGCCCTTAAGTGAAACAATAAATTATATTCATGTTTTTTTTGGGAGGGATCTATATTTTGTGAGTAAATAAAGAGTACACATGAAATACCAATACAAGTAAATTTTCTCCCCCCCCCCCCCCCCAACAAATTTGATTTGTACATTGTGCATTATTTAAAAATCAAAAGTTACTGCAGTGTTCTGGGAACTAACTGTCAACTCAAAACATAGGCCCTCATTTCTCTTTAAATCAGAAACTGTGTCTCTCTTGCGAATGTTTCTTAAATGTTATTAAAATTGCATGCACACAGTTAAGCTATCAAAATAAGTTAAACACTCACCATTCTGACCATCCACTTCATTTCCTATATCTACTGCCATCTGTTTCTGTCTTGCAATAACTTTAGAGAGAGAATCTAACCCTCTGTCTTGTTCTACAGAAAAACAATAAATCAAAATGTACTGTATATTCTTTATTTTACAGTTCATCTCACGCCAAATTGGCTTGATTAAAAAATCGTTCAGATGTAAAATCTGGTTTTCCTCAAATAACTTGAAAAGTACTTATGCAATTGCAGTAAAATTTTCAGGATTCTGTTTTTTCTTCCAGATAGATCTCAAAACGGCATTGCAAGTACCCTTTAAGATACAACACACTACCTTGTATTATAGTTTTCTGTTGCTGGGCTATGGCCTGATTGTCTAAGCCTTCTAACTCCTCAGGCTCGTCCCTCACTCCCCAAGGATCCCTACCCCCAAAACCACTGGCCCCTGCTCCCATCAATGTGGACCTGTGGATAAAAAAAATCATCAACAACCTAAATATCCGATTGGTACAATGGTAGTTTATACAGTGAATCAAATTTCTCAAATAATATAGCCAGTATGTTATTTTCACTTGCCAGTACCTAAATAAAATATCACTGAAGTTTTTAAACAGTAATGTTTCACACTCCCTTTTATTTTTTAATTCTCGGAAAATGCAAAACAATGTCACTTTTGAAATAAATCAATACCTTGACGCAGAATTCTCATTTTTAAAAGCCTGGTCCAACTGTTTCTCCTTTGTAATTAAATTATCCATCATCATTTGTCGCCGTTCTACTTCTCTCTGTGTTCTTGGATTTTGTTAAGGTCAGAAGATCAAATAAGAAAATATTTAGATTATTGGTAAACATAAATTAACAGAAGTTCCCAACAATTTCCCAAAGTTTTAACAAATCAGTTTGGAGGGATCTACTTTCAGGGAAACTTTTGTTCAAAATGAACGAATGCTCTGAGGCGACAGGCCTATATTTTTTATATATACCTGGTACTATGTGAATTTAATCAAACATTCTTATCAAAGTAAATGTTCTTTAAATTAGTTTGCCAATCATGTTCAGCTTTAGTGTAACTTAGTCCCTTAAGAAACAAACAGAGAGGATACATATGATATGAGGATGATGCCCTGATCAGAGATTGTTTTAATTTGTTCAGGGACTGGGTAAACTGTTTCATGGACACTCGAATCTGTGCAGACAACTGAAAAAGGAAACAAAACAAATTTACCTTAAACAAAGTTACCAATATTTGATTTAATTATCAGAGGAAAGTCTGATACTATAATATGTTACACCTAGCATGCATTTTCTTTTTAAATCAGATTGAGTTATCAGGTATTATGCAGGTAGTATTCTAATAAGAATATGTTTATGTGGGAGGACTCAGGAGTCGAGATTACTGTATACAGGGAAATATTCACCCTCGTTTTATTTTCGCCCCTTTCGCCCTTATTGTCAGTGGGCGAATAACGAATTTAAGACTGGATGAACTCCAATGTCTCAGATTATCTCTCTTTAAACACAACGGTGTCTGGGCAAATTCAAGACGGGGCAAAAAACCGTATCCAAGTGGAAAAGGGCATAATAATCCCATATACAGTATATTCATTGGATAAAATGAGAGCTGAAAATTACTTTTGTATATTGTGAACTAGTTCTGTTGTGCTTGTTTCTCTCCGTAATGTTCTCCATAAGAGTCTGCCCAAGCCTTGCACAGGCGTCATATTCGGCCAACCTTAAAAAAAGAAGTTATTAATTACATGTACTACGCCTTAAGTAAAGAGTCTAAAGTCAATCTCAATCAACACAATGTGCTTAATCAAAGAGATTAAAACTTGCAGAAGTATCACTGTGTAATGTGGCGATATACAGTTTTAATAATTTCAATAAATACCAATTATAGAAGGATATGTTCAAGCAGTGAGACAAATGAATATCCTGAATTTTACTGTAAGAAGCAAGAGAAGTTGGGGTTGAATTTCATGTCTCTAGATTCCCAAACCGAATCTCAGATGAGATAAGGCTAAAGTTAACATCCATCAAGATGAAAAAGATTAATTTAATATGAACAAGGAAAAAAAACCTGAGTTGAGACCTTCTAAATGATAAACAAGCCAAAACCCAATTGCAGCAGTGATTTGCATTTATGACTAATTATATGTTCAATCTTTTTATTGGTCTTTCATGTCTCTCATTTCTCAGCTGATTTCTGTCTTAACATTCACACTGATCAATAAATTAAATAGGATAAAGTCCAAACTGATTACCATTATATAACGTTATCTTTTATATATTAATGTTATATCAATTAAAATGCACGATTTTAAAATTCTAATAATTTATAGCGAGAGCAACGAGCAGCGCAAAGCGCCGATCGAGTTGCGAGCTCTAACGACAACGCCTGGGCCAAGAGAAAATTCGAACTACTGCTACCTTTGAAATACTGAAAATTCTGTCGTCAGATTTGTACCCACAATTACATGTAAATTGCAAATGGCTACCAATGTCATGATCTCACGAGAACAGGTAAAATGAATTTTTAGAATGTCATGCATTTAAAAAGATGAATAAAACATTCTGCTGATTCTAAAAAATGGTTTGCAACTATTTGTTTTACATTATTTTCTTGTGTTCGGAGGAATGCTACTTTGACGGAAACTGTCGAGTGATGTCTGCTCTACTAACGTGACGTCACAATGTCTAGACTAAGCACGCGACCTTTAGCGTAATGAATGAATAGATAGGTGGATCCAACAGTGCACGTTTCTGATGAATCTGATTCTGAAATTGTGATCGTTGTTAATAGCTTCGCCCTCCAGATCGCCACACCGTAAAACATAACTGTTGATACATGTACATATGCATGTATACTGGAGCGTAAAATATTTTTGTTCACGTTGATGCATCCATTTGTTAAACCACGCTTTAGGAACCATTTTAACAGGAACTTGGACTTTGGGTAGTTGTGTCAAACAGCATTGTGACGTAGGCCTGTCTATTTCATTGCTGGCCACTCAGCCAGGGCTCTTTGAAATCAAGACGATTTGTCTGGATTTTGAGCTAAGACTACGCAATCTGTGTATATTTCACTTGAAACCAGCGTCATTTTTAACTTGTTTTGACGCAAGAAAAAGATATTTACATCCTACCGAAAGTCCAAGGTCTTGTTAAAATGGTTCTAATTTATTATCATGTACCCATGTGTATTTACAATTCAATTTATGCTGCGCGCTCGCCCCAACGGTCGCACCGTAAAACATATTATCATATTAACCCTTTTTAAATTTCATGATAACACTAATTTTTACCAAGTGTCGCTCGCCATGTCTTGTGATCAGAAACTGACAGGAAGTTTACAACTACAACACTTGCGTGCGCACTATCGATACCCCTCTAAGTTTTACCCAAGCCAACGGTGAAAGGGTCCGATGAAGTAAATTAGAGCATAACCTTTGTCCCCTATTTCTACAAATAGAACCGACCGTGTGAAAATTTTTCACTATCCTAGGGTAAATACACAAGAGAGAGTATCGGTATGTGGTACAAATCGTACAAAAGACGAGTCCAGAAGTGATGAGGATAACTTTTAAGAAAGTTATCAAGACTTCGATACTTTTGATTACTGTATGTGCATTTTCTGTGCTATTTTGCTGGGATAAGACGACACCAGCGGAAAGTTTGCAAACTTTGCAAGATGGACATGGCGCCGATGGGCCACTTGTTGAATCGCTCCGAGGTGACTTAGAGGGGTCCGAAGACGAAGTTCACCGAAATCAGAGAAGTGCCAAATCCTTTAGTCCCGACGCAGATTTAATTATTCCAGTTGATAATCCTCAAATACTAGATGATAGGATAAATTTGAAAGATTTTCCTAAAAGGTCCAAGAAAAAAAGTGACAATGAGGCTACAGAGCTTGACGATATTTTTATTTCTGTGAAAACCACTTCATCATTCCATGAATCGAGGATGCAGCTTCTACTTGATACGTGGATCTCAAAGTGCAGGAAACAGGTGGTTAAATGATTTGAATGATATTCAGATTGTTATCAAATATATAAAGTTTCATGCTTGTATTCAAGAGATTAAATTATAAACAGAGACATAATTATCGTTTGAATAAAAGAATCAACCTCTGTGGCAAAATACAAGGGGTTTGAAAAAAATGTGTTTGATACAAAATAGCCAAGCTACTAAGATATGGTTTGTCCACTGGGGTTTGGATAATAGATTGACACCCCCCTTTAAATAATTTAAAATAAGCATAGAAAAACTGCACCCTGGTGAGACATTCTCTGGAACATTGACTGTTATTGGGGGGGGGGGGGGGGGGGGGGGGTTATAGTCAATCCAGAAAGGATTGGTTCTTAAATTTATTTGATGTTCTATTGGATTTTGATGTTTCAATATTTCATTGAATAGTTGGTGGATATGGATTGCCATAAGCAGTTATAGATATGTCCCTCACTCTCACGAATGTATGTTCGTTCGCCCTAGACGCCATTCGCCCTATGTCCCTTCGCCCTTGATTCCGTTCGCCCAAGGTCCGTTCACCTTATTTTAATACAGGATTAATGTAAATGTATATTTTCAGATTTTTGTAATTAAATATCTCTTCATAATTTTTAAAATGATCATTTTAAAAATAATGAACAGATATAATTACACAAAACACTATCATAGCACCTTCTCAAAATAATAACCAATTGACTGACCTGATAACGATACGATAACTTATTGCCAAGGTGAATTAATTATTTAATTATGGTTGACAGTAGTTTGATACAGTTTCATGTTCCATCTACATATATCTCTTTAGAGATCAAAGGATTTTGTTGTGATCGGGTATAATTATATTAAATTCTTCAAAGATAAAATAGCTCATCCGCTGCTCACCTTCTTTATAGACCAATTAATGTCTCAATTTCTTTAATTGTTTAAAAACACCTCGCGAATCAATTAAAAAAAAACATGCAAGACAGTTATCTCTAATTTACGGCATTAAAATCTAACAATTGGACCAGTTAAGTCTTTTTGAAAAAATGAATTCATAAAATGTACAAACAATTTATAATAGTAAAAATATTTTATCATTCAAAAAGTTAAAATTAAATGAAATAAAGATAATTAACTTAAAATGATAGGGTTTATTAACAACAAGGAGCGAACAAGGTTTAGGACGAACGACAATTAGAGCGAACGGACCTAAGGCGAACGGACTCAAGCGAACAGGTAGATAGCGCGAACGAACCCAATACCCACTCTCTCTAGCAATCTATAGATTGTGCTGTTGTGGAATATGTTTAAAAAAAAAAAAAGAAGGTTTTTATAAGTATGTGTATTGTTATACTGAGTTATTTTTAATCTTGTAAATTTGTATTTGTAGACTTATATTTTCACTGATGCCTCTGACACAGGTCTCATAGAAAAAATGCCAGGTAAGTTAAAACAAAGTTGAAATTGAAAACCTGTCCAATGACACACTTAGATATTGATTACTAATTACTTGTTACAATTTTGAAACATTTGATGGTAAAGTTAAAATATTGCAGAAATTAAAACATAATGCTATTATATAATATTAAACTCTTCTTCTTTTTTTTGCATGACCTCTGCATATATAAGCTTTTTCCTTAATCAGACTAATTTAAAAGTTTAATAGATAATTAATTATCAGATAATAGAAGATAGTGAAGATACAATGTTTAACATTATTATTGATTAATTTTTTTTTTGGGGGGGGGGGGGTAACTACAATAAATTTAAAGTACAATTTGAAATAGCTACTTGGTAACATACATGTATGTTCTCTCTGTATGTGTGGAAATCTGGTATCTTTGTCTGATCTTGTGTTACTTATTGTCTTAAGATATATACAATGTACTGATTTCAAATTCAGGCCACAGTCTGAAATATTGTTCACAATAAAAAAACTTTATTGATTTACAATTTGGACTTCTGTTTAGATGATTGATATTACGAATAATGATGTTAAGAGAATTGTCCCAATACGCTATACTAGAGCACACATGCAATTGCTGGTATGTGTTTGTTCTGGTACAACTGTGAATCAAAGTGGGACCATTGTTGGAATTTGAAAGACAATTTTTAGGTCTGTTATTCAATTTCAAATCAATGCCATTTTAAAAAGTGCCATTGTGTAATGCTATTTTGAAACAGGAATGGGTAAAACTTGAATTCTACAGAGTCAACTGAACTGCATTAGATATTATTGAGTAAAACAATTTCATGTAAGATGCATCCTGATTTGTTGGGAAAATGTGCACATGTAGTTCATTAGATGAATCATTTATTTATCATTTATTGTGTTTTGCCCCAAAAGTAGGCCTGACTCTGTAAAGTATGTTTACTTTGACTAATGATAGGTAATTGTAACCAACTACATCATTCCCTGGCAAACTTCAACTTTGTCTTTCCTCTGTGTAAAAATAGGCCTATGAATTAGCACAAATATAGCAAATCTGTAAATGTATACAGGTTAAATTTTACTTTCTGACAGAAAATAAAAAAAGTATCATCATGACACAAGTCACGTGACTGAATACTCTAAATTTCTAAGGAAATTGCGTGTATATATTTCAAATATTTTCGATGCTGTCTGTTCCCCTTTGTTTTTTTCCTGTCCTGATCCTTTATACCAAAGTCTTACATAAAAGTATTAATTTTATTATATGTCCATTTTTATTTTATAATATTTTTCCGGTATGACAATGTATCGATACCTCTGACGATTTGTATTTTTGTGTATTCTGTATATATGTTCCTCTTGTACCAAATTATTTGGTTCGAGTGAATAAACTAAACTTGAATACACTTACGATAAAGTTCTAATAAATATTTTCAGAAAAAAAAGAAAGAAAGAATGTACTAGTTATTTGCACAAATATCACTTTAATTTACTGTTTTTTAGGGCCCCTTTTTTTAATGAGATCTTTGATAATACAATAGAGAGAGAGAGAGAGAGAGAGAGAGAGAGAGAGAGGAGAGAGAGAATCTCCACTTTAATTTATGGTTTTTTTTTTTTTTAAATTTTAGATGGACATGTGATTAATACATATTGTCCAAGAAGTCATTACAGGTAGGTACAAACAAACAAAAGGAATCAAGCAAATCTAATAAAACTCCACAAATGCAATAAGATTTCTTAATTTTCCATCTCAATATGCATTAAACATGCAATGCCATTGGCCAAATTTAAGATACATTTATCTTGAAAGTAAATTAGTGTAATAACACCAGTAGTCTATTACTGTATCTGCTATATTATGCCATAAGCTAGATTTAAGATACATCATATAACATGCCCCTGTATCTTAAAAGTTAGTTAAGATTCAAATGTGCTTGCATTTTAATTTCATTTTGATATTTTGTAGGAAATCCTTATGCTGTAAAATGTCCAAAGAATTAGACTTTTTCATAGATTCCAATAAAAGGTAAATAATTTATATGCTGTGTAACTGAAAAATGAAATTATTTAGAATTTGATGAATATATAGATTAAAAGATTGAGAAAATATTGATAAGGAGAAGAAAGAAAAAATCAAAGATACACAATGATTTACAAAGAAATGATGTGTTCTTGAAAATAAATTAACATAAGCATGATAAGATGATTAATAGATTTTATAAGGTGAAAGTTCTCTTGTAATGAATTTCTGCATGTAGAACATTTGGATTTAAACAAAGAGAATTGATGCACAAAAGCTCCCCAATTTTCATCAATAGTATCTGATGTCTATAGTTGGGCCTAGAGATAAAATAAGATAAAATATGATTTATCTAAACACACATTCTGATACTAAATACTATCATTCTCTTGAATTCAAGTTAAATCAGTGAAAATGACATTTAATTAAGGGGGCTGGATGGTTGTGGTCATTTTTAGATTATATTAATCTCAAGAAAAAGAGCTCTGTATAAAGATATAGCAAAATCTTCAAATTTCAAAGATAAAATACATCTATATGGATTTTTTCTTTACTAAATAATTGTTCATAGCTAAACAAATCATCTCTTTAAATTAAGGAAGATCTGATGGTTAATTGGTTGACCACCCAGCCTCCTTAAAGTTACTGGTAAACTATTTTGATTAATTGAAAACCTTTTGTAGCCCACATGAAGTGTTCACAGGTATCATGTTGCTGTGTTTTTTGCTTAAACTATTGTTTTATATTTGATTGCAATTGAATTTCAACAATTTTATTTTAATACTTTCCTTGTAAGAGTTTCACATAAAATGATATTTGAAAAGGTCATGATCTCTCTCTCTCTCTCTCTCTCTCTCTCTCTCTCTCTCTCTCTCTCTGTAAACATCATTTTTTATGCAAGAAGTTGCAGGATAATCTCTTCGCCTAAACAGTTTCACAAAGGTCCACCCAATAGTTGTTGACTTTCTTTGAATTACTCCAGTTTTCTTTAACTTATGTCACTTTAT
Source organism: Magallana nippona (assembly GCA_033439105.1). Classification (NCBI taxonomy): domain Eukaryota; kingdom Metazoa; phylum Mollusca; class Bivalvia; order Ostreida; family Ostreidae; genus Magallana; species Magallana nippona. Next base: position 31,188,812 of record CM065925.1, on the reverse strand, counting down.
GTGCAAACTAATTTTTAACAAGGAAAGTATAGTTCAAGTTATCAAAATGATTTGCTATATTTTTATATGTGATATATGTAGCTTCAACCATTCCCATTTACTCAGTTTGTGTCCATGAGTGACAATTGAATTACATTATTGAGTTAGATTTTTGTTTTGATATATTACAATTTTCTCTGTTTTTCTATCAGTATTTATATACTACATTGTACTGTATGTACTTACATGTATATATGTGTTTTTTCAATGGTACCACCAGTCTGAATTCAGGAAAGGTAACTGTGGCATTGATTTTTTTTTACCACTAATGTTTGATTTGAATAAACTGTTTACAGTTGCAGTGTTATACAATTAAAATATCAACAAAACAGCTTAGTAATAATTAAGCGGGGTTTTGAGATGATTTACCCCGATTCATTTGAATGGATACAGATTAGTGGGTTTCTTCAGTGTTTATGTGTTAATTTTTAATTGATCTTGGAAATTAAAAGGGTTTTAAAAAACACCAAATGGTATGGATCATGACAAAACACTGAAATTTATAAAGATTGTATCCACAGTTTGCTGAGTTAGAAAATAAGAATAAACAAATCATAAAATGAACAGGAGAAAATGTTGCAAGATGTACAAAGGTAATTGTTGTAAGTTTATACATGTATTTCACATGTTTCAGTATGTTTCACTTATTTTAGTGTTTTTTTTGGTCTCGGATTTTCTGTTTACCAGATCTATGAAACAAAATTCATGATAGAAACATGTGATTAGTCAGAAATGTTTTTCATTCATCTTAATGGATGCAGATGGCAATATATTGTCAAATTGAACATTTATAAATACCATTACATCTTTGCACATGTACACTGATACCATTTTATTTGCCTATTTTGGGGTCTCAAAGTTCTTTTTAGCAGAACAATGAAAGAAAATATATGATAGAAAGATGTGATTAGTCAGTGATGCTTAAACTTCATATTAATGGATGGCAATAAAGGCTTTTATGTACAGATACTTAATGTGTACAATATAAACATCTTTACACAGATGGGAACAAATACCTTTATATTAAACTGTCAACATGTTGCATGCATTTTAAAAGTGCAATTCTTATGCTGATGAGTGTTTATACTTTTCAGTTTATTACCGGTAATCATTGTGTTTTGATTGATTGATCGATTGACAGGTGGTTCTGCCATGTTGATGATGACAACTACCTGAACACTGACCAACTTCTGCAGCTCCTTCGGAAGTACAATCACACAGAGAACTGGTACCTGGGGAAACCCAGTCTGAGCCACCCCCTGGAAATACATAGCAGGAGCAAAGAAGGGGTTGGTACCTGAAATTTAGTGGGGGGGGGGGGGTGATTTTACTGTAATGTTTTAAGGTCCTTTGTTTTATCCTCTCTGTAAGGTCCTTTGTTTTATCCTCTCAGTATTTCAAATACTGTATATTGGGTTATTTTTTGATTTTTTTAACACACTGCAAAATGATATTGCACTCACATTTCCTTGAAAGTATCAAGGTGTAAGTAGTTTGAAATTTATCAGAATTATCCAAATTACAAAGTCATGGTGTTGATATTTCAGACTCCCTGTTTGAAGGAAATTTGACAAAAATTGTCACTGCCAAAGATTACCATAACTGTTAGATTGAGAAAAAATTTCAATATCTATATGATTAAAATACATGTATTCTACAATTTGAGGTACAAGGAAGAGAAAAAAAATTATAATATTAAAGTAAGAATTTGTTATACATGTAGTAGACATACACTGTTTCTTTTACCATCTCTGTGTTTGAATATTTACAGCAAAAGGTAGCCTTCTGGTTTGCCACTGGTGGGGCTGGATTCTGCATCAGCAAGGCTCTGGGTATAGCTATGGTGCCAGAAGCAGGGTATGAATACCACAAACATTTTTTCAATGTTAACTGTTTCACTTTTCATTAGTAAGAATTATGCATTATTTTTTGATACAGATGTGTGAATGCTTTCTATGATTATGTCAAGCCAACAAATCTTCTAGTTTCTTGTAGTTGACAGTATGTAAACATCTTCAAGATATAGTATTCAATATTGAGATGTGTTGTTGGTCAACATTTAACCTTTTCTTTGTCAATAAGAAGAATATTTACCGTAACTGAAACACATGAGATGCCCAGCATGCTTTTCATTGTTGTTATTCATAAATATATATTAGTTACATGTATTTAGGATACATTTGAATGTGTAAATGCCGTAGATACCATTGGAAGAATTTTGACGTTATTGATTTTGTTACAGTGGAGGAAAACTGATCAAAGTTGGGGATTCCATTAGATTACCTGATGATTGCACAGTAGGATACATTATAAGTAAGTTCTTTCTTATCCTCATTTCTTGTCTGCAGATCTCATTTCAAAAATTTGGTATTTTGCATTTTGTGCTTTAAACAATTTTAAATCTTTCATTTATATTCAGTCCCAGATAACTCCACTTTATTTAAAACCTGAAATTAATGGGTTTTCTTTTCCTTTCAAAAATCCATTATTTATGTTCATTTCTTTGGTGGGTCTTTTTTCAGATCACATATTAAAGGTGGACCTCACAAGAGTGGATTTGTTTCATTCTCATTTAGAATCACAGTTCAGAATCCAGGACCCAAAGAAACATGTAAGAATTGAAATATTTTGATACATGTATTACTGTAAATTTGGAAATTTTTACAGTAGATAAATTTTTAGCAAATTTGCGCGTGCTCTGCCTTCGCAAAAGTTTTTTTCCTAAAAATTAATCAACAATAAAAAAAAACGGGAATGAAAATTTTGCCGACCGCTGGTCTGTACTCCATACTATATGATGAATAGGTGTCCATTTAAAAAACCTGTTTATATAACCAGGTAATTACCCCCTATAACCCGTGTGTTGAGAAGGGCTTCACTCACAATCGATATCTTCGATTGGCTGGCAGCATTACTGCCTATCTTAATTAAATACTAATGACACTGCATGCATGCATGATTTATCCATACATGTGATACGGTACGCAAAATGTTTTTCTTTTTTACCATATACATGCTGTACCTGCGGCACACAAAAATCACGGAATATGAAAATTTGTACAGTATTTTGAATTTCTCGCTAAATGCCACCATTTTCCTCTCATTCTCACTCGCTCGACACAGGAAAACATCACCTGTTTGACAGGTGACCTTCCTATACTTGTGTAGTGTACACAAACGGTCGCGTGTGAAGGTGTGAACTGCTAATTGGGATAATTATCTTGCTATAAATCTGTATCAAGATACCCCTTTAGGTAGCTTTGTTGCATTTGCTGCTGTTATTTAGCATTGCTAATGTATATATCGGTAATATGAACAAAATATAAATTGCAGACATCAACTCTCACGTGATACAATATGAAGTTAGTAAACAAACTATCCACTAAACTAGCTTATTTTATACGCTTCGTGAGAAAATTAGATGTGGCGGTAATATACGATATTCGAAGGTAAGCTAACATTGTACATGTCAATATGTGTGACATTTAATATTTGAGTGCTGTTTATTTTTAGCGCCGATGACAATTCACAAAAAATTTAAAACGTTAAAATTAATCTATAGCTTTATGACTATGATTCGCAAAAATTAATCGAGGTAAAAATTTCCAGATTTACAGTATAATTCTCCCTCTGAGGAGCATTCTATACTGTGGAACTTTTCAATTATTCCATCTTTAAATGTTTAGTACCGATCTTAAAGTAACATTTTCAGCTACAATGTACATTTTGTCATAAGTCATTGGAAGTATTGCTCCTTTTGGTCAAATTGATTTAGTTTCTTTTGAATATTACACAGTACTGGTTCTAAGATTATGCAAGTTTTAGATATAAATGAAATATGAATGTTGCTGAATTTGTAGATAACCTTGAGTTACAATGACCAGAATGTGGCCAGTGTTCCAGGGTTTAGTCTGAAGGACGATCCTACAAGGTAACCAAATTATAAAGGGAACATAGCCCCCCCCCCCCCTTCCTTCAAACCCCAACCCCCAGACCTCCCCTTTGTAAGGCCAAAGAGGTCATCTTTAGTTACTAGGACATCATGGCATCAATCTGAAAATAATGCAATTGTTGAAAAACATAATAAGTTGCTAATGAAAATATTGATATTAAAAAGTTGACAAGAAAAGTAAGTTTATCTCATTCTAAAAAAAATATATTAATTCAACAAGATTCCTGAAGATAACTATCACTCATTGACAAGATGATATTTTTTTTCTTCATTTAGTGATTTACTACTAGTACATATTTTAATCTAGAGTGGGTTTTTTTTATCATTTTTAAAATGATGAAAATTAAACAAAATAGTTCTTTATGTTACAGATTTAAATCCATCCACTGTAAACTCTACCCCAGTGAAGAGATGTGTGCGGGGTTGTAGCAATACACCAGACACCAGAAACTGCAAGGATCTCGCACTTATATTATATACTGCTCTGTTGCTGAAAATGATATTTTTATATATTTATCCAAAAACACAATCTTAACATGTACTATATAAATTCTGTTATATTTAAAACCATCCTTGCCAGGCAGCTTGAAGTATCTATAGGAGAAAATATGAATGGATCTTAACAAATATTTTGAAGAGCTTTTTTTTTAACTACAATTTATGGGGATGTAAATATTTATTGTTTTTCCCATTATATATGAAATGTTGTAAGTATATGTACCAGTTATTTTTCAAGTTTTGGGGGTGGAAAGGGTTTCGCACAAGATTTGTCTTTTTCAAACATTAGATGCTGATTCCTTCATCAGGTGTGACAATGATTTTATAAATGTTTAATTAAATTTGGGTTTTATCTTGTTTATTTGTCTGTTTCAATATTTACATGTATATATATGATTCCTATTGTTGATTGTTTTTTGTACTGCCATTTAAGCATTAATAAGCACATCATTTTTCATACCTTATATAATTTTCATTCTTCAGCATTTCTCTTCTTGGGAACAAAAGTGCCTGTGATATAGATAGATATATATACGTATATATGTGTGTGTGTGTGTGTGTGTGTGTGTGTGTGTGTGTGTGTGTGTGTGTGTGTGTGTGTGTATATATATATATATATATATATATATTGATTTGTTTGTGCTGTCTTCATTTATGTATATTTTGTCTCTTCCAATGAATTCCTTCTCTCATTGTATGTCTACATGGTCTATTTTTGCACATGTATATGTGAATTGGTAATTGAATTTTGATTTGAAATTTAAAAGATTCCTTTGAATTTATTTTTTTGGTATGTTATAAATTCAATAATGAATACGGGGTGATTATATAGTAATATGCATAAACTACAAAGTTTCTAGAGAGATATAAAAAAAAAATAATTGCACAAAAGGAGGAAACAAATGTTTTGGGAAATATAACTATTTTCGGTGTAATATAACTTCCACAAGGGCAATATAACTGTAAGCATAGGGATAAAATAATTTGTGATAAAATGAAGAAAAAAATTTTTATACCGGTAATTACCTGTATATATTTCCTTCACATGTTAAATGTAGTGAAATACTGTTAAACCTTAACAAAGACGCCATATGTTGCATTTTATAACATCTACCAATGTAAATACTAGTACAGTTGAACTTCAATATCTCGAACACTTATCTCGAATACAATGGATATGTTGAAGTGATTTGTAAGTCCCAACCACTTATTTTTAAAGTTATTTTACCCTCGATATCTTGAATACTCTAATATTTGGAAGTTTTTGAACAGTCCCATCTAGTTCAAGATAACAAAGTTTGAGTATGTCTATATTCAGTTTATGTTAAAACATTAATAAAACAAATTTTCTTTCACCTATTCTCTCATTCTCTCTCTCTCTCTCTCTCTCTCTCTCTCTCTCTCTCTGTTAGATGTTTTTTTATAGCTTCCTTCTTCTAACTGTCTAAAATTATTAAGGGATAGGGACTTTGTTGATATACTCTTCAACACTTGTTGTGTTCGTAGGTTCTTACACATACCCAGTAGTTATCCCACTTGGATATTCACTGAATACTTGTATGTATGAGTCGCACTGTTTTTTGCTGGTTTTTTTATTCTAGTTTAGTGCTATAGTTAAAATATTCATGTAGCATTGATCTATATTTGAAGTATTTTTGGGGGGGGGGGGGGTATGCAATTTCTAAAGCATTCAAAGTGCCTTATGAAACTAGTTATTTGTAATACAGTGTCTAATTAGTGTGACACAAAAATTCATTTGTTAGATACTGATGATTTAGTGGTAGGAGTATAGCATACCGTTATATTGATGTTTTTTTATCTACTCATGCCAAGAATGTGCCTGAATCTAGATGTTATGCAGTTAATATCTTGTTATGTTTACAAATGGTGCATAGATCAGCAGGACATTCATTGTGCCCTAACATTACTGTTGCTTTCTTTTAGAAGAGCTCTTGTCAATTTATTTTTGTCAGTATGTCATGGGAGTTACGTGTACTAATGTTCTACATGTAACTTTTGCTGCTGCTTGATAGGTTCGTTCTTTACTTAATATGTTCAATTTAAAACATTCCAACAAAGTTTTCAGTCAGTTTTTAAGAGGAAAATCATTTAATGAAATATTCATAATACTGTAATACCACACAAAATGAACAGACCCCCCTGCAATATAAAATTGTCAAAGAGACAATTTTTAAAGAAAATTGAAAACAATTTTTTTTTTCAAAGAATATACCTGTACAAAATAATATTAATCAGTCAGTGCTATGCCGCAATGTACGTATATTACTCTTACTAGTGTGTCTTCCAATAGTCGTTTTATTTAGTGGTCACGGTTACTTTTTTTTTTATTCATTATCTCTTGGGTGTTTTTTTGAGCATGAATTAAAGAAAAACAACAATCAAAACGAGGTATTAATATTACAGTTTAAAAAAATTATTTACATATTTAATATTGATGTCAAAAAGGTCCACAATTCGTAAGCTGGCGGCTTCTTTTGGGTACTAACAGTCATTTTGAGATACATACATGTATCAGTTATTCAACAGAACTATAACTTTAGTATTCATTTATATTGCTGTAACAATCATTCCAAATTGGCATTATGATTCAATTCTCTTCATCCATATTTTTAAGGCATCAGTACATTATGTATACTGTTAACAATACATGTTTAAAATTTCCATAAAATGGGACCATTTTTTTTTTACTTGATGATGTTTTGTTATGACCAAAAACTTGATAGAAGGATATTTGTATAAATATTGAATTTTGACTTGCTGGTGGTAGGCAAATTGACCAATTGTTGCTTCTAAAGTCAGGGATAAACTGATCTATTGTTATAATATCACGGATGTGTTGATGTTTTATAATGCTTTCCGAGATTGATATGATTTCTGTATTTCTTTTGAACATTTGAGGGATGCATTCAGCTATGATTGAAATTAAAGAAAAACAAATTAAATCCTGATCTATTGTTATAATATCACGGATGTGTTGATGTTTTATAATGCTTTCCGAGATTGATAAGATTTCTGTATTTCTTTTGAACATTTGAGGGGTGCATTCAGCTATGATTGAAAATAAAGAAAAACAAATTAAATCCTGATCTATTGTTATAATATCACGGATGTGTTGATGTTTTATAATGCTTTCCCTGATTGATATGATTTTTGTATTTCTTTTGAACATTTGAGGGATGCATTCAGCTATAATTGAAAATAAAGAAAAACAAATTAAATCTCTTTGGTGTGTGTTTTTTTTAATGTTTTGTATACTGTGTGACCCATTTAAACTGTTAAAAACGGAAAGGAATCGTTATTTCTAATATTTCATTCTCTGTTCCTCATGACAATGGTCTAATTTTGTGTACAGACAAGTTGATATTGCAGGCAATAGAAGGAAAGGGGGGTGTATGATTATTGCTGCATATAGGAGAAAAAAATGCAGGGTTTATAAGTTAAATATTTCACTTTAGATACCTGTAGAAAGTTTTTTTTAGCTTTTGAAATAGCTCTAGATGATACACAGTATGTAAAGTAAATTGAAAAGTTGAAAACTTATTCACAGATCCCCCCCTTTTCCCCGGTTTGAAAAAAGTTATTTGCGGTGACGTCATCTTCCGGTGTAAACAGTCGATCGAGACAAGCAGCAACATATTCTTTTGCGATGTTTTGTTCAAATTTCAACACGATAAAGAATACGATGGGTATGTATCAGTTATAAATAGCATATGGGATAAGGGGAAGCTGCAAATTTAAGCACTGGTGAATGTGTATTTATTGCACATGGTCGATGATCCGGAATTCGGATTGTTTATCGTGGTTTATCATTTTAAATTTTTGTTTAGGCCTACAGTGACCCCGAAGAGGGAGATATGAAATCAAAATGGGCAGTGTCCACTCCAACGTGACATTGTAAACATGCATATGATTTATGATGGTGATCTGTTTGATAAATGACCCATGCTTAGTGCCAATTAATTAATTACATTAAGACACTAATTATCAAGCACATAAGCATGCATAACCCACAAAATGGGGGGGGGGGGGGGGGGGGGGGGGGAGCGTGAGAGTTCCCTAACAGTTACATATTATTGGTTTGCCAGGTGATATTTCAAAGGGGGGGGGGGGATTCGGACACACTTGACCCCCTTGCTGTCATGTTTGTTTACGAACAGATCATCCGAGTGTTAATAAAATTGTTGATTTCTGGTATAATTCTCATAACCCAAGCTTTGTTTGAGTTTTACATGAATTCATGTATTGTACATTTGTTAACTTGACATTGTAGTTTTATTGATCAATTTTTTGAACAATTTACATAATAATCATATAGACTATTTTCTTTTAGACATTAATTAACAATCTAGCACCCTCTGATAGTATATTTGGGAAGGATCGATGATTTATCGTACAGAGCAATTTAGTGTGAATAAATTGATCTTCATCTTACAGTTTTTTTGAAAATGTGCATGCAATTTAGTTACGGAAATAAAGGGAAATGCTAGCATTCCAAAACTTCCGTCATTTTGTTCATTCTGCTCGCTATCCATTTCTGCATTCGACAGCGTTTCCCTAGTTATAAAATTCAGCATAAATGTATTCTAGAAAGTTTAATTGATAACCACATCGATTTTTTTCGAAAAGTTTAAAAATACATAAGCCTTATTCATCGTGTTTGCAATTCGACATTGTTTTAAGTGAAACTCTTGAAATCTTTGGATATTCAATCTGTTGCACAGCATTGCAATTCATGCATAAGTATGATAATAGGTCTATATAGTATTATAATAGGTCTATCACTTTTTCTTTGCAGACTATGTGTAAGTGACGATCGTCTAACTCGGAAAATGAAGTGCAAAGTCCACCCCGACCAAGACGGTGGAGTGCTGTGCTGTCAACAGTGCGAGGTGCCCGTATGTATGAAGTGCATCAGCACCGAGAAACACCATGGTCATTCCTTTGTGGCAGCCAGTGAAATGGTGGTGTCCATGAGAGATAAGTGCCACGAGGAAATTGCTAAAATTAAGGACACCATCATTCCAAACTGTCGTCTGGTGGTCCAAGAACTTGGTAAAAACCAAGACACCAGTAAGCATCTCTTGTCGCAGGTCAGAACCACCATGACGTCTAAAATTAGGAAGATGAAGGATATTTTGGACGACATTTTGTCTAGTAATATGAAGGAACTGACGGATATTGAACACGTTTTGATGAACGAGTACCAGGATGAGGTTCACAAGATGAATGAACATCTTGCTCAACTACAAGAGGTGTTGGACGAGTTTGAAAAGAAAGGACAGAACATGGAGTCCGGGGATTTGATGGGTATATGCAACAGGATCCAGAAATTGAAAGAAATCCCCAGTCTGAAGCTCCATCACGACCACCCAACATTCCAGGAAGGGTCCGGACAAATGGACGCCGAAACCTTGGAGGCGTTGTTTGGAAAATTAACCGTTCCCAAGTATCTAAAAAATTCCATACAGAAAATTCACCCAAAGAAACCCAAACTGGCAATGAAAATCCAGAAAGTAAAAGCCATTCAAGTTCCAGATATCGACAGATGCCGCCATATTGCCTGCATGAAATCTAACAAAGCCTGGGTGGGCGATGAGTTGGGGAATCTGGTGGAAATCGACCCGAAGGGGAATGAGCTCCATAAGATAAAAACCCACCATTTCAAGCAGCAGCCGACAGGTTTCCACGCGGTGACCATAGAAGACGAGCTGCTGTTTATCGACCAGTATGACGACAGCATTTCCAAACTACTCTCAGGGAGGAAGAAGAAGACTTTGATCAAATTCAAGGAATGGACACCGATCAGTATTCACGTCTCTCACTCCACGGATGATTTGTTGGTTGGGATGGTGGACAACTCTCAGCAGAAAGCCAAGGTGGTGCGCTACGACGCCTTGGGGAAAGAGTTGAAGACGTACGAATTCCACGAAGATAGCAAGAAGCGACTATACAGCCGACCACATTACCTCGCTGAGAACATCAACGGTGACATCGTGGTGTCCGACTGGGAGAAACAAGTAGTGGTGGCCATAGGTATGACCGGGAACCACCGCTTTGACTATGACGCAGAAGGAGGCCACCCACCGGGAACCATCTTTGAACCCAGTGGAATCTGCACCGATGTCTTGGGAAACATCCTGGTATGCGACAACAATGACCATATGGATGATAGCGTCCACATGCTGGACAAAGACGGAAGATTCCTCTGTCTTCTGTTGCGGCTTCCATCTTCCAGCTTAGAGAGAAGAATTCGATCCATTGGGTTGGATGATAGCTGTAATCTTTGGATCGGAGATATCGATACCAACGAGATCAGGGTCTACAAGTACCTGGAATAAACAGATGTAGCATTGGCACTGGTCACAAGCACGAAAAAAATGACCTTCTTACTCAGTATTTTCTTTTACAACCATCAGTGACCAAATTGTCTTTCTTTGAATTTTTTTTTTTTTTTGGAGTTGCTAGAATTTTCGTTTTGATTTTGAATTTCAATGCATATTTTATCAATTTTTACAGTTACGCATACAATATTTTAACCAATATTTGTTAAGAGATAAAAACTTATGGATATTATTAAACTCACGTAGCAGAATACATGTACCCTTAAGTGTTTGAAGTATTTATTTTTTTAATTAAGGAATAAGGAATCATTCTTTGAGTATTATGAGGTGATAATTTCGGTCGGGGCGTGATCAAATCCAATAAAGCCCGAAGGGCTTTGTGATAGATTTGATCGTGCCCCGACCGAAATCATCAAAATTGGCGCAAGAGATTGCAATTAAGAAATATCTCTATCTGAATTTTAAGTAAAACACAGTTTTTCTGTATAAAATATTCATTTCATAATGTACCATTCCGTGTAAATCATTCTAAATTGGCACAGAGAATTGCAATAAAAGACCTCTGAATTTTAAGTAAAACACAAAATGTTTTTCTGTAGAAAATATTCATTTCATAATGTACCATTCCGTGTAAGTTAAACAAAATTAGTGCAGGGAATTGTGATGATAGAATTCTCTGAACTTTAAGGACACAAGCAACGTTCCTAGGTTTCAGATAAATTGCCTTGATAGATTATCCCTTCTTTATTGCATTTAGACCTGTGAATTCGAAAAAATTCAGGGTGCATTACCATGCATTTTTTGGAGTTCGTAAATTTTGAATTTTTCTGTTTATAGAATGCAAAATGCAATTGAATGCTTATTAAAAGAGTCATAGTATATATTTTCAATTGAAACTGTATATTTAAATAGAAAAAATATATATCATAAATACGTAGTGGAAATCTTCACATTGCGGAGATGGAAAAAAAAAATGAAAATAATGGAAGATAGGTCGCGTCTGACCTTAAATAAAACACAAGATGTTTTTCTGTATAAAAATATTCTTTTCATAATGTACAATTCCGTGTAAATCAATAAAAAATAGTACAGTTAATTGCAGTAAAAGAGTTCTCTGAATTTAAAGTAAAACACCAAATGTTTTTCTATATAAACTATTCATTTATAATGTACCATTCTATGTTCATCAATCAAAATTAATGCAGGGAATTGCAACGTAATAATTCCCTAAACTAAAAACAAAAATGCGTTTTCTTTATAAAATTTCAATTTTAACTGTAACAGTCCGTGTAAATCAATCAAAATAAATCACAAATGATGCAGATATGGCTGTAATGATTTTTTTTCTCGGAATTTTAGATAAAAAGCGACCTTTCCTGTGTATTGGAAAACTGCATGCGATTTGAATTAAAAATATTTCCAGATGTTGACCGTTTTACATGTTTTCTTAAGATTTTGTGATTCCATGATGAAAGCTTGATATTAAAGCAATTTAAAAGCAGTGTTGACTGCTGAATTTTAATACAGCATAGACTTTACAGTTTGAACAAAGTCAAATTCAGAAAAGTCAAGTTTAAACGTACAAAATACCACTGACAACTAATGAATAAGTATACTGTTAACCAAGTTTTATTCGCGTGCGAGAAATGTTCGCGAGATTCACGAGGGCCTCGTCGTCGCGAATATTTCTCTCCGCGAACCAGTCGTTGTCGTATGATTGTTATAGCAAGATTGGTCTGGATAAGGTATGGTCGCGAACATTAGTATATGCTAAGGAAAGTATATATATATATATGATTGAAAATCTTGAAATTGTACCAATAACAATACATTTTCATATAATTGAAATATTTCATTTTCATACATTTTTATATCTAAGATTTCTAAAACTTCTTCCACTTTAGCAAAATGAATTTGTACATGATCTAATGAAGCATAACATAATCATAGAAGGTTTTCCAACTTCGAGCTCATTGCCAGGCCAAGAAGTTAATATGTTCTCACTGAATATGAGCAAAATGATCAGAGTTTCCATAGCAGGGATTAAACTAAGCTGAAAAAAATAAAAATAAATAAATAAAAAGTGCTACACGTTATGAAATAACGCGCTTTATGCTTTCCATTTTTCGGACGACGTTATGAAATAACGTCAAATGTTTGTGACATTATATCTCTGTTTTGTCAAAAATGCCAACAATTTTAATGTTTTTGAAAGCAATGGCTTTCAATGACGTGCACGGAGTCAACCAACTTATTGAACATGTCGCCTTGCTAATAGTTTGTCCTTTCGGACATAGGGATGCACACGAGAAGAAGAAAAAATTCAAATACAAATTGACTCCAGACAAGATGAGCTTTTAAGACATTCATAAAGCATTAATTCGAGGTTCAATTTGATGACACTGTCAAAGCTAGTACCACCCCCCCCCCCCCCCCCCCTGGTTTTTATATGTTTGGGCAATTTTTTTTTAATTTCTAGGATATCTACAGCTCCAGTCCATTGCTTTTGCAAAATAATTTATAGTACCTAAAAGTCGTTTTTCATCCAAAGAACTTGAGATATTGATTTGTTGAAGTACAAAGAAGGCATGTAATAGTCTCCTTTGGACCTGGGCCCACTAGATTTTACAGATGTGTTCATGAACATGTTCACGCTATTATTGTCTATGTTCAGCACTGCAAGTCACTTTTAATGTGCGTGATATCTATGCGACGAACAGCTAGTCACCCCTGCGAATGTGTTCGGAATGTTTTCTTTATTGTTGCTAAGTATGTAATAAATCCAGAGGTGCTCGAATGAAAGTTCACGAGACTTTCCCGAGATTTGTTTAGTTCCTGTGAAACTTCGAGCGGAAGTATGAGTATTCGGAAAATATTCTCAAAATACGTAAGTACTGGTCGTTTTTAGTATAATATCTTACTTTGATATATGTTAAACATGACCATCTATTAAGATCTATGTCTTATTTCATCATCTAGCAGTTATTTTAACTAAACGGTGATATTCAGAACAGAGTGATCGTTTATGTTTAATTACTCTACACGTGGTTGAAAATATAAACATTAGGTTGCTGGATAAAATCATAACCTTGTTTGGTGTTTTGGTGTGCAATACCATGCTTATTAAAAAAAGAATGGGTATCTGTTTTGTGTAATAACATAGTATATCGAGCCATTCTCAAGGAACATTCTGCATAAAATAGTATAGTCTGTTTCACTATTGATGCTATTACTAGGGCAGGCGCGGATCGAAAATTAATTCTTATGGGGGATCGCTACTAAGCATGTTATTTGTTGCAACAGCAAAAAAGTTATATTTTCTATTGTGACAATCACATTTATTTCTAGAACTCATTTTATCTACCAATTAATGAAGATAAAGTTTAAAATCAATGCACGTCTAGATTTTATATTTGACTACAATTACCTAGATTCTAGGAAATAGACTATAACCACGAGGCACGATTTTTACCGCGAAACTGAAAGGGTAAAATAAAACACGTGGTCTAAATTTAAATGACAATAACATTCGCAGGATGTAGTGAGTCTGGACAGGATAGCAAAATATGAACCATATAAGAAAATATGCAGACATCACAATTACCGGTATCATCCCCGATTATCTTTTAGATTTTTGTGGATGGAATAAATAGCTAGGTAATTAAACACATGAATCATATTCATAATCAGCAAAGCTAAATCATTGTAGTTCATGTATTTACCCGTTTAAAATCCTTTTATAGTATGTCCCAAGATATCTATAATTTATAATCAATAATTTTTCTTATTGACGACCATGTACATGTAGTTATATAGGTCAGTCTGGTCCCTAGAATATGTGTGTGCAGTTTTAAAAAAAAAAATAATAACTTCGAAGAAAAGAACGTGATTCCGAGAATTTTTAATTTCTTCTTTCAATGCTTACCCATTTCATAAATTGATAAATCTTCTATTTATACTTTATTCAGTGTCTAAAAGATTAATGGTTCCTTGATGTTAATATTTTTATTTTCCATTTAATAATTTGATAAGACATACGTGAAACTAGTCGTATCTCCTGATCAAAGCACTGTTGAAACTTATCTGGTTTGCATAATCAATTGTTTTCATTTAAATTACTTTCCATTGAAAACTTGGAAAGTTTTTAATAGAGTTAATGGACAATAAACATAGAAATGCGCCACTCATTTAATGATAAGTTAACTTTGTCGAACAAAATGGCGGCCACTATGGAGGCTCCCATGAGCTGGAAGAAAATTTTTCAGCCCTTAGTACCCTGAATCAACTTCTATTTTTCACTGATTTTCTTATGTATACGTGTTACCATTAAGCCTCGCTTCGCGAGGCGAGATCGCCTCTCGCTGCGCTCGGTATTGAAGTGATGACATTCTACATTATAAGTAATGTTGCGTTTACATTGATGTGCGAACATTTTTAAATATAGTCTGTCCCAAGATAATTATGCAGCACATTTGGGCGATTTTTTGATGAAAATACACATACCTGCGTAAGAAGTGCAATTGAAATAGATGAAAGGGAAAATTTACAAGATAACTTCATTCACGCATTATCATTTTTCACTAGTAAAAATTCACAGGAACGAAAACAGCCCCGAGGTTATAAAACTTTTTTGAGTACGATCTCATACTCCAAATCGTACTCCGTGCTCCAAATCGTACTCGTACTCAAGGTATCGAGGTTATAAAACTTTTTCATACTCATACTCGTACTCCGGCGGAGTACAAAACGGCGATTTTCTGAGTAAGCTATGGAGCTTTCTCAAAGTCGTACTCAAAACATTTAATCTAAATAAAATGTAATGTAAACATATTATAATGTTACACATTGTAATGGGGCTTTATTATATGCTAAAATTGAATCATAATTACATGTATATAAATTTAAATAAAAAATGGAAAGTTTTTACCATTTTATCAATGAAATGTCTAGATATAATCAAGGTGAATTTAAGAGTAACGGAGAGCTGCAACCAAAATTATCAAAATAACTTAGATATTTCGCTTCATTAATTAATGTACATATGCATGTAAATGTACGTTCAAATAAATTTCATTGTAATAGCTGGACTTTCTAAGAATTCTGTTTTTAGTCAATGAGGGAAAAAACAAAATGAGTTTGTCAATATATCTTCAAGAGTTAACCTAAAATAAAGAATTTAACCAAAAGTTGAATTAATAATTTAAATCAGGTAAAAAATACTACACCTTATGAAAATAACGCACTTTATGCATTCCACGTTTCGGACGACGTTATGAAATAACGTCAAATGTTTGTGATGTGATTTCTCTGTTTTGTTAAAAATGGCATAACTTTGGGGGCTCGTTCGCCGGAATCAACGCGAATGAAAGATTCAATTTTCACGCAAAAAACACTACAATACTGCAATAATAAACTGTTTAATCATATTGAAATTGATTATAAGATTAATCATATTGTCTTAACAAGTAAGACATTAAAAATAGTATATTTACATTCAGTGTATATTTCCCCTTATCTTTGCATTGGAAATCTGCGACGTTCAATTTTCTATGAATACACTTTGATAATTCATGCGCCCTGTGCACAAATATAAAAACGTCTCCACGTGTTTTGAGTATATTTATTTTTGTAAGATTAAATGAAACGTTTAATCTTACATAACCAATTTGATATGTACTTTTGAAAAATAATCATTAAATTATATCTATTCCTTAATAAATGGGATTTTTCTCTACAGAGTTTCTGGCACTATATTTTTAGTCGCGGAACCGAACTAAATAAGATGTTAATATGGCTGTTCCATGCATGTTTCATATCCCTGACTGAGAGCGTATATATTGGCTTTACAGCAACGATACACATATATTTCATACAAATAGACATCAGTATGAATATAAATATAAGCATTGAATGCTTATTTTTGGATGTCGTCGGTCCTATGACACACCAAGCGGTGCAGACAAATTATCATACCGCGCTAACGCGCGGTATTCAGTTTGTCTGCACCGCTTGGTGTGTCATAGGACCGACGACATCCAAAAATAATGCTTAAATAAAAAGTATGGCGCCACACTTGAACCAACACAAAACCGATTAATTATTATTCGGTATTCCTCAGTTTATCTGTGTGCTAAATCTTATTTTGGTTTAAGGTTGGCGCCCATATGAAATCAACAAAAACAGTCGAGCATACAGGTATCTGTAAAAAATGGCCGATTTTGCCATATCGCGTCAGGTTTTAGCACTTATAATGATGTTTCCCGGAAAATTTTTCGAGGCAGAAATGTAAAAACAAATTTGTAAAGAAGTGTTTACAAAAAAATTGCTTCAAATGAATGAAGTTTAATTTTCACAGATTAACAGGGCCAAAATCATGCGAATTTGGCTTTAGTTCTTTGAAGGGGATCCGCCCCTGGTACTAAATATTTCAAAGAGGAGTTGGTGTGTGTGTGTGTGTGGGGGGGGGGGGGGGGGGGGTCTAATCCTACTTTCTGTGGTATATCTATATGATTTTTTTAAAGAGAGTGTTGCAGTTCCTATGCTATTTTTCCCTAAAGGTGTAGTAGATAAAATGGAAAGATCAAAGTTCGATGTAAATCTTTTTCATATGCAACGTTGTACGTAAAGCAGTGTGGAATTTTATCTGGAAAGTTTGTATTAACTTTTATAAGACCATGAAATTATTTTGAAAATTGTTACCCAGACAAATGTGACAGATTTCACGCTTTTTTAAAAGGGGAATCCTCATTGTTGTGAAAAACTGCCTCCTTTAAACAAAATTAATTTGATGTTAACGTTAAGAGTCAGAAAATTTCTTGAAAACTGCCATTTCCGATTTTTATTTCAAAGAGGCATATTTTAAAAAAAAATAAACTTTTGGAAAAAAACATAAATACCTTCGAAATCTAAGAACGCTGTGTTAAATTTTCTGTGAGTAAAGCATATCTGAGTCAGTCGAGCGGTTACGCAGATAGAATACATTCTGACCGAGTCAGACTTTTTTGATTGGGTTCGAATCCCGGAACAGATAGAATTGTTTTATATATATATTTCTGTTAATCGCACGAAAAGGTAATGCACAGATAGATGATTTTGGAAATGTCAGAATGAAGTTATTTAAACGCTTGTCAATGTAATATTTTGCATGCGTGCTTCATTTTTTTTTTCAACATTAATTACTGTGTGAAGTCCATGCTATAAATTTAAATTATAAACATTTTCTGCTCAACAAGGGTTTTCAAAACAATGTGAACATCAATGTAGAAAGTTTGTTTGTTTTATTTTTTAGGATATAACTGGTATGTCGTTTTCAAAGACACATGTACATGTTTTTAAGAGCAAAAAAATATCATTTTAAAAAGTATGAATCAGTTGTGAAGCAATAGGTAGATGAAAATATGCACGGATTAATTTGTTCCACCTTTTTATCTAGACTAGGCGTTTATCTAGATACTATAGAAACATGCGATGATTATTATTACAACTCTGATGGTTTTGAAGAGCAAGAATCAGACTCATTTATGTAGCTCCAAAGAATGATATTTTAAGCACGCTGGACAGTAGAAATCAAATTGATATGTGTTATTAACGTCAAAATACTGAATGCATGGCCATCTTCCTATCTGTATTGATGAAGATCAAATGTTGGTTGCCGTGTTCGATAGAAATGCGCGTAAGTTGTTTGTGTATTTTGCCTACATACGGAACATACCCTTTATGTAAATATAGCCGTCTATGTAATGTGTCTATATTCAAGTCCCGCTTTTTTGCAACACCCTCTTTCATAATTATTCTTTTAATTTTCATAGAGCAGCTACTGTCTGTCGAAAATATTGGCTTTTAAAAATCACGTTTCCTCTATAGTGTCAAAAATGCCTTGAAATGTGATAATTTAGAATGATTTTTATACAAGGTTCATTTCGTTTTTTTCGAAATATCAAAACCGTTTAAAATAATAAAAACCTATCCTGAAAGTTAACAAAAAGCAATCTTACTTAATTATATAGAAACTTATCAAGAATCAGCAGTAAGTAGTTAACACGCATGTTAAAGGGCATTAGATATAAATTTAAATAAAAAGATTGTAGGGTGTCCAAGTAGCGTAGTGGACAGTGAACTCGCTTCTCACCGCTGCGACCCGACTTAGATCCCTGTGATCGGCAGAGGTTGTACGTGAAAGGATATGGTGGTCGCCCGCTTGGACAAGTGGGTTTTCTCCGGGCACACCGGCTTCCTCCCACATTAATGACCCCCTCGCGCTAACATCCGTGTCAACGAAAGATATTAATATAAGTAGTAGAACTTGTTGTAAAATTTATAAAGTATAGTTGTTTTTTCCTATAAAAAGATTGCAAATTTTCAATTTTTGTGTTTTAAATTATGACGTAAATATTTGGCTTCCTATGTGACTTTACATACTAGCTGCAGAGATCTATATGTGTTCCTTGTCTAATACAGGCAGGATCTTTTATTTTAATTTTACTGCCAGAAGGTAGGGTTTCCATTCCGAACCATCTATACCAGTATTTGATTTTTATTTTCCAAATATCAAAGTCATTTTGACCACGGAACATCACCTAACTCATGATCTTTTTTATTTATTTCAAATTAAAACATCGAGAGCATAGACATGTCTAAGTACTCGTAAAATGAAATGCATTATTTGGTTTAATATTTGATTATAAACGCTCGAATACGAAGACGGTTGGTTCCGGTGACCACATAGTCTTATATAATTGTCTTTCCACAAATTATTATTTAATGTTATGACATCAAATTTTATTCTTAAATAAACATTTATGGAAAGGCATTAAGTATGATCTATGTATTTATTCTGCTTGAGTCTTCGGGTAATTTACAGTTAATTAAAATTAAGCTTGTCTATGTAAAAAACTGATAACACTTTAATTAATTATAACACGCAAGATAGAAGATAGAAATTATTAGAGAGAGAGAGAGAGAGAGAGAGAGAGAGAGAGAGAGAGAGAGAGAGAGATGGTTTCCAAAAACATTTGACATAGTCACAATTTGTTGATAAGTTTTCCAATAACACTGGATTTATCGTCTTTGTTGCTCAAAAGTTCAAAAATTATAGATGCAGAAACATCTCCATGCTTGCAGATAAAAAAGGGCATATGTACATGTAAATAATGTTTTACAATTTGTTGATAAATAATTTATCTGAATACAAGTACAGTTTGCCTTCATGCCAGGACTATTTACATGAGTTACCATACTCTATCTTACTCCAGAGACGTAAAATTTCCTCCACCGGCTTTTGGAGCATACTCCAAATAGTACTCAGCGGAGAACGTACTCCAAAACTTTTATAACATCGGTTTTTAGAGCACACACTCGGAGTACGGAGTACGAGTTTGAGTAGGAGTATAAAAACTTTTTTAACCTCGGGGCCAGATTTCTTACGGGAATTTATAAAGGGGAATGCTGACATTTTTTTTTCCATTCGGAAGTCACGCGGAATACCTCGCACAATTTTTCAACGTTATTATCCGGGTACTTTAATCTGTTTTGCAATACAAGATCCCCGTAGACACCAATCACATTTTTTAACCGTGTATTGAAAACGGATAAGCTAGAGGGGGCATTTCAAAAATCTTGGAATTTATCGCAGCAGACGTTACGCCCAATTTAAAGGTCGAGATAACATTCTGAAACTGCACTGATGTAACGCTTTGAAAACAACTCACTACATCACTGCATCCTTTTTTCCGCCTGTGATCTCGTCGTTCTAATTACCGTCAGTGAATAAGACGCATACATATATATATATATATGTGAAGGAGTACTCGGTTCTGATATACACCCCCAGGCATCATGTATGTAAACAGGTAAGAAACTATTTTTTTTTTCACCCAACTTCTGGTATATTAAAATGACAAAGAAATTCTTCAGTAGATTTAAAGTAGACCAAAATAAAAAAAAAAAAAAGGAAAAAGCTATAAACTCGAAAACAGAAGGCCACAATGGTTATCATGATTTCTGGTTTCTATGGATAATAATTATTTAGCATCGCAGTTATAGATTAAAGAAGTTTTGGTGGAGATAGCCTGAATCTAAAATTAAAAAAAAAAACTATCCGATTCAAATCCGAAAATAGGCATTGATAGATTTAAACAGTTTCGGTGGAAATAGCGTGAATCTGAAATTTAAAAAAAAAACCATATCAAATTCAAATCCAAAAATAGGGATTGAATCAACATCCTTTTTATTTTGGCAAACAAAATTCTCAAATTCAGACCTCCCCCGGAATAAAAATTCTGATTCTGAATCATTGCATAAATCGTGTATATAAAAGCGATGGACATTGTAAAAAAACCAACCAACAACAAAAAACAGAAACAACAACAACACCCCTTTATAACCCGCACGAATCATCAAAGAAAGCATTTTATTGTTTATATATACATCTTTCTTTTAACAAATAAATAAATTGATTGTAAAAAGTAAGTAAAATGAACTAAATTACTGTTAATGTACATCAGTACATTAGCTAAAAGAAACAGCCAAATCGTCTCCTATGGGAATTTGAGTCTGACATCATCATGATTATTTCGTGCAGTCCGTGATTTTTCTTAGGTTTTCTGTAGGTTCCGACCAATCGATAAACGGGGCGTGTAGATTACAGTCCTGTTAGTTTCTACAGAGCTTTGGATTTTAATAATTGAGAGAATCATACTCAGTAGATGTAAATATTTAAACAATAAAATGCTTTCTTTGGTGATTCAATCGGGATATGAAGGTGGCGACATTGCAGAAAAAATTCATAACCCGCGTTAGCGTGTTATGTAATTTTTTTCTGCAATGATCGCTACCTTACCTACATCTGTCTTTTAACAAATTAATGAATTTATCGTAAAAAGTTAGTTAAATTAACCAAATTGTCGTTAATTTACATCAGTACGTTAGTTAAAAGAAATAGCCATATCGTCTCCTGTGGGAATTTGTGTCTGACATCATCATGATTATTTCGTACAGTTCGTGATTGTTCTTAGGTCGCTGTAGGTTTCGACCAATCGATAAACGGGTTTCAGATTTCAGTCTGGTTGTTTCTATAGAGATATGAATTTAAAACTATAAATTTCCGTAAGAAATAGAGAGAAGCATGCTCGGTAGATGTAATATATTGAAATGATTTACTTGATGAGATTTGCTTTATGTTTAGACACCTACAGATTTTGCATCATGCCACGATAGAAACTATTGTTTGGTCAGGTTTTTTTTCATTTGACTGTACTTTATTTACTAAAGGTTGATTGAAATGAATGTTTGGTAAGAAAAGTCGAGGGTGATTCCATCATGTAGTCATTTTGAATGATATCTTCAGTAATTTGATTGTATCTTCGGTTGTCCCTTTTCCGTTTGTAATTGTCAGAACATCATATTAATCAGTGATTACAATGAAATAATATAAACATTTAATCATATTACCCACGAGTTTCTCCTCGATAAAAAACGTTGATGTTCACTCATAACGCACTTTGAAAAACATTAAGTGTTTTGAATTGGTTCCAATTATAACATACTTTAAAAAAAATCAAAGTCAATTGATTTTGTCCAAAACTAAACGCACTTCGAACATTTTTGTTTCGTATTTTTTTTGCCCCAGCTGTGTTGTATTATTATGATTTCTAGTAACATTCAGATAGTTTATATACGGGGAATCAGTCTGTCGACAATATACACGGTCTGTTCTATATCTTTTTCAATGCTCGTAAACAGATATCAAGAAATGTAAACGGTACGCAGGCAAAAGTGGCTTCCATGAATCTCATATGAAATTCGCATGAATTTCACGCAGAAAGAGACGGAAAGTAACACACGTGAAATTCAAGCGAAACTGTCATGCGATTTTCATATGATTTTTGCATGATTTTCACACAATGGTGTCATATGAAAAGGAAATCGCTTGAAAATCATGCGAACCATGAAATGGTTAACGCGCGGTATTCAATTTGTCTGCGCCGCTTGGTATTTTACAGGACCGACGACATCCAAAAATAAGCATTCAATTCATTCAGTGCTTATATTTATATTCATACTGATGTCTATTTGTATTAAATATATGTGTATTGTCGCTTTAAAGCCATTATATACGCTGTCAGTCAGAGATATGAAACATACATCTAACAGCCATATTAACATGTTATTTAGTTCGCTTCCGCGACTAAAAATATAGTGCCAGAAACTTTGTAGAGAAAAAAAAGTCTTTTTTACTAAGGAGTAGATATAATTTAATGATTATTTTTCAAAAGAACATATCAAATTGGTTATGTAAAATTGAACATTTCATTTAATTTTACAAAAATGAATTTACTCAAAGCACGTGAAGACGTTTATATTTGTGCACATGTCGCATGAATTATCAAAGCGTATTCATATGAAATTGAACGTCGCAGATTTCCAATGCAAAGATAAGGGGAAATATACACTGAATGTAAATATAAGGGGAAATATACACTGAATGTAAATATAGAAAATTGAACGTCGCAGATTTCCAATGCAAACTTAAGGGGAAATATACACTGAATGTAAATATTGCTTAATTGAAAACTAGTAAATTTAACGTACATATTTAAGTCATTAAGTGAGCTAATGAAAAAATAAATTTTTAATGTGAGTTTCTATCTTGATTTTACAGTGATCACAACATTACCTCAGAGATGGCAATGCTTTCCTCAAATACTACTACTGTTCCGATGAGAGTACGAGACGATGTACCAGTTTATCTGAAAGACAACCACCTCAGTTTTGTTGTTCTTATATCTATTTTTGGAATACTCGGAAATGTGCTCACGCTCTCTAAAATCGTGTTCGACAAAGCATACCATCGCACAGTGTTTTATGTGGTTGGCGCTATAATATTCACGGATCTCGTGAACCTGTGTCTGTATTTGGCTCATGCAAGCATAGAGAATGTGAAATTTCAGCTGGAAAATGTACCATGCACAGTGTTTTTGATCGTCTTTTATGGTGCCACTCATTCAAGTGCAGCCCATGTGGTATTGTTGTTCGGACTCCGAAGTTACATGGTTTCCGAACCAATCAAGTTTAACGAGATCACCAAACGACACATATTTGGTGCATCAGCAGTTTTGTGGATTCTGAGTGTGTGTTTTGCTGTTTTGTACTTCTTGCTCCGTTATCAGTCTGGCATACAGTCTTCGACCTCCGTAATCATAACTTTCCGGGTCTACCTAATAGTTATCCCTACCCTTCTGATTGTAACTTTCCACGTGAAGAAGATGCATAGACTTAAACGGCGCTCTATTAGCAAACACAACGTCGAAACGAATATGATCAAAATGTCTCTGGTGACCTCGGTCATTCTCTTTTCCTACATGTCCTCGGCCGTTCTGTTTTTGATGTGTTATATTTTGTCTTTGTACAGTTTTCGGGATTTGGAAAGAAACTTTCTGGTGGCTGCGCAGTTCGCCTGGTTAATAAACTCTATTTTGAGCCCTTTTATATATTTCATTGCGGCACTGCGCGCTCGTAACTGTTTTAAACGCATCAAAAAAGCGATACAAGACAAACTATGAACTATTTCAATCCATATTTTATTTCAAAAGAACTATTATTATGAAAAGAACAATTTAAAAAATCACACCTATGTTGTATCACCGTATAAAGCGACTTAAAATGGGTACTATAGTATATATTGGAAATGAAGAAACGTGTACGTAATACGTAGTATCAGGATATTTTCTCACAGTAACTAAATAAATGTAAAAACCCCTGTAACAATTTAATGGCCGCTAATATCGAAAATTGGGGACCCATAATCAACGATTTTTCATTGCTCGAGCGCTAGCAACTACATTAGTCTTTTTTACTGGAATACGCATGCTCGACTTAACAGTAGGGCATTCTGGATATACTTCTGTAGATAAACTATACCATATCAATTTCGTTTTATCATCTACATATGATCTGAAGTCTTGTGTTTTGTTGTTCAACCTGTACATAAATGCCAAAAATGTAACGATAGCTTAATTAAGTCTGATAATGCCAAGTTATTTCTAAAAATATTATCAATAGCTATCTTTTCTTAACTACCTTCCTGGGTCTTTACAGTTAAGCTCGAAAAATAACCTCGGATATGTTTTCCGACCTAGCCGGAAAGGCCCGAGAAGATACGATTGCTACAATACAGAACCATTGGTTTTACTGATCTCTCAGTTTCACCTCAAAATCGATATTATAGTAAATACATAATGATTAAAGCACAGTTAATGAGTTATGCCAATGCCGATGTGAAGCCCACTCTAGATTCACCATTCTGAATTGAGACCCCCACCCTACCCCCAACACAATTTCAGTGCACCACTGTGCACTCCTATTAATAATCAATCGATTCGGAAAATTAAACAAATGGTTTAGAAATCTACTTCTGTGTTTTATGATGGCTAGTTCACCTATCTTTTCAGAAGATAAACTTGTGATAACATTATTAAACTCAAGAAGTCTCCATCAACCTCTCGCTTGCAGAACTATGAGTTTCTTTGCTGTGTTTATTCCTGCACTACTTCCGGTACAGTGCCACTACACGTAATCAGTGAACTCGTTCCATAACCTTTTGGACATCGTTTACGATACAATGACCAGTATCATAAATACTATCATATAATGATAATAACACATTTTTTTTTTATAACTACTATGCTAATCCATTATAAATGGACGAGTCAAAATGTGTTTCGTGTCAAAAGCCCCGCAAGTATACTGAAACTGTGTGCAATTCATGTGTAAAACATTTGTTTTAACAGTAGGAATAACAAAACATAATGATGGGTGTGAAATGGGCAGATGATTTTGAAATCTACCGAGAAGTTACGCATGAAGATAAGGTGGATATAATCTTCTTCGCTGCTGTCAATTATTGATATTTAGATGCTTGTTGGAATGTTTTCATGAAATGTTGTAAGCAAAAAAGATTAACATGTTTATGACCCATTGCACTTTGCAGATTATGTAATAGATGTAAATAAAGAGGTTTCATTTTATTGGGAAAACCTGTCATATGTTTTCGCAGGGGTGTTAAGGAAGCATATGGAATCGAAGTTCCATGTAATTCCACGAAATAACAAGTCTTATTTATTATGTACCTATTTAAATATAAAAACAACAAGATATAGACCAAAAACAAATAAAAATACCAGACACATTTTTTTTTCATAAATTAGACTGTATTACAAAGTTTACACATTGACGACGTCATGACTGAAAGTGAAATGTCGTGTAAATTTGATCGGCAATCATTGTAAACAGATTCAAATATAAGAAATCTAAGAACTCTAATAAAGTATTTTGGTTTGCTTTCTTGAGAATTGGACAAGAGAATATTAGAACAGATGTCAACGTTTAAGGAATAAGGAATCATTCTTTGAGTATTATGAGGTGATAATTTTCCAAATAAGTCCAATAAATCCGATAAAGCCCGAAGGACCTCGACAAAAAAACTAATACCTCAAAATATTCAAAGAATGATTCCTTATTACTTATATTTATATAATTTTCAGTCATTGTAAGATTAAATATTTGAATATTTATAAGCAAACCCCGCTTGTGCCCCAATTATTCGTCATTTGAAATTATTGGACTGTATAGTACAAAATCGATACGTAGTGTTATCACAGGCAAAGACACTGAAATATGTAAATATTATCAATGTAAGCCATTATGCCTTTATTTCTAAGCCAGGCTTTCCTCTGTCGTTGTTTACAATATAAAAATCCGCCTAGAACAACCCTAGCTACCCCATATATTTTGAACTTAGCATTACATGCCGTTTTCCGTGCAAATTGTATAAAAGTTGGGAAGGTTTTTTGAGAACTGGACGAATCACTATTTAACTGTGGAGAATATAGGATTCTAGCAGCAATTATTTTTTTTTTCATAAAACTAAGATATTTTGCCTTTACCTGATACTAGTATGTTTATTGGTTTGTGTAAAACATGGGGTAGTGTTGATCTTTTAAAAGGAATGTACATAAACTATTTATAGTGCACGTGATAATGTACTGAGGTGATCGTAATGTAATACCTAATTTTATTGCATTGACATTTATTTGAACAGAAAATAATGTTTTTTGTCTGATTCAAAACAATAATTTAATCGTAGGTCTTTGTATATTACAGTCAATATAACTTAAAGACGCTAAATTTTCCATATGCTTCCTTAACCTTTTCGCGTTGTATTTGTAGAACCATGCTGATAACTTGATTGCCTTACTAAAGAAAATGCATGTCTCCCTATCTCTATTCATAAACAAAGCGACCTGCCAACCTTACGAAAGGATTCAAATGTTAAATGTACATTATGTTTCTGATTATCGAAGGAATTGGGAAATACAGGATAAGTATAAACATGATAGTCATTTGTTTGTCTTAGCATACAGTAAGTAAGTAAATAAGTATGTAAGTAAGTGATCTTTTATTATAGTTACATTATGCATTATAAACCTTGTAATTTATACGTATACAAAATAATCATAAAACTAAACTGCATCCGGCCCATTTGACCTATAAGTCACTTTTTCCATGAAATTAATTTACATATTAGACATGTAGAAGATTTTTTCTATGGTTAAAGGCTGTAAGTAAAAATTTGGCTAATCTTATCTGGTAATCTTGATTTAACACTTTGAACAAATAACCCGTATCATTATTTGGGTGATCATGATTATATAATCTATTAAAATAATTTTTGCTTATATTATCATAAATTTGACAGTCAAATAACAAGTGTTTTTCGTCTTCGACAGAAGAGTTTGAACAGAAAACACACGTCCCTTTAACGTAATGGTTCATTTTTATAACGACCAGTTTTTATACGAACAGGAAGTATGCCACATCTATGCTGTGCCAGGGCTGAACGTTCTTGTTTTTAGATATTTGAAGTAAGGTACGGTTCCGTTTCACAGTTAGATTTAATGGGAATATAATTACGTCCTTGATTTTGAAGAAGATTGTACTTTAACTTTCCAGTCGTTTTCAGCGTATTGACGAAGATTTTGGCACACAGAATCTGTATTCACAGCATGAATGATCCGAAATCCGGTTTGTGTTTATCGTGGTTATTTATGATTTTAGTAAGATTGAACCCAAATCGGGAGATTTGAAATTGATATGGGTAGTGATGTGACGTTGTACACATATACATGATAGGAATGCATTTTTGACGATCAATATTTTCTGCCAATTTCTGCATCTACTAAATTTGCTACTATAACGATGATACTCTTGCCAAAGTTTTCAAAAGTCCATATATCTTTGATAATCTCTTTTATGTAAGATCAAGGTTTAAGCTCAACATTTGTTTGTAAAGTACAGTTTATTGTATACGTTACTGTACAAATATTACTCACAGAACTAACAGTTACTTCCTTTTCATGTATATCAGATGCTAAAGAGTACTGCTTAACCTTTCTTTTCATTCTTTTCATTGTTAAACTCTGAAAATAAATACTCTTTTGTACAAAAGTATACGAAGTTGTTATACAATAGAAAATATAACAGATACAGATTCGTTGAAGACATTAATTAATGCCCTTGATCGTAAATTTCCATGACTGTAATTGGATATCTTGACCGTGGTACGATCGATGTAAATTGTCATTAGATAATTTAACCATACTTCCATCGATTATGAATTGTCATTGGATGAATTTGCACTGGGTCACGTGATTTGCTAATTGCAACCGTTGAATCATCTCTTGTAACTCAGTAAGGAAATGTGTCTTGAACACGTGTTAAAACAAAGAGCTGCAATTCTGACAAACGAAGAGGAGGAAATGAGTTAAAAGACTCGGGAGATATAACAAAAATGCTCTCTTTTTTGGCTTAATTGAGTAATGCATATTATAGTTTCTTTATATAAAACATTCGGTTGCTTTGGAAAAACACTCTTTTGAAGCATCAATGGTGAACCTTTTTACATGAAGAATTGATAACAAGGTAAACCCCATCGTGCGAATCAAATACTGTCACCCGCAGCATTAATAGGTCTGCCTAGAACTTAAAGTACTAAAAGATTTAAAATAATGTTATAAACAATATTAAAAAAAATTAATCTACACCTGAAAGAGTCAATGCATTCTGACACTGACTATTAAATAAATGCTTGTTTACTTTCTTCGCACACCATGGGATAAACTATTTGTGCAACGTTTAGTCTTGTCATTTTATTGTATTTTATAAGCGGGTTGTTTTTTAAGTTTGCATGTACTATCACAGGATACTGGCAAAAGGCAGTGAAATCTGTCCGAATGATTTTCCACTTCTTGAAGAATGACTGACCGGCAACATTTTTTGTAATAACTATATGTTTTGTACTTCATATCTGTACTATCTTTGTATGGTTTGAAAGAATAAATAACATGAACTTGAAAGTTTCGTTGGAGTTTAAAGCGCAAAAAGCTAGATAATTATTTAAACCAAGTAGGTGTTGTGTCTAATAAAGACTAGCGCGATCATTTCTGCCAATATGATTGAGTGTAGCGAATGTATGGCAACAGACAGGTTATTTCGCTTCCTTGACAAATGTGAAAGATTCAAAAGGTGTGTTAGGCGTAGAAATTTCATAACTGCATGTTTCAGTTTTCTTACAATAAATGTTATCATTCTGTCTGACTTTTATTATGTTTGCTTAATGAGCTCAATTGAAAAATGTTTTCTTAATTTCCATTTTAACGTAAAGATAACGAACAAATTTTAAAAGTTTTTAAAAATTATTAGTACCAAAGGATTTTAAATAATGTTATAAACAATATTCAAAAACAAATATTCTATATCTAAAAAAAAAAAGTCATAGCATTCTTACAGTGACTATTAATACTTATTTACTTTCTTGGCAAACGATGGGTTAAAACTATTTTTGCAACGGTTAGTCTTTTGGTATTTTGTAAGCGGGCTGTTTTCAAATGGTTGTATATATTATCAGAGGATGCTAGCAAAAGGCAGTATAATCTCTCCGAGGGTGTTAACAACTCCTTGAAGAATGAAAGATTTACGTGTCTCTTTCAAAGGATTCTAAATGAAGATCTTTAATGGCATCTTCACATCGACGCGAAGGTTTTATAATTTCCATAGCCCTCTTATGGATGGATTTGATATTGTCAATTAGATTTTTTGGTAGTGAGTTGACCACACATGACATGCATGTTAAAAGACTAGTCTCTAAGTGCTTTTATAAATTGGAATCAGTCTTTTTTACTTAATTACACCTGTATGTTTTCACTGGCGAAGGTTAAAAAAATCGTTTGTAGGCTTTCCCTACAACGTGAGTGTACCATTTAAGGTTGTCGCTAATAATTACACCCAATAATTTTGTTTTGTTTACTCGATAAATCTTCTTCATCCTCCATGATCAGACAAAGCATCTTCTGCTTCTTTCCAAATGAGATCATATTAAGTTCTTTTGTTTTAACTTTAGTTAGAAGTATGGATATTGAGGTGATTTTTCTTGTTGTAGCTCTACATGTTCTCTTTTTGAACATATTTCAATGCAGGTGGTGTCATCAGTATATATGTACTTGACATTTGGGACATTGCTTTGAAGGTCGGCCACCATGCATATGAATGATTAGTTCTGGTCCTCACAAAGTTCTTTCAGGTACTCCTCCATTGATGTCCATTACTATCAACATTTTCGGTTCCATTAATTTTACCAAAAGATTTTTATCGTTCTTGAAAACAAAACACCTGCAGCTGAAAGTATCACAGGATTTGCCTTTTACTGAAAGCATGCATATGCTAGATGTTCTCCAAACAGTGAATGTATTCAGGGTCCTGGGAATAGAATTGCATTACATTACATTACATTACATTACATTACATTACTGGTGACAAAAAATTATAAAACATTCAGTAGGCGCAAACAAACTATATAGATCGCTTTTGGGGGCTCAATTTGATTGTCTTTTTCTTATTGGTTGAAACAATCACTTAAAGTTTTAATTTAACAATTGATGCTGGGCTTAGATTTATCTACACTTAAAGTACAGTATGCAAGTGCTCGGTGAATATCATACTGACTTCAATTCTGAACGTAAAAATTGTTAACAAACAATGAATATTTTTTGGATCATTCGTATATACCAGTAAGACGCAACTCCCGTTATGGTCAGTGTATACGTACTTATACTTTTGGTAGATGCAAATTGTTACGCTGCATGCGGTATGACCTATTAATGAATCATTGACAGTACATGCAGACATCACAAATGTACAATCCCAGTATTTGTTGGTTTCTATACATTAACCATTATATCTACGTGTCAGAGACACACGCCCCGCTTGGATATATGTAAGTGGAGATGGTTTCTCTTATATTTCTTTTATTCCCTCGTGGTCTTTTTCTTTTATAAATTTCTGCTAATGTGAAAAAATGGAAAAGAATAGAACAAGCGAGAAACGCGAAACTGGTTCCACATGTCCTCTATGTTTTCTTCGCACGTACGTGTACAGCGAGGTAAAGCGGGGATGCAAACAAGTTGCTGCAGGCGGGTAAATTGAATTGCTAATATTTTTTTTTTTATATCAATACAACATGGTTG
Source organism: Magallana nippona (assembly GCA_033439105.1). Taxonomy (NCBI): domain Eukaryota; kingdom Metazoa; phylum Mollusca; class Bivalvia; order Ostreida; family Ostreidae; genus Magallana; species Magallana nippona. Next base: position 31,157,385 of record CM065925.1, on the reverse strand, counting down.
GTTTTTTCCCTAGTTTGATATTTGATTCAAGATATGCATGAATAAGAGTATAAGCTTATATACAATAATACAATATTATTACAAATTGTTGAAGATTGCATTATTTTTTTTAACATCCTTATGTTAAACTTTGGCCACCTTTTGGACCATACTATTAGTAGGGGGAGGAGTTTCACTATTTAAAGAAGTTATGATCTACACCATTATCAAGATGTCTTTATTTTGATATTATATAATTATGGACATGGGTCCATATAACCACATATTGACCGTGAAAAAAGTCCATAATAGTTATATTATATAATCACTCGCAGCACAGTTATGGCTGTCAAGAATTTTGTTAAGACAAAAAAGTCAAGAATTGTACATTAAGACGTCAAAATAATCTGCTATCCTTTAAAATACTAAATGCATCAATTGCCAATTCAAGCTATCCTTATTTTAATAATCACTGCTAACATATGACATTATTTACAACGCCGTCATCAAATGTTAAAAAAGCCTACAGTGCATACTGTAATATTTATATTCCACATATTTTTTGCATGTAAAGTGTGTGGAAAGCTACTGCAGTTATAACACTGTAACACACACAGGGTACTGAAAGGTTGAAATGTCGAGTTTTATTATGACATCACAAACTTTGAACGCTGTAAAATGCAACGTCACAAGCGAAAATTAAAGTTCACGTCTGTGGCTGTTACACTGGTTCTTCCATTTATATGAACTTACCCTTATTCTCATAACTGCAGCGGTGTGTGCATACACATTTTCATAACGCTCTAACGCGCGTTAGTCAATTTGTATGCACAAACTACTGCAGTTATGAGACTATATCTTTCAAAAAATAATGACTCAATGCTTAATAGAAGCGAGAGGCCGATCTCGCTGACAGCTTACTATGACGTCATCTGCCTCATAATGAGGCACTAAGTAAACAGAAAGTAGGCTATCAATGTCAGTTTTAAAACAAGGAAAATTAAAGATTAAAGATAAAGGGAATACGATAGTAGAAAATTTCGCAAAATATTATTTTTGATATTCTGTATTTAAAAATTTCCGTTGGTGCAATGTCATTACGATACCTATTTTTGTAGATACTGCCGAGTCGTGCGATATCATATTCCACGGACGCGCTTTCCCGTCGATATCGGAAAAGGACGAACGTCACGTGATGTACTTTCAGCCAATGAAAATGACGAAAATTATCTTATATAATATCACAAATTGTAGTATCTTAAAAACTCTGCCACATATTACAACTGTTCCAAATACACCTTTTAAAAAGTCACAAATTACACTAAATACGTTTTGACAAAGAAAGCATATAACCAGTCGTTTAGGTTTAACTAACTTGATGGGTGAGATATCTACTTTTTATGGTAATTCATATTAGGGAGATTTTTTCCCCAACATGATGTACAATTTTTAAGAGAGCCCACATTTGTTGTCTAAATTCACGTAATTTCATTGCGTTTCTCACAAATGTTACTTCTTAGTATTTTTGTATTACCTCCTGGATAGCGATAAAAACCAGAAGAAAAAAACCATTGCATGATATAATCAAAGAATTTCTCCGAACCATTATTTTGTTTTTTACTAATAAAATTTTATTAATAGTTTTTAATAATGATGTATCTGTTTCTGCTTTATTTGCAGTGATCTCAACAGTACCTACAACAAATTCCTCCTCAACCGAATTAAGTTTAATTTTAGAATCATACCATTTATTTCAGTAGCGAAAATGGCTCTGGTGACCTCTGTCATTCTCTTTGCCTACATTCTGTGTCCTTGGCCGTTCTGTTTTTGATGTGTTATATTTTGTCTTTGTACAGTTTTCGGGACTTGGAAAGAAATTTTCTGGTGACTGCGCAGTTCGCCTGGTTAATAAACTCTATTTTGAGCCCTTTTATATATTTCATTACGGCACTGCGCGCTTGTAACTGTTTTAAACACATCCATGCAGCGATACAAGACAAATTGTGAAACCTGAACTATTTCAATCCAGTTTTGATTAAAAACGAACTATTATTATGAAAAGAACAATTTAAAAAATCACACCTTTGTTGTATCTTCGTATAAAGTGACTTAAGGTGGTGTGGGGCATCTGTCGATATCCATGTGTATAAAAGTGCATTATAATTAAAATACTTTCACCAGTTTATATTTTTCAAAGTTAACAAAAGTTGACCTACAGAAACGTTTTAAAATTTTATGAAAGATAAAGATTATAAAAGTCCCAGTGGTATTCGCACTCATACCGCACAGGTTCGTAGTAAACGCTCCAACCCATTGCGCTACGCTGTTAAGTCACAATTTTGGGAAAAACAGATTTATAAAAGTACACTTGACTTTATTTTTTATTTCGATAGAAAGTGCGTCACAATATGGAGGTGTCCCATACCACCTTAAAATGGGTACTATATATTGGAAATGAAGAAACGTGTAGTATCATATTTTCTCAAAGTAACTAATGTAAAAATCCCTCTAACAATTTAATGGCCGCTAATATCCAAAATTGGGGGCCCTTAATCAATAATTTATCAAGATAACATTATTAATCTCAAGAAGTCGTCCATCAACATTTTGTAGAAAGAAAAAATGACAATAACAAACCGTCAACCATCTCAAAAATCATAAAACGAAATACAAATTCAAAGCAGAGCAACACGGACCTCCAAAAAGATAGAGGTAGGATCAGGTGCCTAGGAGGAGTGAGTATGAATATGCTCTGTTTATTCCTGCATTAACTGCCGGTACAGCACCACTACAAGTAATCAGTGAACTCGTTCCATGGCCTTTTGGACCTCGTTTAAAATGACCAGTAACATAATTATACATGTATAATATAACATAATGATATAACACTTTTTTTATAACTACTGTCCTAAATAAATAGACGAGTCAAAATGCGTTTCCTGTCATTTAAAGCCCCGTGAGTATACTGAAATTGGGTGCAATTCATGTGTAAATATTTTGTTAGAACAATAGGAATAACAAAACAGAATGATGGGTGTGAAATGGGCTGATGATTTTGAAATCTACCGAGAAGTTACTCATGAAGATAAGGCAGATATAATCTTCTTCGCTGCTGTTTATTATTAATATTTAGATGCTTGTTGGAATGTTTTCATGAAATGTTGTAAAAAAAAAAAATAGATTAACATTTTTTATGATCCATTGCTTTGTGCAGATTATGTAATAGATGTATATAAAGAATTTTAGTTTCATAATTTTATTGAGAAAACCTGGCATATGTTTTGTATTTGTAGAACCATGTTGATAATTAACTTGATTTCCTCACTAATGAATATTCATGTCTCCCCATCTCCCTTTAAAAACAAAGCAACTTGCCAACCTCCCGAATGGATTAAAATGTTACATGTACAATATTTATCTGATTTTTGAAGGAATTAGGAAATACAAGATAAGTGTAAACATGATACTTATTTGTTTGTCTTAGCATAAGATGAATAATCTGAAATCAAGTTTGTGTTCAGCATGGATATTATTTAGAACTTTTACTAAGAGTGAGCCCGAAGCAGGAGATTTGAAATTGATATGAGTAGTGATATAACGTTGTACACATATGCATGATAGGAAAGCATTTTTGAAGATCAATATTTCTGCCAATTTCTGCATATATGACATGATTTGCTGCTGTAACGAAAGAAAGAAATGTTACTCTTGCTAAAGTTGTAAAAATCCATATATATTTGATAACTGATAACTGTTTTATGTAAGATTAAGGTTTAAACCCAACACTTGTTTGCAAAGCTTTAATTTATTGTACACGTCATTATTCAAAATTTAACATTACTTACAGAGCTAACAGTTACTAGATGTTCATGTATATTACATTGTAGATTCTAAAAAGTACTGTTTTACTTCTCTCTTTATTCTTTTCATTGCAAACTCTGTTCAAGAAATAACATTTTGTACAAGAGTATACAACGTTATAATACAATTGAATGCTAGTATATGATGGATACAGAATCATTAAAGACATTGACCATGACATTTCGTTAATATGACCATGCATAATGCACTTGACCGTGAATTTCCATGAATGTAGTTGGATATATTGACCATGGTACCATCGACCACGAATTGTCATTGGATGAATTTTCACTGGATCACCTCTTGTAACACAGTCAGGAAACGTGTCTTGAACACGTGTTAAAACACAGAGCCATAGTTTTGACAAAAGACGAGCGAGAAAAAGAGTTAAAAGACTCGGGAGATATCCAACAAAAACACACTGTCTGGTTTGATTGAGTGATGCAAAGATAGTTTCTTTTTATATAACATATGGTTGCCATTGGAAATACACTCTGTTGTAGCATCAATTCCGTTTTCTGTCCGCGTTTGAATCAATATGAACAACACATCTGTCTTTCAGTGTGGTTATAGTCAAACCTTGACCAATTTGGAGGATCAAAGATTTCGAGGTGTGAAATTTCATAACTACATGTTTCAGTTTTCTTATAATAAATGTTATTATAATATTTGCAAATTGAGCTCAATTGAATAATCTTTTCTTTAATTTCCAATTTTTAAATTATTTAGTTTTCTCAAAAGTTTGTAAGCTGAACGTTGATAGAATTACATAATCAATACACCAATATACATTTCAATGATAAACTTTTTTAATAATACAAATGTGAAGTCCTTTCCAGTTTTCTCACCCAAATGCTGTTATTTTTCAATACGTTAACCTTACCCTAAAATTTAGAAATAGAAGCCAATTTATCAATTTATTAGCACGTTCTTTATTTTCTAGCTATACTGAAACATGGTCGCGGCGAATGTATGTTTAGGTAACGTAAACCAGGTCGAGCTTTAAGTATTACTTCTATGATAATAAAGAAAAAATGACAATAACAAACCGTCAACCAGGCTTTCACTACAACTCGTTTGAAAAATTATTGATTTTGTTGCTCTACATGTTCTCTTTTTGCACGTATTTCGATAATGGTGGTCTCATCAATATACGTGCTTGACATTTGGGAGACGTAGGTTTGAAAGTCAGTAACCATATGAATGATTAATTCTGGGCCACACAAAGTTCTTTGAGGTACTCCTCCATTGATGACATATCCATTACCTTCAACATCTTCGGTCCCATTAATTTTATAAAAAAAAATTTGAATACTTCTTTTAATCAAAACTCCTGCAGCTGGAAGTATCACAGGATTTGCCTTCACTTTCATTGAAAGCATGCATATGCTAGATGTTTTCCAAACAGTAAATGTACTCAGAGTCCTGGGAATAATATAATTACATAACATTGCATTACATCACTAGTGGCATCGAATTATAAAACATTCAGTAGCCGCAAACAAACTATATACATCGCTTTAATGAGGTTCATTTTGATAGTTTTTTTCTTTTTTGTTGAAGTACATGTACTGTGGAAACATTTTTATTCTTGGGGATCAATGCTCGTGGGTAGCCAAAATTTACTTGGTTCGTGGGAGTGTTATTTCGTTGGTAGTGTAATCAGCGTAATTTTGATAAATATTAAACAAATACTTGTATATACAAAGGTCAAAAACGAAAGCCGAATTTTTCGAGACTTAGTAAAATTATTTGTTGACATTTCGAATAGTATCCCTTTATATTGAATACGAAGCCTTTACATCGTTAAACGAGATAAATTCAAAGAATATTTCATACCCGAGGGTATATATAAGTACTATAGTATATGTTTGTTAAATCAGTTTTACTTTTTTGTTAGAAATAGTTGGTCAAAAAATTCAGGTGATGACGAGACCTACGTTTACGTTGGCCATTTTGCGAACTCATTTTAGTCAACTTCTGTACTTTTGCTAGATGCAAGTTATTACGCTGCATACGAAGTGACATATTAACGAATCATTTAGAGTATATGCAGACATCACAAATGTACAAGCCCTATAGTTGTCGGTGTCTATGAACCATTATATATCACCGTGTCAGATACAGTTAAATATGAATCACCCGTTTATGGAGCTCATTTTCCATTTTCTTTTCAATTTTATTAATAACGAAAAAAAGTATTTTGCAGCCCTAATATTTAAGATCAATTTTATGTAAAATCAAAATTCGGTGGTCATGCATAGGGACGGGTTTTCTTCATATTAACAGTTTGATAGACTTTGATGAGTATAAAAAGCCTAACACAATTTATTCTTTGCTATGTGTTCCCTTGCCATGGTAACAGATGTCAAAGATGTCAAAAGTGTATTTTAAGAATTTAAGAACAGATTGTAAGTAATGGCAACAATTTAGGGGTTCCAGGGTAGAATATATTCTGAAAAAAAATTGTCATTTTCAAGAGAAAGAATAGAATTACTTGAGCATGTTTTTAAAGAAGCAATGGTTCTCAATTTTCATTTTTTAATTCTTTATTGCACGATTATAATAAGGTGTAAAAAGAATTCAAGATTTGCATTTTAATTTCAAATTAAAAGAAATAAAAGTTTGAAATTTCTGTTTAGTTACCGGTAACAAGGTGAAAAATAAGGAAAATTGTAATATTTTAAGGCATTTTTGAATGGGTAATATCCAAATGTAAATAGTATTATTTGAAATCAATTGTTGAAAAAAATTCAAGTATGTCCTCAAAACTGACTAATTTCCATAGCAACAAAACACCTGTGTTGCATAACAAAGCTTTTGTGCTATATTATGAAAATTTATTAAGTAGATTTAAACAAGTACCCATGAAAAAAAATCTCTGAAATCAGGAATAACAGCCTATCACCTTCATTATTTAGTTTTTCGTATTTCTTGGCCTTGTTACCATAGCAAGATGTCAATTTATATACTGGCATATAATGAAAACGTAATAAATGGATTTCAATAATGCTTAACGGTTTCCATGGTAACATTGATAAATTAAAAAATTACTAATTTCTTCATCAATTTTCATTTTTAAAATGAGACTTGATATTATTCCAAAGGTTGTTTTATGTCTTTGATAGCTTATATTAGTCGGCAAAACCTTATCAAACGGCTTAAAAGCAGGAAAAATTTGCTCCTTTTTTTAAAGCTTAAGCCTCAATTATCATGGCAACTGTTAATCCCAGCAACCGAATTTTATTGTCTTTTTGCATTTTACTCTAAGGTGTATCCATGTATGGAATTATTTTAATAAAAAATGGTGACTATGCGTGGCCAGACCCCTAAATAAATATTTGATCCTTACATAGAATTGATATGATTATTAATATGAAAAAAAAAATTATGCAAACACTGAATAATTAACCAATGAAAATAATAAAGATAATATTATTCCACATAATATACATTCTCAGCAAGTTTATGAAAATCAATCAAGGCATTTATTTCATAGTAACCTTTATCGCAATAATATGTGATTATTCCATTGCAAATAAACTACTTGTATAACTCGTTAGAAATATATACTGACAGTTTCATTAGAATACAATCGTCATGTATATGCAGCAAAGCCAAAGAGCAATGCTTGGTAGCTTAATCTATGAGAAAAACAATTCTACATGCAGATAAAGAGTTGCATGATAAAAATGTTAAAAATTTTATATTTCATGACTATATTTTTCATTTTTATTTTTTATTCTACATAATATGCACACGTTATACATGTACATGCAGGAAAATTGATGAGGTCTTTAGTATGTGTCTCTAAGATTAGAATCAATGAACTGATTAATATCAAAATATCATGAATTTAAACTTGAAAAAATGTATAATCGATGTTTTCCCGATGTAAAATCTATAGGGAAAATATATACACATTGATTTTAAAGGAAAACACATCCATTCTTTTAAAAAATCGTTAATAAAATGCTTGGGTTAGCTAGATAGGTTGTTGCCCGACATGCATTCTGATATAGAAGATTATCTAATTTTGGGTTCTGAAACTGCCAAAATGATTTATACTCTTTTAGATTGAAATCGATTACGCCAGAGAACGTTTTCTGTGATTTCTCGTTTTGCATCAGCTGCCAGTGTGCATTTATGGAAGACTTAGAATTTTACAATTTATTAAGTAGAACTTTGGTCTGATATACATATTATACCAGATATATCATGCTTAAATATAGGTAAGTGGAGATTGTTTCTCTTATATTTAGTTTTTTTTTCAGGAGGCATGTTCACGATATTATCTAAGAACTATATTACAGCTTATTTCTTATTTAACCTTTACGTGTATTCTATATATTGCAGATGAAAGGGAAAATGTGTTTGTACATGTAACGTTAAATTCTATGAAAAACGCATGCTTGTGTATTACTTGAATGACAAGTGTATCAAATGTTAATTTACATTCAAAGAATGCACATGTGTTATTTGAATAATTATTTGCTTGTACACCAAAAGCTGTCCTAATACATATTTTCTTTACACAAATCTATCTATCATCTATCTATCTATCTATCTATCTATCTATCTATCTATCTTAGCGATATAACACTATTTTAAGTATATCTACACGTAACATCTACTTTTTAAAGGTAATTCGTATTAGGGGTTTTATTTTTACTACAGGATATACAATTCTGTTTGGTCATAATTTAATTACAATTCCATTGTATTTCCCACAAATGTTACTATTTATATTTTTTTATGTTACCTCCTGGATAAAAATAAGAACAGAAGATTAAAAAAAAAACATTGCATAAGTAAAATCAAAGAGTTTCTCCGGACTTTTATTTTGTTTTACGAATGAACATTCATTTCTAATTTCAAATAATGATGTGATCTGTTTCTGATTTATTTGTAGTGATCTCAACAGTACCTACAACAAGACAAATTCTTCCTCAACCGAAATGATTTTTATTTCAGAAAACATACCAGTTTATTTCAATAGCGAGAAAAATCTTCAAGTTTTGGTCGTCGTTATATCTATTTTTGGAATACTCGGAAATGTGCTCACGCTCTCTAAAATCGTGTTCGACAAAGCATACCACCGCACAGTGTTTTATGTGGTTGGCGCTATAATATTCACGGATCTCGTGAACCTGTGTCTGTATTTAATTCACGCAAGAATAGAAGTTACGGACTTTAAGTTGGGAGAGCTACCCTGCCAGTTGTTTTTGGTCGTCTTTTATGGGGCCACTCATTCAAGCGCAGCCCATGTGGTATTGTTGTTCGGACTCCGAAGTTACATGGTTTCAGAGCCAATCAAGTTTAACGAGATCACCAAACGACACATATTTGGTGCATCAGCAGTTTTGTGGATTCTGAGTGCGTGTTTCGCCGTTTTGTATTACTTGCTTCGATATGAATCTGGTATACAGTCATTCTACGTGATCGTAACATTTCGGGTCTACCTGATATTTGTCCCTACCCTGCTGATTGTGGCTTTCCACTTTCGAAAGACCCGCAAACTGGAACAACGCTTCATGAACACAGGCAACATTGAAAACCTTATCATCAAAATGTCTCTTGTGACCTCTGTCATTCTCTTTGCCTACATGTCCTCGGCCGTTCTGTTTCTGCTGTGTTACATATTATATTTGTACAGTCACCAAAGTTTGGAAGGAAAATTCCTGGTGGCTGCGCAGTTTGCATGGTTGTTCAACTGTGTTTTGAGTCCTTTCATATATTTCATAGCGGTACTGCGTTTTCAACGATACCTTGATAGTGTCATTACAATTGTACAAAGCATTTGCTGTTCGACATGTACAGTGTACAAACAAACGGCAGAAATGATCGTCGAATCTTAAACAAATTTCCACAGTGTTGCATGAAACGTTAAAGTATAGATGAAGAGATAGAATATGCTTACACGTAAACATTATATGGTTTAAATACAATATCATGACAATGCACAGTCATTATCAACTATCCTCGATATCACTGTATGTTTGATTACCATTTAATTGATAGAAATATTTATTCTACATCAACTTCCAGATCAGCGACACCTATATAGTCATGGATTTGTTAACTCGTATCATGGGCATTTGGAACCAAGTTAGTTCGTTTCATTTGTCGTCGTGACTTACGGTACAATGATCCGTTGAAAAGGGTGATAACTCTCGTTGAAAGAAATGATTATCTCGTCACATGGTCGAATAAAAAGTTGATATATCTGTCAAATTTTGCCCCGCAACACAACTCGCCTCAGTGTTATTTTTTTCTTTGCCTTTGATTGTTGGATAGTTATATATTTCAAGCGTGTTGTCTAGGGGACAAAATGTCGAGCATTGAGTTCAACTACTGTGCAATCATCATTGTTCGTGGTGGACCAATGTTCGAGATTTTCGTGGGTAATTCTTGCCCACGAATCTTGCTCGTCTGATGTAAAACTCAGATACTTTCTGTATTATATTATTTAATTCAGCCCCCTCTACGACAGATCCTTGGACACAAGCCATGTACTTGAGTTATATTCAAGGTGCTGGTTTTAATACTGCCTACTGTTTTCAAAACACGGCGCCGCTGCCGTTTGATAGTATCACTACATGACTCTTTTCTTCCATATCTCGTCACTTCAGATGTATCTATTTGCAGATAGTGGTATGTTGTTGTCCTTATTATATTTCCTCTTTATCTATTCTTTTAATATTTTTCAACAAATATTATCCCAGAGAGTTTCTGATAAAACGTAAACTAATTTTAGAATTATAAGAGATGGCAATTTTATTTTAGGATTGTATCTTTTAAACGAAAATAGATACAAAATACACCCAGTTGTTTAACCCCGATTTACTATATATTTTTTAATATGGCTCCTTTGCTATCCGGTGAATCATTGCTGGCCGTTTCGACATATACTTATATCAACTTTGAATGTTTACTATTTCTTTCCTTTTTTCAAACAGATTGTTTTATTCTTGATTCAGTTGACAAACTGGCAAGATCCGGTATTTATAAAACCTTGCTTGAATTGTTTTTTTTTTTTTACATCCTAAACTACCGGTATATTGCAATTGCGGTGAAATTATGTTTATTTGGTGAGGTTTAGCTAACCAACGTGTATGCGTCCGTGTACGTGTAGAAAGGAGAATATGTGCATTGCGTCATCAGTTTTTGTAATGACAAATTTCTACACGTATGTACTCGAATGAACATACGTGTGGATTGCAAAGTACCCGTAAGGTCGAACTTGTAGCATATAGATTACTTGTTGGCTATTAAATGAACAAATATGTTTATTCTTTTATAGCCTTAATATTTAATGCAACTACTGATATTAAGAAACATTTTCACTAAAATGTATTGTATTGTAGAGGTTTTAATACACTTAACGATTCTTGCAAAACATGCAATAACTCTTAATCATCTTTTTTTAAAATTATACATTTACGATTACTTGAAACAATAATGTTCAATAAAAATCACTCTTGCAATCTTCAGTTTTCGATTGTGAATGTCATGACTCTGATTAAAAGGAGAGAATATAAAAATTACATTTAAAAAATTTACAAGTATACAAGTACACGTTATGACTGCTAAACAAGAAAAGCTATTTGAACTGGTACACGTAGTTCTAGCTTGTAACCTACGCGTACGCGTACTCGTTGACCAATCTGCTAAACCTCTCTAATTTTCGTACGTGTAACTTTAGTATAGATGTTTTTGTGGTATGCATTCAAACTCGATTTTAGAAATATGCAATTTATTACGTGATGTTTATATTAAAATACTTATATAATAAATAATGTTAAAGTTAAACATCGTCTTATTTATGTAATTTATTATAATTCACTTTTAGGTTTATTTAAACAACAAAATGCTTTCTTTGGTGATTCATGCGGGTTATAAAGGTAGCGACATTGCAGAAAAATTACATTTTTTTTCTGCAGTGATTGTTACCTTCATATCCCGCATGAATCACGAAAGAAAGCATGTTATTGTTTATACGTGTATTTACATCTTTCTTTTAACAAATTAATGAATTGATCGTAAAGAGAAAGTAAAAGTAACTAAATTATTTTTAATGTACATCAAAGAATAGCCAAGTCGTCTTATATGGGAATTTGAGTCTGACATCATCATGCTTATTCCGTGCGTTTTTCGATATATGAACTGGTTAGAACTGGATCATGTAGATTTCAGTCCTGTCAGTTTGTATTAAGCTATGAATCAATCAGTTTTCTTAAGATATAGAGGATGAAATACTCAGTAGATGTAAATATAATGCATTGCTTACTTCGTATTCGATCTAAGCTACTATTAGAGTTAGGACTGCACAGACTTAACGGACTGACATCAGACTGTTAAAAAGTTACCTTTCAAAATTCGACATATCTCGGCTGATTTCACCACCTTCGGTACAAATCGTAGATGTTAACTAATAAAAGAAAAAAAACAATCAAATTACTTACTTAAAAACTATTGCTTTTAGGAAGGTAAGTGAAATTAATTAAACTTCCGAGCGATGACGGGTACTGCATAATTTTAACAACAAAAATCTCACTGGTATTTTTCATAGCATTATTGCTTTACAACATCTTTTTAGAAATCAACATTTTGTGTAAATAACTCCTTCATTTATTTTCCTTTACAACGATAAACAAAATTCAATTCCCTTTTTAACATTGTCAGTTTTTCACACACAAAATCTATTCATATTGAACAAATTCCTTGACAATTATTAATTTTATTAATTAATCAAAAAAGGAAGTTATGGCGATGCTAGCTTTCTTCAAAGCCCTCCATGGAGTTCGTGCTCTCAATGTAGCTTTAGTTTCGATCGATCAAGAAATAAGTAGGAAAGGTATACGGAAGGCATCAATGAACGATGTTAAATGATAGATTATAGCTGCTTGAATTAAAGTTGACTTTTTGAAAGCTAAACAATGCATTTTTTTTAAAAGAGCTTTTATTACACACATGTTAACAAAACTGATAAATTATAAATTATAAATTAGCAACATTGCGTTTTATATCGAAATCTTTAACATTTACCATGTTAGCCGTACTAACTTGAAAAATTTAGGTATAAATGGGTTTAGCATGTTTAGACTTAATCCGAAAAACCGTTTAGTTAGAGAAGTTTTTCAATCCTTTTATAAATGGAGCATGTACGCATATTGTGTCAAAATAAGTGTTTTTCAGAATAAATTCACTTCATTGGTACGTGTATATTTTTACAACCAAGAAAAGGTACTCACTTTTTCGACAACGTGCCAATGTATAGTTTCACGTGATGTCTTCGTAACCCAGCGTGACCAGCGGAGGCTTGTAGACCCTCCATCTTTAAAGTTCATAGATATTCTGATAAGAGAGATAACTTCTTTAAAGAAAAATGCGGATTTTTGTTACACTTTAGCGTTTTTCAGGGAATTATTTTCAGGATGTAAAAAGTTTTCTTTAGAAAGTTTGGTTTCTAGCATTTTGACCGTCACAATGCACATGATGCACTTGAGGACTGCAAAGTGTTGCAGCAGGTCGCAGAATACAAGTTCATTTTTGAAACACACATTTACTACTGAAAGTTCTTTTAATATTCTTACTTTTTAGAATAATAGGCAATAGAATTTTAATATTTCCGAAAATTTTGCAAAAATTTCATCATGTTTTTCTTTTCGTTATTTAGAAAAAGCATTCAAAAGAAAATGGCTATTCTTTTTACAGAGAAAATAAATTTTCATGCAAGAGCAACTTATAGAAAATTTATTGTATCTTCTGTAGCTTTGTTTTCCATGAGAGGTAACTCGTACAAATACATGTAAAAGATCCAAGCAACTCTTCCCAATATTTTATTGATTGTGATACCATACATTGCTATTATATATGGTATATATTTTTATCTTATTATTATCTGATAATAAAATATTGTATTATCTGAACAGTTGCAATCTTTTCTTCATATCATAATTATGTTGGTCATCAATTTTTGAGTATACGAGAACCGCACGGGGCTTTCAAATAATATCACAAACCAAAGCTTTATGAAAATGTACGTTAGAAGATTAATTAGTCAGCCCAAGGGCTGACTAATTAAGTTGGGATGAAACTTCAATTGCGCTTGCGTAAATTGGAATTCTGGGAATGATTTAGACAGTCCGTGTTTGAGAATTTCGTAGAAGTTATGAAACAGGTCAGTTTCTAGGTCAAACTGCGCATCGTCGTATTAGAAGACTCTCCATGGGTATCGTCCGCAGCTGTGGTCCCCAGTCCGCATATATATCTACCCGACTCTATAAGCAAGATTAGAGTGGATATATATTGACAGTGGTTTGCAACGGGACCATGAAATTCAGAGAGCAATCTTTGCAAAGTTACAACTTTAAGTAATAATTAGTAGATGTGCAGTCATGCACTGTATATACGCCTCTACACGCTTGTCTCCTCACCTACAGCCATAAAAAATAAAGATGCAAACTAAATGTACACCCGCATATTATTATTGTTCTGGACACTGTATATTTTGTATTCTAATAGATTGTTTATTCACTTTTGTCCTAAAATTAATATTCCGCTGGCTGACTTTCTTAGCTTTTTAAAAAACTAACCTTGTTATAAAATATGTTGCATATTTTGTAGCAGAGGGTTTATGAACTGTAAGTGTTCAAATCATGGTGGGCGTCTTCCAATTCATTTCTGCACTTGCACTTTTTTTAAGCATATAAAAATATTAACTACTTAGAATAAAGGACTATTTTTTTTAGAAAAAAAAAGTCATGATCATGATAATAACGACCAAAATTACACAGTGTTCATGCCCTGTAATCCTAATACCGCTAGCACTGAGATCTATTGCGAACAAGCTGTACTGATAAGAAAATAAACTTGTATATAGAACAAAGAAAAAAGTAAGTATTATAATGTATCGTTGTTGTTTCGTCAGAGAGTGTAGGACAAGTACTCTATTTCACAGGTACTGACTCGGCAGTGACGCCTTCATATTAAGAATGACATATACATTTTTCGAGTAAACATCCTGAATGCGAGGGATTTGACACGCCCTATGCGCCATTGTTTTTTGTTTTTTGTTTGTTTTTTTTTTTGCATTATCCAGGTAAGTTGTACCCTCAGGGCAGCTCTTAATTGTCTTGTATATTAATTTAGGTGTTGCTTTTGAGCGAGTTTTATAGACACCTTGGGTGAAAGATTACCTATTTTTAAAAGGCGTAAAACATTTACAGGATGTAATACCCCCCCCCCCCCCCCCCCCCCCCCCCCCCCCCCCCGAGAATTCACAATTTACAAGAGCAAGAAATTGCACATCCACCCTAACCCTTTTCTAAAGAAAAGAAGACTTTAGTACATGTATATAATTTTGGTAGTGAAGGGGTGGATGGATAGTAGAATAACACACGTGTGAAAATCGATAGTTCTTTAATTTTATTTTATCACCTCCGCATCCACGCATATCTAAAAACGAGGTATTATTCACACGCAATGTTTAATAGTATACATATGCAGATAATTCTCAATGAATATACACGCATCTCTGAAAATTTGCAGATCATTCTTCAGATATAACAGCTCTGTTAGATTTATTTTCGTGAATTGCACAATATTCAGATTTTATCACAAATCAAGCAGGTCAGGTTGAAAATATTGTTGAAAACAGCTAAAAGATCTTGCGATTTAATTTATGGTGAATTCTATACGCAGACATCGGGTTTGCAGTCTCAGGCGTAATAAATTTTCTTAGTTTTCATATCCTTAATTGTTCTCATTTTTAAAGATGTCCGTTCTGTCTTGTGTTAGTAAAATTCAACCACAAAGCAACTGTGTTGTCCTTTTAAAAATTATACTTTTATCTAAGTACACCAGTGCACCATTAAAAAGATCAATATAGGAAATAACCAGCGATGAAATGAAAAAATTAATATGAACATGACAGGCATATAAGCCATAATTTGTCGTAGATTAATGCAAAGTGGCCAGGAACTACACCAGCGTATAGCCTGTTATTTCACATCACTCATGCTCACACCATCATCCTTCTCACATGCTGTGGGCATATATGATACGATGAAAGTCATCGTATTTACACCTGTACTAGAATATTGTTTACATTTACGTGTTTCATATAACCCGTCGGTTAGATTGAACACGTTTCAAAATTAACCAAACTTGCATGGATTTCGAATGCAATCGGGTAAACTGTGAAATTCATTCATATACCATAACTCAAAACTTGTCTTTTGAGTGTTTTTACAAACTATTGACCTATATATATTATAAAAACTAAACTAAACAAAATATTTTGAATAAAATTTGTAACAAAACGTATAAATGTATTACTTGTATTATTTAAATTAAAAATTTA
This sequence comes from Magallana nippona, assembly GCA_033439105.1. Taxonomy (NCBI): domain Eukaryota; kingdom Metazoa; phylum Mollusca; class Bivalvia; order Ostreida; family Ostreidae; genus Magallana; species Magallana nippona. The sequence goes on along the minus strand of CM065925.1, from coordinate 31,141,178 downwards.
TTTTTAATAAAGCATTTATTAGATAAATTATGATAAAAACGCATGCGTTCAAGGGAGGCTACTCTAAATCCTATGTGTTTACTTCGCAAAGGTAAGTAGGCATACGTAATGTTTTCATCGCTGGTTAAACTGTTTACATAGCATTTGAGTGTAGAAACCACGGTAAGAATGATTAATAGCGCTTTTATTCTGGTTCATCAGGAAATAACTTCTTTGTTTATGATATTAAACATATATAATTATGTATTTTAATATCTGATACCATTTCAGACCGGATATTTCATAAATAATTTATGATTTAACTTTAAAAACATCCTCACTACTTTGTTGTCGCCCCCGATATCCTGTGTGTTGACTTTCCCTACAAATGGCAATAATCTGGACATCAAATTCACATGGCATGTTGGTCAAACTCATGTACCAAAGAGTAAATATCTAAATCCTATGACAATATCTCACCTTCATAAACTCATATTTCTCGAATCAATCAGATCCGTCAAAATCTTAAACACATTTCAGCATTTTATTTGCAAAAACTCACAAGTTCTAACTAAACTATGTAGATCTGGCATGTCTGAATCACTTTTCAACGATCTTCCAAAACATCAGATGTTGGCGCTCGAAAAATTACTCTTCTTTAGAAGATAATGCCGGTCGGGCTGTAATGCTCTGCCAAAGACTTTTTTCGGACTCAATCGGTTTGTGTCATTTTCACTTGAAATATCAAACAAGCAAAAGAGATTTATTCCAACTCCCCCTCCCCCTCCCCCCCCCCTCCCCAATGAAATCAACTTTAGTAAATTCATTGCAAAATTCAGTACTAATACCAGTGAACAACCACATACGTGCTTATTATGCAATTGGAATTTTGTTGATGATTTTTGCCATAGGCTGCGTGTGTACTCCTCTACCCAGGAACTTAGAAATACATGGTGGAATACAACTAAACATTCTTTTGACCTTCGCATATGCGCAGAACTGAGCGGGCTTTCCGACATGATTTATACACGAATATTTACATTTATCAGTGTCTTTGCCTGTGATAAACGAATTATTTTTGTACAGTATATGAATTAAGCTTTTTATCCTTTTTTATGCTGATGATACTGTAATTATGGCTGCGACTGCCGAAGACCTTCAAAATGCAGTGAATGGATTTTATTTACATATATTGTAGTCAAATGAAGTTACAAGTCAACACTGACAAAAACAAAAATTTTGATTTTTTCTAAAGGCCCTCTGCCAAAAAATGTGTTTTATTTCAATAATGTTGTTATAGAAAATGTAAAAGATTTTAAATATCTGGGTATAATTTTTTTCCAGAACAGGATCATTTTCTAAAGCTAAAAAACATTTGTGTGAACCAGAAAGCAATGTACGGTGTTATTAGAAAAATAAGACAATTTAATTTACCTGTCGATTGTCAATTTGACTTATTTGATAAAATTGTAGTTCCAGTGGTATTGTATGGGTGTGAAATTTGGGGTTACGAAGATAAAGAAGTTATTGAACGTGTATACATTTGAAATTATTAAAATATGTATTTAACTTAAAAAGTAGTACACCATCCTACATGGTTTACGGGGAGACAGGTCGTTTCCCTTTATGTATCAATGTATATACCAGAATGATTTCCTATTGGTCAAAATTGTTTACAAACTCTAAAGGCAAAATTGTATTTGTTTTATATAAGTTTTTGGTCCTGCAATATCAAAAAGGAAATATGTCAAACTCTTGGATTGCAGGTACTAAAAATATCTTAGATATGTGTGGTTTTTCAAATATCTGGTCTGAACAAAATGTTGTAAAATTAATGTAAAGTGGATTTCTGTAAAACAAAGGTTACAATACCAATATATTCAAAAATGGTCTAGTGAAATTAATGACTCGTCAAAAGGGCAAATATACAAGATTTTAAAGTAAAAATATAGTTACGAAAATTACATTAATGTATTGCCACACAAACTCAGAAAGATTTTTATGAAATTTAGAACCTCAAACCACCATCTCCATGTGGAGACTGGGAGATGGTACAATTTCCCCCAAAACCAAAGAGTGTGTAAACTGTAAATCCGGTCAAATTGCTGACGAATTTCAATATATTCTTGAATGTAAAGAGTTACTGATGTTTAGACATAAATATCTTGAGGATAAATACTGTTCACCGCCAAATACTATTAAGTTCTGCGGGCTTATGTCTTGTACTAATGGTACAACTCTGAAAAAATAAATTATGTCACTTTATTATCAAAATATACACTCTGATATTATAGAGTAGTATGTCCTCCATAATTCTATACCTTTATCTTTCTTCGTTGTATATTGTATATTTACGTTTATTTACTATTTATTTACTACCTATCGATTCATTCATAAAATGAACCTCTGACTTTTGAACTGTAAAAACTGTTTGACCTTATGTACAATTTCATGGTTTGAGTGAATAAACTGAATTAAATTGAACTGAATTGATAACACTACGTACCGATCATGTACTAAACAGTCTAATAAATTCAAATGACGTATATTTGGGGCGCAAGCGGGATTTGCTTATTTACATTCAAATATTTAATCGTACAATGGCTGAATATTATATAAACATAGGTAATAAGGAATCATTCTTTGAATATTATGAGGTGATAATTTCGGTCGGGGCGTGATCAAATCTATCATAAAGCCCTGGATTTGATTACGCCCGTCCAAAATATCACCTCATAATACTCAAAGAATGATTCCTTATTCCTCAAGTCTATATTCGGCTGCCATTTATTCATTCACTTGGACAATTCGTCGTATGCATTCTTTTCACTTCGTACGTGCATGCGCAGCCCATTAATACAGAACTCTCCTCTTTCACTAAGTGAAATATTTACATAGCGTTTGTATCCCACTCCTATCCTGCATATGAGTCGACAGTACCTGTCATAATCTCCCTAGGTGAATGCAATTGTGTAGATTTTATTACGATTGATTTCACGTGTTTAATTATAACCCGTCGGTTAAATTGAACACGTTCCAAATATACACAATATCCATGAATTTCAGATGCTAATATGATTTAAGTAATAAAATTGATTTATATACCATAACTCAAAACACGTTTTTTGAGTGTTTTCACAAAACAATGACTTTTACATTTTTGAAAGCTTGAATGAATATAATATTTTGTATTAAATTTTTAACAAAACGTATAAAACTAATAATTGAATTACTAAAATTAAAAATATAATTTCATTTATGCATCAATTACAAAAATTATGATAAAAGCGCGTGCTTTCAAGGGAGATTACTCTAAATTATATATATATGTTTACTTCGCAAAGGTAAGAAGGTATACGTAATGTCGTTATCGCTGGTTTAAACTGTTTACATAGCCACGGTATATAAGAAATATTAATAGCGCCTTTTCCCGATTCATCGGGAAATGTCTTCTTTTTGTTGTGATTTTGAATATCTTTTTTTTTTATTAAAAAAAAATATGTTTATGATACCATTAAGATTGGATATTTCATGAATAATTTAAGATTTTATTTTCAAAACATCCTCACCAAATTGTTGTCGCCGAAAAAAAATTTTGAACACATACCATATACGAGATAAATTTCTGAATATTTTTTTTTTTTTTGCATCAATGTTGCAGAAAATGTTACAATTAATCAATTTGAAATTATCTAGTATGACAACAGCCTGTAGCTATAGCATACCGTGTCTCAATATGTTGTAACAAATGTACAAATGTAGGATCCAAAACGTATTAAACAATAAGCTCGTTTCACACGATATAATAAATGTCGCTAAAATATGAAGAAGAAAAAAACCAACGTTCTATAAATAAAAAAAACACTGTAAAAATTAAAGGAAAAACAATATATAGTAATTCCTACAAGCAATCAGAATGCTTTCACATCTTAATTTGTATAGTAAAAAATTAGCAAAAACTGTTTTATATCTTTTCCAAAAAATAATATTTTTCATTGAGTTCTAGTACAAGTTAGTAAAAAAAAAACTAATCACAAATATGATATTTTCAAAACATGCCCTTTTTAAATTGTGGGAACAACTTATAATATGACCTGCAATGTGACAAACTAACAGCCATACATAAATGGACAAAATGTATACACGATATACTCAACTCATGCGGGTTGTCTTATATATGGGAAAATCAAACAATATGTAGTTATAACTGGCTCAAGTCAATAGTTAAGGAAATATTACAAAATCAATTTGTACAAGAGTGGAGAAGTATAGTAGATAACTCACCAAAATATATTAATTATAGAATTTTTAAATAAAACTTCAATTTAGAAATATATTTGTTGATTTTACCTAGAGATCTACGGATCACGTTAACAAAATGTGAACAAAAATTAACAACGTGAAGATAATTAAAATGATCTCGGCAACTATTCTTTATTCTCTTTTCAAAATTTTAAACAATTTTTAAACAATTTTAAACAAGAGTGTGCCACTCTTAATACATTTTCTATACTACTAGGCCTATATTAAAAAAATATGGATTCGATTTTTTGTGCTTTAATAACGGTAAATTGGGTAAAAACCCACAGTTGTTTTAGATATTAAATACATTCTACATGTATCAAACTAAATTACGCCAATTGAGAACTATTTTTTTCTTATCAGCTTTAATTAGTTAATTATCAGCAAACATGAGTCCTAAAATCTGGAATTTAAACCCGAATAAATTTGATCTTTGTAATCATAAGCTACACACATATATTTTAGTAAATGGGGCGGATTCACACATTACTGTTATAAAATAATGTACAACTTCAATTCTACAAAAATATCTTGCTGTCCACCAATGTTATCAGAATAAATAGATTTTTATTATAATAGAACACACAAAGACTAGGAAATAGCTACTCCAACAATGTCCTAGGACAGTGCAACAGCAATTTTTTAAAATGCACGCTTTGGATTCGCGGTCGGGGTCAATCGGCAAACCTCGGCCGATTCCGTAACCTACATCAAGATGAGATACGAATCGGCCGAGGTGTGCCGAGTGGGCCGGGGTACGTGGGGGTGGGCGTTAATTTCAACCAAATGATAAAGTAAACATTCAAAACATGAGATCAATTTCTACATACTGCATTCTTTTTTTCTAAAATACTATTTGCAGTGGCGTAGTCACACCCATGAAAAGTGTTTGGATCCCATTTTAGTTTGAAAAATCGTGTCTTAATTGAACTTTGACGAAAAGCAGTCAAGAAAAGGGGAAAATACCCACATACGCACAAACATTACTTTTTGAAACAAAAATAACCATTTTAAACCATATTAAAATAAAATCAGAGGGGGGGGGGTCTAACCCAGGGAAGGGGACTCTATTCTATGATCTTTGTCCATAAAGAATATTACGTAAAATTCGTTTTGAGAGAAAGAGTGGTAAAAGGGCATGGTTGTGACAATACTTTAATTATTTCCTTTTTAAATTTGGTTTTTAAATCAAACTTCATCAACCTATGCGTGCACAGGTTAAATTTATCTAGTTATAAATGAAAAAGATAATAGTGTTAAGAGGTGAAAAAAAATTCTCAACATGTAAATAAAAAATGCTCTCTATGAGTATAAAGAGTAAAGTGGTACTTGTCAGTTGACATCCTTTGTTTTAAATCTAACAGTTAATGTAATTATGATACACGTGAATTGACAGTTCACATACATGTACTTAGCTGAGATGAATTTTGTTTGAAAATGCCGCCTTTGAGGCAAAACCAGATTAGATATAGAAAAACAAAACGAAGGCTTTGAGATTCCGTTTTGAATTACATGCTAAACCGGTAAGGAAAAGTCTCTCTCTCTCTCTCTCTCTCTCTCTCTCTCTCTCTCTCTCTCTCTCTCTCTCTCTCTCTCTGGAGGACTTTAAGAGTTGTCCTTCCTTAGCGTCTTACTCTTCTTGGTTTGCCGTATCGACAGATCCTATGACTCATTTCTAAAAAAGTGAAACGGTAAGTAAAATATGTTTGTTTAATCGCAATCGTTTACAGCATGCATTGGTCAATGTTTCGATGATAATCAAAATTAAGATACACTTCTTGTAGCTGCAAACCAAAATGTACATTGTCAACTAGTAGAGCCCGTATAAAATCTCTCTCTATATAAATAGATGTCGTTTAAAAGCATTGGCTCGGAACTTTATTCAAACAACGCATGAACGATATCGTTGAACTTTAAAAATAAAAACCATGTGATATACGTCGTAGGTTGAAATTACTGACACGTCTATATTTTTAATGTATATAAAAGTACATTTACATATTGATGGGTTACATATAATTGTACGAAATGCGAAACTATAAATTTATGATGTTTTTATGACTGTGCCTGTACATAAACAAATGCATAGTATTGCCGTTTTCTTTATAATAAAACGTTGCAAGTTAAATAATGAAATATGCAGATGGTACTATTACTTGTGATTTGATTTGAACATATTTTTATTGTACAAAATTACAACAGGGATTGGGCACAAGTTCAAAAACTTAGACCACCCTCTCCCAACACAATTATATAATACAGTAAAAATAATGTATGCACAACATGTAAGGTCAACAGATCATATGACAGTTATATATAAATTTTCAATGGTGTACAAACATCAACTAAATCTTTTTGTACCTTTGATATAACGATAAACTAGAGAAAATAAATGTTTGTTTTCGCTGACACTGATTGCGTTGTCGCCCCAAAGTAGGACATGAGTATTAACAATATTTAAATTTACAATATTGAAAATTTCATTAAGCATAATATTTCTGGCCTCTTTATATTTATTACAAGTGAAAAAATAATGATAAGTGTCTTCGAGCTTGCCACACGAACAGAGTGGACTATTAATAATATTACAACGAAAAAGATCACTATTTAGTAGACAATTATGACGAAGTCTAGTATGAATAATATTAAAAAACCTGTCACCATAAGTAAAAAATCAGGTTTTGTTCGACAGGTAATATCATTCTGATTTATGATAGAAACATGTATTACTTGTACATATGTAGTAATTCATTAAACTGAATTTCTTTAAGATACGATGGAGGATTTCAAAAACAACTTTAAGGAAGCCATCTCCACGGGCGATACCAAGGAAATTATGCACCTTATCCAAACATTACGAGATATACATGACGATCTGTCTCAAGAAGACAAAACACGTGTTCTTGGACAAGGACTGTATGACGTCATTATTTCTCCAAATCGCACGGTAAATCTCGTAAGTCGGCTGATAGAAGCGGGAGCAGACGTGAACTATACCGATCCTTTAAAACAATCAGTTCTTTTAAAAGCTCTCGGTGGAGGAAAAAACAACTCAGAAATCATTATTGAAATCGTTCAATTTCTGATCCAGAATGGAGCCGAGATTAATCACGAAAATATCAACGGACAAACGGACTTTCTTCATCTCTTCTCGAAAGGCGTGCTTCCGAATCTTGTTTTGATTGAACTGATGGACAAGGTGTTAAATGTGTTGGAGAAGGACCTCCTTACCGGAGGAAGTTTTCTACATTTGGTTTCAAAGTGTCAAGAAAAAGATAAAACTCTATTGATGAAAAAATTGCTAGAAAGGGGTGTACCTGTGAACAGTAAGGACAATAATGGAGATACTCCCTTACACATTATGGCTGGTGTTGGAGACACTGAATCCATGAAATATCTTTCTGAAAATGGAGGCGACATTTTTGTCAAAAACAGATTGGGAGAGTCGATATTCCATTATCTTGCTGAAAATGCACATTTAATAGGTGTTCAAGAGATAATTGATTTGATGATAGAAAAAGGACTTGATATCAACGGAAAAGATGATTCCGGTAAAACAATGATCCATCACGCCGTCATGTCAAAACATACAACAGTCGAAACGCTAGAGGAACTCTTGAAACGAAATGTTGTAGTGAATAACAAGGATGCGAGAGGGAAAAATGAAATATACTGTGCCGTAGAACAAGTGGACATGAATTATAGTCAAACCGAACTAGAACGTAGGGCAGAGGTTATCACATACCTAGTCAAAGCCGGCATCTGTGTGAATGAACAAAATGCAGACGGGATTTCACCTCTTCACATGGCCACTTTGACGAACGAGTTGGACATTCTCGTTGCTCTGCTCGACTGTGGTGCTGACGTCATGCGGAGGACTAGAACTGGTGCTACAGCCCTTCACTGGGCAACTAGACATTATAATATGCTACATGTTACCATTCATTATTATCTGGACGGTCACCATGACTTAAACGTGGTGGATGACTACGGGTCCACCGCCCTACATTGGACCGTGTGGTTCAAGAAGAAATTTGCTGCGCAGACCTTACTGCAAGTTGGCTGTGATTATACCATACGGGATCAGTCTGGTAACACTCCAGCGATGTTTGCGAAAATGTTAAATTTTTCGCACTTTTCTTGGTTAATCGACGGAGAACGATTCAAGGATCTGGATTTTCTTGAATTACAATACCCTAGTCTAGAATGCAGTGGCGCTGATCCATTAATTGCCTGTCCTCACTTGAGATATATGAGAAAGGAAAATGGAATATTACATCACGAAATGTATTTCGATCACTTGAATTTGCACAAAACTTCAATTCAATCTTGTTGGCAAAAAGCCCTGACTTTAACTGAGATGGGGTTTTTCTACCCTCTGCAAGACAATTGCTGGATTCCAGAAATGTTCCACCGATTATTCAATTTGTTGGCTGATAAATTGGGTGCAAAAAATCCGCTATTTTCCTGCCATGTGAAGCTTGCAGGAAGTATGCATGAAGGAACTAAAGTAAAGATCCCAAACGAGTTTGATTTTTTATTTATTTTGTCACATTTATCGAAGTCATTCGAACCTGTTGAAAATGAACAGTATCCAGAAAATTTCGTGAAGGTAAAACCGAAATCAGAAAAAGGAAAAACTGCATATGCAAAATATAACACGGAAGACGGCTTTCTTGACAGCCAATTGTTTCTTCTTGATTTCTATAAAACTGCGAATGAAGAATTGCTCTTGATACTGAAGGAACAGAAATCTTTCATCCATGTTGCGCTCCTACAATCTTTGGAAGAGATATGGTGCAGTATCTCGAGCTTCAAATTTCTAGTTTTCGGACACGAAGCAAAAATGTTTGAAACATCGGTAGACATTGTTCCTGCTCTTGAATTTGACAATTGGGCACCGAAAAATTTTCAAAAATTAGACGAGGTTTTCTGTGAAAACATCTCGCAAAGTAATTTTTCAGTGATCATGAAGACACCAGATAGATGCCATGTGAAAGATTTCACTCTGTTTTATCGAATCTCATATGCGTATCTTGAACAGAGCATCATCAAAAGTATTCCATATCCAATAAAAAAGGGATATATCCTTTTGAAAATCCTAATAGAATCGGGGTATTTCCCGAAAATCGTGGACCATGATAACGACAGGGCTGTCAAAAGATATGTCACCACATATCACCTGAAAACTTGTCTTCTACACGAATGGTACAGTTGTCACAAGACATCATCCGGTCCGGAAATAAAAACAGAACAAAACAATGATCAAACGACCAGGGAATGGGCTGAAAGAATCCTTAAACGCTACAAAATGAGCATAGAGAAAAGATTTCTACCTTCGTTCTTCAATCCAAACAAGAATCTGTTCGGCATTGAGACAATGAACGATGCGATGCAGGAACCGGATAAGTTTGCACAACTTGCAGGGTTGTTGGAGCATATACTGAAAGTTGCTATTTGCGAAAAAGGATCTGATGTTATTTATTCTCGAGAAACCCCCTCTAAATGATTCGATTTTCAGAAGTTACACTATGCAAGGTCATTTAAGGCCTATTTATCCCCCCCCCCCCCCCCCCCCCCGATCAAACTTGTAAAATTAATCACCATGTCCTTCGTATGGCAACAATAACATAGCATTTAATATACATGTATCCACGACTTCTTTAATGAAGTAACTTACTATTCGATAGACGAATATTAAAATGTACTTTTATTAATGATTTACTATTTTAAAAGCTTAATATTACGCATTTAAGGACTGATGCGACGTTCCTCAGTTTTAGATAATTTTCCTTGATAGATTATAATTTCTTCTTTATTTGCATTTAAACCTGTTCATACCCCAAAATTCAAGGTGCATTACCAGGCTAATTTTGGAGTTAGAATATTTTGATATTTTTTTTAATAGCATGCAAAATGCAATTGAACGCTTATTAATAAAGTCATAGTATATATTTTCAAATGAAACGATATTTATCCTTATTGAAAGTATGATATAACATGAAAATATAATGTTGGAATTACGTATTGGAAATTTTCACATTGCGGAGATAGTAAAAAAATAGAAAACAATGGAAGATAGGTCGCGCCCAACCTTAATCATACATGTATATATAATACCGGTATATTAAAAAGAAAAGAACAACAGAAAAGTGAAGTCCCCCTTAACCCCCACGTGCTCTTCCAACCATGCATGAGTCTAAATACAAGTACAAGTACTTATACTACAGTAGTATTCTCTTAACAACACACAGGGAGTAACGAGAAATGAACTGTACCTGCAATATAAATAATCACATGTATCTTCATTTGATAGAAATTATAAATGATTACTTTTGAGTTTTAAACAGTAACGAATATAGACAAGGCGTGGACGGTTAGTTCAAATAATATTCATGTTATACATACATGCATGTGCTACAGTAATATAGTAAATGTACTCGAAATAGGGTTATTTCGTTACGTACACATTTTTCCTCATTTGCTGACTCATAATTAATCTTCTTTCCCTATGAAATAAAGTGCGACTGCTTAAGTAAGACTATCAACGTCCGACTTACGACTTGAAGTACGTTTTGAGTACACATGAACATTTGTATTTAATAAAGGCTCTTGTCTATGCATCGTTAAAACTCTTCCTGTCGCTCCGGAAACTCCGGATCGAGGAAATCTCGCCCATGTAAACATAAATATGAGTAACGATCTCCCCACAAGTGTACAAACGTTGTTTGTGGATCCATCATGAGCCAGGATCATTTGTCCGCATTGATTGAGATCTCCAAAAAATTGAAACTTCAACCGAAGCATGACATAGAATCGATCAAGAATTCTTGGTTGATGAAACCTCTTCGGAGGGCCTCCAACAGTAACTTGCTAGAAGAAATTACCGAATATGCAATGCGAAGACGAGGCTCTCGTGACCTGGTTTCGGATGGATCCGAGGTGCTCCCTGCAGCTACAATGCGGAAGAAGTTCTCGGTCAGTCGAGGGTCACTTGCTGACGTCACAGAATGTGTGGAGAGCGAGAAAAACACGACGAATGACCCGACCTTTGGAATGTCACTAGAGCAGAAATTGCAGTATGTACTCAAAACCCTAGTAAGTCTTTGTTGTGATTGGCTATATGAATTTTTTCTAAAATGACATGCTAATTAAATTTGAATAATCTAATAACAGTGACATTTAGATAGATCTCAGTATACTAGTATAATTATAATAATTCATCAATTTGATATGCATATTGTATATACAATGTACAGTTGCGCCTCTTTAGTTTCATGACCTTTATTCTTGACACAATTATACGGATAACAGAAGCTATCGGATAAATAAATCCCCAAAGGCATATAATGGTGTACTTTTTATGATGGAAATTATCATGCATCTTCATTCAATAAAAATTATATAAAGGAGTATCGGTATTAACTTTCCCACAAATAAAACAATTTTATTAAATCATATTTCAAAGATATTTAGAAAGATGGATTACTGACTCCATCTAGAACGAAAGCTTTGAATAACCCAGCCTATGATTGTCCACGTGATATATACTATAAGTATCCATAAACAATGAAGACATCAGAAGATTCAAGAGGGCAAGCTAATTACGCTTATTTTCGAGGCTTTAACACTGCACATGCAAAGTCTTAATATAGCTCGAAATTTTACCATCTTTCAAGATTTAAAAAAGTACAGTCATCATAATTTTATATTTACGAGATTTGTTATAAATTCGGATGAAAGCTCGCTATTGGACTTTAATCAATAAAACTCTATACACATAAACTATACTTAATTTTTTATATGAATTCCTGAGGATTTGATATTTTCTGATGATTAATTTACAAAGTAATTATACAGCAATATAAGTAGTTTTACCTAAGTTACTCTATGGATCATGGTTATTTCCATATATTCTGTAGGCTACACATGTATTCTTTTGCCATGATAATAAATGTCACTTTACCTGCAATAAGCGTTATATATGCATTTTTGCAGGATTTGATTGCAATTTAATTCATTGATTCACAATACACAAATTAATGCTGACTGTTTTATGCATGTTTACGAGGCCGGGTCTAATTTTTTCTGCCCTAGATTTTTTAATGATTTTTTTTACATGAATTTCTACTGATATAATTATTATTTTAAACAAATAAATCAGACATTTACCACATCGTTAAATTCGTTTGCTTAGATGTATTTATTTTCTTATTACGTAGAATGATATTAGACAAGAGGACCAAGTTATCGCCAAGAAATTTCTCCACATCTACGCAGAAATCAAGAAGTCCAAAGTGAGACAGTCGTGTATGATACACCAGGACATGTTAGACGAAGTCTTTATACGTGAGCACGATAATGTCAAGGTGCCATACATGTGTGACGCCCCAGTCAACAAAAGAAGTAGTCAGGCTCTGAAGCAGTGTGGAGTCACGCGGATGAATATCAAGTCCAAGCGATTTTCATGTTCCTAAGCGACATGAAATTATATAGCGATTTTACACATACACACCTCAAATATAGCAACTGTCCGCAGCAAGAATGGCATTGTTAAATCTCAGACACTCGACCTTCGAGGTAAAAATTGCAACTTCTCGGCCACTTCCAGCAGAGTTTGGAAAAACACCCCAAATGTATTATTCGGACGTCAAAATGCAAAATGGATTCGCTCCCCATTATTTTGAAGTTAGACAGCCTTGACTGTATCATTCGTGGTATATCTTAGGTTATATTATTATATTTAATGTCGTTTAACTCAAATCTCAACAGATAGAATTTATTTTGCCCTTTTATATCAATGTTAAGAAAGAGGGATGTCATGGACGCATATATTCATATAGAGGTTTGTTTCCCGCTATAGCTAGTTGGAAAGGCTCGAGAAGTTGCAATTGACAAGGTACTAAATAAAGTCACCATTTTTGAGCTTTTCATTCTAATTTCTCACTTAGAAACACTTTTACTGAACCAATAGTTTTTTTTTTAATAAAAGTATCCTTAAATTGGAATACATACAAGAAATAAAGTGCCTAAAAAGGGATGAAGTCCAGTGGTCGAATACCCGTCTTTTGAATTTTTTTAAGAGTTGATAAGCCACTACTCAAACTGATCTCAAACCCATTTCTTCATATAAAAGTTGTTATTGATGATTCATATATGAATTGTCATTCCGTTTATCAATGTATATGTACCTAAACACATTCATTAAATGTACATGTACCTATTCACTTAAAATATCATTAAACGAATTTATTCGTGACGCTGTCATGTTTCGTCGTTTTGATTGGTTTGTGGTGTAACATTCAGTGTGAGCATTTTAGAAACATATAGTTTGATTTAACTTTACTACATGTAGAACCAATACCTAGGAACTATTTTTTTCTTTGGGAATGTCAATGATGTTTCTCCTGCTTTTAAATTTTGAAAATTGATATTATTAAAACCATACATGTAAATGTTCATTAGTAATGACTTTTGTGCAGTTATTGCACCTAAATATATATGTCTTTCATGTACTATGATTTGGGTATTAATAGAATTATAGTTATTTTATCCGTTTAATACTAGCATGCGCGGATCCAGAAAAAAATTTCGGGGGGGGGGTCCGAGCGATAATTGTGTTTGCCGGGGGGAAAGGATGGGTCTGAGGCCTTTTTTTTGGTAAATTTACTAAGCGAATTAAACATATTTTAATTTTCCGCCCCCCCCCCCCCCGATCCCCCTAGATCCGCGCATAATATAGTTATTAACAAATTGAAATTAAACGACTTCACAAAAGAGTTTATATCTTATTTTCCTGTTATTTACCCGTTAATTAATTTAAACATTGTTCACTATCTAAATTTTTTTATCATGTGTTAAACCCGCATGTAATTGATTTGCATGAAGGGACAGCAGGGGGAAATTGAAAACAGATTTTAAAAGTATGCATTTAACAAAGATCCATCAATCTTTGTAGGTCACAATCATTTATTTATGTATATTTAAAACAGCTGTCAACAAACAATAGAATTTCACCGTACAAGTATCGTACACGCGATTATACTTTCATAAGAAAATAGATACTTCCTTATCATCAAAGGATATATCGTGCTACGGTCACAGAACTAGGCATTTCTTACCTCTTTCACAACAATCCGTCTTTATTTGGACGTGATAGATCTTTGGCACTTGAGCGTGTAATGCGTTTGACGTCAAATTCTCAAATGTTTCCTTCTCAATAAACTTTATTGTGTCTCTCATTTAGTGACTAACTTAATATGGGGCAGGTCAGAGTTACCTTAGCCTTTCTTCTAGGGACCTTAGTCCACGCTTTAGTTATTGAGGATCCCCAGCAGGGCCAGTCTTTGCCTTCTGGAGTTCAAAGACCAACGTTGAAGTCGAATCTTGACGAACAGTTAGGTTTCAGTCAGTTCAGCCCGTTTTCTGGCGGCCCCTCACCATTTGGAAATTTTCCCTCTGGTCAAGGTCCAGTGAGTGGTAATTTTGGAAACTTCCCAAGAGGGACTGGGCCTGTGAGTGGTTTACCGGGCGGAAGTGGTAATTTCCCAGGCTTCCCAGTTGGAACTGAGTCTGCAAGTGGTATATCGGGTGTTAGTAGTGTGCCGGGCGGAAGTGGTAGTTTTCCATCGGGAACTGGTTCTGTAAATGGTATTGTACCTGGAAGTGGTACGTTTTTTCCAAATAGCAACTTTGATCCTCTGCAAGGCAATATCCCAATAAGTTCTGATCAAAATCCAAACCTACCTTTCAGCTCTAATAGGCATAATCCATTATTTGAGAGATCGCATTTTAGTCCTCTACATCCTAACCTACCAGGCAGTTCGAGCCAGTTTACTTCTTCACTAAGAAGGTCACCGAATAGGGCACAGGTAATATTTGTGCCAGTCCCATCTCAAGGACATTCTCATCATCATGATCCTCATCATCACGATGTACCGGTCAAGACTGTTGATCCCCACCATCATGATGTTCCGGTGAAGACTGTTGATCCCCACCATCATGACATACCGGTTCATACTCATGATCCTCACCATCATGATGTTCCTGTGAAGATTGTTGATCCTCATCATCATGATAGACCGGTTCATACTCACGATCCTCATCATCATGATAGACCGGTCCATACTCACGATCCTCATCATCATGATAGACCGGTTCATACTCACGATCCTCATCATCATGATAGACCGGTTCATACCCACGATCCTCATCATCATGATAGACCGGTCCATACTCACGATCCTCATCATCATGACATACCGGTGGATACTCACGATCCTCATCATCATGACATACCGGTGGATACTCACGATCCACACCATCATGATGTTCCCGTGGATCCCTTTAACGTTTATAGCCCCAGTCACAAGATTGGAGATTTGGTGCATATCGGAGCCAGGGCCCCTGGGATTCTTCCACCCCCGCTCAATGGACCGGAATGTCAGTTTAGGTCAGTGAGTTTACTTATTAAAAATGTAATTAAAACCCAGATATTTTTTCAACACATTGATAACTTAGTTTAAAATGAAAGTTAACGCAATTTTTATATCAAAACCACTAAGGGCATGGTAAAATAATTTTAAACTGTTATATATAAATTTTCTACACTGCGTATTGTACATGTGTATTGTAAATTTGACAAGTTTATTCGTGTTTTTTTATCATGTATATTTCTATTTTAATTAGCAACAGATTTTAAGGCGTGTCACCAAAATGATTCTTGTTTACCGATGCCTATGTAATTTATCATGTTCTAAAATGTGTTCCTGTAAATAATAAAGTTAACGCAAAGATTAATCCCTGTAATTAAGCAAGATATATCTATTACTTGATTGAGATTCTAAGTAATTTAGTGTCACTACAATTTTCTTAGAATACATTTTACATCGAATATTTATTGTTAGTTATCCTTATTGAATAATACTACCATGCATTACAAGAATTTGAATATATGTAACAATAGGAGTGCAACATCTATTTCATATACATTAAATTTTACGCATGTAATTAATTAATGCATGTTTAATTAAGGTCAGACGACACGTTCCTCAAGCATCTTTTTGTATCTCCTTGTAATAAAGAGTTCCAATCAAAATAATCCGGATTTTCACCGAATTTGGTTTCAAAAATCATATTTAATTATGCCCCTTGATATATAGGTATTTGCCAAAAACATTATATTAGCAATTCAAGTGTATTTTCAATAAGATTATAAAGGACCTGCATATTTTAGTATATTACACAAATGCCTGGTAAGGTACCCTTATTTTTGCAAGAAAGCTTGTCAAAGTAAACCAATAACAAATTCTTGGAAGTTTTATATTTATTTATTGATTCGGAAACTCTACAGAAAAAACACCGTTCATTATAATGCTTCAGTCCCAAAATCACGATTCACAGCGCGATTGAAATCGCTGTCTTGATCGTAGTGTAGTCGTAGTAATCGCATAAAATCTCACCAGATCTTGAGGTCTGCCATGGCAAGCGTGTTAATCGTAGAACATTTTTTGAATATCATTTTTTTTAAAAATATTTTTACGATCTACGATTAACACGATTAATTTTCAATCGTAATTATTTGTTACCATCGTCTTAGATCGTAGCATGTCGAACTTAATCGTGCACCCTAATTGTGATAATCTTGGAGGAAACAAACAACACGCTGCGCTGCGTTCAGTTGCGATGAGTCAATATGGTCAGTCGGACTATTTAAACAATTAAATACTATCTTTGGTGATTCATGAAGGTAGCCAGCATTTCAGATACATTACCCGCGTTATATAGAAAAATTTATGTACATGTATATCGTCGGGGTCGAATCGTTGCTCAAGTCGTGATCATCTTCCATTTTGATCGTAAAAAGAATTGTCATCATTATCATCCCCCTTCGCAACATGGCACATCGGTTCCTGGTGAATCTATCGTTACGCATACAAACGTATCTGCACGTACACAGGCGTCCCGAATCGGGAATCCGTGCCGTGATGTTCGGATCAGATCGAAATATAATCGGGAATTCTATCTGGATAATCTTATCAGAACGTATTTTATCGTATCTAAACGACAATGAGATCGTGACAGATCGCACGATAGTGGAAACCTAGCATAAGGGAATTTAACCCTTTCACGTTTGTACCGGTCATATTTGACCGGTAGGCCATTTCTATTTAAATTTAGCATCGTTTATAGTTGAAAGATTTGAAGAAGTCTAATGTATAAAGCTTCAAAATAAATATCATGATGCACAGAAGCTGGACATCTATAGGAACACATTCATATATAATACTTGAGAATTAAGGATTTCATATTTTATGCAGTGATTATCTAACATCTATAGGAACACATTCATATATAATACTTGAGAATTAAGGATTTCATATTTTATGCAGTGATTATCTACCCCCCCCCCCCTCCCCTCCCCCCCACACCTAAAATGAGTAAAAGTCATCTACATAGTTGACACCACTAACACTGTAAAAAAATGGTGATGTGGTCATTTTAAATTTTAGTTTTTACGATCCGTAGCCCTACTGAAAATACTCTATTCGTCATAAGGTGATTTTATTTTACAATGTACTCTTCATAGTGGTCAGCCTCTATAAATATTGAAAGAAATGAGCGACCAAGGATTATCTACTGTTACATAATTTTACTTGGTTTGGAATTGGTTCATATATCTGTTTAGCAATGGAAAATCTAACCATAATCTTGTATTGTAGTGGCTGTTCCATTGGTCGGGAGTGTGTTATAGCCAAGACCATTGTAACGGAGAGTGCGACCCTGTGCCCCCGGGCCTACAGCGGCCGGTGTGTCTGTGTCCCGGGCTGTGTCCACCATCAGAAGTTTATACCCCAAGGTTACCTCAAGTACGAGGGGAGGTGCCGTTACTGCAAGTGCTTCCCCGATGGTCGGGTAAGTTTAATTTGCCCTTATGTCCGAGGTTTTTTTTAAGGAGGCTAGGTGGACAACAGATTGGCCATCAGATTTATTTTTAACTTTTAGAGATGATCTATTAAGCTATAAACTATTATTTCGTAAAGAAAAATTTCATATATTTCAGCTTTAAAATTTGAATATTTCCCTATATCTTTATACAAAGTTCTTCTTTTTAAGGAGGTCAATATAGTATAAAAATGGCCACGACCATTCATCCCTCTTAATTCATTTTTTACTAACAAGAAGAATGAAAGTGAATTGATAAGAAAATACACAGTTGAGACTCGAGGTGAGCTGTGAGTGTGACGATACATTCAAATCAAATTATTCTATTGTTTTCTTCAAAGAGAGTGTTTTGACCATACTTAGGATAGTTTAATTTGTTTATTTGTTATTTATCATCTTAATCATGTGCATTGACATGCAAGGCACAATTATCCGAATACGAAACTTCACACACAACCCTCCCGAGACAATAATAATAACCTGTCTCTATTAAGAGAGAGAGAGAGAGAGAGAGAGAGAGAGAGAGAGAGAGAGAGAGAGAGAGAGTAATACAAATATCATCATGACAAATGAGTTTCAGAATTTTATGTCATTGAAAACAAAATTTTCTAAAATTTTAAGAAACGTTGGAAGAGATTACTTCCTAGTACTTCTGAAAAGTTGATGAAGGTTTTGTTCTATGCATGTGTACAATTTTTAGATTTTTTTCTAGTATTTTTGCTGGTTATTATATTTATATATCCGTCTAGTGTAGGAGATGTAATAATGTATGAGGAAAAAATTATTAATGTTGAAAAAAAACTATATGTGGTTTTATTTTCCAAGGTTGAATGCAAAAAATCCAAAGCCTGCTTTGCAGCGAAGAGAAGGGATAGACAGATTCATAGACATCTCGACCGACCGATTCATAGAAATGGTCGGAGACGAGTGGGAGTCATAGACCTGGGCGGAATAGTCAGATCTTTCATCGGAAAATTTTTGGGATAATATTACAATTAAATATAGAGCAAATCATATTTTTTAAACGAAATTAAAATTTATAAATTATGTATAGAAATGTATGGCAATGAGATCTTGAACTGTTGAATGAATACACGAATTGTAGTAAAGACTGCATGCTATCAGGGACGT
The DNA here is from genome assembly GCA_033439105.1 of Magallana nippona. Taxonomy (NCBI): domain Eukaryota; kingdom Metazoa; phylum Mollusca; class Bivalvia; order Ostreida; family Ostreidae; genus Magallana; species Magallana nippona. The sequence continues at coordinate 31,121,822 of CM065925.1, read as the reverse complement.
ATATATACGTCCCTGGTGTTATTCCTGTCCAGAAACAGGTCTTCAAAATGTAAGCATTGTCATAATTGACCATTCACCTAAATGATTAAATTTATACTGTTGTCATGAAGACTGGTAGTTTTGTTGGATTGGATTGTATCTAGAAATGGGAGAAGACATAAATATTCACCATATATAATTCATTAAATCTATACCTTAATAGCAGCTATATATAATAAAGATTATAGCAAAATGTAAAATTATGTGTAAGCTACAAATATCAAAAAATGACAAAAATACTGATAGCGAAATTATAAATTTAAAGAATTATGGCACATGTGCCTAACTTTGCTCATCTTTACCTTAGTGTATATCCACAATGTATACTATAAAATTCTTTTTGATTTGCATTTATTGAAAATATATAATGTTTAAGAATGAAAATTGTATATTTTTGGAATAAACAGTTGATGTGTTTTAGTCTTCCTGTACTTTTTTTTAATCTTTCGAGGGTGTCAATAAAGAAAATCATAAAATTATGGATCATCATTTTTGGCAGGAGAGAGAGAGGTATATAATGTACTTCTTTTGCACTTAGCGCCTTGCTGCTCTTTTAACTTCAATACAATGAATAATGATGCACTAATATAAAAATAATATATGTACAAAAAATACTTGGATAAAAATTTTATTATTATTTCAAGAATATCGTCTGTCCTCGAATTTAGAAGCACGTACAATCCGCCAAAACAACCCCTTACGAATAAATACTGTATAAATGCATTCACGTGCAGTCTTTGCATGAGAACACATGCAATATACTTTAAGGGCATCGTGATAATATGAACAACAACTGTTACATTTTATTTTTCGATGCATCATTTTGGGCATCGTTATGTGAAAATCGAACATCTTAAACGTATCCACCGCCTCGAAGTTTCGATCAAGTAAAAAAGCAAAATTGTTAGGTCCTTTGACGTGTTCTTATATCTGTATTTTCTTGGTCGTGTTAGGTTGTAGAGGAAGACGGCGGCATAATGTACGAATACCATATTTTGGCTCTTTGCTTCACGATTTGTTCTATCTATATTTCGAATGGACAGCTTGAATCTCAACATAATCCATTTCCATCCAATGACGTTTCTTCTATGAAAAACTTGAAATTTAATCTGTTCAGCAATCCCTTTGGTGAGAAAGATGTTGAAAAGAACAGAGGAGCATTGTCAACGATAACAGACAGAAAGACACCTGCGGAAAGGCCAGATTCTGGTATAGGCACAGAGACTGCGGATCAAAATGGCGTTCGACGAAAATTTGGCTCGAGACAATCCTGGAGATCTAGGTTTACAAAGACAGGACAAATTTCACCATTTGTAAGCAATGAAAATCCTACCAGCCAACCCAGGTTTGTTTCCAATGGCATTGCTAATCCATTCTTGAAGCAAAAACCAGTGATACCGACAATGCAAGAAAAACCACAATCAAACGTTCAACCACCACCCCAAACACAATATGTTAACCCAACCCCAGTTGTTCAGGACATCGGCCAAATAGGTGGAGAAAGACCAGTTGTTCCACACACCCCTGCGGAACACAATGCTGACTCGATATCTGATGAATATGAATTTGGAGGGGAGAGTTTATTGGTGCCATGTCAATGGGGGTGAGATAATTTCATTATTTTATATAGATTGACGTTCAGGTTTCGATAATTGAGTTAAGTATTAATTACAAGCAATTAGGCACTATTTGAAAAGTTATATTTTTCCTGGAATTATTAGCTAGTTTCACTCGAATGAGACTGCTTTTCATCCACAACAAGGACACGAGTACTCTTTTCAAATACTGGACAAAGTAATCATCATACATGTACATACGTATAAGTGGTACATGTAGGAAACGTTCTCTAATAATTAAAAAAAACTCAGATCCTTCATCTTAACGATGTAAAATTTCGAATAATAAATAATAAAGTACTGCAGCATACATGTATTCGGAACATTCAATGACTTCCATGATGTGTAGGGGCCTTTAGACGCTTCATGCTTATGTTCTTCTTCTTCTTTTTTTTTTTTTTACATTAAGTGGTTGTGTTGGAGATTTCCGTTGCATGAGATTCGAAAATGGTCGTGCTATCGTTTGCAATGAAAATTCCATGGAGCTTTGTCAGTGCATGAAAAGTGGGTAAAACTATTGCGATTAAATTCTACTTTGGTTGTTCGTTTTATATGACTTCAAAAATTAAATTGCATTTATCTTCTGTTGCATAAAAAATTTACGAAAAACAGAGAAAGGTCAAGGTAAAGCAGTGGGGCGTCCAAAAATCGTACCTGGATCAAGCATACCGGTACCGGAAGTACCTAAACCGGAAGTGACATCCAGCGACGGGTTACTTTCTATTCCGGATGACATGGAAATCGGAGAAGAAAAATTGCCTGGATTTCCATGTCTAATTGCGTAAGCAACCCCCCCCCCCCCCCCCCCCCCCCCCCCCCCCCCGCTATTTACATAAAACCGTATGTTGTCTGTGACGATGCTTTTCTGTATATTCATATTTGGTGCAAAGTTTAAAAGAAATTACTCTCTATGGACGTTATTTCTCTTATTTGAAAGAATGGCTGTCTTAAAATAATAATTACAACTTTTGATTTCGTGATGAACGTAATTGATGTTTTATGGTGAAAGTTTGTAAAAATGATACCCCCTGCTTTAAAGTTAATTTCGAATGTTTGCAATCAACAACATTTCTATGATATTATTTTTGTTGACAAAATCGTTATCACTGCAATTTTCCATTTCGTGTCTAAACGAATATTACAGTGGTTGTATAGAACCTTATAGCTGCATGACAATCAAAATAGGCCAACCATTGTCCTGCCAAAACATTGGAGATACTTGCCAGTGCATGAAAAGTAAGTTGAACATATTTTCAACAATATTTACATTTTCGACCGTCTTTGTCTGTGATAACATTACGAATCAATTTTGAAGCCTAATAACTTCAATAAGATGAGTGACAGAAAATGGGCATGTCATAGCATAACCGAAAAAATGTATTGGCTGCGCCGCGTAGTAATATATAGCATGTTCTACATGAAAAAATAGTGGTTTTAAAATGTTGTTTTTTAAAGTGTACAAATTGGAAATAATATAAATATAAGTAATAGGGAATCATTCTTTCAATATTATGAGGTGCTAATTTCGGTTGGAGTGTGGTCAAATCTATCATAAAGCCCTTCGGGCTTTATTTGATTTGACCACGCCCCGACCGAAATTATCACCGCATAATACTCAAAGAATGATTCCTTATTACTTAATTAACTCCGTAAGTTGAATATTTTAAGAATAAGATTTGAAAATCGCAATAGATTTTATTTCTTTTACTTTTATTGTATCTTCCAAATATCTTTAATTATCTAAATTACTCTAATTGGAGAAGAAGTACAAATGTCGAAACTAGGCAAAACAGTTTACATGCTTAAGGAGATCTTTGTTGTCTGTGTATTGGGCGCTCAGCTGTTTTTCCTTTAAATTGCATGCATTTCTTTTCTCTTTTCCAAAGAAAAGGATACAGGTAGTGGAAGTCCTGACCCTATGATGCCGCCCGCTACCGATGTTCCCCTCATTGTGACCACTGATTCGGTCATTCCTTGCCAATTCTGGTCAGTATTAATTTTTCTGACCCCACCATTAAATACACTTTGGTGCTATAAAATTCTAATACAATTTTACATCAGATTTCACATTAAGCGACTGATTTTTATATCGATTCACTTATTGCTATAGATAATCAGGTTACCGGACTAATTGGGTTTTTAGGGGCTGTGAAAGTGGATTCCAGTGTTTACTGGTGGTCAATGGTCAGAAACAGAGCTGTCCTACGAACAGTAATGCCGTCTGCCAGTGTGTTCGACGTGAGTAGCTGAATATTCTTAAAGCTTTAAGAAAGGAGTCTTCTCGTTATTAGACATGCTTCTTATATTAATGGGGCATGGTCACGATTTTGTTCAAAAATTATTTTTCCGATTTTAACGTTTACAATGCTTCAGTAAGGCATTTTTAATAGACAACGAAAATTTGAGTGTCATTCGTTGAGTTATAAGTGAGTTACAGAGCTTACAATTCTTTGCTATATAAACAAAGCATTTGTTTACATTTTGAATGTAAAGTGAAAATTCCAGTTTTAGACCTAAAATGAATGGTTAAACCTTAGGAACTGTTTATTTATGCTCAAAATGAATAAGAAGATAGACAAATCAGCTTGAAAAAGATTTTGTACTGGTATATTGAATCTATGTAAACAAAAACAGGGCACGAGCCTTGCTTACATTACAAAGAAGTGTGAGCCCTGTGTCTTGCTTATAACTATACGACTGACTCTCAAATTTCATTTGATCATCAGAAATGCATTCCTAAAGCATCGTAAATAATGAAAATAGAAAAATAGAATAAGACCAAAATCGTGACCATGCCCCTTCAGAAATTTATGAAATTTTTACACAGTCAAACAGATCGTATAACCAAATGATTGTATCAGTTTAATCAAATTTGACTTTCTTGTTTTCGCATCAAGGTTAGGTCAAAGTCACTACCTTTTTTCTCAACTTAAAGGATGATATAAATAAATGTAGTTATCTACGTTATGAAGGCATCTGTTTAAGATATGAAGTTTCCATTCTTCAATGAAATGACAGAATATCAGAATGTCTCTCAGCTTATAATACTAAATTGAAATAAATATTCAAACTAAAATTGATATTGCTTATTTTGAAGATATTTCGATTATTTTTCAATGCTTCCAATAATAAAATATTTCTGATTTTTACATATTATGGAGACTTTACATAAAGATATAAATTGACAGAAAAGCTAATATATTGACCATTTAATAAGAGAGAAAATCCGATTTTAGTGATTTTTTCACACAAACTTATTTATAGTGAATGTTTAAAAAAGCTAATAAAAAGGTAGCTTGATAGGCAAATCATATTTTAAAAACATATTCTGAAACCCAAGTATCTTATCATTAGTTCACATTAGTTGAAAAAATCCAACATTAAAGTTAATGCTTTAAAATTGCTAAATAAACTCATGAATCTACAGCAATTCTGAATTGCAAAAACATGTTCCTACGCCAATATTCCGCCAAAAATATAGTCCTTGTTAGATTCTAAACTTTCATTACAATTTCTATGCCAAGTTGTATAATAGTAATAAAGAAAGAAAAATATGATATTTCAATTTCCTTTCATCTTGACTTATTGAACATTAAATCAAATTTACGTTTGACAAGTCCAAAACCAGATAAGACTCCTTCCTTAAAGAATTAGACTAATGCTAAATTTCATTTCACCAACAGTCCAGAACATAAACCGAAAACAGAATTAATTAAGCCTTCTTTACTTAAGTCTCGGACGAAATGTTTTCATGAGTTTAAATTGATAGGTTTCTATCCCGGTATGGCATGCATGCAACTACACTGGAAACATTTCATTGAATGTATTGTCTTCCCTCAAATGTTTGTGTAAAAATAAAATTTGGTGAAGTAGTCAATAACATAACGGCAAATTTCATTTTTAGAGAAACATATGTGGGAAGACAGTATTGTTAGTGCTTGCCTCAATTTGCATTATAATTCATCATGGTATCTATTAATTCTGTCATTCGTTTAAAATCTGCCAATAAATTTACATTAAAGTCATGACGCTAGTAAAGCAGTGATGTATCAACGTTTGTTTATTTTGGAAATAGGCAGCAAAAATAAAGGGTTTAACAACTCATTTTCAAAGCAAACAATTTCTATTTAAATCTATATAATTATATAATGTTTTAAATTATAACATATCTGTATTAAAATTTATGTGTTGTTCCTACATGTATATGTATTGCATTGATTATCAATCTTGTTAAGTGTACTTATAAAAAACAATCCCAAAAAAACATGTATGTTGCGTATTGATAAATCAATGCTACTGCATACTGGTACTCGGTCATTATCCATCACTAAACGCCTTAGGTGACATGATGTTAGGTTATCTAAACTGTGTTGTCAAAAAAAAAAAAACATCTAAAAGTAACTATTTTTTCATTCTTCGCCCATTTAAAGAAGATCAATATATATATATATATATATATATATATATATATATATATATATATATATATATATATATATATATATATATATCAATTAGAAACTGGAATTTTTATTAAAAAAAATTAAAATTTAAGTGCGTGCGTGAAATAGAGCGTGAAATAATAAAAATCAGATGTTAAGAAGTCTCGATGGTAGTGGCCATTTTTAGACTGTATTGATCTCCCTTAGAAGAAGAGCTGTATATAAAAATATAGGGAAATGCCCAAATTTAAAAGGTAAAATGTATGTGTTTTTTCCTTTACTAAATAATTATTTATAGCTAAACAAATTATGTCTGAAAAGTTTAGGTATATCTGATCGTTAATTTGTTGACCTTCCAGCCTCCACAAATAAGCATATAATTTTCATGTCTTATATGATTGGATTTTTTCTTGTTCATAATCTGTCATATTCAGCAAGATATTTGTACTGTAAGGTCTTTAGTAACGACTGAATATACTGCACCTATATTACCAGTATGCACGGCTATAAAGTGGACTGATCACTGTTAACTGGATTTAGAAAAATAGTAAAGTGTGTAATACTTGGTCTAGTATTTCCTGTTGTCAACAGTATAATCATGATGTTTTAAATTCAATTTCAGATGTCTTTGGTTGAGCTTATCCGGTCAAAAAAAAAATCCCAGCAAAGTTTTGTTGAATTTTCAAATAAAAAAATATTACCGTATTTCACCTGGTATTTTTGCGAGTATATGTGTTTGGTTATCTTTCTTTACATGTAATTTTATAAAATGTTACATTTCTTATGGAGACAGCGCGGATTGTTGCTATGTGTATTTGCAGTTCTCAATTATTTTTTTTTTATCAAAATCTGTATCTTTTTTTTCCTATCATGATTAATCCTATGATTAACAATTTATATGTAGGTACTAAGTATTTAGATTAGGCTTAATGAAAGTGACAATATGTTGAACTTATAAAAAGTACTCATCTTACTATTTCTCTTTATTGTTTTAATTTCACACAAATTAAGACGTACATCTTACCTTTTATTTCAACAACCACGGGTTTATTTTTAAATTATATCATTCAGTGTATTAGAGAAGATTAGATATTATTTTTGTGTTTCTTTATCGTTAGCATCTTCTGTATCTTGATATGATTGTAGAATTGTTGTGGGGTGGGGAGAAATTAAAGAGAATGAGAGAGGGACAGAGATAAAAAGAGAAAGAGGGGTTCACTCTTCAAAAAGAAGTATTGAGATAATTTAATTTACGAGACATCTTTCAAACTTTCATAATTTATAATATTCAATTTCTATCACGTTAAACATTTATGCTGTTCTGTGTAACTTCCCAATAGAGACTTTATTCTCTCTCTCTCTCTCTCTCTCTCTCTCTCTCTCTCTCTCTCTCTCTCTCTCTCTCTCTCTCTCTCTCTCTCTCTCTCCTTGGTAAACAAAAAACTACGCAACTGAGAGAAAAGAACGGCAACTGTGTTATCCTTGTTTTTTCTTCTCTCCTTCAGAATAACTGTATCTCTGTTTGTCTTCCATGTACTTTGGGACATTCAATATAGCAATACGATATTTGGTCCTGTATTTAGGATAATCAATAAATCGATCATGACATATTCCTTTGATGTTCTTAAAACAAAAGTTAAATTGAAAATCGAGGGGAAAATTATATGTACACGTGTCCAAATCCTAATCAAGGTATTATCAATTATGATTATGGCATCCTATTAATTATCAAATTTCAAAGAGTGGAATATTATGTAAACATGTAAAAATGCAGGTCAATATACATTGTAGATAGATAAGAAATTTTCCCAGCTATTTCCGTAATGTACATCAAGGTATTTTTTCCTTGTATTTTAAAGTCATTCATGTTGGTATGTGTAATTTGTAGCGTTTCTAGTTCTAGTTGATATGCCTATTTAAATAACACGTGTTAACTTATCAATCTCATCGCCTTGAGCTCGGTTAGTAGTTCTAGAAACTCTGATAAAACAGAAGTGTGAAGGGAGGGCCTTGGGGCTCTCGCGATAAACTTAATCCTGATAATCCCAGATAATTAATTCATTCATACAATTAACAAAAAAATTGTAGTAATTTCTATTGTGTAAATAATTAGGTCCTGTTGTTTTGCATGCGTAACATGTACGGCCTAAACAATTTCAAGGATGATTCCACAATGTATGTAACCTGCGTTTACCGAGGGAGTTATCCGAGGTCAATAGAATACTTCACAAATCTGATAGTAAAAATATGCAGTCAAGATAAGGTCCAACAAAGAAAGAGGCCTTAATTGCCAGTGATCATGACTGACTCGTAAATTTGGGAGCAAATGGTTTCAGCTACAATTTGCTTTAGGAGGACGTGCACCCACCAAAAATAAAGAATTTACGTCGAAATCTATTCTTTACAGATGGACAATCGTTTACAAACGCACGCCAACCAAACAGACAGTTCATTTTTCAAAACAGAAAAGTGAAAGAAAAAAATGTTCCATTCTCTGGATAAGCATCAAATTAAATTTTTCTTCTCTTATCGCTCCAGAAAAGAAAAATAGATGATATCGTTGCGTCAACCCATTATTTAAAGGTGTCCAAAGGGGTTGTAAATCTATCAGTCAAGTTTACACCTGCAGGTCATGAAAACAATCCAATTGATTTATCGGTTATCAAAGAACGGCTACTTCACATTTATTTGGAAAAGTATTAATCCTTACAGAGTTTGGAAATACCTCCATGTTTATAACTTTCAATGGTCTTTCGAGTTTTCAATGGCTTTATCTCATTTCGTTTGTAACTTAAACAAATGCAACGGGGGTCAATTCGCACTATATTTCCCCCCAGATCCAACAGGTGTCAGTGAAAATTTTTCAAGTACTTTCAAGAGGACCAGTCTGAGTAATAACAAGAATCCATTGCAATTCTTAGATATGGCAGAGTTCTTTTCCTATCATAGAGATTTCTAACTCGTCTGGGTTTTTTTCATTATTTCTATAAGATTTAAAACTCGGTATTAAATGTAATCGCGCAAATCGCACTCAAGTATACATATATAAGGTTTGTGTACAGTTTGTATTGATACAAGGATATTCAGGATGTATTTGATTTTTTAAAAATATGCCAAAGAGAAGGGCCCCTCTTTAATACACGACTCAAATCAGGGCTTCCACTGTGCTGTTTCTTTGAATATTTATGTAAATTTGATGACGATTCTTGATCCGAATTGCATGAATAGATGACATTCCAATCGAGAGCTTATTTGTAGTCCGGGGATACTTGGCCAAAGGTTGTTTTGATAAAACTGTTACTCTGTACCTCAACAGTAATATTCAAGGTTCTGTTTTATATTATCAGATTTTATTTAGAATGCTGGATAAATACAACTTTAATAGAAAAAAGCGACAAAATGTTTGTAAATAAGTCACTCGTCGTGATTATTACTTGAGGTGGTTTTCTAATTTCTAAAAAATCTAATTTTTTAGGTTCTTTTGCTTTTTACCCCTATAAATATTTAAAAATCTAAAGTTTAATTAAATAATCTCTACTGAAGTGCGGAAAGATCGGGATGACATATATCATAATTCAAAATTGATTAACTAGATTTCATTTGACGAATTTCTCAAAAGAAAAAAGGGTTTTAGAGATAAAAAGAAACTGTTAACCTTTTTCTTCTCTGTATTTTTTTTTAACGTAGAATTCATCACGTAGAAAATATTTCAATAAATACAGATACCCAGCCTTTCAAAGTAGACATCCCTTCATTTCTTAACCTACATTCCCCGATAAATCCCCCGTTCCAAAAAAATGTTCTTTTGCTCGATAGTAAATTGATCCCTGTGATAGGTATTGGGAGATACTTTGTTTTAACAAGCTTAATGACATATCAACTCATATCTTCTTCGCACCTACGGTGATTTTACGAGCGCAAAAAAATGTAGACCAGTGCTGATTAATTAATACCCAAACGTGACGTGAGGGGGTTTATACCTTCTAGAAGGCGGGTATTTCAGCAGCGATCCGGGCAGGCAATAGAATACCCTTACTATTGTGAATAGGTGTTGCTAAGCCGCTTTGATTGATGGGAAGAGGGGCGGAGCGAAGTGGTGCTGAAAATTCTTATAGGCACATATCATTATTGAAAGAGACTAAGAGAGGCAAACTCATTGTATAAAGCGCAAAAGAGGGAAAATATATGTGATTTTCATATTTTATTGAGGTATATATATAATTGTAACTGCGCTGTGTGTACATTGTATTTTGTGTGGCGAATGGATGTTAGAAATCGTCGACTGCAAGCTTAACCTGTTATTGTATCGATAGAGAGGAAAATAGACGAGATTTATCCAAAGGAAACCCGGTTCCCCAATCATCAGCAGGGCAGTGAAGAGGTGCATAGTCATCAAAAATTCATCCATTTGAAATAAACACAACCATCGAAAACAAAAATTCCTGGAGGAGAAATAAAGAAGAATGAAGTTGAGGAGATTTCGACGTCACTGAACGGTTATTAGAAGCCCAAAAGATGTTCAAGATTCTATGCGGAACCTGATAGTTGCTCGAGATGAATTTTAGAGATATCATCGTTATGCATTCGTAGTATATTTGATCGAAACCTTGTGTGTTCCCGTTTTATTTTTATTTTCCCGTGTATATTGGATATAAGTATATTATTTATCTTTCTTATTTTCAAAGAGAAGCTGTATTCATTTATCCCGTGACGATGAAATTTAAATTCAAATATTCCTTACAATCACTTTTCCGGAATTATTTAGTTTACGTCCTGCTGTGGATGGTGATGTTTCTAGATGTTACATCACAGTTTAACAATATGTTCGCTGCCCAGGACCCTTCCGACGATCCGTGTCAAGACGAGAAGGGGGAACCCAAACAGTGCATTCCTGATTTCGTGAACGCTGCCTTTGGTCAAGAGGTAGTGGCATCAAGCACCTGTGGCTCACCACCTAGTAGATACTGCCAATCGACAAGAGACAAGGATAGAGTTGTAAGGAATTGTTTCATCTGCGACTCCAAGCATCCCAAACGAATGCATCCCCCGTCCTATCTTACAGACCTGAACAATGCCAATGATCTGACGTGTTGGATGTCCAACACGTTCGTACAGTACCCCCAGAACGTTACCCTCAAGTTGTCCTTGTCCAAAAAGTACGAGCTCACCTACATCAGCTTACAATTCTGCTCTTCCCGGCCAGAATCTATGGGAATTTACAAAAGTATGGATTATGGTAAATCGTGGATTCCATTTCAATATTACTCTAGCAATTGTAAGAAAATGTACGCCAAGTCCCCTAAAGGTGTCGTGTCGCGATCAAACGAACAAGAGGCGTTATGTACGGAACAGTACAGTAGTATAGAACCCCTAAATGGGGCGAGGGTGGCGTTTAGTACACTAGAAGGTCGCCCGTCGGCTTACGATTTTGAGAATAACGCCATTCTCCAAGACTGGGTTACAGCGACCGACATCATGATCGTCTTTAATAAACTGAACACGTACAATGACGAAAACGAGGACGACGAAGGAGTGAGGGAGAGCTATTACTATGCCATGTCCGACCTGGCGGTAGGGGGACGATGTAAATGTAACGGCCATGCTTCCAAGTGCGTCAAAAATCGCTTCGGACAATACGTCTGTGAGTGCAAGCACAATACAGCGGGAAATGACTGCGAAAAGTGTAAACCCTTCCATTTCGATCGACCGTGGGCTCGGGCTACTTCTGCTGATGCTAACGCATGTGTTGGTAGGTGTAAATCTTATTTTTGAATTTTTAATTATTTGCTGTCAATTAATCCATTCTATCTATCTATCTATCTATCTATCTATCTATCTATCTATCTATCTATCTATCTATCTATCTTTTCTTTTTGTATATTTTATGAAATATCGTTGTTTTTAGAGATTTTGTTGATATTTATTTGAATCCATCCTTTTTATTAAGCATGTCGGATCATATCCATGTAATTGCTAATACTTTCTCTTTCAGCTTAATCTTTTAATTACTTAATTGAAATGTGTAAATACATATATGTTTTTTATGTTTTAACATAATTATTTGGTCACCTTAATCTCATTAAGTCGATTGTTTACAAGTCACGCCCGTCAATCATGATTATAATAACCAACATTAGTAATCAGCTGATTCGTTAAACAACATGCAGTCTGTCATTTAGAGGTAATCCGCAATGTCCTATTCAGTGGGGGTTTTAATTTCATTTAATGACAATTACCCAAACCTTTTAAACACCTGTTCTTTTTTAAATACTACCCCTTATACAATAGTTCATTGTGCCATTGACTTCATTAAAGATTTATACACCTCAGAATGTAACTTAATAGATCCACCATATTTCTTTCCAACCAGTGTCGCAATCTTTCTAAACAAAAATCGTCGTTATATTTTATTCCAAAAAGAAAAACAAAACTCAAAACTTTTCTTTCACCCCAATCACTGCGCGTTCATCTTTTAAAATAATTAGAAGCATTAAAAAACAAAAACCTGGCGTTTTTTTATCTTCATGCAAAAAAAAAAAAAATTAATAGATTAAACCTATAACTAATTTACTTAATGATAACCCGTTAAGAAGCATTTGCTAGAACGGGATAGTTAGCGAGATACTCAAAAGAGATAAAATGGAATTTCGGTGGGAATTTATTAGCTGTGTGTTTTTTAATCTGATTCTTCTACACGTGGTTAAAACTAATGCAAGGTGTTGAGCCGTGCAAGACTGTTAACAAACATTAAACAAACAAATATCATACACTGATAAAGCATGTGCTTTTGGCGATGAACAACTTCGATAAGCCATGCAATCATATGAGCTCCTATTCCAACCACGAAAAAAAAAACTCGCGTAAACTTTGGCTTATATTCAGTCAGATTTCTTGTCCATCCAAAAAAAAAATGTTTATGATATATTTCGTGTTTTGTCGTTTTTATTTAATATTAAGATAAAAACGCTTTTTTTTTTTTTTTTTTTTTTTTTTTTTTTTTTTTTACACTTTTCCCCCTTAAAATTAAGTTTTAAGAATATGTTTTTATATTAAGATAATTTTAAGTAAAGTCGTCATTTTTTTATATTTTGAAAAATGAAGATTTTGGAGTTGTTTTTTTTTTTATTAACAAACGTACATGTGATTATTCATATTTCTATAAAAATCCTTTTTTTTAAATTTAGGTGTCGTTTTGCGCCTTTCTTTACGAAATCTAAGTAATGAAACCCCCGGCATTTTTGAATTTTACAAATTTCACTCCTATTGTTATATTGCATGAGAAGCAGCAATTCGGGGAGTTTGATATCATTTTATTTGGCTGAGTCACTCTCCCTTACAAATACTTAGTCACACAAGAAACCACTAGAAAGAAAGGAGCCAAAAAATGTTGCAACATCTAAGAATGCGACAGGTTTCAACTTTCTTAAGTTTTTCACACAGGTATCTAAATATTTATAGTTTGCACTTTCAATTTCATTCATTGTCATGTCTCAGAAATCCGAAAATATTTGACCAGCGCGGGTGTCATAGAGAGATTAACTAACTACTTCATCGCCCAGTCCCTGACATAACCTTTAAAAGCAGTGGACACGGAATGTTAAGAATTAACCTGTAAACATAATTAAAACCCACACAATTAATTATAACACCTAGAACTTTGTATATATATCTTCTTTCGTAAAAATCACATTCTGACTCAGTGCCAACTAGTAGGACCACTAGTAAAACCACACAGGTGTCGGTTTGTAATAGTCTGTTTGAAATAGGGATTATTAGAAGCACCTTTTCTGATCCGATTTAAAGCATTTTAATTTTATTTCAATTCGAAACTCTATTATCTGATTTGGAGGCAAGGAAGACCTCTTAGGTTTGTTTCATTTCTAAATCACTCTCTACGTCCGACGCGAACAATAGGGGTGTCACAAGTAACGCGCCTCAAGTGGGCCGAATTATAGCAATATAAGTATGATTATCAGAATTCCATCGTGTAAGGAAAGCACAAGAATGAGGGACGTAATATTGTTACAAGGACAGGTTCTAACATCTATTTTCCCCCTCGTGAAATTATTCAGCGAAAACCATATTTTTTCCCTACTTATTTTACCCCGAGTTATTTATATATTCTCAAGTTTTAACTGGGAGGCAAGATAGAAAGGACGAATTCAAAGAAGCTAGGGGTAAAAAGATGGAAGAAATTTATAGAAGTGTATTTCCTGATTGATTCAAACTTTAATGAGAAATTGTAGGCTGTTGATAATGCGGGAAGTGTTATCATGCTCGTAGAAATTTGGATACTCTTTTTTCTAAACTCTTGGTGCAACGTTTATATCAAATATTCTTCTTTTTCCCTCAAGTGCCAAATTACGTGGTTTAAAAAAAGGACGCAAAATACCATCAATTATTATTATATTTCAAAAGAAAGATAGTATCTGGACAAGAAGTTGATCCGTTAAAAAGAGCGAGAGACAGGGAGAAAAAAAACCCTGCACTTTTTCTATTGCTTCTTTTTTCAATCTCAATTTTTTTTCTCGAAAAGTCAAATGGAGTTTAACTTTCAAAAGTATGCACTACGAAAATCTTCATTAGCCTAAAGATAACCAGGTGTTCTTATAGCAAAAAGGGTTGGATTATCACGAAAGCGTTTAAGTTTAAAAGAAACACTTTAACTGAATCTCCCGCTGTAGATATACATGTAGACGGTTAATAAAATTGCCAGATTCACACCCCGAAAACGGAATAGGCGCTAGAATCAAATCTTATCTTTCTGCTTAATCAAATATTGACGAATTGAATTTAGTCAAATAGAAATTGAACAGGGGAGTTTCGAAGAGGTATAATGATTCCGTTTGAACAGCTTTATTATGAATATTTTTTTTATGAACAAGTTTTAGTGAACTACCCCATCTCCCTCCTCCCCCCCCCCCCCCCCGAAACCTGTTTGTGGTCCAAATTGATTTAATGCCTCCCTCCTCTTAGAAAAAAGTATTAAATACGAATAAGGATTAATACATATATTTTCAAAACTGATAGGTTTTTCCATAATTATAAAAAAAAATGATAACTTTGCATCATAATAAGTAAGAACTTCTTTTTCTGATGCCAATATAGTAAGTAAAAAATTTAGTTTTAATACCAAAATTCTTTTTTAAGTTAGCTATAATAATGACTGTCACAATAAGCATTATTTCACTACTCAGTTCTTCCCCCTTAAACTGTAAACACTTTATCTGAGTGTCATGTCGAATAATTATATTACATAACCAAATTTAAACAACTAAAAGAGGATATTTGGTCTCGATTTTGTTCTTTCTTTCTTCGCGAAAAAAAAAAAATAACGCATCTGATCCACTGTCTATCGAAATCTTTTAAAGAGTTTACTTTTCTCCCCAAAGAGCAGCGTGGCAGAATATTTTCACACCTGTACTCTATTGATCTTGAACTAGATGTTGAATCTCTCCCCTTGATAAGCCGTCAGGAGGGGTGTCTCAAGCTATTTGGTTTGGACTCACTTCCTTCGTGCTTTATCGATAGAAATACACCAATATAACACATAAATTAGCGGCTTCAAAATCTTGTATACAGCTCTCAAAAAGTCGTAAAAAGATTTGAAGGAGATTTTGTGAACACCGTAAAAAAAAATCCCAAACCAAAAAAAAAACAAAATCGGAAAAATCAGATGCTTATAGCATTTACATGAAGGGGGTTCTAAAATGCTCGTCTGTTTTATATACAAGATGATATCTGTATTGTTATTTTAATTCCTTAGTTTGCCTTACACGCTTTTTTTATGAAGGGATTCATTCAATATGCAGGAACACAACAATGAATTCGTTGAATAGTGAAAGGTCGAGCAAGAAGCAAGAGAACCAAGCTAATGTTATAACCATACCCATACCCCAGTGTCATTGACTACGAAACATGACTCTCTGGTTTCAACTTAACCCGAAGCAAATTGCAGTCGTACTCTGCCTCTTCTTCTTTTTCTATTTTATCCGATATCCGGAAAGAATGCAGCTTGATAAATAGATGCGGAAGAATGTAGGTTCCTAAGAGAACAAAATTTAAAAAAAAAATCTGTAGCGGCCACACACACACACACGTTTACAACCAATTTTGACTTATTCTAAGAATGGGGATTGTTTTTAAAAGGGGATGATAAAAAAAAGGTATTCGATGTTTAATCGATTGTTTCTCAATTGAGATCTGAAACGAAAACGTGCAATTAACTCAGTACGTCGCGGCCATTTTAATTATCAGGGGGCGTAAGGTCAAACATTGGGGTGTCGCATTCCGCGTGATGTAAATGTTCTAGTTCGACCTCACAATGGCTATATCTCTGCTTTATTGCACAGACGACGAATCCATACATTTTCAGCGTATTTCCTTTTACTTAATTGGTATCTTAAAGGTAACTCAGAGAAGGATAGGACTCCCCGAAACAACGGGTCCACGATACGGCGTGCGGATACCTTCCTCGCCCCCGAGGTGCTTTCGTTTCTCTATTTGTTTTGCATTAGATCTGAGCATTGTGTTGCCCGTACAATGAACGTCTGTAATGAACTTTTTCACACTGTCCGTGTCACTCTCGTGGTGGCTGCTTAATCCACTTCAATGACAATCCTAAAATTATCATGATTAAGGCAGATTGCTCATACAAAAGTTTGGTAACTCTTCGCCCTCTTCGGCTTCGGGATGTTTTTCTTCGGCTCTTTTATCTTTTTCGCGGGTAACTCCGTACATATATCTTTCTTGACATTGTAATAAATTCAAGACTTGTTGATTTTTTTATTCTCCTTTTGACGTTTCCGGAACAGTATGAGATCCCAAGAAGCGCATTAAAAATTCATGCAATGATATATTCAAGTGTTGTAAATGTGATCCATCCATGACTTTACATTTTATTCAGCATAATGTCCTCATAGATATCAAAGAGAAATCCCAACTTAGTTTAACGAATAACGAGATGGAGTTATAACATTGGGTCTTACATTTCTAATCCATATAGCATTTCAGGAAAGAGAAAAAATAAAAGATAAAACGTTAAAAAGACCATGATTAAGACATAGGTAGTTATAAAAAGTGATAAAATTCTCGCTATCAAAGCTTGTGTTAATATATGCACACCTCTAGCCGGGTAGGTTGAAGTTTTACCCTTTTATTAGGCGCTATTTGACTGAACCCGATACTACAATACTTAACCCCGCTCACGGTTGTTTTGAGAGGCGAGGCAAAAAGTACCCATTATCCTGTTAAACGCTCAACTGATCTTTCCTTTTCTCCAGACCCTTATTTACTGCTCTGTATAAATCTGCATTATAAAGATTTTTTTGACAATCTTCATAAACAAAAACTTGCCTTGTTCTCATATTTTATCAATGTTGGCGGTCCACCAGTGTAAAAAAAAAGTTGATTTTTATTAAATTTTCAAAATTTAAGGTTTAAGCTCAATCCTTATTAGATTTTGATGTCTTCTTTCTCAATGAAAACAAATGAGTTTTCAAGGTGGTAGTACAACAGGCGAGGCAACAGGAACGCGTGCAAGATTGTATCATTGATAACAATACATCTGTTATCCACCTTAAAGAATGCATCTTATGAAGAATAAAAAAATATTTTGAGAACGAGTAGCAACACGAAGTGATAATTTGTTTTAATATTCACCGCACTTTTATGTGTTAAGTTTCCTCGTCCGAAACGACCCGAGCCCAAAACAATTAAACCCCTCCATGGGAGTTCTGCAATTCAAATCTCATGAATTTTGTTGATATTTTGCAAACGCAGATCAAATGCACGAGGTCTTAAGCCATAAGGGGGACTATACAATTACGAAATACTTTTTGAACATGTAACCATAACATTCCTGTGGCAGAAAAGGACACTAATTAAAATATTTGGAACAAGCAAAGGTTAAGCTAGAACACATTTAATGTCTATATCTTTTACGGTCATTTTGAAATTCTTATATGTAATATAGATGCGTACTTATTTTCCGAGAATGAATTATAAGATGAATCATTATGTAACGTTTTCGTCCATCCGCTCAGATATCAATAAGATAAACCATTATAAAATTCAATTAGTCTTTTTCCCATATGACATCGTGATCTATTTTTATGGGCATTCACAAAAAAATGCCAATACTTGTGCAATATTTGCACTAAGCGTACCTCCTTTTTTCCCCTTATCTTATTGTTATGAGACAATTGTTGATCATCAAACGAAATATGGTATTCTGAAGAAGAATACTTTTTCAAGTTACTCCGATAAAAACTGCATGTTTAAGACGAAGAGACGTCTTTCATTCTGCAATGGATAGCCTCTGTAGCAAAGGCCACACAGAGAAAGAACATGATAAGAAATGTCGACAATTTTACTCTGTTTACGTATTCTTTTCGTTTTGTGCTTTTTAGATGTGAATTTTTATTAATCAGGAATCACAGCGGTCCTTCCGGTTCGCTTCAAATATGGTGTATTGATTACATCAATTATTGCAAATCGTTGCAGCTGCGCTCTATCTTGACGGCAATTGTCAGATATTTCCCTTCTTCCATCTTACAATGTACATAAACTCCAACGCAATACTACCAAAATAATACCCTACAATTCTTCGAAATTCAATTTCCTAAAACAATTGATAGATATGATATAATACTTAGAATCTGCGGTATCGCACCTCTCAGTTTTAATAAACGTTTCTGTGGTTTTTTGCCAATACACAATTTTAGATAAAAACTATCAACAAGTGCTATTAGTTTTCCCCATTCAACCATTTTGATGCTATCAGAGACATTAATTCGCCTTTTTGTGCCTGATAGAAACTGAACGTGATTCCGTTCAAACGGATGCAATGTCTTGGCGTACATGCTGACATTTGCTACAACATTAATATGTCATCTTTGCAGACACCAGACAAGAATTGTAAAAACGTCGGTTTAAGGCGTGGCAGGTCGATGCCAATGAAGAAAATGCGTTCAATAGGATTATAAATTTTTTTATCGTCTTCAAAGACTAATCTTAAAATACTTTTAATTATGCTGAGCGATATACACATATATCTTCTTAATTATTAACACTTAATTTTTGCTCTTTTTTTTTTCATTGACGTTTTTCGTGAGTGCAACATGCACCAAATATTGCAGATATTTAGATTATGGAAAAGCAAAAGTGCTTGTGAAAATTGCCCTTCAAGTATTGCATTAAAGTTTCAATCAGAAAAAAAATTAATATAGTTTCAATATTACATCAACCAATTATAAAGAGAATTTCTATGGTTATTTTAACGCAGAGACTACGATGCAAAATCATCAAAATGGCTACCAATCTACTCAATACGTCTACCTTATCAGTTCCAGGGTTCAGCTGATCAGACGGTTATCATCATTGCTTTCCTCTCTTTATCTACCTAACATAAACCATGTTTCACTACGATTAGCAGATATTGTCCAATTGCAGCTTTTTTAAAACGGTTCCTGATCAATTTATGACCAATCTGTCCTGTTCCGGGGTAATATAAGGAGGTCATTTGCAGAATTCTTTTTTTTTATTCCATTCGGCTTTGGGGAGGGGGTGTTAGAGGAGTAAAGGGAAGCTTCGCATTACTGTGAAAAAAGAAAGGAAGTAAACTAATTGTACTTCCGTTTCCGTTTTTATGCATTTTTTTTCTCGCATGGCAGCGATATGATTAATTTCTGTTGCAGAACACTTAATCCAGAGAAATCGGAACGTCTCCTATTATTGATAAAAGCTAGCTGTTTGCTTAAATTCCTTTTTTTTTATACGCGAAGTTGAAACCGTTTAGCGTAAAAACCTTAATTACACACGATGAGAGTTTACACAATGTTACGCTGTTTTTGATTTGTGGAGATTTATTTCAAATTCTCGTGTATATTTAAGTAATGAAGAATGGAATACAAGACGACACTGGGACAGAATATTATTTAATTGCGGGTATCGGGTTGAGTGCAAATATATCGCTCAGCAAAGATGACGAACCTCCATTCAAATCACCGTAAAACAAGAATGTGGGTCTCTGGCGAAAAAAAGAATTAACGAGAAGAATCCAGCTCCAAGGGTCTTCATTTGTATCACATTTCACACCCGGTTGAAAATCATTTCAGATTCACTTTCTGTGAGATTGCTTGAAAACACAAACCACTGAGCATGTCGGGAATATAAAATGATTAATTTTTTCTCTTTGACATGATTCTGATCACGAGCTACAGGAATTGTGACAAGTCTTTTATATGGTCCGGTTCTCCAGAAAGAACACTTGTAGTGACGCCATTGTTTGGTCCGCGGGAAATCATGACGCTACATACCATTGGTCATGAATTGGACACAATTGTCGACGTCGAGTTCTTTTCAGAGTGTAAATAAAGTGAAAATAACGCTTGTAATTGGATTATCATGTTGGAATTAAGCATGTATTATTTTTCTATTCGATGAATCAGGAATGACCCTTGCGAGCCATTTTCCTAGAATATCACATTCAGGCAAAGCAAGATGTTGATGGCTACTGTCTATCAATCAAAATGTTCCAACAACTCGTTTTGCTTGCGTAAAACTGTTTAAAATGTCTTCATAAAAACAAACTTATTTTCATTTTCTTTAACTTGTGGTCCCGTATTGATAAAAAAACACTCTCAGATATATTACCAAAGGTTCTTTTCTTTTTGAAATTTCCATAAAACACTCTCGATAAAGTTCTTAATACAAAGTATTTATAAAGAGTGTTTACAAATAGTTATATTTTCTGATTTTGACCTTTCTTTAAGTGAAGGTACGTTTGGTTTGGTCTCAAAACTGATGCCAAATCCCTTCAGAAACCTTGTGTATGTTTACAAATCGAATATGAAATTGGTGGTTATTCTTCTCTTTCTTACACTTGTACTAGCATTTGTAGAATAGTTTGCGCCCAGGGATAAAGCTATATTATGGCGTAAAACTTTCTGATTTAACTTTAAGCAAATTATATCGATTTCGGCTTTTAAAATCTTTAATTGCGACCTTCTCAACGCGTTTCTCGAGTGGTTTGAACTAGAAATACACTTTGTTTGTTTTACTCAAGTATTAAAATTTCAAAAAAAGTAATTCGTTTATTTCCCTAAGCATATTCATTCCTTTTGTCGATTGTATTGAAGCTTTAACGAAAAGTTTATTAATAAGAAGAAGCCCAGTAAATAGGAACCCTGTTGAATTCATTTCATCTTTGAAACAGTAATGCGATTTAAGGGACGCTTTTTAACTTTTTTTTATTAATCAATTATTTACTCAAACCGATTCACTTAGCCATCCATGTATTTCATTTAGTACGGAAGTGGAAAGGAAATTACGAAACTGACACTGTTGAACCGAAATTCAACAGTTGAGACGTTAGTGGAATTTTTCTTTTTCTTTGTTTTTCTTCTTTCATTTTTTTTTCTTTTTGTGATCTAAATTTCCGGATTTTCTTTTGTAATCTGGAAAGTTTGAATTCTAAAATACCAGCAGTTTAAGTCTCTTTGACCTTGCACCTTTTTTTGCATGACTGCCGAATTAGTTTTGACGCATTATTCTACTCGTGTGGCAAAATAAACAATATAATTTCTCCACTTCAGCACGCAAAAAACCGGATTGAAAATACTTAGAATATTCTAAATCCAGTTGAAAATAATTTATGAGAAATGTGATCTAGGATAACAATATAAAGGGTGGGGGTACACACAAAACGATAACATTGATAGCAGATAAAGTACATAGATCGAGTAATTGAGCCAAATCGCGGATGATGAAAAATTGGATTATGATAGTTTTAAGAAGTAAACATCATTATTATTTATTATGTTATACCAGAGCAAGATTTCACTTTAAGATTATTGGCAAAAACTTTGAGATATGTCATAAGAAGCTGCCTTTAGTTTTGGGTTAGAAATGCATTTTTGTCTTTCGATCGTTTGGATATGTTGTTGGTTTTCCATTGGAACTCGTCGTTAGAAGTAAAAAAAAAAAATCCGCCTAAAATATGATTTGATTTTATTCAAATTCTCATAATATGTCTATCTGTCTGTAAATGAGCACTGGAGGAAGAAAAAAACCCCACATGTTTAATTACCTATTATCGTTTTTCGATCGATCCTAAAGGACGTAAAACAATTCTGACATTTTCTTGAATCCGCCTCTCTGTTTGTGTCAAGATCCACTCCTTGACCTTGGAAACTGGGTTGTTTGATGAAGTTAGTTGCTGGATGCCTTAAAACATTGTCTTGTTCTGCTTCCTTTATTTTTTTGTGACAGATACACTTGAGAATAGCACCACAGGATGAGTTTTGTAATTCAAATTTCCTCTTTTCTTCTTTTTAATTGCATTTTCAAAGAGATGCTGCCATTTTTTTTTCAAAACCACACTGGTCGTAGAAAACTTTGAACATTTAAAAAAAAAACCCATATATTGTTCTTGACTTTAAGAATTCTTCTTTTACAATATGATACGGAGTTTAGAGTACGAAAAAAACCCCCACTCCACTCAGTGTTACAGATTCTGCCGAGTTTAAGGTCATACAAAGCAGGAAGAAAGAACGAGGAGAAAATTCTGATAGCTTCTTTCCAAAACTCTTGGAAACATAATTAATCACGATGATAGGAGGGTTCTACGTTTGAGTCTAGACAAATTAAATAACGAATTTGTTATGAACGAAATCAGGTACAAAAAAATAAGGAAAACACCTTCGTTTCCTCCAGAAGTATTAAACTTGTTACCCTCTTATTTCATTTACCCGTTAATCACAAAATGTACGCTTTTTCATATTTCAAGATAAAAAAGTGGTGTGTTATATCATCAATATAAGATGACTTCAAATTAAGATACAGTAATAGTATATTTTGTATATTAACGTGAAATCTTCTTACGCTTATTTGACGTAATGTTTGGGGGTACTGTTCAAAATCAACTAAAAATTCTCTTTGAAAATGACGATAATCAGATTTGCAGAAATCCGCAACAAAAATATACATTCTCGCAGTTTGGAATTACTCAATTTCGTGTAGATCGCGAGAAAAGAGACGAGTCAACTTTCTAGCAAAAGTGAGTGACATATGTGTAAAATGGACCACCCAATCCAATATCCTGTGTATTGTACAAAGACCCCTTCGTCAATTAGCCAAATCCTGTGTTCTATCTCCCTATGTTCTTTGGAGAGATTTTTTTTTGTCTTCACATTCGCTCTAGCTGTAGATGCATGTCGAGCGCTCGAGCTTTCCGTGCCTTGTTTTCTTCGGTAGTTACATGCCTTTGGACTTGATAGCTGTATATCATAAACCTTTTTCATATTAAGTGGAACTGAAGTATCAGATATCAAGATATTAAGAGGCATAAATAATATAGTTCACGGCTTTTCACCTTATTTCCCCGACTCTCGACGAGATATGTGCTAGCTACCTGTCTTGTGTCCGTAAAAACCCCCGTGTGTTGATAAGGAAAATTCGGAGCTTGTGTGCAAGATCATGATAATCTCTCATTATATTTTTAGAACGATTTAAATGGCTAATATTTGAATATCTTAAAAGTTTTATAATTCATATATTCGAGCATGTCTGTTCAATTGAAATATGCTTTATATTTATAGAAACTCGGTGTGTGTTCAGATTTGTGAATGAAGAAAAAAAAACTTAAAGAAAAAAATATCGGTTCACCATGTGTACATACATCGGTTATTTTATCACACATTCAAAATCTACACAGTGGTTTAGTCATTGTAAAAACATCGCCCCAAACGCTCAAGATGTGAAGAAAATTCCATGCAACCTCGGTCTGTGCTCAATCACTTCATTTCATTCTGTTAACTATCTTTTAGCAAACCTTGATGAGGTTTTACAATTTTCCATCTGGAGTCACGCTCAATACATCAATGCAAACCCCAAACGTGTTTAGATTTTGACATTTTTTCATCCTTAACCCCCCCCCCCCCCCTTCCTCATTTAAAGGAGAGAGAGAGAGAGAGAGAGAGAGAGAGAGAGAGAGAGAGAGAGAGAGAGAGAGAGAGAGAGAGGGGTTGTATTTTAAAACACAGAGACATTGCACATGTTCCTGAGATGTATCGCTAAATGCAAGTATTCTTTGGTAGGGATTGTAATTTTCAAGTATATTCTGAAGTTTCTTTATACAAGAGCCAATTTGATAAAAAAAAAAAAAAAAAAACTCTACCACGGTCACCTGATTCAGTTGGAGGAAAAATATTCTATCGAATTGGGTTTAGAACTACACAAATCTTTCTTTAAATTTATATAGTTTTATCTGTATTAAGAATATGTTAATTTATTATGCAATATGCTATACACATGTCAACATGAATTTAATACATTCTTCTTCATTCAATTCACTAACTTTGAATTTGTGTGAATGCACTCACTAGATTTGGTTCCTTCTTGTAATATACATCGTATTAGATGATTTATAACTTCAACAATTTACACGTTTACACTAATTTTTATAACTCTGTACTTTACAAACTTGTGATAAATTGATTTTGTCGAAACTATTAACAAATTCATATTTCAAGAAAGGGAAACAACTCTTGAGTGCATCGTTTCATATTCAAGGTTCGATGATTTTTTTATTGCATTTCTAGGTAAAAAGAAAAAAAATCGACTAGAAGATGGGACATGTTCTTGGTTTATATACCTATTAATTAATGAACTTAATAATATCTTTTCTGTTTTTCTTTGTGTGTTTCAGCCTGTAATTGTAATCTCCACGCTCGTCGTTGTCGTTTTAACGAGGGTTTGTACACCCTCTCTGGAAAAACCAGCGGCGGGGTGTGCATAAAATGCCGAGATAATACGGCTGGTCGAAACTGCCATTACTGTCGTCAAGGCTATTTCAGGGACCTCGTGAAGCCGATGACGCACCTGAACGCGTGTAAAGGTAAGATATCCCTGCGCCAAGCCATCCTAACCTTTGTGTAATGTTTTTATTTTGCAGCGTGTAATTGTAATTTGCATGCACGGCGATGTCACTTCAACAGAGAGTTGTACCTGCTCTCTGGCCAAACGAGTGGAGGAGTTTGCCTCCGTTGCAAACACAACACGGCTGGGCGATTTTGTCACTATTGTCGGGAGGGCTTCTACCGCGACCCGACCAAAACTCTTACTGATCGGCGGGCATGTAAAGGTATGGGGTACTACTCCTCCAGCGCACAACCGTAGTCTGTAAAGCAACACTCCAACAGCACCTGCACTCTTCCTAATGTAGAGGCTCAATCGGACTAACGAAAAACAAACAAACCAAAAAAAAAAAATGATATAAAAGAGAATTTCACTTCGAACACGTTCCAGAGAGAACACTTACCGTTTGAACCTCTCTGCACTCTTTTTTCTCTGTCTGTCTTTTCTACTGGTGCCGGTATTGTTATTTTTCTGTTATTGCTTCTTCTCTTGATATATTTTTTTTTACGTTAGAAAAGTACTGCTTTTGCCATGGAGTTACAAACTTTGAGCAATTGCTTGTCTTTCAACCTGTCAGTCATCCATGATATGCAACAAGTTTTCAACACAACAACGAAATGTAAAATACACTTTTCCATAGTTTAGTTTATAGTAATCGCTCAATGTTTGCCACTTTTTAAAATCTATTTCATAATAAACACGTCTGATAACTGCATGATATCGTCTCCGTTCATTCTACATTTATTTTTCAAAACAATTTTGACCTGAAAACGTGTAACATATCAGATATATCATTCAACATCTGTAACACCCAATTCGCACGCAAGTTGGAATTTGATCTGTGTACATAATCTAATCCTCAAGACTTTCTTATGTTAGAGGGCATGCGAGATGACACAGATTTCTATTACACATCACTGGTGCCTATAGCTAAATCACTGCTTTTACAAACACATATTAATATCATACACATCATGTTGTATACCCTTTTAAATTACATATATAAGTATACAAATATACTGTCGTTAACGAACCAATATACCAGAAGCGTATAAAAGTGTATACATCTTTACTAATAGAAGTAACTTGTTTTTCTCTAAACCCTAGGTTGTTTTTCAAATCAACAGAAAATACGACCATATTGCTAACAAAGAATTAATTCAAATGTTAAAAAAAAATTAATGAGGTTTTTTTTTTTTAAAAGACGTGTTGTTCATAAAATGTTTCGAGATATTTTGCGACAGATGTTCATGATTAGGTTTTGTATTAGTAGCGTTGTTCACTGCAATATTAATGCGCCATTTTCTTGTTCCTCCACATGTTAAAGTGAGGCATCGGTTAGCGGGCGGCGAATGCCAGGTGTTTAATGCTGATCCATAGACATAGATCACTAGTTATAATGAATTTACAAAGTAGATATTAAAGAATTATATGATTTTCATCCCTGGAGTAATTAGTTACACGTTGCTGGAAGTTTCTTGAAACTTTCCGGTAATATGTTCAACC
The DNA here is from genome assembly GCA_033439105.1 of Magallana nippona. Lineage (NCBI taxonomy): Eukaryota > Metazoa > Mollusca > Bivalvia > Ostreida > Ostreidae > Magallana > Magallana nippona. The sequence continues at coordinate 31,095,301 of CM065925.1, read as the reverse complement.
CTGACGTGAAATCAGTGCGCAATTATCTCTTTTTTTTATAATGCGAAAAGGTTTCCCTTTTACTTAGTATAGGAATTTGTAATATTTTCCCTGAAGATTTTAAAGTATTGGATGCTTTTACGAACGGAACAAAAAGATATCATATCTATTTTTCTTACCCCTGAGGCATAAAATAATGTCGGCGTTTAATGGTTTTTTTTTTCAATTCGTGACATATGCGTTTTTATGTTCTATTTGACTAAAACTATCAGAACAATCAACAATTAATTCTTTTTATCGGGTAATGCTATCTGTGTATAGTCGAGAGGATTTACCGATGAACATATATATCTTTTCAACGTCTATCAATCGTTTTCTATGAAAAAAAGAAGAAGAAGATATATGGATACATGCTTGACAATGCTTCCAGTTATTTTCCAATTTATCTGAAGATGTTTTGAATGATTTTCAAATTTCCTCAAAATTGTGGTTAAGATTCAGCTGAAGCAATGTCTGCATTATTCATGGAGTTCGTTCCGAAAGAAGACTGAATCCTTTTTTTTCTAACCAAAGGTGATCTGTGGATTTGGGTCCTTTTATTAATAGCTCATTACGACAAAGAGGGTCTTTAAAACGTCTTTAATGTCCCTGGGTATAAGGACATCGCCATTTTGATTTTTCTTTCATCCTCCGGAGTCCTATTCTGGCAACGTAGATTGGAGTACGGTCAGCCTTCTTTAATAATGATGATTTAAAGCCAATAAAATTTGCAATTGGTCGAGCCTATGGAAATCCTAAACCTTAAATCTGAATAAAGTTTACGTTTGTGTAAAACAACGATGAGAAAATAAGGAGAGTATTTTTTCCCTGGCAATTTTTCAACAAGGTATACACATTTCACATTATTCCCCCCACACTTGAATATTTAGTAATTCGCTTTCTTTTGCAGTTTTGTGGATAGAGCACTTAAATCCTCTCACCTTCTCGATTAATTTGTTAATATTAATACCGTCTTTGTAAAATTATACCCCAATTTCATTTCATTTCGGATTCGTAGAGGGTTTTTTTTTCTTCTTTCGCTCAGTGAAAGCAAAGGAAAGTAAATATACTCATTGTATAATTGGTTCTATGAGAGGAAAGCGTACCAGATCTTCTCAATGAGATACATTGTAATTTCCAGTCGTTTAATTCTATCCCACCTCCAGGTGAAAACAGCCTCGCTGAACAATCTGTTTCCGGAAAAGTGTAATCTACACACAAATCAACTATCAGAATGTGGGGGACAGGTATTCAGATGGAGATGATTGCTTCGAAATTGTTCCCATCGTCAAAAATAGAAACCCAAGGGAACCAAAATGGATATATAGTACATGTAATTCTGTAACGTTAAGCATAAGCACAAGGCAATTTTCAGATCTGGAATCCTTGATATATACTGCCCTGACGAGCTACATGAATACATTGTTAACGAATGAAAATTGTGCATTTTTATTGACGGAAATAATGCTCTGTAACATTGTATTTATAATTTCTTAGATTATTTCTTTGCTTGCTTATTGAAATGTCATTAATATTTGGTGTATACAATAGTAACCTTATGAAAGTACCTTTACTAATCATATTTCATGTACATTCATGAAGGATATCAATATTCGAAATCTTGATTAAAATCTTGTTTTAATCTATTTGATTATATTGAAAGTTTGTTCAACTGTTTACAAATGTATAAATTAATTTAAACACGTGCATTTGAGTTGTCTCAAACTACTTGTAATGCATTCAATGAAAAATCCTGTATTCTCATGTATTCTGCAGCCTGCAAATGCCACCCCGTAGGAGCTCTTGGAAGAATCTGTAACCAAACAACTGGTCAATGCCCTTGCAAAGATGGCGTCATTGGAAGAACTTGCAACCGTTGCCATAGTGACTACGACCAAACAGCCTCATTAATACAGCCTTGCATTAGTAAGTATTTACATCCACCATTTCTCTCCTTTGTTTTTCTAGATATGATTTTTTGATTTTTTGAAAGAAGATTTTTGTCTGTGACATCTAGACTTTCTATATATATATTATATATTATACTCATTGTAAATCTTCCTTTGGTTTGAAGTTGGCTTTCGCGTCACATAATGAAAAACTTTACTTGTACTTTAGTTTTTGTGTTGATGGTAAAAATTGTCAAGTCTCCTCGAGTTTTCTGTCATGAATATACATATTTTGTTTTGTTTTTTTTTGTATTTCATGGTTTAAAATATATTTGACTTGTTTATTTGGGATTAACTACCATCATTAACTTTTAAAAAATTGATTAATTTTAATCATTAAGGAACGCTCCTAATTGAATTTCTTTGTATGTAACCTCTGTGGTTGTGATTTAACTTTTCATGTATTTACGTCTTATATCAAAGATCATGATCGAATTATCTTTACAGACCAACCATTTGTCAGTATATCGTTTCAAAGTGACAAAAGAAGAAATCTCGATCATATTATTTTCGTTTTCAGTTGCCACGACGACAGCACCACCATTTATAAATACTACCACAGACGGCGCTACAACTAGTTAGTGATTCAGACATTTTGCGCATGCGTAGTCAAGACACTTCTTTTGACATCTGGCTAAATACTTTTTCTCACGATAAATTGCTTTCAAAAATGTAAAATACGCACTGGAAATAATATGTCGGGGCTTCCTTCATTCTCAATCTGGCATGACTAGAGTAGTAAGATATGGGTAATTAATGAGTAGGCAGATATGTCTGTAGAATATCGTATAATGGCGTAAGGCAAGACTACATAAGCATGACCAGAATCCATTAGTATGCTCCATTTTCTGGAGATGGATAAACAGCACGTTCTAAGGCACTGATATGTGGTGTTTTTTTATGTATGAAGCAAACGGGTGTGGTTAGTGAGCAACACGGCATGTTCTTGCAAATTTTCAACACATGAAAAAAAAATCATTAATCCCTCTCTCTCTCTCTCTCTGTCACAACGAAACAAAATTAATCTCTGCATGTCAATTTCACATTTGTTCTGATTGGTGCTCGTCCTCATGTAGATTCTTCCCCCTTTTTTTCTTTGGGCTACTTCCGGTTGAATCTTTTTTTCTCTTTGAAATATTATAAAAGAACAGCTTCCATTTGTAAGCGAACATCCAGTGTCTTAGATTCAACATAGGACTTGTATTTTGCACTGCGTAATGGCAATTTGTGTATCAAATATTCTTCATCTGTGTGCATTATCGATACAGTGTATTGCAAGGGAAAAAAATCCGGCAAAATCGGCTTGCTTCTTGGCTACTGTGCTTCGTGTTCAATGTCGTATTCGATTTGTTTTCTGTAGAATGTTTTAATTTATTTTTGCAGAGTTTTGTAACAGAAAAATATCATTTTAATATTATATTTTTAAAAAAAATTACAAATATGACTTTTAAATATATTCTTGAAGAAAGACAATGTACGATTTCTGATGCAAATTCTCTCCCAAAGTTTGTGCCATGTGTTCATAGATTGAAAATCCGTTTCCCGACTGAGGGTCTCTAATCGTTTTTCCTACTCCCAACACTCGAAAAACAAATTGCCACACGTTTAATTCCGTTTTGGAGAGGTTTTTAACAGCTGAAGCAACTAACACTCCATAGAATTCTGAGTGTGTTTGGGATGATAACGTGAATTTCACAAACAGATTTTGTTAGATTCAAGACCAATCTTTGATAATGCCAATAATCTATGGCCTGACGTGTAAATGAATAATCCAAATAAATGAAGATGTGAAAATTATACTTGGTATATCTTTTATTAAATCATAATAGCGCCATGATGTTTGTTGTATTACATATACCAAATATTTAAAGATTTTTTGATTTTTGATTTTTTCAGAACGACCAATTACACCACCGCCAGTAAAAAGTAAGTCAAAATTTTTAATCATATTTCATGTTTTTATCATGTTACAAGAAACAAAGAAATATATCATGACGTATATAATTATCATAAAATGTATATATAATAAAATTACCATGTACTGGTATAGTATCGGGGTTTGATCACGTGCTTTCGTTACACTACCTTTAATTCTAATTATTTTAGCCATTGAATTTTTTATTTTCGAATTTATACGAATTCCATGGCATGCTTGGTTGTTCCGGAAATCGGATAGGTTGTTTTGAAAAATCATAATTAGTCTCCACATCCGACCATACACCCACCTGCTCTTCAATTAACCAAACAGTTTCCTATCAGCATTTCTAAACGACGTGTCTACTATCTTTTTAAATGTTTGTTTTGCATCATATTATATAATGATTTTTTTTTGCTTCACTTTTCTATTACACTTAGTAACACCGTTAAATTAATGAATATGTCTACACTACTGATAACAATCGCATGAGAGAGAGGATTTGCTAGAATGCTTTTCAATGACATTTTGGCAAATTTCTTTTACCAAACCAAACTTTCAACAAACACTATGCTAAATGGGTGTATTAATTTAAAAATTATGTTACTGAAATTCTATATCATCAGATGCGGCGGGATTAATTTTACGACATTATAACAGAAAAGGGTTATGAAATCAGAGAGAAGTCTGTCTCATCGGTTCTGTGTAATTTGATAGAATATAGCTTGAACATGATGTTAAGATCTATAGTTCAACCCCACAAGCAATGACTACAATCGATCTACATAACGAAGTCCTTCAATGGTTCCTTTAAAATGTAATAAATTTTCAAGATGCGGTTTAAATTTTCAAAACCAATGACACGATTCTTGCTGATTGTAAATCCACATAAAAGAAAATCTCCTTTGTTGCGTATTTTTAATTTGAGATTTGTGCATCCCCCGGAATATTAAAGTCCACCTGATTGGGTTTTATGTCTGTCTTCTAATACAAAAACGAAGTCATAATATCCGGTGTCGTCTGCCAACGACTTCCGATCAGCCGCAAGCCTTGCAGCATCATTTATATCGAAGTACAAATTGCAAAGCGACACGTGCAGATTTACCTAGTTGACCGTATATTTAGACATACAATGTAACATCAAAGACCCATATTCGCCTACAAATTTTAACTATTTGACCCTATTTTGAACAGTGATCAAAGTATTGCGTACTTTACTTAAACATTATAACCAATGTGCTTTATACATGTATGATGCATAGAAATGTTCATATTTTGATTTTTTCTACACTTTTGTATGAAATTCAGCAAATTTTGACATAAAGATGTTTGATTTTTCAGATTGTACACCAAAATGCAAAAAGAAGCAGCGAAGACTAAACCTCCGAAAATTCTGTCGAAGAAATTATGGTATGTGAGATAAGTAATTTAATTGTATCTGTTCAAACTAATCCATCAATGTCATTTTGAGGTAAATTCTGGAGTGAGGAAAAATCGGACGAACTTTACCGTAGGCAAAACGCAAAAGTTTTCAATATCGTTATCTTGGTTTTTTCTATTTTAGCAATCCAGGCCAATATTTTGTCCCGCAAGACGGAGGGAGAGTGGATGAAGTATACTATAAACGTCATCAGTATATACAAACGCAGTTCCCATCAGAAGCGGGGTGAAACATTCCTCTGGGTTCCCAAACGCGATGTGAAATGTAAATGTCCGAAACTGCGGCTACGCAGACGATATTTCCTCGTCGGTCGTCTGCGCAGCACCTACGGAAAGCCCGGATATATTGCAGATAATAGTACAGTTGTGATTAGACACCGCGACCGGTGGCACAAGAGAATAAAATTATTCATGAGGAAAGAAAGAAGAGGAAAGTGTAATAGTTCCAATCGTAGGAAAAGAACATAGTGACTTTTCACGATTTTCATCGAAATGGTTGTGAATAGAAAAATAAAACCAAACCAAAGATTTTTTTTATTGAACAAGAGTAGAGTACTTGGTTGGGTGCTGCAATCAAAGAAACAATGAGAATGAATATCCTTTCCACTAATCGTCAATTGCATTTAGATAAAAAGACATGCAGTGGTCTTTCGGAGAGGATGTCCGGCACATGTGATAATGCCAAACACACACAAACATCTCCCAAAGAAAGCCACGCGTGATCAGGCGAAATCACTTGAGATCTGGCGAACTCACGTAAGATCTGCCGAAAATACGTATAGTGTGAATTGAATATCAAAGAGACAGAATTTTTAAAATAAAAATCTGCCTTTGAATTCACGAGAATCCCAGCAACGGGTCTCTTTCAAATGTTGGCTGAACTTGTTCATACAGACACGACAAATTGGTGACTCTCGAAGAACGGCAAGTTATATCACAGGAGGTGGTTGCAAACCGAATGCATTTTGTGGATTTATCAAAGTTGTATATTTTGCCAAAGTCGTTAAATTTCACTTGTTGTACAGTTTTTTTTTATTTTATTACACTGTCTGGTAATTATCGATGGATAAACATGTTTCAAATGATGGTATACCGAATGTTCTGTGCAGGATTTCTAAGAATTTTCATTTTTGGTATCTGTTATCAAAAGAGCGAGATGACGCACAATCCAGGTTTTTTTTCTCTTACGTGGTTCTCTTTATATTTCATCTGCAATATTGATGGTGAAATTGCATTAACCATGAAATATGACTACAATTATTATCAAGCAAAAAATTAATAGTGTGCTGGAACAAGGCTTGTTGTAAATATTATTATGTTGTGGTGTCCATTTCATGACAGAGTTGCAGATTTTAACTGCAATTTAGATGAAATGAAATACTCCTTGTGGTCAGTAAAGTGGTCAAATGACGTCATCCGATGTATTTATTTATATTCGTTACTTATCTGTTGTAATTATTGTTCTCATTACCTGTAATTGAATGTATTTTAATTAAGATGCTATTATTACTACCCGTCATTTCTTGAATGAATCTTCAACACATGAACCAAAATAAATTTCATTTAATATTGTTATCGTTCTGGTGGTTCTGTGTGGTTATGAATGAGTGTCTATTCTTGGAGGTTGTTACTCACATTAAGACTGCGGTCTAAACATGGAACTGGCTAATAATGCGGTTATCACACAAAAAACAAACAAATATAATTATTTTACTGGTAACTTCATCTGATAAACGCCCCATTATATGCACGAAAATGAAAAAAGGATCGGTCTGATGCTTTCCCCCAAAATTCTGAAATGCGTTGATCTATCTTCCTGAAATTCCAATTGTGAAAAAAAAGTACAACATACGATTTTATCGACCTAATAGCGAATTCAATTCAGTTCTAGGAATTTAAGAGGTTTACACTTCAAGAAAGTCTATGTTTCAAGTTTTATCATATTGATATCTAAATGAATTTTTTTTGGGATTACCGATTTTTTTAAGGAAAGAAAGCATGCGTATGATATCTGGTAACAAGGACAGAAACCTGGTTTTGACAGGTATGAAGCATTTTATCTTTTTCTGATTTTCGTTGCGTTTGGTCTTGTAATACTGGCATGTACTGAACAAGACATCTCCAACACTTAGAAGATTAACATTATGGATGTAAGGTCCAAATACAACTGCAAAGGAAGACACCTGGGGTGCGTTCGAATAGCCGTTTAGGTCTTCTTATCACCGACCACATGGAACGCACCCGTTTGATCTACAGTTGAATATTTATCACTACAAAAAAATCATGAATGAAAAACTTTTATATTTTCAGGGCATGGAAGATTAACCCAATGTTTGTTAGAAGTATAATCTACCTACACACTGCAGTACATGTAAATACTCAACAACGTGTGACATGTCATGCGGTCTTGAGCTTATGTCTTTTTTTTCTTCAAAAGTTCGTCATAAAAAAGTGTTATTTTAGGAATTCTTATAGATTATAACCGTGAAAAAGAAAATGCACACGTTGTACTTTCAACTTTACATGGAGATAACATTCATCATGTTACATTGTATTTGGAAGAGAAAACCAACATGTTTTCAGGTGTTTTTAAAATCTTGTTTTCGACTTCTCGCCTTCGGTCGGTTGACGTTTTCATAATTTATGTGATATTGTAATCGGATACTCAGAAAATCCACCTTTAAAAATAATATAAATGAGATAAAATGCCCAGACACCCCAGCTACCTGAATTCGCCGATAAGTATCAAATACATAACAAATTGTATTTAATAATTTGATGTACGAGATTTTATTCAACAATGCCTTTGTAAATTGAAACTTTTCAACCCAACGAGCACTTAAAAAAATATTTTGACGCTGATAAAATCACTTTTCGAAAATTCATATTCATAATTATATGTATTTAAAAAGTGATAGTAAATTCAGTAAACAAACCTCGATATATATCATGTGCGTGTCGTAATAAACCACCCCCTTTCCAGCAAGAGGAAATATATCCGAGATAACCTCGGAGGGTGAGGGTTTATAGGAAGGGTCAGACTTATTCATTCCGGACTTTCAGGTTATTAGCCGTGCCGTCAAATTGATACTTAGATAATAATAGATTGTTGTTTTCAATAATTGCGATTTTAATGAATTCAACGAAAGTTTCAATTTTTAAAAGCGCTGAAAGTCGTTTAATTAGGAAAATAATGTAACTCAATATTATAAGCCAGATTCCAAACTGCATCGTTGTTCTTACAACTCTTTCTTATTAAAAGGGCTTCTGGAACAAAATAAATATTCTTTAAGAGTTCTTGACGTATATATGTTTCAGGGATAATAACAAGTCTTTCTGTAAGACAAATGATTGCGATTTTTTTTTTTGTATTCTCTGGAGCGAGAGTCTATATATTTATATGATATGAAAATAAATACCGGTAGCCAATTGACAGAACAATGATGGCCGTTCCGCTTCATTCAAAGGGCATTGGCCTCCTGCTTTCACATCTGTGCTATGTCTCTCTTAAATGCTGGCAAACGCTTTTCTTTTTTTTTTAAATTTCAGAACAAAACATTTAGATGTTGAGTATAGACAAAACTGCAAAATATTAGAACAGTTCGCTAAACAAAAAGAGAGATATGAAGCTCACATAAATGAGTTTTGGGATCATCAAAATTTCAGTACTGACATCATTGTAGTACAGTAGTTCCATATTAATTTAGAACACTTTCTCTCTAAAAAAAATATCTTCCGAATGAATACAAAGCATCGGCAATATATGAAAAAACAACTTACATATACTTACGAAATGTTATACATGCAAATAAATGTACATGTATATGTGTTTAAGATCGATCGCTGTAGCGTTTCTAATACTTGAAATTAAGGATCTATATTTTATCAATTTTAAAAAAAAAATGTAATTATCATTAACGGACTTTTTAAACAGATCTCTTGTCATTTAGATGATAAGTGCCTAGCTTCAAGTATGATTTTTTCGAAACAAATCTAGCTACATGTATGAATTATATTTATGTTTTAAATTCAAATTAGCACGTGTATTTAGAAATTTATTATCTAGGAAAGTTTCATGCATATAGCATAATACATAATTTATGTTCCCTTTCAAGTTTTAATTAAAAAATAATCAATACTTGTAAGTTTAATGGCCATTTATACATTAATGAAATATGTGTTTCTGTCATTTTTTTTCCGGATTCAACAAAGCATACACTAATTTTACCACGCATCGAACATTGGTGAAATAGAAATATTCAAATAAATTGAAGTTTATTTGCAATGAAATAAAAACAAATAAAAAGGATAAAGATCATTTTTTCAACAAAAATTGATATTGATATGGTTTGAAATTAAATTGAAAAGAAAAAAGAAAACAAGGAATATCATTGCATAAATGATAGGATTTTGCAAAGAAGGATTATGAAACCTTATTTTGCATTGACTTTGAGAAAAATAATAAATAAAGGTGTCCATTTCTTGGTTCACTTCAACACAGAGCACGTTCCATTTTAACCCAAGAAAAAAATATACAAATTTTTTTATGAAGTACTGATGTATGCATAAATAAATTTTACTAATAGTCTTGCTTAAACGGGGAAAATACAATCATGCAAATCAATTGCCAATGACTTTATCATGGTTTTTATTAATCATATAATAAAAATACGTGAATTGATAACAATTATAACATACACTGAAAATAATGTTTTATTTTATTTTTGCAGCAATTACCAATTATTAATTAAACCATTTTAAACACACACCGTTTCACAAACTGTGCGCAACTTTTCGTGTGCAATAAATATACCGGTTTTTGTATGGATGGAACTGTAGCTCTGCGGTCCGTTAACCCGAATTTCCCATAGAGCTACAGTTCTGCAGCTAATAAAAACTAAAATTAAGGGTCGTTGACGAATTAGTATTATGTTGGATCCTAGACGTATAAGTACATGTAGCAATTTCGTACTCTTTAACAAGATCACATATAAATGGATAAACGGATAGTCGATAAATACTTACATGACCCCCCCCCCCCCCCCACCCCCTTCTGAAAGTCAACGGATAAGGTAGTAGGACATTTTGATTCTAAACAAGTGTGTAATGTGTTCTGTGCTATATTTCTGCTTTGTGTTCAATTTACATCCAAGCCGACACATTTTGTGGCGCTTTTTCCATGTCTTGTTACATCCTTGTTCTAATGCTAAATGTCACAGTGTCAGAAATGATAAAACTAATGCAATTGGCAAGGTTTATCCCGGCATCTAGAGAAGAAAATATCGTCGAAAGCTTTTAGATTATCTCAGTAAACGAGCAAAAAGACACAAACCGACAGTCTCTTAGACAATCGTCTGATGTAAAAAAGAAAACGAAAGTTCAGTGCACTTTTTGCAAACAAACAGGTTTGGTATAGAATATCATTGCGCAACCCGGTCTAGACGCAACCTTTTCAATTAATACTCTGCTGATTCATTTATAAATTGATTCAAAACAAACCACCAAATTACCTGGAACAAAAAACCTTAAACCATCGACGAGATATGTACTCACCATTTGTGTAAGAGTTAGCACTGATTCGGGGATTTCAAATGAATTCGATTTGCAGTATTGGCGAGTCGTTTGCATAGGAAATCTATATGTATAAACAACGCCTCTAATGATTGTCTGAAGTATTTGTTCATAACTTGCCTGCAATTAGCCTACCCCGCCACTACAAAAAACTCAATTACGCAAGTGTTGACAATCGAATACTCTTGTAGCCTTGCACGTTAAACGGATTTATCTGCAAAGCCTCTCTTTACAGTTGGTATAATGCGCAAAAGAAAATTAAGCCGTCTTTGAGAGAGAGAGAGAGAGAGAGAGAGAGAGAGAGAGAGAGATCATAGAGTCCTAGATTTTCATTATTTTGTTGTCGTTCAAATCTAATTTAGATATGAGTGTCTCATCAGTTACATACCGATCCGAGGTACATATATACATTGCCTATCTACAAATGTTTGTGTACATGTTAACTACAAGTGTTTATGTAGGCACATGTACACTGTACCACAGATACTGTGGTTCCATCACTATTGGTTAAATAACGATTGTCGTGAATTTCGTAGTTAAGTACTTAAATTAGATCAATGTAATTAAATGTTTATTGAAATGCAATTAATAAGTCCAATGTTTCTGATAACACATTGTATTTATAAGATCATTGTCCACGAATTGATGTATCCTTTCATTAAATCCATGAAAATTAAAGCCCATGAATATTAGAATAAAAACCACAGTAGTACGCGCTAGTATTTGTACTCTTCACGTTATCGTCCCTATTTTATTATTTCTACTATAATACAGCACATACATTGTAAACACTTGTAAGTACATGTACTGTGTGAAGACACATGCATTTCTAATACATTTTTAAATTGTGCATTGTACGTAAATTGTTCTTAATTACGACACGTATTATGTATGTGAGCCTAGAATTAAGCTTTTGTACTAGGTGAAATGAAAATCATTTCGCAAGCAAGTTTACACAACTTCTGGGTAAAATGATGAAGAATTTTAAATCATGTCAATTTGTATAAACGATCTGACATCATTTTTACAATATGCAGCAACATGACAGTACACATAATACGCATAGATACTGTTTCAGTTACTTACAAAACTCTTTGATTCTAAAGTTTACCAAATGTGTATGGGTTCCAAAACTATCCTTGAAGTTAGTTAAGCACCTGGAATTATTTTTCTTCAAACAGTACGAGATGAATGGCTTGAATTGAAGTAAATTTAAGGTTGAAAATTACATTCAGTCGAAAAGATAGGGAAAACGTTCAACAGACTTGGTTCTATTTTTCAGAAATGACTGTCATTTAGTTTTGTAATAAAGGAAACGAAAAGACTCTATGGGTGAAAATTACCATCACATACCTTTCTTTGATAACATTTAAAGCATTTTCAAATCAAAATGTTCTATTGTGGAATACATCTCATTTTAAAGCAATTGATGAACGTCATCTCCTTAAGTATTCTGGATTTCAAAGATGTTCTAACTTGATAACTATCCTTCACACGAAGGGATATAATAAGTTCTACCGTATTACACTTACAACTCTCAAAATAATCCAATTTCAAATGCTGTTACACGACTGAGAGATTTTGCCTCTTGTCTTCCTATATTAATATTATTTGTCCTAACCGGAAGTTGAAATCATAGAGGGCGATTCGATGATGGCCTCAGTTTTTCTAAAGGATAGAAAACTTTGAAAGACTTAAAAACTTAATGATATATTGTGGTTAATTCTTTGTGTGGGGTGCTATATTTCTACATTTATATCTATATTTTTGTCTTATTTAGATCGCTCTGACAAATATTCTCTTTTAATGTTATTTCCGGGTATATATATATATAGAGTGAACGATATTGTTTGCGTAGGTTGAACAAATGGCATCTATCTAAATGCGTATCTTCGCATTTTCGTGATCTGTAATGTTTCATTCACGCCATTTCAAAAGAATAACTGGGCTATATGATAATCCTTTCCTGTTATAAGATTAGTATAATGGTATATTAATCCGATAAGTGTAATAAATGAAAAACGGTATAGCATTTACAGTGAGTTTTCATATTTCCGGTAAAACTTTTGAAGAGATTGGCTTTCGTATTAAACTATATGATACCAGTATTTCATAATAAAGAATATTGGAAGGACATAATAATACAATGTTGGTTTTACCCCGATCGTTACAATTTAAAAGTATTTCAAAGGTAACTTTAGAAGGTATCGCCAATTTTCTTGTTAATATTTAGTTTTTAAAAATGTGCCTTTAAGAAAATAGGGAACACCGTAAGTTGTTAATATAAATGAAATATTATAATAATTATAAATTCATTACTATGTGTTCTTTGTCATAGAGGCTAATATACTATTTGTTTTCGGCACATACGACAGAAGTCAATTATTTGGTGTAAATAACCCATAATGTATCTACAGTAAATGCAAAACTTCGGAAGTGTTTCTTACAAATTACCTCTTCAGAGGCACTTAAGAAAAGGCAATATTCAGAGACCACTTTACCTGCCCCGAGGGGATTCCTCAGATCTTTCTTTGTGATAAATAATTGCAGAAACACGCAAAATATGTCAATCCCGAGGAGTCGTGAATTTTCCCGAAATAAAGACATATTCCTAAAAATAAATCGTGAGTAAAATTAGGAACGGGAACGAGTTTTAATAGCATAACGAGAGACCCTACCCTGAGTAAAACAATATTCTCTGATACTTACGGAGGGTTCGTACAAAGCAACAAAAGTGTTTGTCAATTAAGTCTTCACTGGATGTAAGTAAGATAATGGTAGACATTTCCACGATTTCGAAAGTCTTTGAATTAGAAACATGTGATCTATCATTCTTCCCGCCAGGGGTCTGTTTTAGTGCGAAGTTCTAATTTACTTGTTGTCCGTTGACTTCCACTTACATATTCATACAGTCATGAACGCAATTTCACGAACGAATCCTCGTCTCTGTCAAGGGAGAATAGGTATCTTGAGTGTAAAAACAATAAACGCCGTTTTGTATTAAAACAAACAAACAAACAGATAGATAAGTATTACTTCTTCTTAGCTGATTCATGTTTTACGTTTGGTGTCCATATATATATAGAAACAAAATCAGTATGCTAAACACGTTGATATAATTCCTGTATGATGAACTATCACCATTACCTAATTGCCTCCGTGATATGCCTGTTTGGGCAAAAAAAAATCAAAACCAAAAAATGATGAGACATAATCTTTAATCATAATGACTGAAAAATTATACATGTACATACATATTTTATATGAAATGTGTGAAACTAAAAATTAGCAGGTGTTACGTTTAAGAGGTTGAATCCCACCCGTAAGTGACGTCGTGTTTACTATATAGAGGCTAAGATCAAGTATAGTAAATCTGTAAGTTGTCAACGAAGGTCTATCATTAGAGGGTATTCCGAGTGACACGGCCTATCATTATAGGGCATTCTGGGTAACATAAGATGACTGCATCACGCGAATATACCCGGAATTGTTCTCGGAGGCTAACATGTCGACCAGAATTAAAGGGTTCAGATCAGAGTTTGTGATTCCAGGATTTGTGGGAAATCTGGAAAATAAAGGAATTTTTATCTTATTTCGAGCAATTACACGTATCGGTAGTCTAAAAAAAACAATACACCATACCACAGACGTCAATAGTAATGTAGTTGATCCGCTTCACATGTTACTCATATCAGATCCAAACCATTGCATAAAAATATATAAACGATTCAGATATTATTTTTGCAGGTTACATATATATTTTGCATTTGGCACAGTAACCTAGTTTAGCGAATCAATGTTCTAAATGTTCTTATATTGGAACTGCTGACAGATGAATTTTTGTGGCATTCCTCTACTGCAAGAGGAGCATGTGTGTTTGCCGTTACGCATGGCTGACAAACAGACAAACATGCAGACGACTGAAAAAATATTAAGAATCGTGAAGTGAATAACATCTGTGATTACTTGTCGAAAGTTTACACTGAAAATATCATAAAATGCGTTGTATATACAGTATATCTTCAAAGATAATTTATTGTTGAAAGATATGAAATAAATAATCTGTTATGTACACAGTATTGAGAGTTCAATTTGTTGTATATGAGTGGCCTCCCATTAATTTGTAACTTGTTAGTATATTTCATAATTTTCAAATAAATGACATTTATGGAAATTACACTTCTGTTCAGTTTTTTTTTTAATTTTTGGAGCTAAAACGAGCTTCATTGAAGGCAGTCGTTTACGAGGTCGAATAAGTTTTACTTAAATAATAGTAAATTGTTATATCGTAATAGCATGTCAATGAGTATAAAATCATGGAAGATTAAAAAGTTTAAAAACGTACTATTGTCAAATGTATCGTTCTCAAATTAGCGATCCTGCGAATCTGTCAAACGAAAAGTCTTTAAAATTACTTTAAGAGTTTAATCAAACTCTTTTGACTGGTCTCGTGTAAATTAAGCTTGATATCAATTCTATCAATAGAGATCCCCCGCATTCGATGCAATAAATACATCGGGCTCGGTATAGAAATTAGCATGTACCCAGACGTCGGAGACAGGGTAATTACACGTAGTGACTCGACTTTATTCAGCTTCAACTGTATTCTATTACCCAGAAAAAAGTTCAGTCGCGTTCATTTCACATCTATATCATGCAATTAATTTTACATTTCTATTCGATTTGAAAATTTAGCTCCTTTTAGACCAGGTCACTTTGAGTCAAATGACCCTGTCGTCTGCAGCATATGGCAACCAGTTAGTTTCGAAATAAATGGACATTTGCTGGGCAGATGGTGAACGTTTTACAGATACATGAATGACACTGTTTTTGCATATCTTTGTACAACAATTTATTGTCAATATAATGTTGAAAATATCTTAACAAGCTTGCAATTACGACGATTTTAACCAATTCAGGAACATTAAGAAATTCAATTGTGTCTGATTTTTGCTTTGGCCTTTCATACAACTGTTTCAATGATTTTTTGCGATGGATGACAATTTAGGAACATTTTAAATCAATTTGTTTTGAAATGTAAGTAAATGAGAAGAACGCCCATTTGGAAACCAGAGCAGAATTTTCTCCATATTTGGAATCTTAATCTTAGGCCTTCGGGTCACGTGATCTACGCATATTTAAAAAAAATGATATGCGGTTCTGTTTCTTGAGACGACATTGCGCAAACCATCAAGATATTTACTACAGTTTTAAATTTCATTACCTTTTTTCTTATTGCTATCTCGACCGTTGAAAGTCTTATTATATGTTGACACTATCTATCAGGCGTTTTGTCGTGCAGCCAGCCATCTTGTTGCCACCGCGGAAAAGTGGTCTCCACTTTCCACTTTCTTTTGTAGAAGCAATCGTTTCCAGTTTGGTTATGCAGATTGTAAATTTAGACATCAAAAATACATGACGGAGAAATGGAATCTGTGAGATTGTTTTTAACACCCATAAAACGGTATCTAATGTTACTTGAATAATAACATCTTATTTGTACAAAATGTGAGAAGGACTGGATCTCTTTAAAAATCCGTGTTGTTTTACGTGAAAATATTATGCAAACAACAAATTAGATAAATGTTAGACAAGATGTTCTAGAGTTAAGAACATTTTTTTAAAAAAATTGCATAAAAGAAAAATTTAAAGCTTGTCAAACACCGTAACCTCGCCAAAAGATAGTTTAATGTGTTAAAGGCAAATGGCTGTAAAAAAAAAATATATACATGATACTAGTAATCATGCATTCCGAAAGTTTCATTTGTGATATTAAAACTTTCGCTATTTTCATCAATTTCGAAATAATAGAGGAAGCAGGAGCAGCGAGTAATAAGAGAGGGGGCGTTCAAAACTATTTTCAAATCTTGGCTAGCGTGTCATATTATTTTTGAAAAAATAAAATTGACAAATTAAACTTAAGAAACAGAATTGTAGGGCATTTGGACAGCATTTGATTTCTTGTATTGTAATTCATTTGCACTGAGTATCTCCAATCTTTCATAAGGGGTTCCGACAGAACGATGTGATAGCGCGATCAGAGAGAAAAACTATAAGTGTTCTTTTTCTCATTACATCACAAAATATTTTCGCACTGACCTTTTCTGGGAAGATAAATTCATAATCATTTAGCTTTAATGTCACTTTCACAGTCGTCGGCTTGCCTGAAGACTGTAGGGCAGTCGGTGTATTTTCATAACCTTTCTTCATGCGAGAGTTGGCGGTATTTAACATGGATTACGAGTATTGCTTACCACGTATATCATCGTTTTCTTCATAAATTGTATTTTTTTGTGCGTGAGCTGATTTGATA
Source organism: Magallana nippona (assembly GCA_033439105.1). Classification (NCBI taxonomy): domain Eukaryota; kingdom Metazoa; phylum Mollusca; class Bivalvia; order Ostreida; family Ostreidae; genus Magallana; species Magallana nippona. Next base: position 31,078,095 of record CM065925.1, on the reverse strand, counting down.
CAGATCATCATGACATCTCGTTTGCGCGAGAGATAAACGCGATTTCGGAAGACAGTTATGACCCTTCGGAGAGTTCTGTCAAATTGTGATCTGAAGCACTCCTCTAGATTTATCATTATCAGATCCCATGTTACTTTGAAAGCTTCAAATTTGACAGCTAGGAGCATTGATTTATTGTAAAGACTCCACGTATATATTGGCCTCTTTTGCACAGATCATGACATTTATGTTTCACAACTTTTAAAACTTTTATATACCTGCATAAAAATGATGTTTTATAGTTGAGAAAAAGTTTGATAAAGATGTTGAAAGACGTTTTATATTTATCAAGTCTCGGCAGAGGTGCTTTTTTTGAGCCTAAGGATAACTTAAAAGAAGTTACGTAAATACGTATATATTGTTATTATCATTATTATATTATTGTTTATAAATGCAAATGTTTCAAGGACCCTTGATAAGTGAATAAACATATAAATATATATACATTTAAAATTGATTTTCAAGCTCCTCTCTCTCTCTCTCTCTCTCTCTCTCTCTCTCTCTCTCTCTCTCTCTCTCTCTCTCTCTCAATCTTGATTTGAAGCGAGCTGGATTTCTTCAGTTCAAGAATTCTTAATTATTTTTCATTCCGAGGTATGTACTACTTTTCGCGAGCTCTGTACTTGATTTCTCTTCTTTTATGGGCTTTCGCCGAGCTATCCCCTTTGTCATCTTTCGACATGATTATCTCGGATAAATACGTTACATGGGCATCAATGTAGTCCGTGTGAAATCGGATACCGATCAATTAGAAGTTCCATCCAGAAACATTAAAACTTTCCCAATGAAGGTGTCAAAACAAATATGCCAAGGGCTATTGCAAGTGGACTTTTCACACTTTCAAGACCCAATCGAATCGTCTTAATGGAGCCCTTCTTTTGATTTAGTCTGAGCTATTTCGCTTTGGCATTTCTTTTTTCATTTAGAAAATCCCCGAGCCCTCTTGACCTAACTTCGCCACCCCTCGTTTCTGTGTCCAAGCGGATTGACTATTGTGTGGCTTCTCAGTGCTTCTTGTATACAAATGCCATTCAAGACCTTCAGTTCTATTTATATTCGTTTCCCCACTGTTCGTCCTCCGCGTGTTTTTTAATTTGATTTCTTTAGTCTGGTGATTTGAGAATTGTCGAAAAACACCACGATGACCAAACCGCATCTATCTTGGAAACCCCAATATATTTACATGTATTCAATTTATACGCCGACAAGTGATTTTGCTATGAAATTTTACCAATCGGAATTTATGTATGAATTGAAAAAAATTGAAAAAAAAGATTGAAAAAGGTAGAAAAGACGAAAAAATGATCCGCCATTTCCTTCAAAGAATTTTGATCTAAACTAATTATAGTTTTGGTATTTTGTTTATTTCGACATCAAAGACATGTACAACAGAAACAATAATATTGCCTGTTATTATAATGTTCAATTATAGCCCACATATCATACTTAAAGGCCTTCGTCAGAAACATATTCCTGTCATTTAATATATATATTTATCACATGTTTATCTCAATATACGGTGGATATCACTCATGGGATAAATTTTTGATAATCCACTGTGTGTTCTTACGCCACGTGACGTCATAATTAAACATTACGTAGCTTCATGCGGATGATTGACGTAGAGTGAAAAAGTAACAAAACAATTCACTTGAAAAGTGTGGAGTTCTAAATGTGAAGCATTTAATGCTGTTTTGATTTTTTTTTTCATGAATTGATAAAAATATGCTCGAAAATGAAATGTTTGTTTGTTAATCTTTAAGGAACTCTTTTTCCGTGCGTAAAGTTGTTGACGTCTTGTAGTATATGTGTTGTGCGGCTCACAATTATAATTTGTACAGAAAAAATTGAGATTAACAAAAAATGTGGTAAAACATGTGATAAAAAGAATCTCTCATGATTTGCGATGGTATATGATTTTTATCCAACTCGTTGTGTGTTTTCTATCCCCTCGCCAAGGCTCGGGGATAGAAAACACACAACGAGTTGGATAAAAATCATATAACATCGCAAATCATGAGAGATCCTATATATAAATGTTATGTCTGCACAATGATAAACCTATATCTAAACAACAATGATCTTTATGTTGGAACAAAAAATCACTGTTTTATGCCTTTGCCTATGAAATGAATTGTTGAAAGAATTTTGCAGGTGACTCTCATGTATGTACATGTATGTTATTTTTTCTTAGTTTTCTGAATATTCAGGAAGTAGTTGTAGTGAGAAATGTAAAGTTTTAATTTCTTCTTCCAAGAAAAACCGATGACTTTTTGTGGTATTGACATTTGTATCCGAATTTCATAAATAGTTTCATCGCGAAAGTTTGAATTCTAGTAGAAAACATCTCTGGAAAAATTTTAAGTGTTACTAAAACAAAACTATCAAAGATTGAAGAATGCTAGAACTCATGTGACATTTTAAAAAAAATGGCACTAAATTCACAAGAAAAAATTATTTAAGTTTTTCCCATTTTTACCCTTGTTTGAAATATTACTTAAAAAGCGTGGATAGTTCTTGTAAAAGCATTTCTGTACCAGATTTGGGGTAAGAGAAACTCTGAAATAGACATGCTGTATTAATTTTACAACAGAACATTCGCAATAGGAAATTTGATCTTGGAATCAGGGCAAACGGTTTTTAAGACTCCATCTTTCATACGGAACACTTTCATTTCCATTAACTTGTTTAACCTCCTTAATATTTTTAGCGAGTAATTCATGAAAATTCTTCTAACTAAAAAAGAGGTCTTAACCTTTCTCTTCCCTCACAAGAGGATTCAACGCACTCTGGGAGGACATTCTTAATTCTTGCAAGGTAAATATACCTGTTAAAAAGTGTTTATTTTTCGAAGATTCCCTGCAGATATGGGCGGAACAGAAATTTCCGGAATTCTGTGGTTGTCAATCACAGGTTATTTTGTAAGCACGCACGAAATTACATGTATCGATTGCATTTAGTTCTTTAAAGGACAAATACATATCAATCCTACGTACACCCTGCTAATATTTATAAATTGTCCTCTTTCATACGTATTGATTTCAATAAATTTGATTATTGTAAAATATGGAAATAATTTATGCATAACTGCATGACCAAGAATCGTTTTTCTATCCGTGCATAAGGCGAGTTTCTTGTTTTGAAGTTGATTAATTTGCTATTAACTTATATGTTATAACTTACTTAAATTTAGTTTTTTTTCCTTGTAAAAATAATTTGATAAATTATTCAGTAATTTGATGATATATGTGTATGTATTAATTGTGGTCAGTTTTAAATGTGGCCAATGTATGAATCTCGTCGAATTAACTAACTTAAAGTTAGGTTTAGCATCAGTGTGAATCGAATAATTATACATTTGAATTAAGTGCTATCTATGTAAATAGAACTAATCTTAACACAACTTTCCTCTCCTCTTTTGAACAAATTCTAGTTTACTCTGAAAAAAATGAAACCATTTATAGATCGAATCATTAGGAAAACAAACACTGTACTAGAGAAGTTAAGATTCCCTGAATCCTCTTTGCACGAGAGCTCATTTAGTACAGTTGAGTGACCATTTAAGGATAAATGATCGGAACTATCCTGTCCAGCGGAAGAACACTTGAGTCCCACGGCCAGGAGGATATTACTTCAGACCAATTATTCAGCAAAATTCGAGAAGACCGCGGGTTTAGCTCCTACATATCTATAAGAAGAAGCATTTTTCATTGGTAATTTATCAATGAAATCAAAATACACGTCGCCAAAAAAATGCCCCAATTCCATGTTTGTTGCTTTTCTTGCTAATTTATTTTTCAAAAACCCAGATTTAAGGAAACTGTAATATACATGTATCCTGTAATAAAACTGATATCAGGATGTGATATTACAATCTTTAACATCATAAAAATAACATAAGCATATGGTTTTCTGGGGGCTCGCTTCGACAGAAATAAATCATTGTGAGTATTTTCAGAATCCATTTAGAAAGGAAAGACACATTTTTGATTTTAATATTACGCTTTGCACGATGCATTTTCATTTATTTATGAATTTGCACCTGTACCAAAAATCAAAAGCACATGAAATCTATTAAGCTAATTTCCAAGATGATCAGTATAGAGAAAAAATACACACGGCTTATATAATACGGTTTATTTAAGTTTATTCAATCATCAACTATTATATACATGTATTCTTAGGAAGGTTTCAAATGTTGGTGCCCTTTCCGGGTGTGACGTCAGACATGAAAAAGAATCAAGAAAAAAACTAAATTCGAACGATAAATCGTAATCGTGATTTTCTAAAATTCAGTCTCATATTTTCTGGAAAAATGTATTTTAGATAAACTATACCAGTTGATAAAGAATATAAAACATCATCCGAAGCTATATTCGTTGTTCAATGTACACATTAATTGGTAAAAATTGTATTGCAATAAAATAACGAGACAGTTTTTTACTCTATTAATGAGTTTCTTCTCTACAAATTGTTTGGCCATTAGTGAATACTAATTGCTTCATCGTGTTTAGCCTCGTCTGCTGGAGACAAATAAAAGAATAAAAGTCCTCCAGGTATGATTTAAAAGATTTATTACTTCTAAATTACGATACCCGAGTCAAATGCTACCGTCTTCATTATTTTCTATAGAATAGGATTTCTGGGTAAAAGAAGCTTATTTTTGGCGACTAAAAGAAACGAAACGATCTCGTTACACAATCTATATGTACAGTTTTACGATGCAACTTCAGTTTTATTGACAATGTTCCTTTTTGTTCCCACTTGACTGCTGCGGAGGATATTTTATATTTTACAAAAATAACACCGCTAATGATTGTATATGAACATCATGCGAAACATGCATGCAATTTAACTTTTTACATAGTTTTGGTCCCTATAGAATAAAGTGCATTACCAATTTATGCATAAAAATTAATGAAAAGAATAAAACAATTTTAATTTCTCAAAATACCAAAAAAAAAAAAAAAAAAAAAAAAAAAAATCATTTAAAATAAATGAAAACTGGTATCAATCTCTTGTTTATGAAATCATGGTTCAAAAAATACGAGCAATCTTAATTTAAATCGGGAGGAAATTTCAGATCAAATATTTTCATAGAGAAAATACAACGTAGTCAGTAAATAAAATGTCTTAGAACGTTAAACCGAAAGGCTAATGACTGTACTTTATCGGAAGAATGAGTGAAATTCTAACTATTCAAATTCCGCGAAACTTTTCTCACTTTTTTCGCTGCTAAATTAGTAATAAAAATTAGCAAAATTTGTTTTCTCTCCATCGAAGAAATGTAAATTCACAGCTGATAGCGATTCAAAACAGTTGTCTGACACTTAACATACCTCGAGAATTAACACTTTTTCTACTAGAATGCTTGATATTTTTTATGTTTACCATCCATAATGCAAGTTTATTTCATCTATTTACAAACAGTAAATAATTGCTTTCGGCACTTAAATAAGGGGGATAACTGTTTTTTTGGTTTTATCAAGAAGTATAAAAATAAAAGAAATAGTTCGAGTTCCTCCGAAAAACTAGAAAAAAAAAAACATTTTTATGACATTTTTACCTCGGACTTGATCCTTTATTTTGTACACTGTATGAGAAAAACATACCAACAAGAACCAGCGTTACAAAACCTACTGCGTTAAAAAAATATCTCTGTTAAATTTTGTTTTATTTTAACGTTCGGTGCATAGTTTTAAAACGCTACATGCACCTGTATTTTGACGGTCAGGGTCACACGCAAAATAAAAAAAAAAAAAAAAAAATTTCTACAGTAAATAAAAAAAATACCCCCTCTCCCTTCCTTACGATTCTGCCACTGACACCGACATTTGAAATACAAGTTATATTTTGTAAACCACGATGTTATTAGAAAAATCACTAGCGGTGTTATGCTTTAATTGCAAATATTTTATCTTTAACAACATTGTTAATAGAAATCCTATCATTTAATTTAATAAAATGCATCGTAACGATAATGAAATTATAAGGTCACGTTTAGGTTTTATTTTTGTATAACATTGATAAATGAAAAATTAAACCTACTACAAAAAATACTAGTTTCGTATACAGAAATTGAGTAAGGTACCTTTTTCTACGATTATCAATATGAATAATGTCATTTATCTCACAATTTGTCATTTTAAAACCACTACATATGTATTTGAGCCGCAATTTCCACGTCGGTGATTTTTTTTTATCTTAAAGTAAAATTTTAGACCTAAAATAATATCAATATACTGATAACAAACCTGTAAATAATTTTTATGATAACAATATTTATAGTGTTCTTGATTTAATTTATTTTAACAAATAAAACATACAAATTTACACCATTTATTCATGTTGTATATTTTATTTGTTAAAATATTACATCAGGAAGGACTTGGTTATTCAAAGTAAAATTACACAATTTTTGTCGTCCAATTCAGAGGTTCAATTCACCACCAAAAAGATGTTAGCTCTAAGAAAGATAACTCTGATTAAAAATATTACCGAAAAAATTGCACACGGCGTGGAACATTTCCATTGCTTTTATGGTAGAACATGTGCAAGAAATGGTCGTAGGGTACGTGGATTTGTCAAAATGAAAACTTTTTCCGACTTTAATAACATGTTTTGAATTAGTCAATTTATGCAAAAAGATTAAATTCAAGAACCTTTACACAATCCAAAAAGGAAAGAACACGCTTCATCATACAATCATTATGTGTGCGAAGTGCACATTTATTAAATAAAAATTCGCGTCATAATATAAAACGGACTCATATGGAATCCTTTTTACTTAGGAAAATAGAAGATAAAAAAAAAAAACCATTTCAATTGCTTTAAGAAGAAAAGAAAGGATTTGTATCATACTAGTATTCATTTTTGAATAAAAAAAAAATCGACATATATTTAAAGAGTTTAAATAAAATTAAAAAATTAAATAAAACAGCGTCGAACCTAAGCGGCAGTTATAAGGCTTACAAATAGTCTCGTTCGTGTAGACGCTCGACTGTCTCTGTAGATCATTCATCGAGTGTATGGTGCATCAACGCACGCAAAATGAGGCTTACCTACGAAATGCAAAAGTTTATTTTTTACGCCTGTCTTGTATGCCTGTCATTCTGTGTGTAACACTTTTGTTTCCGGACGATATCTTGAAAGTCTATAAACCTTTGCAAGATATCATTATACCTTATGCCCTAAAAAGACCCGTTATCCATCGGTGCTTCGCCTTAAACTCTAAAATAATCAAATAGATTTCATATAAAACGGTGTCATAAATTATTTCATCGCTTTTTTATTAAAAAGTTGTATTTGCACAATGCAAATGGACCTTAAATTTATGAATCCATTGATTAAACAAACAGAAGTATGAGTTAACAAAAACCGAACGCACCGGTTATCAGCTTCTTTATCAAGTTGAAAATAGAATCGGCATAGGGATTCATCTTATCATCTGAGTCTGAATTCATATTTGACATTGAACAACAATAAAATTCAACTTGTTTACACTAATACGCGTGTCACGGTGCGTGGATAGTGTAAAGTGTATAATTTTAATATATATTCCTCACAACATTGCTCTTGTCTTGATGTATAAACTACATTATACTAGAACTTGTGACCAATTTAAATTACTAGTCTCATAGATTTATTGCCTGTTACGGAAAAAAAATATATTCTTTACATGTATTTAATTGTAGTACTTGTAATGCAACAGCTAAACTTATATACTTAAAACAAATTTGTAAACATCACATCACAAAATTTTAATCCGAATTTCCTCTAAACTATGATTGACATAACGAGTTGTAATACATATGTTTTCAGTTAATATCCTCCCGAGCAAAAGTACCGAGTTATCTTTTCTTGGGCGAAGAGATTGAAAGTCTGCATTAGACAGCGGTTTTAATGGGATAAAAACTCATTTACCCAGTTTATTAGGAATATTTCAATATGAACGTGTTTTTAGCTCACCTGAGCTGAAAGCTCAAGTGAGCTTTTCTGATCACCTTTTGTCCGGCGTCCGTCTGTCTGTCCGTATACTTTTTACATTTTCGACTTCTTCTCCAGAACCGCTAGGCCGATTTCAACCAAAGTTGGCACAAAGCATCCTTAGGTGAAGGGGATTCAAATTTGTTAAAGTGAAGGGCCACGCCCTCTTCAAAGGGAAGATAATTTAAAAAATCATTGAAAATTTGTTGGTATTTTCAAAAATCTTCTTCTCAAAATCATTTGGACAGAAAAGCTGAAACTTGTGTGGAAGCATCCTCAGGTAGTGTAGATTCAAGTTTGTTTAAATCATGATCCCCAGGGGTAGGATGAGGCCACAATGGGGCATCGAATTTTTACATAGGAATATATAGAGTAAATATTTAAAAATCTTCTTCTCTGAAACTGATCAGCCAGAGAAACTGTAACTTATGTGGAAGCATCCTCAGGTAGTGAAGATTCAAGTTTGTTCAAATCATGATACTGGGGGTAGGGTGGGGCCACAATGGGGGGGGGGGGTCAAACTTATAAATAGAAATATATAGGGAAATATCTTTAAAAATCATTTGCCTAAAAAAGTCAGTTCAGATAGTCTAGATTAAAATTTGTCAAAATCATAATCTTCAGGACTAGTGTTGGGCCACATGAAGGGGGGGGGGGGAGTTGGGGGGGGGGGGGGGTCCAATTTTACAAAGGTATAACATTTAAATTATCCACAAAAACTCAAATGTTATTATATATGATTTTACTTATATGCAAGCATTTTGAATTATTGTTGATTCTTTAAAATTGTTTAGACTCTGGCTCCTGGACAATTCTTGGGCCCCACAAGGGGTTCAAAGTTTGATGTAGGCTTATAATCTATATATAAACAGTTGTTTAAGTCTGATCATTTTTCTTGAGAACTGCAATATGTAATATAATAATAATGTAGCAGGTCAGTGCCGTGTATTATATTTAGGCTTTTTATCAGTACTGTGCGTTGTGTTTATTTTTGTTTTGAGACTGAATTTGGTTGACCTCTACATTAAGAATTAAACAGGTTACTTACTAACTTTCAAATATTATGTGAAAACGACTTTACTCTCAATATAAATGAACCATATATAATAAACCAAATTAAAAGTAAATGAAAACCAAGATTAACAACCCTTTATAAATTATAACAAAATCCTTGTCTATCATTTTTCAGGTGAGCGATGTGGCCCATGGGCCTCTTGTTTTGATAACATTTGATAACATTTGCAACATTGCATAGAAGGATTTACGTAACTTTTGTCAAGCAAGTTGTTTTTAGACATTATTTACAAATCATGTCCTACTTTCGATTCTTCCCTTGAGTATTATTTATATATATGTCATAGAGAGCAGAGCGGATAAGATGCCCCTGTGTGTGAAGTAACATATGTGTAAATATTTCTTTTTATTAGTTCATGTTGTACTGAAGCCTACTGAAAAAATTGTACTAAGAAGTGTTCTACAATAAACATGGGGGTAAATAGAAAGCGAAAGAGAGAGTGTGATGAGGGGGCCCTGTCTGAAAAATCTGTCTCTAAACAGTCTGTAAGTGTGAGTCAGGATAGGACTACAACTACCCTCAGTACTTTAACTGAAAATGGTAGTACACAACTCTTAAATAACAGTCAGAAAGACTGTCAATCAACCGACTTCGAAACTGTCACTTTCCCTCCTGACAAAGTAAAAGAAACCGATCTTGACACTCTAAATCTCTCTTGCAACAGTAAAAGAAATAGTATGCTAACTATGCCTGACGCTGTCAACAGTACAAACGGTCAAATAACCGGTTTTGAAACTGTACATAAATGTATGTCTGACAACGACCCAGTTCTTCAGAGACATTGTAATCCATTGGAGATAAATGGCCATCAATGTCTCGATAGAGGCGATGTTACTCCATCTAGACAGCATCATACATTTACAAAACATGTTGAACCAGTATGTCAATCAGATGTGGAATACGAAGAAAGGAGATTTCCCTTGCCAGCATTTCTCTCTTCAAGAAGACCTATGAATTATTCACCCTATAGAAACTATGTACCAGTGCATGATGGAATTACAATCCAAAGAGATAGAAATCAAAATGATGCAAGTGGAGTGGCAAATGTCAAGGATGTTCTTCAAACCATGAGTCAAATTTTAGAAACAATGAACGATAAAAAAACAAAACAATAAAGCCACGTCCTACTCATGTCTCAGAGAAAGCAGAAAACTAAATCTGTACCGAGGTTACATGAGAGATCCAAACCCAATTACAGCGACTCTGATGACACCTCTAGCTCTACAGAAGACAGTGCAGACAACATTTCTGACAGTAATGATGATAGCGTGTCAACTAGAGTAGTGATAGACAAGATAACAAAACGTTCTACATGCAAGTTACCTCCCTTTACTGGAGAAGGAAAAGAGAAATGGTCAGTTTGGAAAAGTCGTTTTGAAACTGTAGCAAGAAGAGATCTTGATGGTACGATGAAGAAAAATTGGATGAACTCTTGTCAAAATTACATGGAGAGGCTGGCAAATTTGTATTTGACCAATTGAAACATAAAACTAGAGGCAATTATTGTCAATGAGCTGGATACTAGCAGATACAAGATTGTGGAAACAAAAAAATCCTGAGAGGCAAAGTTCAGCAACCGTAAACAAAGACCCAATGAAAGTTTAGAAATGTATGCCACAGAACTCAAGAAACTTTACGCAAAAGCCTATCCAGATAGAGACGACAAAATTAAACGAGAGGATCTCCTTAAAATGGTTTAATTGACGAAAGAATACAATCACAAGTAGAATTTGTTAAGGATCCTGACAACATTGACAATGCAGTTTTTGAAGTGGTTAATTTCCAGGATATGAATAAAAGAAACAGCAATAAACAGGAGAAAAGAATGACAAGGGCCGTAACCGAAGCTCCTCAGAACAATTTCAGAAATTATCAGAGAAACAAAGAGATTTCTACACAACAAAAGTCAAAGACTAAAACAAGTCACCAAGTTGCTCTTCCTCGGAAAATCAGCTTCGAAATGAAATGAATAAACTTAGACAACAAATGCCAGAGATACAGAAATCTATTGAACAACTGAACCAAAGAAATCCTCCTTTTAAGAATACAAAACCCCCGGGTCATGTTATCATTGCGGAAAACTTGGTCACTTCAGACAACTGTATACCTCATCAATTGTAAATTTTGTCAGAAACAATACGTAAGGGAAACAGGAGACCTCCGCAGGCGCATCAATAACCATCGTTCCACCATCAAAACTAAGAAAATGAAAGAACCCGTCGGGGAACATTTTAACTTAGATGGTCACAAATGGGAGGACATGATCGTTTTGATTATTGATCACAACCCAGATTGGATCATACATTTTACACCAATTTTGAAATTTGGAAAAAAAGCTTTATATTATGCAAGGTGGAAACCGATTTTTACGCATCCATTACTAGGAATATGTCTAGCCAGCAAAGCGATTGGTCCATCAATATGTCTACTTAGTTCATGCCAGTTTGAATGTGACAATGACGGATTACTGTCTATCTGAGGAGGTACTCTTGGTCGTTTGTGTTGCTGTTGGCTTAGTAATGCCTTGAGCTCTTCTCGGAACTGGGCAGTTAACCTCTCAGTGACCAAAGGCGTTGCGTTGCAGTAAAGGCATTGATCTGGATGGACTCTGAATGGAATGTTGGTTGCATCGTTGGTGTTAAGATTTCTCTGGTAAGGCGAGAATCTAGAGGATTGAAATTTATTGCAATAACAACAAATAGGATTGCTGTTAATGTAAGAATCAAACCTCTGCGTTTGGCCCTCTTCTCTGCCTGCCGTAAACGTTGACTTTCTTCAGAGCTGTCCTTAATGGGTCCATCCTTGTACTCTCTGGCGACGTCCCAACCATACTTGTCAGCCGTCCTGATTACTTTTTGCTGTTCTTTAACTTTGCCCTTTGATTCAACAATAGTTGTATGAGTATCACTAAGGTCGCCACGTTGAACAAGCTTTTCTACAGTTTCGAAATTTTCGTTCAATTCTGACAGAAAATTAAATCTTTCTCTAGGATGAGATGATTTAAAATCATAGTTCCTATCTTTTGTTAAAGAGGTGGATGTCCTTGACTCCAGTTCTCTTAAGATATTTTTCTTATTTTCTGCAAGGGCTGTGTCGAGTTTATAAGCAAACAGCTGGCACGATTCAGCATTAGACAAATCGGCATTCCCAGGTCTGGATAGTCCTCCTTGAGACTCTCGTGTCGGTGAACTCGCTTAGCCTGCACTGGCACGTGGTTGAAAAACAAATTTCCTCTGCGTCGGACATCAGAACTTGTCAGTCGTGTGGTAAACTAATGTCGAGTGATTACTTTGACCGATTCCTGGATTTAAATACCCTTGAACCCAAGTACCCATAAATTACTACGATACACGATTTAGTACTTTTAATATAAACACACACGTCTGAAAACATTTAAATACCCAGAATAATACAGCGTGAAAAGCTGAGTGGAACTCACGACGGAAAGCAAACAACACCTACATTTTTACGTTAAAACTAAAAGAAATTTATGACCACAAGTGCGAAATAAAAATTTAAAGCTGTACCAACTTTGACCTTACATTCAATGAAATAAAATACAACAGTATTTTCATTGTAAATTCATCACTTATTATGTATTGTTAGCAACATTTTCTTTCTGCTTCTCTTGATGAATACACAATGCATCTTGTTCTAGCAGCAAATGAATTACATCTACCGGGTATTGAAGAAAAAACATTTCATTTGCAGGACTCTTCGACAAAATGTCTCTGGCAAAATTGTCAGTGTATAACAATGAAAATTAAATCAGCACAGCAGTTTTCAATCCAAATTTGCGTGCAATGTGTAAAACAAGCAAAGCTTTTTATAAAGACATTGATTGTTGAAGAAAATCTAGGCATTTTTCAGACAAATCTAAATCTGAGCTGCCTGTTGCATGTCCTCTAGATTCTCAAAAGAAAAACCAATCTCGTGTTGGTACAGAGAACCCATCACAGATCTTGTTTGTGAAGGCAATAGATCATGGCAAATAACTGACATTTTCGATTGGTCGGGATCCAAGATTTCATTCAAACACGTTCTTAGCGAATCACTGCCCAGTATAAGTATTGTCCTATGTGCAACCAGGGTACTTCCACCTGAAAATTTCTATATTACACAATTCTAGCTGATAGACGACTTTAAGAAATTTTTCACCAAGTCTCGCATTACAGCTATCAGGTTTTTTTTTAAATTGGCGATGCTAATAGAATGCTAACTAAAATATAATACTATTAGATGATATCCAATGCAATTAACACTGGCACAATGCTAAACTGTAGAACCATATCTTTTATTTTCGTATGAACATTGTCCGATTTTTACACCCGCAATATCTAAAGAAAGTTCGGGTATATTGTTGTTACCCTGTTCCGTCTGTCCGTCCATCCGTCTGTCACGTTTTACTTTCTTAAACTGCTCTTACATCTTATAAACCAGCAAACTGAACTCTTGGAGTATGATTTGGGGTGTCATGTTGTTTTGTAAAAAGGTTTCAAAAATTCTCTGGTAGTCCTGGGGGTCAAATAATTGGTAAAAAATGACGTTTTTTAACAAAAAACCTTCTTCCTCGAACTCCTTTTACATTTTCAACAGTAGACATATCATCTCTTGGAATATGTTTTGGGGTGTCTTATAGATGCGCAATAAGGTTTCGGAAATTTCAGTTTTGTCCTGGGGGTCATTAAATGGCTGAAAAATGACGGTTTTTTTTTTTTTACAAAAAGTCTGGTTTCAAAAAACGTCAATTTCTTTTTGCAGTAGCCAAATTATCTTCTACAATATGATTCGGGGTGTCATGTTGATATGTAATCATGTTTCAGAATTTTTGTTTTTATCACGTGGGTCTGTGGTCATAAAAAAATGACGTTTTTTTTGCCAAAAAAAGATGGTTCCTAGAACTCTTCTTACAATTTATGCAGTAGCTATGTCATCTCTTGAGATATGATAGGGGTTGTCCTATAGGTGTGCAATAAGGTTTTAAAAATTTAAATTTCATCCAGGGAGTCAAATAGTAGCAGAAAACTGACGTTTATCACTCCTAAAAAAAAAACCTACTTCCCAGAACTCCTCTCATGATTTAATGAATAGCCATATCATATCTTGGGGTATGATAGGGGCTGTCCTTTAGTTGTGCAATAAGGTTTTAAAAATTTAAATTTCATCCAGGGAGTCAAATAGTAGCTGAAAATTGACGTTTATCACTCCTAAAAAAAACCTACTTCCCAGAACTTCTCTCATGATTTAATGAATAGCCACATCATCTATAGGGATATAGCAGGGGCTGAGCCATAGATATGCAATAAGGTTTTAGAAATATAAATTTGATTCTGAGGGTCAATGCTATCTGCAAAATGATGTTCCGTCCCATAAAAAAACTTATTCCTGAACCTCCTCTTATATCTTGTGATTGAAATAACGTACCATAAGATGCATAAGGAAGAAGAATATATAAAATTATGCTTTAGGGGTGGGGATCACAAGCATTTTTTTCAAGTTATTTGATCATTTCTGACTCTGGATTTCTCACCCCCACACTTTCTCTAAATCCACGCACACAATGATGTTAGCACACAAAAGCATATATAAAGCAGGCAACCTTTCTATGACATGAAACGTTTAGATTATTGATTAATTTAAAATCCGCATGCAAACAGTTCAACCCCAAATTGTACATAAAGGCAATATGTGTATTATGGGATGTGAACACAGCATTTATGAAAATTATAATTTTTAAAAAGTACCGGAAATTGCATGTGGCCTTCTTTTTGACTAAAACTGGTACAAGAGAGTGTTATTTAGAGGCAAACACTTGGTGCGGGTATTACTGTCTAATGTCAGCATCTAGTTTAAAATTGGTTTCTTAACCTATTCTTTAAAATAGAAATAAAAATCCAACTGCATAGCTGGATATTTAGATGAGGGATGAAAAATCTAAACTGAATTGGATGATATACATGTAAGTGGCCTTAATTCTTTTTGATGCAGCTGAGTGGATAATGATAACAATGATTTTTTTAAACCAGTGAATGGGTATTAGGACGTCTCTAAATTTTGTTTTTTAAATCAAATTTCACAATAAATTTTAGAATAACTGTCCCAAATGAGAATTTCAGATAAAAACTGTTTTGAAAATTATCAATTTCGGGAAGGTGCCCCCCCCCCCCCCACCCAAATTTAATTTTCCCGTTTAATGCATACATCATTTATTCATATAGACATGCTTATTTATTTGCATATCTAAACCAAAGTTGTCAGATCCAAAGCATCTGCCCGATGGTTAACTCCGCCATCATGTAAATTTTTACAGTCAAACCGGGTTCCTGGGCACCCGTTCTGGAAAAAAAAATTCCATTAAAACTAAAATCGCATCAAATTGTTCAATTTTATTTATTAAATTTTTATATTAACCAAAGAGTCCCATCCAAGCTATGACTATCTGCCCGCGATGCATTATCAACCCGTCCTACACTTTTCGCCATGACGTTGATTAGTCAAACCGCGTTCTTCTGAAAAATTCTATTCCATTCTCTCACGAGGTCTCGCTTCGCTAGCTTCTACCTATCATAACTAAAATCGCGCATTCAAGAAACGAATTGCCTCATTTCATTTATTCAACATTTGTCAAAGCTTAACTTCTATGTATAATCCAAGTAATTTACTTATAACTTTATTCATTGTTTACGTAATCATTCAATGAAAAATGAGAAAAACAAACGTCAATCATCTCAAAAATCCATAAAACGAAATACATTTTCAAAGCAGCGCAACACGGACCTCTATAAAGATAGAGGTGGGATCAGGTGCCTAGGAGAAGTGAGCATCCTCTGCTGACCGGTCACATCCGCCGTGTGCTCTTTGCCGTAATCGGGAAAAAACGGAAAAGTCCTTAGACAATTAGGTGATTAATTATGGTCTAACAATTAGTATGAAAAACGTCAGTCAGCATGCGACCCAGTGGAAGATTGTATTTGCTGAGTGACAAGGTCGTTGTATCGAACATAGAACTTACGAAAAGATGACTTCAAACGAGACTGTTGATAGTCCTGTTTTATCAACTTGTTTGTCAGTAGCTTGCCTCGCCTTTATTATTCAGTGTACAGTAATTACTTATAAGGTAAAATTCAACAAAAGCTTACGGACTTCATATAACACTTGTTAAAATACCAAAGGTGTAAGCAGTTACTCTAGTGCAGGCATTTTTAGTTTATTGGCAAAAAGTCTTAATTTATAAGTATAGATTTAGAATGTAATGAGATGTGACAAACACTAGAATTTGTTTAATGGTGTACGCATTAATAACTTGTACTACTCTGTGACAAACGGTTCTCGAGATACTGAGTGGTTTCCATTTAATAATAATATGCAGATTTGTTTGGCCCATGTTACCTGGAATTCAGTAAGGATCACCTATTTTACTTACGCGACCTGCATGTTACTAATCTTGTTGTTAATTAAATAATAAAAGAGCTAGAGTCACGGAGCATAAAAATGTGCCTTAAATTTTCACAAAATTCAAGTTGTAAATTGTCTCATGTTATATTGTAGGGCACAATATCCTGCTTCTCTACATAAGTATTTATTTTCACTTCGTCTGCGCCGTTTAGCCAATGCGCAACATCAAACATATGGTCGTTAAATTGGCTAAAAATTGTAGGTTTTATTATATTGCAGTAATTTCCAAATTTGAATGTGGCCACAGTTGAGTACCTCTTTGAAATTTTTAAAACTGAGAAATATTGCTATTATGCTCCTTCCTGCAAATTTCGTAGAGGTACTCACGTGTGGACAATACATGCAATTTCCAATTAATGAAAACATTGCTAAAAGAAAATAGAACAGAACTCACTATTTGCTTACTTTATATTGAAATAGCAGAAAGCAATTAATAGTGAAAAGAAATCATGTTAGTATTTACAAAATCATTATTTTATTGAATATTTGTGATAAAATGCATATTAAACTGAACTTTAAACTGTTTTTTGAGCAATTTTACTCGGTATTCTTGATTACAAAGTACATCATCGATGACATGTTAATATGACGTTTTCGACGTCAATTGAATCAGTACGTTAAATCTCGAGGTCTTTTAGTCTGCCTTATTTGGTCAATAAAATTTACCAAGAGAGTCTAGACCTTTTTTATAAACATTATTTCCATGTCACCCGGTGTCATATAATATTTTGATACCACGAAATATTGAACCCGGGTTCAATATATTATGGCCGCGATATATTGACCCCCCCCCCCTCTCTAATTTTTATTGCTATTAGAGAGGGGGTTCAAAATATGGCTGCGATATTTTGAACCCCCTCTAACTTTCAGTGCTATTGGAGAGGGGGTTCAAAATATTATGACCGCGATAAATTGAACCCCCTACCTAATTCCCATTCCCTTTGGAGAGGGGGTTCAATATATTATGGCCGCGATATTTTGAACACCCCCCTAATTTTTATTGCTATTGGAGAGGGGGTTCAAAATATTATGGCTGCGATATTTTGAACCCCCCCCCCCCCCTCTAATTTTCAGTGCTATTGGAGAGGGAGTTCAAAATATTATGGCAGCGATATATTGAACCCCCTTATTATTTTCAATTCCCTTTGGAGAGGGGGTTCAATATATCATGACCGCGATATATTGAACCTCCCTATAATTTTTATTACTATTGAAGAGGGGGTTCAAAATATTATGGCGGCGATATTTTTGAACCCCCTCTAATTTTTGGTGCTATTGGAGAGGGGGTTCAAAAATTTATGGTATCATTATTATGTAATACTAGTAATGAGGGGTTCAAAAAATTTAAATTAATCTCTCTCTCTCTCTCTCTCTCTCTGAGCTTGTAATTCTCATAGTTTTCATAGTACAATTCAGTGATGTTTACTATTACGTATTAAGTGTTCTTCATTCGTCATAAGCCAGTTTAATTTTTGGTCATTGTCCAGAGTATCTCTTAATGCCTTATTATGATCACATGAGAATAAAAAGTGTTTTTCATCATCCACTGATTTGACATTACATCTATTACAGTATCTTTCTTGTCGAGGAATGCCTTGATATCGCCCTCTTTCAATATTAAGTCTATGAGGGAAAATGCGACAACGAGTTAAACTTCTCTGCTCAAAATTTTTAAGTAATCTAAGGTAGTTCTCTTGGCCAAAATTTTGCTTAAAAGTACTGTAGCAACTTAGTTTTTTGTCAGCTTGTGCAGTGAATTGAGAATTCCATTCTTTAATATAGTATTTAAATAGACAGTCTCTAAGTGCCCTTTTGAATTTTAGTATTGTTACTGACAGTAAAATTTTAATGCCATCGATGCTGTTAGTTAAAAATTGAATTGATCCATACCAGGAGGGAATATTCTGTTCGAACAAGTGTTTTGATTCACAATAGACATTATACAAAAGTGGAAAGGATTGACGATGGTTCTCAAGTCTGTACCAATAACTTAACATAGATTTTATGATATCAAAATGTAAGGAAAATCTTCCCAGTTCAGATAGAACAGCAAAGTTTGTTGCAGATTTATGTACACCACGTATTGATTTGCAAATTAAAAATGCAATTTGTCACTTAGTAAATTGGAGTAATTTTTTTTTTTTGCAAATGGAATAAATATACCCCCAAATTTCCGCTCCGTACAATAAAATAGGTTTAATAGTATGAACAAAAATGTGAATTGTGGTTTTGATGTCGGGATTCAGAGAAATGAAATCCTTTTTGAGTTTGAAAAAAGATTTCAAGGCCTTTTGATAAAGCTGCTTTTGAGCAAAGGAGAATGAGCCTGAGGAACAAAATGATACACCTAAGTATTTGTATTCAGAGACACATTCAAGTTCAACATCAGCAAAATTAAATTTAGATTTAGAGTCTGCCTGCTTTATTGAAATCTCTTATCTTAGTTTTGGATGTATTAATATTAAGACACCAATCATTGCAGTATTTTTGCAAGATATTGAGCTTTTCTTGCAAATCATCTTCTGATGAAGATAATAAAATTATATCATCCGCATACATCAAACAATTGATTGGGTTTGAATTTAAAACACAGGATCAGCAGATGAGTGTAGGTATTTCGGGAGATCATTAATGAAAATTTTAAATAAATTGGGACCAAGGTTGTCGCCTTGTTTTACACCCATTTTTATTGGGAAAAAGTCTGTGATTTTATGTTCTAGTCTGACACAAGATTTGCTCGATGAATACATACTTTTGATAGTTTTATAAAAGTTTGTTCCTACACCAATTCTAAGGAGTTTAATTTTAATTCCTGTATGAACGACTGTATCGAAAGCTTTATGAAAATCAACAAAACAGGCATAGGCTCTACCATCCCTAGTACTACATACTTATCAATAATTGTCTTAAGAATATACATATGGTCTGACGTTCTCGCTTTTCGAGTAAATCCAATCTGACTGTCGTCAATAATGTGATACTTTTCCAAAAATTTATCAAGCCGAATATCCAATATTTTATTTAAGAGCTTCCCAATTGCATTTTTAACAGTAATGCCTCTGTACTTATTTGGGTCAGATATATCATTACTTTTGTGCATAGGTGTAATATATAATGTATCCTGAAGACCAAAGTTTGGGATAATGTCCAAAAGTAAGAGAGCCATCAAATAACTTGTGTAAAGATGGTAACAGTTTGACCACATTTAATCATGTAGTTAGAGATATTGTCTAAACCAGGAGCTTTCCCACGTTTTAATTTTGAAATAGCATTTGATATTTCAGCTATCGATATGTGACTGTCAAGTTCAGTAAAACATTTTTCTTTTCCCAGTTCTGTAAGAATATTTTCTAGTTGTATTAAATGATGGGTAAATTTGGGTTTTGGTGTGTTTAAATTTTGGAAGTGGGAGACCAAAGTTGGTGGGTCAACTGCTTCTGAGACGTTTATTCTTTCAATGCCTCGTAGCTTGTCAATTAGTTTCCAATAAGATTTAGGATTTTCTTCATGTAGGGTTTCCAACTCTTTAAGAATGGATTGTTTGTACTGACGACATTTGTATTTTCTTGACTTTGTATAATTTCTGTATAGTTTTCAAAAGTGATTTTTCACAAAGGGGTCTTTAGGATATTTTGAGTAAATCTTTCCATAGTTAAGTAAATTTCTCCTCATGGAATTCAAATCAGAATAAAACCATTTTTGACCTTTTTTCTTTGTCTTGTGAGTAATATAGCATTTTTTCCAGAGATTTGTCAGCTGTATGAATAATAATATCAGATCGGCTGTAGCGTTATCAATTTTCCCCTTTTGTAAGATTTTGTAATCTTTTCTGAATGTCCCCAGAAATGAGGGCAGCTGCGAAACGAGCAGACGATTCCTGAAAGACCATATATATCTAGAAGGTAAGGTACATGAGATCAATTAGCATAATTATTTTCAGGTTTAAAACAGAACCTAGCTGACAGTGACCATTGTAACAGACAGTGACAGTCAGACAATGTGGGTAAAACGTCAGATACCCCAAAATACAGTATTTGCTTCAAAATGTTTTCTGATATCAGAACAAAGTCAACTGTGCTACATCCATTAGGTGTAAAAAAAAAGAAAAAAAAAAAAGGTATAGTTACCAATTGTATCTCCTAAAGTACGACCATTAAGTATTTTCAGTTGATTTGATATACAAAGATCCAATAAATCCCTGCCTCGATTATCTAATTTAGAGTCCATATTATGGCGACTGAGAAGTTGTTTGTCAACAATGTAATTTGAATGAAAAGGAATGTAGCCATTATCATCATTTACAATAAAATCTGGTTCTGTAGAGACTCTGGCATTAAAATCTCCACATAATAAAATGTTGCCTAGATTTTGGTAATGAGCTAAATCTTTTTCAGTACAATCAAGAAGGTTATGGTCGATACCTTTGGAATAAGATTAATTTTCTGGAGGGTCATACAACATACAGATAAATAAATCTTGATCAAAATTGAAAAATTCTTTCTCTAACTTAATCCACTGAAAGTCAGATATTGTGTTTTTTAAGATCTTAATATGTGGTTTGAATTCACTTCTGCATAGCATTGCTAGGCCTCCAAATGTTCTATTGTTATGCTTAGGTGCAAATCTGCAAACAAAATAATATGAGTGTAATCAGTTATTGCACACCTCCTTGCAGATTTCCATTGTGAAAATTGGGCATTGGGCCTATGCCTTAGAAAATTCACTAGATATTTTCTAGGGCATTGGGCCTATGCCTTAGAAAATTCACTAGATATTTTTATACTTGAGCATTATTGAAATAAAGACAAGAGGTATATTTTGCATCAGTTTTTGACCTACACAAATTATTGTTAAAAAACTCTTAACGCAATCAAAACTGAATCCGATTAAGTTAAGTTTACTAAATGAATAAAAAAAAACATTTTAGCTCACCTGAACCGAAGGTTCAATTGAGCTTTTCTGATCACCTTTTGTTCATTGTCTAACTGTCTGTTGGACCAATTTTAACCAACTTGGTACAAAGCATCATTATGAAAAAGGGATTGTAGATTATTAATTTGTTTTAATTGAAGGGAACAGTGAAAATAGGGTATGCGTCTTAAAAATGCCAATATTTACACCAAAGCTTTTATATACATGTTTAGTAAAGATTCTAAATTGTTAAAACCATGATTCTCTGACTAATACTGGGGCCTCAAGAGGGATTAAAAAATTAACATAATAATATATTGGGAATTCAAAATGTTCAAAAACTCATGTACTCAAGAACTACAATGCTACAATTTGTGAGATTTATGATGCAAACATCCTATGATAGTTCAGTTAGGTTATAAATAATTAAAACCATGACCCAAAATTGCAAGCAGATACTGGGGCCACGAGAAGTTCAACATAGAATTGTATATGAAAAATGTTAAAAAATCTTTCCAAGAAATACCATTCTACATTTAGTTATGTTGATATATAAGCATCCTCATATAATCTTCATATCCGCATATCGAGGTCACTGAGATCTTTCACTTTTTAGGCTACCTGAGTCAGGTGACCTATTGCAATTAGTTTTTGCATATCGTCTGTCTTCCCACACTTATCTAACAAAAACTGAATTCATTATTATGTAGATTAGGAAGCCCTCTATCAAAACTGTAAATTTAGTTATGCTTTCAATTGCATTTTTATACCCCCGTAAACAAAATTTAGGAGGATATATTAGAATCACCCCGTCCGTCTGTCTGTAGATACAATTTTTGGACCCCCCTATAGACTTTATTACTACATACATGAAATAGTCTGAAAATTTGTACGTATGTTGAACACCATCCAAAGACGTGCACCTGCAATAATAGGATTTAATGAAAGTTAAACTTCACATATATATTAATCTGTACAAAGGAGCAAAGAGGTACAGAAAATTGTTTATGTTCTTTTTAGGGGGCCATATTAGGCACATATGATTCATATATAGACCTCTTTTTAAATAATTAATTATTGTAAACACTCTAAAATGTATTAATATAAATACTCTTGAATCATTAAAATTCGTGGCATGGTCTGTACCGAAACTTTTGTCTGAAAACTTTTCATTATAAACATAATAGCAACTAAAAACTCGTTGCGAGCAGAATTTTAAAGCCGTAATAAGAGAACAATAATGATATAATTAGACAAAATTTTGTTTAAATCTAACATGAAACATTGTGAATAAAAGAGATTAAGGTGGAATAACACATCGTCACAAAATGGCTGACCTCTGATGGAAACTCGTTTCGTTTTATTAAAAGGATTTTATCGACGGCAACATGTAACTTACTCCATAGCCGAGTGGATAAAGTGTCAGACTTGTGAACAGTAAATCCCGCGTTCGAATCCTGCAGTGGCTTTTATTGTTACTTACTGAATTGAATATTTTAGATATTCATTTTTTAACCCCAAACTGCAAATTGTTCGTTTATTTGACATATGTACAGTTTATTTATCATGTCTTTCATATTCAAATAATTTACTGTAAATTTGAGTGATTTTTTCCAGGTGTGTTATTCCACATTAATACATGTTTTGGATTAATATTGGAATTTATATAATTTTTTTAATTCAGTATTTCTGTTGAGCTCTGTCATATCCACATCTGTGATTATCATTTCAGCGATTTTAGTCATAAAATTGAATTAAATTCAAAACTGTACATAATAAATACTGTAATTATATAAAAATTTGTTCCTGTAACATATCATTGTTATTTGGCAGCTTTGATAAGAATAGATCATGGCAGTGTCTGTGTAATTTTTACAATGGCCCTCCTATGTACCTTGATACAGAATCCCGTCTTTTTTTAATCTATTATAAAATATATATTACATTGAAGATATAGGCATCATTTTTTATGGTAGGGGTATACAGTAATTTGGGGTATATCATATCACTTTTTTACAACTTGATTGCAAAATTTGTGAAACACATATTTATAAAAGGTTGCTTGGTAACAACAGAAAGGAGATTACTGCGAAATCAGTTAGTTTCGTGGGGGCCAATTTTCAAATTTTGGGGGTGTAATTTCGTGGATGCATCAGTTTTCAGTTTCAGTAGGTAAACTAAATCTTTTATAATTAGTTTTTGTTGAAGATGTTAATTGGTGGGTGAGGGCTACCCACGAATACCACGAAAATTGAGCCACCACGAATTTAAATGTTTCCACAGTATGTCAGGAAACATTTTTGTCACAAAATATTTCTACTTTGATGTAGGGACTTTGACAGGGGTTCTTATGACAAAACCACTTCAGTGTACTGCATCAGTTCCAGGTATTTTGAATCAGTATGTAATTTGACACAAAACCGATTGACAAAAAACACTACCTATAACAAATTAGTTTGTTTTACTTCCCTCAGTCAAAAATTATCTATATTCAAAATTTAAATACTTAAAACCAAAACAATATCTGAAACGTGTATGTGATAAGCCCTGATGTATTTGGATGAAATCATTGTGTATACACATTATTCGATATACCCCAAAATGAAGGGGTTGAAAGTACATGAATTATGCTACAATTTTCAGGTTTATATCTAAAACAATTGCTGATTTAATGACAGTTTGTCAATGCTACAGCATAAATAAGAAATATTGAACAGTATTTTCACCCTTCGTTAAGGTCAACAAGTACATTTATTAAATCACGTACTATTTTATTCTTGTACATTATTTCCTCTTTAGATTTTGTATATAGATAGCTTATATAATATGTTACTGCTGATGACTGGGTATTTTCATTTCTTTTGTACAATATTGCATGGCAACATAAGTGCAAATAAGATGTGTCATTTCTTTTCACTTTCATTTAAAAATGATTAAAGTCATTGGAGATTCTTTATTATTCACTGTATAAAAAGGGGCTACTGGCATAAAATATCCTTTAATCAAAATATGCTGAGTCTTGTTAAAAAACTGGTGGATATATTCAAAAGCTTTATACATGACAAATAGCATCAGACAACCACTTATCACAATAAGCCAAATGAGTACCTTTGGTGACCTTATAAAATATTCCCCATTATTTTTATCAACAGTAGCTTATCTACAGTATCTAAATTTAAAAAACGAATATCAAAATCATGTTTTGCTATTTTCCGACAAAAACCCAGAAAAACAACTATCGGAGAAAAGCAAAGGTCTTTACACTCCATGATACTTTATTCTACAATCACAAAAAGCATTCCTCAGTAAGGGTTATACGTGCTGATGAAAAAGATGCCATTCTAAAAGGATGTCAAACTAGTGCTTCAGCTGGACACCAAGGAGTGAACAGGACTGCAATGAAGATTAGAGAACGATACTGGTGGACGGGAATACAGCAGGGCAATTATTGACTACATGTATGTGCAAAGTTGTGACAAATGCCAGCGAGAAAACCGTCTACGAAAAACACCATCTGAGTTACATCCAATACCAGTTCAAGGTGATCCATTTTCCATGGTTGGATTAGATCTTGTACGACCTCTCCAGGAAACAAAAAAGGGGAACAATTATATTGCAGTTCTGACAGATTACCTGACTAAGTACGTTTAAGTGAAAGCCTTGCCCTCCAAAAAATGCAGAAAAACTTGTGAGGTCATCATAGAGGTGGTTTGCCGACATGGTTGCATCAGGACCCTAATCATTGACAGAGGAAGAGAATTTTGTAATGCTTTGAATGAAGAGTTATGCCAGATGTTAGGGATTGAGCATCGTGTATCAGCACCATATCATTCACAAACAAACGGACTTACAGAAGGCTTCAACCGGACTCTCTGTTCTGCATTTGCGAAATATGTGAATGAAAAGCAAGATGACTGGGACCGATACCTACATCAAGTTGCCTTTGCTGCCCGCACTTGTCCACAGAAATCAACAAAAGGGACACCATTCTACTTACTTTATGGAAGTAAAGCAGTTCTGCCAGTTCAAGTGGATATTTCAACATCAGTGCCAAATACAGAGATGCAGCTTAAAGATGATGAGTTTGATGAAATCTACAATGACAGAGTGACTTCCTTTGTAGAGCTTATCAAGGCAAGGGAAAATGCCAAACAAAGCATCAGCAAAGAACAGAAAAAGCAGAAGATTTATTATGATAAGAAACATGGATCAAACTACAGCCTTCAACCTGGCCAAAAAGTTCTCAAGAATGCAAAGCGAATCCACAGAAAAGGTGACAAAATGGCTCACAGATGGATTGGACCATATACCATTTCAACATATGTAGGGAAAGGTGTATTTAAGCTTGTGGAAAGAAGAGGAGTTGTGAACATTAAGAGCATCAAGCCTTATCAACAAAATCTGCAAAAGACAACAGAGAAGCCTAATGGAAAACATGTTGAAAAAATCCAAGCCAAGCAGTCCTCTTTGAGATTCAGAGCAAAGTAGTCTTCCTTCAAAAATTGTGGACTTGAGAGACGTCGCAATAAGATGAGAAGTTCAACCTTTGCAGTAACAGGTAGAAGGCCATTTCTTCCCAGACGATCAAAGGCTGCAAGTGCCACAGATAACAAGACTGCTGTTGATCAACACAAGGACAATAAGAGTGTGGGTGGAAACTCCAAAAACGTCAAAATTAAAAGAACTTCCAAACAGAAGAAAGTCTCGCACTACAAAATCTTCTCCTATCCCAGCTATGAGACCAGTTCTAAGGACTTCTGCGGTATCCAATGATCATGATGATAGGAAGAAATGACCACAGAAAAGAAAAAGATCAGCTCCAGTTGAAGAAACCCTCCCTAAACGAAGAAGAGTTGCCAAACATTTGAAAACCTACAAAGAAGATAATATGGATGTCATTAACAAATGCAACAGTTTGAACTTCTGCCCAGCAAGAACTTTGCTTGCCATGTCACTCGCACAGAAATATTGCCCTATGATGTCATTTTACCTGGACAGTCAAAGAGACAATGATGATGAATTGGACATCTGTATGCAAGATCGTCTGAATATTGTTCAGTCCAAGAAAAGACAGTCTGTAGCAGACCCGTCGCAGATAGTACCAGGTCTAATGGTTGCCTCCGCCTTATTTGTTGAGTCTGAGAAACATGCCACAGAAGCTGCCAAATTAATTCAGACTTTTGAAAAAGTTCCCTTAGCTGAGCCAGTTCCCTCCATTACGAAGACGAGAACATATCCATCGCTATAGGGTTGGTGGCATTGTTTTGAAAGAAGAGGATTTAAGTACTCTGGCTTCTCAGAACTGGGTGAATGACAATGTAAAATATGAACACAGTACATTTTCTATCTTAATTAAAAATCAATAGAGCAGTTAATAGTTAAGTAAGAGTCACAACATTTAACTCTATTTACAATGCACTGTATAAAAAGTTGCAGAATTATATTTTTTTTAAAGTCAAGTCTATCTTTGATTTTATTGACTTTTTTTAGATTATTAATTCTCATATGTTTGCCGAAGGCGACCCTTGGATATCATTGCAGTACTTGACCACATACAACGGGTTACAGGTTTTCCTTAAGAATGTGTTGCTTATGAGCAGGGAAAAGAGCTCCAACTCTCTTAAAATTCTTTAATGAGATTTTCCCAAGACTTTTATAAGGACGAGTACACCTTGATGATTAAAACGTATATTATATTGTAACATTTTCTCATTATTGTCGCTGAAATTTGGATGTAAAGTAAAGTTTATTTCTTCCATTTCTTCGATTATTTCCAATCACATATCGATTGTAGGAGACAAAAGGACGTTACTACCTCTCTGTATGATTTGAAACACTCGGTTTTCAAGGAAACAAGCAAGCTTACATATAATATTATTGATGAATTCATAATGGGTTTTCGACAAACCTCGTACCAAGTCGTTGGCTTTCTACTGCTCCTCATTAGAATTGAGTCCGACATCCATTTTTTACTATAGCTGAAAAATACTTCCATTTCCTTGATTCTCTCCAGATTAGAGCTCATGATACAAAATGGAGTTACTACCTCACTGTTTGAATTAATACACCAGAATTCGCAACATCCTGGTGTTTAATCTTCATTTGAAGATATTGATTGCAGAGAAAGCGAGATTTAATGTTGTTTAGTTACTACTTCTTTGATTAACCTTTACCAAGTAACTGATTTCCGTAGGGATTGTTTTTGTTATAGTCTGTCACGAGTTTTTGTTTCTGTCACATTTAGACGATTTTAATTTAAAAAAAAAAAAACACCATACATGTGGGAATAATATCAATTGATCTCGATGAAAGGGATAAAATTAAGGATTTTATTCAAACATTAAAATTTTTTACTCAGAAAAATTTGACTAAAACCAAATTTCTTAGAGTTTATAATCAGAAAATTCTGAGATCTTCTACCATTTATAATTCACTCAGAATACCTCGCGCTTTTTTTTTCAACAAAATCATCCGGGTTCTTTCATGTCACTTGCAATACAAAATCCTCGTAGACTTATTTTTTCGTTCTTTTGAAACCCGAGGTATATCTGAATACCGAGTAATTAAGAAAATGGTAAGTATACCCGGTATTTCATTCACCAGATTTTAGTTAACTAATTTATTCCATTTTCAACAGTGAAATACTGCAATTTATCCATTGAATAAAAGTGATATTCTTTCGCACTGTGAAAGTTTATGGAAAAGGTATTCTGTTACAGAAGAGAGAATGGTAACCGGAACTACTTTTATATTTACATGTTTAACATCAACTGATGAACCAACCTTAATTTTCACCAATGAACATCATTTTGCGCCCCCAGACCTCATCAAAACAAGAGGCCATCAGGTCCTGGTGGTACCATAGACATGTCAGAGAGTCTCATGTTTGCATTTTTAGCTTCATTTTGAAGTCTAAACCCTAATCTGTGATTCTCCGGGCTGTTACCCAGCTTTTGTTATTTAATGTTGGAAAAACATTCATTCATGAAAATGATAGGGGGGAGGGGTCAAGAGTGTTAGGAATCTCGGATTATCTATACCTTAGCTTCTGGGGCCAAAATTGTAAACTTTTGGTAATAAGAGACTTGCAAGTCTTTAATGGACATTCTTCTATAATATTCAGTTTCATTTACAATGCATACAAAACTGCATACAGTTTATTTCTACAAGTAAACAATGCACATGGTATTAAAGTAGATTCCCTGAAATAGAATGAATATTTAATTTCATTTTGCAAAGTGACAATTTACCATGTAGTTTCAAATGAAATTAAAATTGTCAAAGGATGACACACAGCAATTACCTTAAGTAACAAGACACGTTTGTGAAACGCTTATGCACCAGAACAACAGAGACATCTGAGTAAAAAATCTTAATATTATGAATGTAACCCTGGGTGAAATAATTCAAACCCTTTTGTAAAACTTTGTCCGATAATTTTGAAGAGTTTGGTAGGTATTTTACACAGAAATCGTCTGGAATTGACTTTAAAATATCGGTCGCGACATCAGATGATGTGCCCGGTGTCGCCATAATGTGGGACTTAGCAACAGTAACTAATTAGGAGTTTTAAGGGCATGAAAATGATAACTTTATCACAGTTTAAAAAATCAAATTTCAAGAGTTATCTCGCTTTCCACAATGAATGATAAGCATTTGAGCTATAGGTATACCAAACGTCTTGAAGTATGAATTAGTACTTTCTAACATATGAATTTTTAAATCTTTTCTTCAAGAAATAAAAGATATATTTGGATATAAAGTTCTGGAGTTTTCTTTCTTTGGGTATTTAAAGCTCTTACAAGTTCATGTATGGGAATATGTGTACAAGATATATTCTCATTTTATGATACACAATCTTTAAAAAAAAAATAAGGGCTTAAAGGACTGTCGAAAAGCCCTTCCTTTTTGTTGAAGACAAAAACAGGTCTAGTTATATTTAAAGTTGTTAAATTGTTAAAATCTGCTCTGTATCTTTTTTATAGACCTGTACATTATTAACCTAGCTAAATTGTTTTGAATTGCTTCAACAAGAGTCGGCTAATACAGGAAAAACAAAAGATGTGGAAAATGGTATGAACAAAAAAAAATTATGTTTTGAAGTTGGATATAGACGTGATTTAACTCATTAGACAGGATTGTTTGATATTTACACGAGTGCTCCGAAAATATCTAAATATCCTATCTCACTCGTCAAATAACTTCCGTATCCAACAAGACATTGAACATCGTATATGTGCTAGATTTTAACAAGTTTCCTTGTTATTACATATTTCTTTATAAGTGACGTCATAAGCTGCGTTCACTATGCTCTCATTGTATTTTACCTTCGTTATAGCTGCATGGCCTTGCAATTCACCAGTTAAACGAATTACATCTAATAGTTAATACCATATTCTATAATGCAGACTATCTAAAGCATCTTTTAGGTTCACAACTACAGCGTCATTAATCATCCGTATATATAATTATTTCTTGGTGCTGATTAGTTGTATTCGAGACGATTTAGTATTATCCCAATCTGCCATCTGTGCTGGCCCGATATACAAAAAAAAAAAACAACCTTACGGCTAAAAGGCAGTTTGACGAGCATACTACATGTTTTGAATAACAGTGGCGTAGCTGCCATTAGGCACTTAAGCCACGTGCCTACACATTATTTCAAGACCTAAAATTAAAATTGTTAAAATGTGGGAAAGTTTCTAGCATGCCGGTCCCCATGCCACGTGAAGAGTAGTCTCCCATGACGATCCTAATAGATGCAATCGTAAACAACTTTTATTTTTATCGCTCGCTTCAGAACCAATGATAGTAATTATTCGTGGAATTTTGTAAGGTTTCGGTATTTTAAGACTGAATTAAACTATTCAGGCAAATTCACAAATATTTCTTGCGCCTTTTGAAACCAAAAATCACAAGAATCAGCCTGATGTCGATGCATTACGTTCTGTGATGGCTTAAGTAATAAAAAGACTTTAACTGTTCCACTGACTGGTAGAGATTTTTCAATGCACGCCACGTTGATTCAATTGTGTGTGTGTATAATACACCGCCTTCGGCGACATATATATTGGCGCCATGTTTATGGGGACCGGCATACTAGAAGTGTTCCTTTATTTTAAAAAACTAAAAATAAAATACACAGCAAATATCTGTCTTTTCTCAATTTCAAGACTCCGATTGTTTAACGACACAAATATGTGATGTCACTTTTGCTATAGTCTGTCCCAAGTTTGGTGTATTTTAATAAAACTATATATACCTGTGAAAAAAAATACGGTTGAAATCGATAAAAGGGAAAATATCCAAGATATCTTGACACATTTTCATTTTTCACTCATAAAAGTTCACAGGAACGGTAAAAGATTTCTTACGGAGATTTATGGCCGGCGGACCTAATTCATTTCTACAATAGATTTTTTATTCAAATTTTTCGAGTGAAAATCAATAAAAAAATTTACATGATCATCGACTTCCTTATTTTACTGGGGGCGTTTCAAAATTGGGTACGAAAATCCTAAGATGTAATAGAAAGTAATGGGAATTTTCTGGGGTGTGGTATAGAAACTGATATTTTAAAAATTCTGCAATAGATTTTTTACCCTAATTTAAATTTTAATATTAAGAAGTCAATTAGCTTACCGATGAACAGATAAAAATGTAGGTTATCGACTTAAATTTTTTGATGGGTTGTGTCAAAGTTCACTGCTTGGTTCATTTTTCTTCAGAAATATCCTTGAAAAAAGGACAATTAATTATTGCCTGACGTTACATTAACTATTATATATATAATTATTGTTAGTTTAAGGTATAAATTCAATATCAACCAGATTATAAGATTATAAACTGCCTTTGGGCGTTTTAGGATTGATAAAACCGTGGAAATATAATGGAATTGTCGCAAACAGAGGAAATTCGGACTAATTATTTTTTTCTTAAGTTTTCTTTGCTAGATATATTTTGGCATCACAAATTATGTTTAGTAGGATGAAAATTTTATTATTTTCTCTTATTCTGATGTACGTAATTACGACAATAATATTCATAACATAAGCGCTGATTTCTGCGCAGAAATGCGAAATCTTGAATTGGGTCCGTCGTCCTTATAATGGAAAATGTTTACATTTTTTTCCATTCGGAACTACTTGTTTTGATCATAGTAACGTTTTTGTCGTCACTTGCTTTGATCATTTCTTCACTTGCCAGGGAATGTATTTCCCACAAGGATTTCTGTAAGTTTTGTACATATAAACATTGAGATTTGGACTTTGTTGTAGAACTCCCAAACAGAAGATCAGTGGGAACGTGAAGTTCACGACCTAACATCATTAAACTGGGACTAAATCCAGTGCTATCATGGACAGAAGTTCTGTAAGCCATCAAGACCAGGTCGTACATGCATTTGATTAATCATCTCGGCGATCTAAAGCAAATATATCACCTGTGCTGCGGGAAGCTAAAACATATTAGATATTAGAAAGGGAAATTACTCACAATTGGTTCTGTAAAAGTTTAAATATTAATTCAAATTAAAAATTGATTGACATACATACTTTTGCATTTTTTACCCCAACATTTTCATTTATTTCTCTGCGTTTTTCAACACCTGAAAGGTCTTCATCACTCCATTCAGTTTCATTCTCATTCTCACCTCTTTTTAACTCATCCATGTCTTCATAAAAAATCTTATTCACTAAAATAAAATTATGTAAAACACAACAATTATCTACTACCCCAGGAGTTGCCTCAACCTTTCTCTTGTCAAGAAATTTTAACTTCTTAATTTACCTTTGAACAAACCACAAGAACGTTCAATGTCCACTCTGGTTGAACTTTGGTCTGCATTGATTTTTATTTGTTCCATTGTTAAGCAGCCATTATCACGGAAGGGGGTTATTAACATATTCGATAAGGGATATGCAGAATTTCCCATTAGATGGTACTTTCCTGGGAGATTCTCGAGAGCACCATGAAGGGGACTATTTCTATTGACTGTCAATCACAGAACCAGGGTACCCGCAATATCCATCTGTAATCCTTTAACTGCTAACGCACACTGCCTGCAGGTGCATTGAAGGAAAACCCTTCTTACAGATGTAAGATTCCCTGAATGGTGTTGGTCCGTTGATAGTAATATAAGTACCATGTAATGCATCAACAACATTAAAGAAACATGTCCCTGCAGAAAATTTTTGTGATATGTCAGAACATTGTTCCTCTGAATTAGGTCAAGAAATAAGGTTTTCAGAATTTGATGTCTCTGCATGACTTCTGTAAATTTTGAAATGCAGTGTTGCAAGGTCCCCTGCTAATACCAAATCTATCTGCAACACTTCCGAACGTCTCCATATTCCCTAGGTTCTATACCATACAGTTCAGGCTAGCGTTCTTCTTTCCAGTGAATTTTTTTAGTAACATCTTTGGCCCAATTAGCAGTAATAGGGACAGAAAATACAAAGTTGCACAATTTTGTAACTTAAGCAATAATTTGTGAATATAAGTACCTTAGTGATACATCATTTAAAAACTCAATAAATAGTACCAGTATATAACAGTTTGACTGGAAACTAAATAGTACCAAGTACTGTATTTTAATTTCTTGGATTAAAATGGATGGTTTAATGTATTGTATTCAATTCACACTAAACACAGAATATATGAATATTTATATAAAGAATATATGAAAGAGTTGTAGTTAGTAATTTCATAGTGACCAACCATATACTTTACACTACTTTTGCCCTGCATACTGTGTGCAGCATAAGTTTCGCTCCAATATCTTTTTTTAACCAATCTAAATGAAAGTACATGTACATTGCAATTGTGAAATTTAAAGTTGAAAAGTTGTGTGAAGACATGAAGGGGTCTTCGTCATCGATTTTTTTTCATCATCTTTGGCCTGCCAAAATTCCTTGGATATGGCCTGGTCCAATCTTTCTAGATTCCTCCCTTCGGCTATCTCGTACGAAGTATTGGCATATGCCATGTATTTAAACTCAATACACTCGTCTCCACTGGACTTTCTTTTCTCTACATGCTCTTTCAGATGGGTGGTGTGCAAGGCATACTCACGTGTTTTGATGCATTTGTACTCGCATAAGCTACACATACCGGTATATGGTATGTCATATCTAGATACATGCATTCGAAAGACGTGGTTTTCCATGTTAGCTTTCTCACCCACAGTCAATCTGATTGGCTTCTAGCGTACCAATGTAAAACTCTTCCTCTCCTCATTTAAAATAAAGTATCCATGTAGAATAATTTTTCATTTCTCTTTAATAGTGGATATTATCATTGGTGAGGTTGTCACTCTATTTGTGACAGATAAAACTAAATGGGCAAAAGTTAGGGGTAAAATAATATCAGTAATGTCGATTTGTCGCCTCAGAACATTAATTACCAAACAATAAGAAGACTCTAATGGTTTTTTTTTTACAACATCTTATAACTTTGGCGCCGCAGTATATCTTTAGCTTGTTTTAGTGCGAAAATCTTTTAGCCTCCATCTTCTTTGTAATTCAATTCTGAAATTAAAATCATTTAACTATTTAATTAGTACCAAGGTTCCCAGCATACATCATATAACGTTTGTGAGATATCTTCTCGTTTGCTCTCTTTAAGGTATCATACAATATTTCATGTCTTACAAGACAAAGTTTTCTCTTTCACGAATAGGACTCTTTCTGTCGTTTAGC
The DNA here is from genome assembly GCA_033439105.1 of Magallana nippona. Taxonomy (NCBI): domain Eukaryota; kingdom Metazoa; phylum Mollusca; class Bivalvia; order Ostreida; family Ostreidae; genus Magallana; species Magallana nippona. Next base: position 31,043,931 of record CM065925.1, on the reverse strand, counting down.
CAACTGCTTCGGTGCAATTTTGTGTGCTTTTTGCATTCTCTCACGAAGTAATTTCACATATTCTCCAGAGGATGAAATAGTTTGTAATAAAACCTGAAGATAAATTGTTTGATGATTTATATGCTACAGCCAGGCAACCAAGGAAACGATCATAATCAGTTAATTGTCTTTTAAAGAAGGTTTTTACCAAAATCATTAGGGTTCTGTTGACTCTCTCTACTTAGTCTTTTCATTCAGAATTTTAGGATTAGATATACTTTTTTCGTATTTGTAGGAGATTTCACAGTTCCGAAATAATGCAATGCTTATAAATACTACCCCGATCTGAATGCTAATTCAAGGAACATTCAAATACACAGAAAACTTCGTTCTAGAGCATAGTAGGTGTCCTTCTTCACTTTTAAACGGTTTCGCTTCTTAAATACTAATACCGCTTATTAGTTTTCGATTATTAATGTAATGCTGATCGAGAAACACATCGTATATAAGACCAAAAGCACTGTTCATGCTTCAACGCATTCAGCCATTTCTTTCACCTGAACAGGTTACATTAAAAAATTGAAGAGACGCGGGTTGATAGAAATAGGACAACCACTGTGCTTCTAATAATATCCAATGAAAGACGGAACAAAACAGACTAAAATCGAGACACTCAGGTAAAAAATCCTCGATTATTATAGAACGTTTCCAAATGTCTTGCATTTTATTATATTATGGTCCATACGCAAACTCCGCACTAGCTGTGGTAGATCGTGCAGTGACCGTATGGACCTTGAAAACGGGGGTGATTTTTGTAGAAACTATTAAAAACAACAACACGATGTAACTTTCTTTGATTTACTTTCGCTTATTTACCATTGCATGTTGGAGTTATGCGGCTTGGGTGAACAATACTCCAAGATGTAGACGATATGTACTCTGTATGACAGCCACACGTGTTCGACGTGCACGCGAAGAAATGCAGCACTATCACTGCAAAAATATGCAGATACCTAGCATATTCCTACTAAGAATTTTAGCTTCTTTTATTTTATTTTTTCAAACATATAACTAGATTGAGCCCATTAAGTGCCGAGAATAGGACTACTTCATGACACTTATACTTGTGCCTGTATCAAGTGAAGCCCAAAAGTTCCAACAAACGGTTGCGAGTTCGTGTAACTACGGAAATTTCCTAATTGTACGTATTTCACGTCATAATTTAAGTAAAGCAGACGATAAATTTAAGACAAGTGTGCTTTTGGTTTCATCGAAGTCATATGATTATTTCGTAAAAAGTAAGAGTAAGCTGAACCTGTTGAAAATGTAGATTGAATCTAATTTTTATACATGTACGTGTAGACATGCAGTATATCAAACAGAAGCAAAATTTTGGAACGTGTAGCTGTAAACATACTTGTAGCCTAACACGTACCCGTAGACTACACGTTCAAATGCTTAACATCTCTGTTGTTAGAAACTCTTATGGTTGGCAAGGGACTGTTCACTGCGTTGACTTCTTCTTTCTGTTTGTCTTGAGTGGCACTGATCTTCTGGAACATCTTTAAGTTTTAAGTACATAAGATGCACAACCTGCAGGAAGATCTGCGAGATACTCTCAGTCCTTAAAAAAATAGCATTCTTATATTTTTTGGTCCTGGGCCTACCGTCACCAAAATTTTCAAATTACTCAACTCTTTTTTCACTTTAAATCCTATAAGAAAAGTGTAAACATTTGAGGTTAATACTCAGCCTCAATTTTGAGTATTGACTTCAGAAGGTTGGTGACGATGGGATCTGTTGATTTTGGTTTATTTTCTTTAACTATTATATGATATGCCTGTATGAAATGATGATATTGGTTAATTTTTGGTATGCTAATATCAGAGATGAGATTAAGGTGGTTTTTTCCTAAATCAATCGAGTTTTATTCTTATTTAAGTATAGTGTGTTTTGTGCTTAAGCTGTCAACAATCTCAAACCGAAAAATACTTGTATGAGCATCAGATTATTCAGATTTAGAAATTGGTTTGTTGCCTTTTTTTATTGGAATTATACCACACTTTGATATTTTTAAAATTCTCCTTTGTATATATATGAAAGATCGATCATATTGTTGTACTCCCATGACTTGAACAACTTTCCATTAATCTTCTTGTACTTTTCTCCTGTTTATCATTTCCATTTTCCCGTCGGACAGAAGCCTGACTTTCAATGGGATGTTCTTTCTTCGTTAAACAGTTCCACTGGAAGAAGGTAAAATGGAATTTTCCCCGCACGGTTAACTTTGCCGTTTATCCGGTTATGCCACCCTTCAAGGTAATTGTTGGTACGCATGGAGAGCATGAAAACAAATTATTGTGTGGTTGCGAATCCACTGTCGCCACACATACTCCATCAAGGAATTCAGTTGATCATTGGTTGCCTTTCTGTCCAGATAGTGTAAAGATTCTTCGATATGTTTAGGTGGAAGTAAGGGCAAAGCAAGGACTTGTCTGATGAAGAAGAACGCATCAACACGTTCATTGTACGCTCTCTGAAACAAATGTCAAAAATTAGTGAGGATTTTTCTGAAACTTCATTATTTTGCTACATAAACAAATAAAAGTTTTAATAAATTTAGTAGAATAGAATTTACCTGCAAACCAAATTTCTGGCCCTTTCGGTACACAGTTTGCGTCCAGTGGAACATGCATCCTTGGATGGTGTAACCTGGGAAAAAATCCTGTATGGTCCTCAACAGAGCAGCTTAAAATCAGCTTTAATTTGATGTGTTCTGGAAGGAGGTGATTAACTGTCTTCATAACGTAAATTTTACAATGAATATTCCGACTCGGGCATGTTTTACTATGGATTCTGTCGGTCTACAAGGCGACTGTCGCTAAATACTCTGTCGATGTCTACGACGACGACACTGACGTCTATTGTTGATCGGCGTATTTGAGAATTGAGAAGTCTACTCAGGAGGTAAATTACAAGTTTTTTTTCTCAAATTGAGCAGAAGTACCACTAATTTTTTTTCCCGAGAAATGCAGAAAGTTTGAATTTTCTCAAATTTGATAAATCAGCCTCCTGAATGTACTTTTCTCTTTTACTTCTAAGAGTAAGTATTTCCTCCTCGTCAGTGTCTTTACTGGAAGAGACACTGATAATGATGCGGCAGCTGCTACATTCCACATAGGTTTTGCGTCTCAACTGGAAGCTTTGGTTCTCCGCCATTGGCAGGTCTCCGAAGTGCATTGGATTCCGCCTTTTCCTTTGCTCAAGACAATTTGTATATAAAATTTAAAAAATCACAACAACTACATCTACATTTAAAGAAACGATGTGTGAATATAGAATCTGGTGTCCACTCTAACCTGTATGAATTAATAAAGATTGAATTCAATAGCTACCTAATATGTACTTATATAATCGATTCCAACCCAGTTTACATGTATATCATTAAACATTTGGAAGCTCTTGATTTCATTCCTTATGATTATATTTTTGATAATAAGTGTAGAAAACTAAACTCTTTGACCTTCAAAATTATATTAAATTGTATAAAATTAAAATATGTCAAGAAGATTGATTCATTTTTAGACACCTGACTCTCTCAGGTGACCTATTGCAATTGATCTTCGTCCGTCGTCTAATGTGTGTTAACAATTTTACTTTTTAACTTTTTGAAAACTACAAGGCAAATTATTACCATTTATAATTTGAAGTCTTTCTAGGACAAGAGGAATATAAATTGTGAAATTTATGACCATCCAATCCCCGGGACCTCATGGGCTGGGCCAAATAAGCAAAAAAAAAAAAGGACCACATTTTAAAAATATCTCCTTTTCAACTCCCACATGTTGGAAAAAAACGAAATGCATAATTGTGTCTAAAAGTCCATAAAGCTCTCTACCAAAATTATGAAATTCATGGCGCCTTGGTCAGGGGTTCAGGCCCTAGGGCGGAACCTATATGAACATATAGTGGAAATGTATTAATATAAATTTGAGAAAAACTAAATGAATGATTATGATGTCCATGAAACCTTCACATTAATTGTAAAATTCATGGCCCTTGGGTCAGTTGGTTCAGGTCATAAGGTGCGGCCAATAAGACCATATAGTGATAATGTATGTAATCTTAAAAATAAATATCTTTTTCAATACTCTCTTTCCACAGCGGACGGAGATGAAATGAATAATGAATCTATAGTTCATGAAGCCTTCTACCAAAATTGTGATATTCATGACCCCAGGGTTTTGGGTTCAGGCCCTGGGGCGTGGCTAATTTGACCATCTATACTTTTAAATTAAGACATTTCGTCAATAAACTACGAAACGCCTGCACCAAAGTAACTGCTTATACCTTTGGTTTTTCAACATGTGTGATATGATGTCCGTAAGCTATAATTGAATTTTAACGGATAAATAATTATTGAGAAATAAATTAAAAACCTACTTTCATATTCGATAAACCAGCTCGAAATAGCAAAAATGAGAGTAAGGTGATGGATACGCTTTGGCGGATGCAAGTCAATGGGAGTTGCATTAAAATATATCCTTGCAATGAAATAATATTGAATGATTACGTAAACAGTGAATATATTTATTAGGAACTTACTTGGATTATACATAGAAGTTAATATTTGACAAATGCTGAATAAATGAAATAAGGCAAATCATACCTTGAGTGCGCGATTTTAGTTATGATAGATAAAAGCTAGCGAAGCGCGACCTCTGGCGAGAGAATGGAATAGAACTTTCCAGAACGGGGTAACCAAGAACGCGGTTTGACTAATTAACGTCATAGCGAAAAGTATAGGAGGGGTTCATCATGTATCGCGGGCAGATATTCATACCTTGGATGGGACATCTTCGGTTAATACAAAAAAGTTAATAAATAAAATGGAACAATTTAATCCGATTTTAGTTTTGATCGAAAGAATTTATTATCCACAACGGCGTGCCCAGGAACGCGGTTTGACTAATTTACACCATGGCGGGAAGTGTAGGGCGAGTTAACCATGGGGCAAATACTTTGGATATGACAACTTTGGCTTATAAAATGAAAATTAATATGCATACACTAGCGTTTTTTTTTTAATTTCATACATTTTTATACCACGACAGATTGGTCTTATACCTTAGACATTAATTTGTAAACAAGGAACACATTGTGTTCATCTATATATGAATAAAATATGTATGAAGTTAAGTTGGGAGGGGGCGTTGATCACCCTTCCCAATTGTTTTTTTTTTTTTTAAATCAAGTCTTTTATCTGAAATTCTCATTTAGGACAGTGATAAATATTATAGTGAAAGTTTACCTGTAGATTTACAATTTAGAGATATGAGTCCTAAATACCCACTCACTGGTTTAAAAACAAAATCATTGTTATCACTCAGCTGCAACAAAAAGAATTAAGGCCATGTAAATGTATATACACCATCCAACACAGCATAGATTTTTCATCCCTCAGCTCAATGTCTCAATATACAGATTTTTGGTTTTAATTTTAAAGAATATGTTAAGAAAAAAATTAAGAAAAAGTTCGGAGATAGTATATACGAAAATATAAAAAATGGTTCATTTTAGCATTGTGTCATTCATGTGTAAAGTGTTATTCAGGCCCCCGCTTGCGCGGGATATCATCTAGTATAGTATAAATGCATTGAATCTTAGAAGATTTTCGCTTTTTCTAAAGAAGGGGGAGATAAACTGAATTCATGGTTATGATATTCATGAAACCCTGTACCTAAATTGTGAAATTCATGACCCCTTGGTCAGAGATTTAGGACCTTTTGGAAGGTCCAATATGGCCACATAGTGAAAATGTATTGAATTTTATAATATTTTTCTTCTGTACTTTCACAGTCGTGGGAGATTTAACTTCATCTTACAACACCATCAGAATTGGTCTCACTCAGTATATTCTCTATACCCTCTGGACCTCTTCTTTCATTTGCATTTTCAGATATTGATATGATAAACCAGACTGCTATTTTTTTTTAACATGTACCTGGAAACAGAGTCTGATAGAGGTTGCAAAGAGACTAAGTTATCATATGTCTTTGATTTATACTATGGAAGATATTACAAATTCTACACTAAAACTCTGTTTTAAAAAACACATCACAACTTATGTTCAAATGCAAAACTAATGACTGTAATGCCTTTACATCTTCAAAAGCTGAGTGGGCGTCAAATGACATATACATACAGTCTTTAACTAGGCTTCCAGTTTGTAGCATTTCCTACCTGGAATAGCTTCTTTAAAAACAAACTGTCAACAAAACTTTCAAAAGGCAGAGAACAAGGAATCATTGAGAAAACATTTTATTATGTTTACCTGTTTTGCTGTTGAGGACTCGAGTTCATACCGTCGCTTTTTGTAAGCAATGCTGGACTTCACCTTTTGGTTATATTTTCTTTTGTTGCTTGCTCGTTCCAGGAAAGACTGTGTGTTTTATATATATATATATATATTATAGTAACATTATCATAAGTATAGATTTAAATGTTTGAAAAGTCAATTATAACTAAAATTATCTGCGGCTGCCATAATTTCTACCACTTCCTCGTATATGCCAACCAGCTAAAAGGCTCTCTTAAAGAATGGGTATAACCAGAAATCTTGAAACACAACTTTTGCTGAATATTAAAAATTTCCTCAATATGCATACATGTACATCTGAAAACTGTAAAAGGGGGGGGGGGGGGGGGGGGGGGTAGGACATTTAAAAGGGTGAACAGAATGATCAATATCTCTACTTAAAATGTCATTCACTTTCTCCTCAGTCGCACTTCTATCAGTCATGAAATATGACTTATTGTTTTAAATACTCTCACTATCACACTCTTTCTGTGATATATAAGATAAAACATCTCTCGTAACATCTATATGTCTCATGCACTCTTTTCATCACAAGCCTCTCTAACACCCGCAGACAAAACTTTCTCACCGGTATTGAACTGAACACCATAAAAAATGTTTCCCCTTCTTTGTTGTAGTATCTCTATGCATAGTAATAATACATTTGTTCTTAATTTCTTCACTGAATTGATTTCGAGAAAAAACACCCATATCACAAGTAAACATTGCTGCAGTACTTTTTGAGGGAAGATTTTTAACATGAATATCAAAAACAGATAGAATGATTAGTGCAATATGAACTAAACCTTTGTTTCTGCTTTTAAAATTTAATATAAGTTTGTCAATTTAAAATTGTAATGGTTTCCCTTTACCACTCTCCCTAAAATCAACATTTTTTTTTTGTATGTACAAAATTATCATCAAAATTATCATTCTTTCTGTGACATTAAAAATTCAATTTCTTATTTCAAGTCAGAAATGACATTTTTTGTACTGTGGCACTGTAAATTTTTATCATTTTTTGTACATTTTCTTTTTTCTTCTTTTTTTAAATATTTTCTTTTTTTTTTATTTTTATTTTTTCTGTTTGCTTTTATAATTTTTGGATTGTATTTTTCACATCTAAAGATTTTATTTTGTCTTTAAGACCTGCAGTTTCCCTCTTTAAGTGCATAATGACAACGCTCTGCTCTGCAATGATCTCCTTCAGCCTTTTATCTTCTTTAATTTCTCTCTCCTCAGATGAATCTGATTTTTTTTTTCTGATCTCCACTTCCATTACTTGAATTTTGTTTTAATTGTGGTAACTTAAAGATGTTGTTGAGGTATATATTCAATTTCTCTTTGTTGGTGTATTTTTAATTTTTTCTATTTCTTTTCGGATGTGGTTTATTTTATATAATAGACTAACTCAGTTCACCTTTGTATATTCAACATTCAATTTGTTGCAAACTTCATGGTGTAAGCATTTCATAAAGTGAGCACTGTCTTTATGCTTTACATAAATTTCACTAACACCGAAGTAAGTAAGTACAGTGATTAAGTGCAAAAAGTTTAGCGTTAGCTGAATTTTTACCATAAATACTGTGCAAAATGAAATAACAAAAAATGATGACACACACAAAAACACTAAATGTACAAGACAAAAGAAAATAAACTTAAAATAAAAGACAATGAATTAAATAAAGTCAAGTGAAAATGATGAGAATATTCAAATGAAAAAATCAGCCAGAAATTGTTTATATTTTCTTTAGAAATAACACACACACACACACACACACACACACACATATAGATATATTCAGTACTTGTCAAAGACGGGTCCGTGGAGAACTCCGTAAAGTATTTCTCTGAAGAATGGATTTAACAAACCGACCAAAAACTGATTTGTATGCGGGCGAAATAGAAAACAGTGGAATTTTTCCGACTCGAGCACGTTTTCCAATGGATTCTGTCGAATACGATTGTGGCAAATTCTCTGTCGATGTCTACGACGACGACGCTGACGTCTATTATTGATCGCCATATATTTGAGAATTCATTTTAGACTTGCATGTACGAGTAAATCTACTACCGTGATAACGTAAGTTTTTTTCTCAAATTGAGCAAACACACAATTAAGGGTTTTTTTTTTTCGAGAAATGCAGAAGGTTTCAGTTTTCTCAAATTTGAGAAATCAGCCTCCTGAATGTACTTCTCTCTTTCTTCTCTTAGAGTAAGTATTTCCTCCTCTTCCATCTTCTTCCTTCTCTTTGACGTCTTCTGGCCTGCAGTCAAAGATGACATCACTGGCAAGTCAATTATCTGGTAGCTGATTGCAGTGTTACAAATTGTAATTATTTAGATGTAGTTAATATTTTACAATAGAATCACAGTCGTGTCAAAATCCAGCAATTATCACTGGTAGATGTACTATTTTGAAAATCTCACAATTTTAGGATTCAGTGCCTCCCATAGTAAAAACCTGCGAATTACGGCGCACAAAAAACGGCGCTAGTTTTGGACTGATTAACCTTATTTCCATACAAATTCTGTGAAAACAATTGGTACCATTACATTTTTCAGGAAATTTACTACTGATATCGTCACTTTGCTTGCCTCGGACTTTCTCTTAAACATGCTAACCGACCTCGAAAAATGAAGTATATTAATTTACGTCGAGATCGAGAGTCGCCATTTTCCCATATAAACAAACCGCACCACTTTACTTTACGGGCAGGTGATGGTGTTTAAAAGAATATCAGAGGCAAGTAAAGTGACGATAACAATATTAAATTTCCTGAAAAATTTAATGGTACCAATTTTTTTTCACAGAATTTGTGTGGAAATAAGGTTAATCAGATAATGACAGTTAATTCGATACGCAAGGGCATGCTCTTCGTATGAACAGTTTCTAAGGCGAGGCAAGCTACTGACAAACAAGTTGATAAAACAGGACTATCAACGGGCTCGTTTGAAGTCATCTTTTCGTAAGTTCTATGGTCGATACAACGACCTTGTCAGCAAATACAATCATCCACTGGGTCGCATGCTGACAGACGTTTTTCATACTAATTGTTAGACAATAATTTATCACCTAATTGTCACGGACTTTTCCGGGTTTTTTTTCCCCCCAATTACGACAAAGAGCACACGGCGGGTGTGACCGGTCAGCAGAGGATGCTCACTCCTCCTAGGCACCTGATCCTACCTCTATCATTTTGGAGGTCCGTGTTGCTCTGCTTTGAACTTATATTTCGTTTTGTGGATTTTTGAGATGGTTGACGGTGTGTTATTGTCATTTTTTCATTGTAGAAATAAACTGTATGCAAATTGTTTGCATTATAAATTAAACTGAATATTATATTAAATTGACCAAATAAAGGCCTGCAAGTCTCTTTTTACCAAAAGTTTACAATTTTTGGCACCTGGAGCTAGGATATAAATAATCCAAGATTCTTCCGACGCTTGCCCCCCCCCCCCCCCCCCCTTTATTTTTATTAGGAAGAAATGTTTTTCAAACATCCAATATGGATTATGGTTTAGACTTCAAATTGAAGCTTAAATATAACATGCAAAAATGCCTCTTGATGGCATAAAGTCTTTTTCTGATGTCACTGAATGCATCATTCTTTAAAATACAAAACTAAATCTTTCAGCTAATCAAAAAGGGTGTTACAACCTGAATTAATAATGGAAACTCAATATAGGAAGATATAAGAAACGGTTGAATAAAAATGTACATAATGATAATGTAAAAATTATTATTATACTCTCTTTCCTTCTCTAAAATTTACATATATACTTTGTACATATATATTACACGTAGTTAATTACACGCACCCTTGACAGTCCACAGTTTTTGAATGGAGTCGAGGGCAACAGTTGATCTGTTGGACCGGCTCGCAAACTGTTTTGACCCCTGGACCTAGCTCCAGGGTTCAAAAGTTATAAACGTTTGGTAAAAAAAAAAAAATTACTTGCCTTTAATGGTCAATCTTTTTATGATATTCACAATTTCATTTACAATGCACACAACATGCATACAGTTTATTGCTACAAGCATACAATGCACAAGATATTAAAGTAGATTTCCTAAGATAGAACACATTTAATTTAATATGGCCAAGTGAAAATTTACTGTGAAGTTTTCAAGATGAAGTTAAAAATGTAAAGTAGTCAACAAATGACCGTTTGCTCGACCAACAGCAATAGGTTTCCCGAGTGTGAGTCAATCGGGTAACCTAGCTATTGCCGTTTGTCGTGCGTCGTATCTTGGCAATTTTACATTATCTACACGGTAAATTGCCCGTGGCCCTTAGATTGACCTAAAAATATATATTCACTATATGGCCAAATGTCAACCCCAACTCCAACCCCCCAAATATAAAGCCTCAATCCCTGCCTAAATTTCACAATTTAAAGGACAAAATAACAATGCATTTAGTTTATCTCTCATAACTGTGAAAGTGCAGAAGAAAATATAAAACTTTACATTATCATTATGTTGCAATATTGGCCCTACCCAAGATATTATCCCAGGGGTAATAAATTTAACAGTTTGGGTAGAAGGCTTTATGGAAATCATAACCATGCATTCAGTATATCTCCCCTTGCTGTGGATTTTAAGATTAAATGCTTTTCAGTATATGGCCATATTTGCCCAGCCCAAATTCTGACTATGTAGCCATTAATTTTACAATTTTGGCGGATGGCTACATGAACATCAAAATCATACATTCAGTTTTTCTACCCCTACTGTGAAAGTAGAGAAGATATACATTTTCACTATATGGCAATTTTGGCCTAGTCTTGCGTACGAACTCCTGAACTAAGGACCCCAAATTTCACAATTCTGGTATAGGACTTCATGGAGATCATTGTCATGGATTTATTTTTTCTCAAATATATGTGGTAGTAGAGAAGATTTTATAAGATTTAATACATTTTCACTATATGGCCATATTTGACCCTGCCTTGGGCCTGAACTCCTGACCCAGGGACTAAGAATTTTACAATTTAGTTTAAGGTCTTTATTTTGTTTTTCCCAAATTGACATCGGAGGAGGATATTTCCTTAGATTTAATGTAAATTTTCATTTTCACTTTATGACCGTATTGGTCCAGACCTAGGGTCTTAAGGTTGTCCGTCCATAACTACCATATTTCATATCTAATAGATTGCAAGTTTGATCACTTAAATCTTAGTATGATTTTAAGGACTTTATCAAATAATAAAGATTCACCATTGAAATTTTAAAAACTTTTCAATATTAACAAATTTATCACATCTTGAAGTTAACATTTATTAATAAGTCTATGGAAAAAATGCATTTTTAAATATATCATTTTAGTACAAGTAATTTTCTCACAATTCTCTTGGTAAAAAGTTGCAAAAGCTTCCCCTTTCTTTGAAAATGCCTAAAAAAATCATAATTTACCATACGTATATAGAAAAAATGATTTTTCCTAATATTTGTAAAGGGCAGACAACTCTTTGAAAAAGTTATAAGTGCAAAAAGTTCACTTGATTGACTAAATACATACTCCCGAGTTTGGTTTATGTCAGCCTCATAATAATTCTAAAATATGTATTTAATGTAGTTTATATCAATGAAAATTGTTAAATGCACCTCAGTTATGATTGGACTACCTTAATAGCTGACCCAGGGGCCATGGATTTCCCAATTTTGGTGGAGAGAAGCAATGACATCATGATCACCCATTTAGTTCTTTTCAAATATGTATGGGAGTAGAGAAGATGCTTTTCCTAAGTTTAATTTATTTTCATTATATTGTTATATTGGTCCCGCTCTAGGGGCTGAACTCATGACTTAGAGGCCAGGATTTCACAATTTAGGTAAAGTGTTTCATGGACAACATAACCATACATTAAGGTGGGGTTTTTTCGTGTGTGGGAGTAGAAAAGAAGATTTTTGAAAATTTGGCCTTTTTTAATATTTGGCCCAGTCCATGAGGCCCAGGGGGTGGTAATGTCATAAATTTCACAATTTAAATTCCTCTTATTCTAGAAATGCTTCAAACAAAAACTGGCTACAATTGGACTTGTAGTTTTTAAGAAGTTAACTAGAGGTACTGTAAGCAAGTAATACCCCCGCTAAGAAAATATAATTAAAATGATAACAATTGGCCTTGAAGTTGTTGAGGAGTTAACTAGGAGTACTGTGAGCAAGCTCAAAAATGATACCCCCGCTAATAAGATATAGTTTTACATCCTAGTATTTATACCCCCGCTCCGAAGGAGAGGGGATATACTGTTTTGCCCTTGTGATTATGTCTGCCCGTTTGTGTGTCCGTCTGTCCGTAACAAATTTTCGTAAAATAATCTCAGGAACCATTAATCGCAGATGCTTGAAATTTCAACACTCTCTTTGTTTTGGCATCTCATATTATGGGATTCATTTTTGTACCAATCAGACGACAACTTCCTGTTAAATGACGACTTTGGTTTTTTTTTTTTAGCCTAAATTTTCAAACGAATTTTTGTCTCATATTTCTTAGCAACTATTAATCGCAGATGCTTTAAATGTTAACACACTCTTTGTTTAGGCATGCCATATGGTTGGATTCATTTTTTAACAAATTCGGTGTCAACTTCCTGTTAAATGACGACTTTGTTTATTTTCAATTGAAATTTTTAAACCAAAATTTTTGTCACAGATTTTTCAGAAACTTTTAACTGTATATGCTTCAAATTTTAACACACTCTTTGATAAGGCATGCCAAATAGAGGGATTTATTTTCTAACAAATCAGACGTCATCTTCCTGTTAAATGACGACCTTGTTTATTTTAGCTTAAATTTTCAAACGGATTTTCGTCACAGATTTCACGCCAGCTCTCAATCGCAGATGTTTCAAATTTTAACACACTCTTTGTGTAGGCATGCCACATGGTGGGATTCCTTTTTGGACCAATCAGACGTCAACTTCCTATTAAATGACGAATTTGTTTAGTTTTAGCCTATATTTTCAAACAAATTTTCGTCACCGATTTGTCAGCATTTAAAAAAAGCAGATGCTTGAAATTTTAACACACTGTTTGATAAGGCGTGCCAAATGATGAAATTTATTTTTGAACAAATTCGGTGTCAACTTCCTGTTAAATGTTGATTTTGCTTATTTTGTATATTCACATCAGAGTGGGGGTATCACTAGTGAGCACTGGCTCACAGATATCTTGTTCTGCATTTCTTTATTGAAGTGACCTTGAACTTGCCCAAATGGCCTTTGGTCAAAATCATGACACACCCTTAGGTCATAATCAAGCTTTGTATGAAATGGGAACTTCCAATGTTTGATCAATAGAAAGGTATAGAGCAGATTATGCGCTTTTCCTTTCAGTGACCTTTAACCTGCCCAAATGACCTTTAGTCATATTCATGACAAACCCTCAGGTCTTAAACCATCTTCATGAAGTAATAAATTCTAATATTCCCTCATTAGAAAGATATTGACAGGGCAATAATTATGCACTTTTACTTCCAGTGACCTTGAACTTGCCTAAATGACCTTGTATCAAAATCATGACACACCTTCAGGTCATAAACAATATTTGTTTGAAGTAATTGATTCTAATGTTTCTCCATAAGAAAGATATGTACTGGACACGATTGCACAGACAGACAAGCAGATGGACAGTCAAGACAAGGTGATTCCTATACATGTATAACCCTCCCCCTCCCCCAACCTTGTTTGCAGGAGGTATAAAAATGTAAAAGTGTTAAAGCACGACGACGGACGAATATCAATAGCAATATGTCACCTAACTGACTCAGGTGACCTAAAACTGATTTGATTTCAGGTATAATCAAGAGTTCATAACAAAATCAAACCACGTAGTGAACGAAATATAACCTTAATACCAGATGATTACTCTGTAAGAAAACAATAAACAGATATACTCATTTTCTTCCCTCTTTGCCTTTAGGACAAGAAAAGAAGACGAGATTGCTTAGCACCAAAAGTACTATCAATGAATTCAGAAGTACTAAGTTGTATGATAAATCTAATCAAGAAACTGATAATACAACTTATTGTATTTTCAAAGGAAAAATTATACATGAACACATTTGCACTTGATGAAGCTTACACATTAAGAAAATACAAAAATATACTATCGCTTTAGTAACAACGTAAATTTATTGCAATGATCATGGCATTATAAATCAATGTAAATTCAAATTCATGTATGCAAGTGAAATGAATGTATAAATATTAGAAAACTTCATGAAATATATCAACTGTAATTTTGGAATGAATTAATTTACATCATAAATTTTAATGTTTGTAGGGACATTTCCCTTTCATCAAATATGTATACTTTTCCTACACTGGTACAGAAAATTGTCCATGTTTAATAAATGTATCCAACGAGCAAATGCGGGTAAAGAAGATACTAGCTTATTGGTTTAAACATTGCATTGTATCAGGAAAAAAATACATGTTAATACAGCAGTGGTGAAAACAGTGTTTCCTTTAAGGTTAATTGACCCTTTGGGAGGAAGACAACTCTTCATGTGATTAACCATCATTAAATATCATTTCTTTTTTTATTTTGCTCAGAAGGGTATGCTGATATTATGTACATTTCTATTATAATTTAGCATTTGTTTAGACAGTCATCATCATTAAATCACCATTAAATCAATTTATTATTATTGTACAGAGAAATGAATGAGAAAGCATAACCTCAGCAAAAAAATGGGGAATGTATAATACACAAAGCATGGTGTGATTCTGAATGGTACATGAACATTCGGATAATGAAATAATAAATAACATGGCAGGAAGTCAATACATAGTTGCTGTAGTACATGCACTAGTACTTATTGCACAGAAATCTAGATTTAACACACTGTTTAGCTTATGGTCACATTATCAAACTATCTAACTCCAATTTACAATGCAGATTAGAAAATTTTGGGTAGAATATAAATAATACAATAGTTTTTTCATAACCTATTTGTGAATGTATATCTCATAAAGTAAACTTGCTGTTCATCATTTGTTTTGTAAATTCATAGAAAAACAAGTAAGGATAATAGATTACAATATATTTTTCATAATATATTTGTACATGTACATCTCATAAAGTAAACGCACAGTTCATCATTTGTTTTGAAAAATTCATAGACAAACAAGAAAGGTGGTTTAGCACCATTGAGACAAATTGAAATGAAGACCTGAGGTGTAAAAATACTGGATACAACCAAAAATGACCACATGATCGACAATGCATTAACTTTCATAACAACAATTACACATAACAGAAATAAGGTTGTCTGCTTTGCAGCACCAAAACATCAAAACATCCCTTTGCAGTGCCCTAGCCTGGTGTGCCAGTCACCCACATAACAAAGGGACCAGGTCAGAAGTGGAATGAAGGTCAAGGTTACAGTGATCAGAAGCAGGGCATTCATCATTTGTTTGTTGCTGGCATGAACTGGTCTGAAATTGAAAAAAAAAGAAAGTTGTCTTTTTTGCTTCAGAGATATTCTTAAAGTTTCCCCTTTGCTTTATACAGTAATTAATTGGGTTTTATCAATTAGAAATAATCGATTATACAATTTTTTTTATGTATTTTGATTAAGCCAGCAAGCATAAGATTGAAACATTGCCATAAAGATATTGATAAGTGCACTAAATATTTGATTGGGGTGGGTAAAAATACACTTGTATTGATTTTTCATATCAAGTATTGTTTATTCTCAAATTGATATCTGTAACTCTCTATAAATGATTCTGATTCATGTTATTAGACAATAATTACTTTTTTACCATTCAAAGTAAGAAAGTTGTGCTCCATTATACATTACAACACAACAATAGCTCAAAATATTAAACATTCTACTGCAAAATATGTGTTATCATTTATTTTCTAAATACCTTCCCACTGTTGTAAACCTGGCTACTGATGTCCAGGCAATGATGATCAACAGTCCACCCATTTCTCTGTGAAATAAAATTCTGGTTAATATATCACAAGAAAATAATCATAGTACTGTATTTGCTTGAATTTTGGAGTACAAATGGCAGTGAAGATGGAAGTTCACAAAATATTATTCTAAGTTTTATTAAGGGACAAATACTGGATTTTAGAGTCAATACCAAATATACTGTTAGTTTGAATTTTTATGCTTAATGACAATTTCTTTTTATGACAGTAAAAGAAATGCCAGTAATAATTTTGACCCTATAAATATATGCAATAATTTAGACAGAATTTTTTTCTCTCCAAAAGTTGAGTCTCTGTGTCATTTGGAGTTGGAAATCCCATCAAATTGAAATTAGAGTTTTAAAATTACTCCTCTACAATATCTTTAACAACACCATGTACATGGTAACCTCAAAGCAAACATTCAAGAATACATAAACATAAAAAAATGTAATAACTTTGTTTCATCACTCCTGCGCAGTTGTTCTTTTCTAACATGTAATGAAACACCTATGATGAATCTAATCTGTTGCTTTTTTCAGAGACTACTTATAGCAGCATATAAAACAAGCAGAAAAAAAACTTAGAAAAGTAGAATATTTGTATATGTTTAGTTCAAACTCAAATCAAACTTCATTGTGAGTCTCATCGTTCAGTACATGGTACAATTTTTGATAAACAGTAATTTACATTTTGATATCATTAAGTACATCAATACATGTATTTGACAGTGTAAATTTATTCAATAATAGAAGTTAAAGGTCTCAAAACCAGTGTTCATTCGTAACTGCTTTACTTATAATCTTTCATTCCTTAAATTTCTAATTATTGAATCTTAAAATCTAGAAAATAAAAAAACATGAGGAACTCGAGACTCAGAAAAACAAGTTACTAAGTAAACTTGCACAGGAAATGGAACCTACATCTTTGTATCTGATTAGTATTACTGGTTAAAGTTTTTATCTATTAAGATTAAACTGTATTCTACCAAATGTGGATATCATAAACATACCAATGCCTCCCCCATTTTTGCCTCTTACCTGCCCTCCTCCTGCTCCAGTGGGTTCCTCAGTTCACCTTTGATGGCCTCAAACAACAGTACAACCTGATACACAGCATAGGCCAGGCACAGTGTGAAGTGGATGGTCACCACTGTGTTCCAAACTTTACTGACTATTCAAAAAATTTAAAAAAAAAAACTAGGATCATACCAATTAATATTATATCACCTGAGATCCTACTTAGATCATTTATGAAGAATTTTATAAGCTATTTCATGTAGCAATCTTTAATGGAGTTGCAAGAATATTAGTAAAAGAATAGGCGTTTTTCAATTTCACACCTGTAGGTATTGCCATTTACAAGACTCTATGTAGTATAACAATGAATGAATCAATACGAAATGGATAAAAACATGTTTTAAAATGTTGTTATATTCTTGACAGTTTCACAGTAGCAGCCCTACTATTTTTTTGCAGATTGAATTACTTCTGATGTCAGAAATTGTAACAACAATTTTATAATTGTTGAATACATAGTGTCATTTTATTTATAACCAACTAAATCACAGCCATTAACAAAAATAATTTGCCTTACTTAACTAAAGAGCAATATAACAGCTATCATGAAAGGCTTATTGCAATCTAATTAAAATTAGATGTTAGATCCGCTCGCTTACTCGTTACACAGCGTAGCGAGTAAGCGAGCGGATCTAACATCTAATTTTAAATAGAATGAGCTTATTGCAATCTCTCTCTCTCTCTCTCTCTCTGACAGGCATACCTGACCATTGTGGTTTCAATACCAATGGCAGACACAATGAAGCAGACACTCCATAAACTGGCTGAAAATTTGATTAAAAGAGAAAAATATTACTGTTAGATGATTCATTTAATATTGATGCTGATTACTGTAAACGTATTATATTTGGCTTGTACGATATTTGGCAGAAATTAGTTTTTGAACAAGTTGGCGTGGAATTGATTTAGCGTATTCCAGAATGATCCTATTCTATTAAACCTGTGCATGGCATTTAGCAATGTACTTGATTTAGCGGAAGCCGCATACCGCCAAAAACGCTAATTAGAATACACAGCCAAATGTAATACATTTACAATATTTTGGGCTTTTTTCCTAATATACAAACATTTCTACTGATATTCTTCGGCAGCCAGTTGCTCAGTAAATTAACTTTTTATTTAGAAAAAAATTCAAGTAACTGAATTAGATTGTTTCACCAATTAATATTTAAGATCTTTAATCCAATGTCTTATAGGAGTAATTCATTTAAAATTTATAATGCCATTAAAAACCAATCAATACTTACCAACCACAGGTACCAGTCAGGATCATTTAACTAAAAATTAAGAATACCAAAATTCAGACAAGAGTTTGACTTTAGATTATACAATATACCTCTTCCAATTAACTGATATCTTTAAAAAACAATGTTATTAAACAAATATTATTGTTTACATATTCTCTTACAAATATTGCATATATATGCAAATTTAGAAAATTCCACTTCGAATAGTTTTATATACTATTAAAGCTTCTAGTTGTGATCATAAATATAATACTTCAAAATTCTCATATACATGTACCTGTTCTTCATATACTGCACAGATCTCTCTCTCTCTCTCTCTCTCTCTCTCTCTCTCTCTCTCTCTCTCTCTCTCTCTCTCCTTACATTGACAAGAGCAGCCAACACAAAGAAAACTCCCAACAACAGATTGATAATCCTCCAGACTTTCCAGCCCCCTGAGGGCTTTTTGGTGCCTTCTGCTTGGTGCTCCATTTCTAAAATACATAAACCGTATATGACTGAACTGCATCTTAATTTTCATGATTAAGACTATCGATTATGCATGCGCTATACGCGCACATTTACACGATATCGAATGTGAATCTTACCTAACTGCATGATTTTTTTTTAATAATATTACAAGACTTTCAAGCACAACACATGTGTCACATAAACGCTAATGGCTTATCAGATATTGCATAAAAACCTTATCAGTATAATCACTCCTGATAACTTCGCTGTAATCGTTAAACAGCTGGCCAACCTTGTTATTTTAGTTTCATTTTTCGCCTTGGAAAATGAAAGTACGCTAAGTAAAATAAAAACATACCGTCAACCTTTGCCTTTCCGGACCCGGCAAGTTAAATTATAAAACATGTAATCCCCCCCCCCCCCCCCAAAAAAAAAATAAATAAAAAGTTTAAAATCTAATTTTTATTAACCGAATGAAGTAAATTGCTAAAATATAGCAATAGCAATATATCCTATTTACAATTAACTGAATGAAGTAAATTGCTAAAATATAGCAGATTGAATTGCATGTTAATGAATACGTGTGGTTTTAAAACGGGCGAAGATCAAGAAATCATGTACTGTATGGTTCCATTTAACACACTTTTTCTGTTGCTGACAAACTGCGTGCCGCTCGCCGTTATAGACCATTTCCAGGATATACATTTACATAATTTTGTGTATGCCTTTCCGCATGGGTGTTCCAGGCTGATGTTGTATATTAATGAACTTTTAGACGAGAAAACTGTGACTAACTTTGTCAAAAGCCTCAAGTTGGAGAAATCCTTAATTAACACACCTGCATTTGTGGTTGGTTATGTGATCAACAATAAACTGAAAAAGTTGAATTTCGCAGGACATTTCGTAGCGGAATCACTGATGGAGCGGGTTAAGAATGTTGTTTTTGTCGGTATGGTGCATGGTGTGCCTAGGATGATGTGAAATACGGTCCTCAGTAAATTAGCAAAAAAATTAAATTTCAGAATTACTCTTTTTATTTTGCATATGCATATATGAATTACTCTAATACTCAGAATCCCTTTCTTACCCAAGAAAAAACAATTACATATATTTACATTTTTCAGTGTCTTTGTCTGTGATAACACTACGAATCGATTTTGTATTGTACAGTCCAATATATACAAATGACGTATTTTTTTTTTAGGCCTAAGCGGGGTTTGCATAATTGAAAGGAAAAACACATAGATATGCCAAATTGAATATTCTAACATTACAATTGCTGAAAATTATATAAATACAAGTAATAAGAAATCATTCTTTGAATATTATGAAGTGATAATTCGATCGGTCGGAGCGTGATCAAATATATCCTAAAGCCCTTCAGGCTTTTTTGGATTTGACCACGCCCCGACCAAAATTATCACCTCATAATACTCAAAGAATGATTCCTTATTCCTTGATATTCACATTTATTAGTGTTCTTGTCTGTGATAATACTACGAATCGATTTTGTATTACAGTCCAGTAAATTCAAATGACGCATCGTTGGGGTGCATGCGGGGTTTGTATAAATTAAGGAAATGGAAATCATATAAATATGTCAATATTCTGATTTTTAATCATACAATTGCTAAAAATGATATAAATATAAGTAATAAGGAAACATTCTTTGAATATTATGAGGTGATAATTTCGGTCGGAGCGTGGTCAAATCTATCATAAAGTCAATATTATCACCTTATTATACCCAAAGAATGATTATTTTTTCCTTTAAAAAACTGATGTTGTTTACCTGTATGCATGTTCACGAAGCTATCTTAGGACTATGGTGCGTCCTAAGTACATCTTGGGATACGTCTTAGTCTTAAGTATGTTTCTCGAAGCTCTCCTAAATTTAGGAAACGTCATAACTTTGTCCTAAGTTTAGGACATCACTTACCTTGTCCTAGGACCATCCTAAGGCTGTAAATGTTTTTGGGAATATTGGGACTGTTGTGAAGCTTTTTCTTAAGACCGGTAGAATAAAGCACTATTTTCAACAGCTCCAGCATTTTCGACAAACCTCAAATTCCTCATTCTATCATGTACGTTCATTTTATCAAAATTATGTGGAAAGGGACCCCGGAACCCCCCCCCCCCCCCCCCCACCTTCCCCGTTGCTACATGTCTGCCTGGGAGCTGACAAATTAAGCAATTTTTCTGCAAATACTGTCTCTGTTTGACGAAAGAAAATTATTCATTTATTTTTAATATCTGTACGATATACACTAAGTAAGTTATATTTATTGTTTTGATTACTTTTGGATATAATTAGTCCAATCTCATTGGCTAAAAAGTAAATTTACATAGGTTTATATAAGTCATGCGCGATCATTCTTAATTTTTATCACTTCACTCTGAAAAAAATAATCTTTGAAAAAATCGTAATTTTGAATAATCTGTATTTATGTATTTTCTAGATATATTACAACTCATTTCTTATTTTACATCGTGTATTTTATATACTGCAGATTAAAGGGAAATTGGTTGTGTTTCTACATGTAACGTTAAATTCTATGAAAAGTGCGTGTTTATGTATGACATGTACTTAAATGACAAGATTATCAAATGTTAATTTACACCCAAAGAATGGACACGTGTTGTTTAAATAATCATTTGCTTGTAAGCTAATTCTGTCCTGATACATATTTTCTTTTTCTTTTTTTTTTTTAAAAGCAGTTATTTGGATTTCTGGGTATGTTGTTTTATTTTTTTTTTTCTTTAATTTTTTTTGGGTCTCTTTTTTGTTTTCTTTTGTTTTGGAGGGGGGGGGGGTGTTTGTTTTCTTTTGTTTTTTTGTTTAACTAAGTTTTTATTGTTCACTGATATATATCTAAGTAAATGTAAATTTTCTGAAATGTATACATTAAAATTACTGGTTTTAGGCCTATGTGTCTGTGTTAACTACCGAACGTACAATTTTCTCTGGCAAAATGTTTAATGATTTATCCCTACACAAGTCTTTCAAATTCGATTTGTACGAATAAATGTGAAAAATAAGAATGGTTGTAGAAGGTTAGGATATCCTAACTTAAGACGTTCCTAAGTTGCCGTCAAGCTACATCTTAAGACGTGTCCTAAGTTGATCTTAGGATGTTCCTAACTTTTTTCCTAAGTCATATCTTAGGAATACACTTAGGTCATATCTAAGCAAAGTTTCGTGAAAATGCCTGCTGGTGTAAACCCCCTAACCTTTCGTACGTTACTCGTCTGTGTGTCACGTGACATAGATTTCGATTTAAGCGTGTTCGACGTATGAGAATTCATTATTTGTAAGTTGTATTATCAACGGATGCCATTCTGATTGCTAAGTTTCTCCATAACTGGTGGGAATTTGGCGATAAATCAGGTCAAGTGATATGAAAACGAGTCTTGACCGATCTGCTTAATTCAAGGAATCATTCTTTGAGTATTATGAGGTGCTAATTTTGGGCTGGGCGTGGTCAAATCCAATGAAGCCCAAAGGGCTTTATGATAGATTTGATCACGCCCCAACCGAAATTATCATCTCATAATGTTCAAAGAATGATTTCTTATTACTTATATTTGTATAATTTTCAGCAATTGTACGATTAAATATTTGATAATTGACATTTTTAATATGTGATTTTTATTTCTTTTTAATTAGGCAAACCCCGCTTGCGTCCAACAATATGTCGTTTAAATTTATTGGACTGTACAATATAGAATCGATTCGTATTGTTATCACAGACAAAGACACTGAAAAATATAAATATTTATTCATGTACATATCGTCTAATATTTACATTTCATCTGTCCTTATCTGTGATAACAATACGAATCAATTTTGAAGCTTATAGAGCAATAATTTCATAAAAGATGAGCGAAATAAAATGGGTGTGTCTTATAACATAACCGGAAAACGGTATTGGCTGCGCCGCGTAGTAATACATAGCATGTGCTACATGAAAAAGAAGTGGTTTTAAAATGTTGTATTAAAGTGTACAAATTGGAAATAATATAAATATATAAGTAATAGGGAACCATTCTTTGAATATTATGAGGTGATAATTCGGTCGGAACGTGGTCAAATCTATCATAAAGTCCTTCGGGCTTTATTGGATTTGATCACGCACCGACCAAAATTATCACCTCATAATACTCAAAGAATGATTCCTTATTCCTTAATTATACTAAGGTCCACCCATTCTTTCATTTTTATTTTCACTGGAAAGACAGGGTCACAAACCAAAACGAAATTCACTGTTACCGGGTGTACAAAATCATCGATAAAGCGGTAATCATTAAAATAAAAAAACGATTCAAGATATTAACACTAATCAGGATGTGTAATATCATCGAAGGCCATAAATTCGTTACGGTCCTAGAGTAATATCCTTTTTGTTTTCCTCGCGTCTCTCGCGAAATTTACTCCGAGACTGATGAAAACAAAATAATGAATATAATGTTAAGTCATACGAAGAAAATTCTTATGGTAACGACTCATGGTCCCCTGATGATATTATTCATTCTTGTTTTGAAATTATCAAAAGCATGGTAGATTATCTTTAAAAATGGGCCCTTTTTAATATGTTTAGGAGTATCATCCTTTCACTCCTATGGAATTCAGAATCGGGAATAAGAAAATACTACAGAAGATACTATTAAAAAACAATCTTCTTTAGAAGATGGAATGGTAAACTAGTTACTGCTCTGTTTAAGAAAACCACACAACTTTAATTGATTCATACTATACTCAAAAGATATGATTATAAGTAAAACTCATGATCCTGTATATTCAAAAATATTCAAAAACAACAATTACTTTCCGAAATTGATATATTATATATATATATATATATATATATATATATATATATATATATATATATATATATATATATATTGTCAACAATCAAATAACTGCTTGTCTCTTTTTCAGGTTTGACTTATGATTTCTGTTCAGTTGGTCTCATCAAGATGTCATGCACCTGTGAAAAAGAAAATTTACATAATATTCAATATACATGTATATTCATTATTTTTGTGATGTATATAAGCAATTGTGGCTCTCATGCATCTCGTATAAAATTTGCATGAATTTCATGCAAATTCTTTGCATGAGAAAGAGACGAAAAGTAACCCACTAAATTCATGCAAAAACTTTTTCATGCGAATATCATACAATTTATATCTATCTCTAAATGTTTTAAAACAGTCATTTTATTAGAATACCATGCAAAGAATTCTTTTCCATGATATTTACGCAAAAACTGTGATATACATAACATTCATTAGCAATGTGCTTTTAGAAGAATATACTTAAATGTTCAAATTACGACACTAACCTGTACATGCTCAAGATGCTATATGTGTATTTTCGTGAAATTTAAACAACATTTAAAGTTTATAAACTGTACCTTCTTCGCGCAATATTCATGCGAAAAATCTATATTTTTAAACAGTCATTTCATTCGAATATTGTGCAAAATTCGCATGAAATTTATGCAAAAGCTGTCACATACATTCATTTGCGTTATTCCTTTGAAATAGAAAGAGATATTTAAACATTCAAACTACGACACTAACCTGTACATGTGCTGGTGCACTTAATACATATATGACTGCATCGGCCACATCTTCTGCTTCCAGACACTGGAAAAAATAAGTTAATAGTCTGTTCTTCAAGTACTGTAGTGATCAATGTAGCAATCGTAATCAAAGTTGACTCTTGCGCATAATAATAATTTTATGCATTTTTCAATTAACAAAGATACATAATTATGTTTTGGGAGATACATATGGAACCTTGATTAATCTGGGATTTATAAATTTTTACATTTTTTTGCAAATAAATTATATGTATCAAAAAGAGTCAACATTTACAAATCAAAGATGTTGGATAGGGAGTATAATATGTTTATAATTATTCAAAAGCAAATTAAGACATCCAAGAGAATTCATCAATTTTTTCTCCATGAATAAACAGGATGATTACATTTCATTTAAACCTGTTAATGCCATTAATTCAAACACTCTTCATTATACCAGTACTTACCTTAAACTGACTACAAATTTTCTTTCCAATTTCTGGACTGTTATGCATTTTTTGATGGAATTCTGTCGCCACTGTCCCTGGACTGATAGACTGTTAACAAAATCAAGGAGAAATAGAGTTCTCTACCTTATATTCTGCATAAATTCTCTCCCCTTTTTCTTTACTTTTCATAATTCCTATTTCAAATTCTGTTTTTGCCATCAGGGTTATAGCTTGCATATGCAGAAATATACTCAATATAATCAATCAAATTATTAAGCAGCTAATAGACAGATTAGAATTACTTATCCTTGTAAATAAAAATTTTAAAAATTGAACAAACAGAATTTAAACGTAAGTAAGAGTCCATATCTTTTTCTCAGAATTCATAGAATATATATGGATTTGCATATTATAAAGAGAGAAAATATGTATATTTCTCTGTACATGCAGGTATACTCTCAATTCAAAAGTACATCTATAAAATTCAAAATCTGTAATTTTTCACCGTAACCCTTATGTGAGAATTGAGCATGTGAAGTTCGTTCCTGATGCCCTCCAGAATTCCAGACACTGCAAACTTTGTGGCAGAGTAGAAATGACCCGCTGCATCTGGAATAACACGGTGCCCAGACAAGCTAAAAATAAATATATTGTATCTATTAATCATAACAACATTACTGAAATGTACCTTACATATGTATCCAAGAGTAAGTGTGAAATGTTATTTTTTGCCATGTGATTAAAGTGCAATAGTCTAGTGTAGTTTTATGTAATATTTTATGTATAATTATAACTAACTAGAGCCGAGCTCGTTGCAAGCAACGAGGAGGTCTTCCGTTACAGCTTCGAGTCAAGATAGGATTGTCGATCAGTCTAAATAAATCATCCCCCTTCTCCTTACACTTGTCAGGATCTGACAGGTATTGAAAGGAGGTCATCTTCACACGAACATAACTTCTGACCAATCAGGGCTTTAGAAAATGAATTGGAACTCTTCAAAAGTTGACAGACAAATTATTTCATGCCTGTTTTCTATGTAACCTTCTACTGCAGAGTATTGAAGAGTTACACCTCTCATAAAACAGATAAAGGCAACCATGTGATAAATTAAGGTTATATTTCGACTGCATGCAAATGTAGAGGTCATGTGAAGATGACCTCTTATCGATATCTATCAGACCAGACCTTGACGAGTGTAAGGAGAAGGGAGTGGTTTTCATCAGACTGGATTGTCAATATGATAATAGTAAGTTCAGAAAATCGAAAACGAGACTCACTTTCATAGTATTATTTTCATACCAGACGAATTCTCCGTTTAACTTGCGTCACGGTCTTATCAATATATACTTATAAATTAACACATTTCGTCAATAAACTACAAAATGTCTGCACCAGAGTAATTGCCTACACCTTTAGTATTTCATCACATGTCAGTTGATGTCCATAAGCTATAATTGAATTTTACCTAATAAGTAATTAGTGAGAAATAAATTTAAAACCATCTTTCATTTTCGATAAACCAACCCGAAATAGCAAAAATGAGAGTAAGGTGGTGGACACGCTTTGGCGGATCCAAGTCAGTGGGAGTTTGCATCAAAATATATGCTTGCAATTAAATGATATTGAATGATTACGTAAAGAGTGAGTATATTTAAGATATATAACAAATCGTGTTGACAACTCTACCTCTGTATGAATAGATGATGACTGTATGCATAAAACGAGGAATTTGAATCGGTACGGTTAAAGATACAGTCTTTTATCTGAAATTTTTTTTTCGGACAGTGATAATAGTTAAAGTGAAATTTGGCATAAAGACCGACCTAAAAAACAAAATTTAGAAAAGAGAAACGACGCACTGCACAGCCACTCCCTGCTTTGAAATAAATGAAAAAGTTTGCAGAATTTTTTTCCAGTCATGCAGCTGCAACAAAAAGAATAAAGGCCATATACACGAAGCATTGTATCATATTTTAATATGTTTAAAGTGTTAATTCCCGCGCTGGCGCGGGATATTAATCTAGTTTATGATAACTTAAAAACACACATCATAAATGTATGTGTATTTAATTATTCCGACCAGAAAATCGAAATGATTAATACGTTTATGTACAACTGATGACAGGATACAAACTAAGCCTATATCATAGTGTAATGAACATAAAATCCACTGCACTGATTCATGGAAAACAGTGTTTTATGTTTCATAAACATTTCGATTCCCTGTACTCATACTTACACCTCTACCGCTAAGACATGGAATAGTTTATCTAAAGTGCAGTCTTAAAATTAAAAGATTGAAACTAACACAAACTATAAATAAACGAAGACGCCTTCTCCCACCTTAGGGCCCGCTATACGAGAGGTGCCAAGTGGGAGGGATAACTCTCCATATAATGTTTGGCCATGCAGGCACTCAGCATCATTTTTGAAAGGATGAGCATAATTCATCGGAAATCTTGACAAGCAAATAAAAGGATAAATTCTCATATCTTCAAAATCTTAATCCGTGGGGGAGGAACATGTAGGGGTTGTGAAGCAATTCTAACTTCTGTTTTTTTTTTAATATCATTTCGTTTTAAATATGACAATAATTTTTTTTTGCCTTCATCTAAAAAGTGTGTGTGGAGTGGGGATGTGTCAATGTCCCAAAGGTTAGTGAAAATGCAGTGAAAGAACCCTTCCAAGTATTTTTAAATTACATAATTACCTGGGGTTATCAATGTCCAGGGCTGTGTGCACTAAAGCGACACGAGATTTTCGGTCGCACGGGCGGGGTGGGTGAGTTAGCACAGACTGGCCGAATAAACAAACAGATCGAAAAGTGAAACATATTAGGAGGAACTGTAACATACAAGGAGTCGCCAAAAATTTATTTTTGTCACATTTGAATTTTCGATTTCTGCTCGCCAATTTTGAAAAACAAATTCAGCTCGAGCAATGGGGGGGGGGGGGGGGGGGGGGGGGGGGGGGGGGTAGGACAGCAATGAGTTTGTTTTTACAATGAAGCAAACGATCATACAGAAGAACTATACAAATGTTATCAAGTGAGGCTAGAATCAAAACAAAACTTGTTTAAAAATTCATGTGATTATTTTTTAAAATAATCACTGAATCCCTCAATTCCGCACAATTCTTTTATCGTGCCAGCACCTACCGCATACATGTAATAATGAAACATAACACTTTGATTTTAATTTGATTTGATTTGAACGTTGAACACTTAATGAATGTTTGATTTTTTTAAATTCTCTTTTACTTTGTACACCCTGCTAAATTTTTGTACAACTCTTAAGAAAACTTCTTTAATTTTACTTTCTACACGATTTTGTGTTGGTCGAATACTAATTCCTAAGTTTAAGCATTAATAAACGGAAATAATCATGGCTAAATATATTAATCTTATGTTGAAACACAAGTTAATTTTACATGTACCGGTCAAAATCTCGGCGCTGTATTGTATTTAATCTTTTAAATATACAATTGGCCTTAATTGCATATTTAGATTCGGAATGATGGCTTACTTTTATTCCATTGATGGTCAAGCTTCTATATCTGATTTTATGTACCATCGTTTAAACCTGTACAAGTACGATAAATTTATCGTTTCGTCTTAAACTAATGTAGTTAAATTAAAAATAAAACAAACAATTTAATAGCGGTGTTTGTACAAATTATCAATAAACATGCACGTGTGATAAGGTAGAAGCACAAGAAACTATCGATCACTTGTCCACTCGCGCGGGATCTCCTCGTCTATGTGCGAGGGATGATCATCATTTAAAGGTTTAATCTTTGTGGGGTTTTTGTGTTGATCTTAAACATTAAACATTATTTGTACAATTTAAGAATATTTAAGACTTACAAACCCAGCTTGATCTATGTCTGACGATGCTTCTGATTTGGAATAATATCACTTTTACTATTTTTCAGAACGCTTTCTTTATTTACACTCTATCTTTTAATTAAATCAATTGAAGATGAAGAAACTTTTATGACATACAATTACAAGAGGCCCATGGGCCACATCGCTCACCTGAGCAAAATGGCAAACTACGTTGACTTAAAACACTTTAAATAATTAAGAACAGTAAAATTTAATATTTATCAAAGTTAAGTACCCGGTACCATAATTTTCTGATGTAAGACTCAATATTTCATAAAGGGGTAGGGGTGAAAATATACTGCGATATATGAATTATATATAACACCGGTATATTATTTCCTGCAGTTTTTGCACATATGTGAACAGTATTAGCTCTTAAAAGATAAAAAAAAATTCATACATTTTCTAAGACGTATATCAGTTTAAAAATCAGCACCTATTGTGGGCCTACCTTATCGGGTGTAATCATAATTTGAACATGTTGAATCTACACAATTAAAGGATGCCAACATTTTATTTCATTAATATTTTGTCTTAGAGGTCATGCAATACATATCTATTTTATATGATGAAAATACTGGAAAAGGTAGTTACCATTTACCTGCAATATTTCTTGTTTGGTTTATTGGTATTTATGAAAAAAAAAATCGAACTTAAATTAGTGTAATTTCCATTTTCCACATCTAAGTGAATATTTTTGTGTGTTTATTTAAGATGCCAAGCTATGTGAATATACCATGCCGATGAGATACATTTCATTTTCACAGCTCGTATCTCATATGTGAAAGTTAACAAAGATTGACGGACAGAGGATCGCCAGATAGTCTGGAAGCCAGTGGCATACTCTAAAACCTGGCCTGGCCTGGCCCCATTGGCCTGGCCTGGCCTCAAAGTTGGCCTGGCCTCACTTTTGGCCTCAAATTTGGCTTGGCCCCAAATTTTGGCCTGGCCTCAAAAATTGGCCTGGCCTCAAATTTGGCCTCTTCAAAAATTTTTGGCCTCAATTTTATTTTTTTATTTTCTTTACACATATGTTGATTGTATTGATTTTTTATTGATTTATGTTTAATACACTTTTAGAGTCTTATTGTGATAGTTTTTTTGAAACATACATGTATATATGACTACAGGTATGAGTGATTGATTCTGAATTTTTTCTTCAGATTTTGAAACAGTCTGTTTTTAAATTCCAAAGTACTTTAAGAATGTATTACTGCCATTGTATTCCACCATGGCATGTTTTTTTCAATGTACTTAATTAACTTAAACTGCTATCAGGATCGGACAAATACCTGTGTGAGAAAAAAAATAATGACAGAGACCAATTTGTTTATTCTAACCAACATTAAAGGTCACAACATGTTATGCTGTGTTCAAATTCTGATATCGAAGTTACCCTATAGGGGGAAAGTTGTTTCCTAAATATACAAACAACACATGCATGAAACTACTCTAATATAGGGGTGATGATTAATGACCATCACTGAATCAAGTTATCGGAGGATACAATGTTGCAGTCATTCACAAATGACATTAATTAAATTAGACCGTGTGAAATGTTGAACGGCAGCGCAGGCAATTAATCTGACCCCAATAAAGCGACAGAGGAGGCTGATATCGAATTTCTACTGGGGAGGGAAATTTGGGTTTGATTGGTGTTGACAGGTAATGTAAGCGAACTCAGTCTGGCGTTTTTAAAGTGCATTGCATGTGGATAGAGATTTGATGTTATGAATCAGTTTACAAATGTTTGAGATATTTATTTATCCATCAAACAGGTCAGTCTCTTTTAAAATGATGTTTTACTTTATTATTCTGATATCTCTATTCTACTTTTTGAAGTGGGGAAGGGGGTTGTGTCTCTGAATTTTAATGCCGATAGCTTCAGTATTGGGCATAATCCATTCCTTGGCAATAAAAGAGCAGTGTTGCACATGCATATCCTATGTGCAAACTTGAAGAAAATCAATTAAAACTCAATCAGCCAGGTCACCTATTATAAAAAAAATTCTCTTAAACATTTAAAAATCAATAAAAATTCAATGAAAACTCTTTGAAAATGTGAGAGAAAAATTTTTTAATATGAGGCCAAAATTTTTGAAGAGGCCAAATTTGGGGCCAGGCCAAAATTTGAGGCCAGGCCAAAATTTGGGGCCAGGCCAAAAGTGAGGCCACGCCAACTTTGAGGCCAGGCCAGGCCAATGAGGCCAGGCCAGGCCACGCCAGGTTTTAGAGTATGCCGAAGCCAGTTCGCAGTTCTGAACTCTTTGGCAAAAGTTGCTAAGGCTACAGTCAAAAACTTAATTTGTCTTCCCTAAAATAATTGTTTACCTAGTGTAAACTTGTTTGACGTTTTATGACCTTACTCACTTGATCAATGAAAACATTCGACTGGAAAATGTTGTCATGTGATGTGTTAAAAAGCTATATAATTTAATGTATTGCCAGGCATACAGGTATCAGTTTTGTACCAAGGCCCATCAATTATTTCAGCTTTCCCTCAAAAACAACAAACGGCTACAAACCAAGATGATTTTCTGCTGCAATAATTTCTTAAACATAATGATAAAGCAGATATCCTCATAATTATAATGTGTCAGAACTGTTTAAAAGGCGTTTTTATTTACTCTTTTGAAAACTACCAAAATTGTTGCAGATTTCATATAATTCATCAAATGAGAAGGGACCCCATAAAGTAGTTATAGAACATCACCCTTTTGATTTTTCTGTACACAAGTATTTAATGTTTAACAAGACAATTCTAATGATCATTAAACATTTAAGCGTTAGTCGTAGAATTATAGGCAACTTTTAAAAATTTATCCAATTTGTTTAATTTCAGTTTTTTAATGTATTCATACAATATATAGATAAAATGTTTTGTAATTGAGTTAGCCAAGTGACACAAAATCAGTTTATGCACTTGTGTATTTTGGAGGAATTAGTCCTACCCTATGACCCAATTACAACCGTTAGGTAGAGGATCTTTTTAATTTTGATAACTGTAAACAAACGGTTTTGCATTAATTTGTGAAAAGTTATTAACTAATTACAAGTTACCTACTAACTGTAGTATCAAAACGAAATGTAATAAATATCGATTGTAATTTTCAATGCACGGTATGTGTTTGCATCACCCGTATTTATAA
Organism: Magallana nippona; assembly: GCA_033439105.1. Taxonomy (NCBI): domain Eukaryota; kingdom Metazoa; phylum Mollusca; class Bivalvia; order Ostreida; family Ostreidae; genus Magallana; species Magallana nippona. The sequence goes on along the minus strand of CM065925.1, from coordinate 31,011,809 downwards.
TATTTATAACCTCTCGAGATAAGACAGTCGCGAGTGATTAATCTCAACAGGGTTTAACTTAGGCTGTGAAAACGTCTTTTCAAATTCATAACATCGTTTTATTGTCTTTGGATTTAATTTACACGATTATGAACTCAGAATACATGGCTACTTCAAATTCTCTTTCGGAGGAAATTTCGGCGAAGTTACCGATCAAAAATCGATTATTTCAACCAAAGTCGCCCCCTTGTTTGGTCCTTGTTGACACTCAATTAGAAATTAATAAACAATAAAAACAGAGGGAAAATGCACTTAAGTACGTTGTTAATGCATCAGATTTTATGATTTTCGCAGGTAAACAATCAACTGCCTATTAACCGAAGTCTATGTTCCAAATACCAGAATACTGAATACAGCTATACAGGCGATCGTTCCCCAAGTTAAAAAGCAAAATGAAATGAAAATCAAAACAAGCTAAAACCACCGTCACAAGTGAAAATGACAACGCGTTGACATATTTAACCTCAATTTACTTTACAATAATCGGCACCAATATATCTTCCTTGTTTCATAGTGAATGTTGCACAACAAACATGGATGCTACAAACAAAGAACCTCGTTTTCGAGATGCGGTAGACTGGCAATGCCTGTCATGAGATCAGTCTATCGTACAAAATTGCCAGTCTACGAAAAATGGAATAACGAACCGCTTTATTAGTATTTTCGTAATTAGCTCAAATTTGAATCATAATTAGCCCTAAATTTTTGCAATTTATATTTTCCTTTTATTAAGGATGATTTATGATAAATTACGTTAAGATTAACTCAGTAGTTCTTGAGAAGAAGATTTTTTAAAATGCACCCCCCTTTTTTACAGTTTGGATGTTTTCTCCGCTTTGAATACAATCTGGCCTTTTATTTTTGCAATTTATATTCACCTTCTTATAAGGATGATTTGTGCCAAATTTGGTTGAATTTGGCCAAGTGGTTTTAGAGAAGAATTTCAAAATGTAAAAAGTTTACAGACGGACAGACGGACGGACGGACGGACAGACGGACGGACAGACGGACGACGGACAAAAGGTGATCAGAATAGCTCACTTGAGCTTTCAGCTCAGGTGAGCTAAAAACAGTTCTTGTGTTTGCTGCTAAAATAAACACATATATGTAAGACGCGAATCGTTTGTATTAGATAACCGCTGACCGCTAGGTAGTCCAGCCGCGACCGATCTTCTCGGCCGCGGGCGAGAGATAGGTAACGTAATGGTACACACAAACAGCTCAGATCCCAGATAGATTTCAAATGCATGCAGTATGATAACTAAAATGTACTTCATAGAAGTTTTTTTTAATCCGTAATTTGAGTTTTACTAGAATGGAAAAAGAATGTTTATATTTTCTGTTTCTCGTTTTTAAAGGATTGTTCACTATAAGAACTTAACAAAATATGACTTATAGTCCTCACATAAAAGCATGTATACTTAAAAAAATCTATTTCTTATGAATTAAGGCATCCAGTATAAACCGGTATACTTTCTGTGATAACTTTATGTCATTTGTATGCACTAAGACTTTCGTTAACTTTGCCAAATGCCGCGAGTACTGGTCTACACGTATTACTTTTTACCCTCATATTATGCAATACCCGAACACTAAAACAGTTTTATGAGATTAATAAGATCACAAACAACATTTTTTGCAGCGACGCCCATATCGAAAAATTTACTGTTTTAGAGTTATAAAGCAAAAACTTTTAAGGGATCTAGACCCCTAATTTAAGGGGCTAGCCCCTTTTTTATGGTATCAAATGAAAGACCTTAATATTTTGCACAACTTTTGTTCTATATGTGTTTAGAAAATATTTACAACTAAAAAGTTATGGAGCATCGATGTGATTTTTTAAGTAGTATACGTGGGTTAATCAAACATATAAAACTGGGAGGACAACGTTCAAGATGTCTACATTAAAGATTTGTAAATTAAAACTACTTGCTACGGACCAACTCGGAGCCTTTGCGGGTACACGAGACGCACTAAAAAATATTCAAAGGGGAATAACTCAAAACCGAAATTAGCGATTTCACAATGTTTTGTGCTATAGTGAGCTATTGACATTTCCAATAGACTCTGAAAATTTGAATAAAATCTTATGACAAACAAGCGAGATATTAAGGTTTAAAGAAACGTCTAGAAGAAAAAGAAGAATAACTAGACACGATCTCGTTGCGAGCAACGAGGAGGTCTTCCGTCCGATTCTCATCAGATGTGATAAGACCTTTACTTTTGCTAAAACGAAACATGGAAATGTGGGTGGGGCTACATTTAAAGGATCTGAGACGTTTCTGTATGAAGTGTAAGAGCTATTGATGAATAGCTATAGATCCCTTTTGGCCCTTTAATTTAGGGGCTTGTCAATTTTTCTTGATATCAAATTAAAGGACTTTTTTTTATTTAATGGAAATTTTATTCAACAAGCATTGAGAAAGTGCCCGTTTTTGAGATATCTGGGAAAGAACTTGTTTGGGGCCGACTTTTTATCGGGCCATCTAACAATTTTGATGACTGTACATTGTTAAATACATCATTCATGTTACAAAATATTCAGAAATTAAAAGCCATGATTGTCTTCAAATCAATTGGCTCATAATTTAAAGGACTAGACCTTGGTTATGTAAAAGGAAATTTTTTTTTGTTTTAAATGAATTTGGTTCAAAAAGTGTTTAGAAATCAGTTACCATTATTGAGATACATGTATCTGGGAAAAAACGTTGGGGTCGATTCTTTTTCTCCTTTTAGCGAAATTTTGAGGGTTGTCTATTGTTAAACACATAGTATATATAAATGTACATAGTTCTAAGCATCTTTTCTTGTACAACAACTTCACAAATATTTCTCTTTTTAAAAAAAGAATGATCAAAATTCTGGACTTCTAGTCCTTTAAATCCTTAACAACATAGCATATTAAAATTATTACATGTATATTGTATAGGTACGAAGTAAAGACTTTAGACCATTCTGGGCTCTTATTTTAAAAACAGTTCAATTAAAAAAATTGAACATGTGCATAAAAACTGAAAGTTTAAATCTTTTTACTGCCAAAAAAAAATAAGCTTGCAAATTGCTTGTTAAAGATGATCCGCAATTCAAAATGTTTTATCATATCGACTCAAATTTAAAATTTGAAATTGTCTCTGTTTCAATGAAAAAATGATGTACATATTAAAACTTGTTGAATCCGGATGCTGTGCATTCCGGCATGTTGTCTAATCCGGCGACATTATTCAGTCCCTTGGCATTTTCCAAGCATTTTATGTTTAAAAAATGCTGTGCAATCCGGATCTTGTCTATTCTGTAAATCGGCCGCAAAGTAAAGAATTGACTGCTAATGAGTAGTGAGAGTTATCTCCCGTAATCCAGCCACTTATCGATCCATCGGCAATTTTCCTGTCGTTGCTATTGATTTAAACAAATGTGAACTATAGTAGATCCAAACTAGTAACTCATTTCAGTATATACCGTTAAGTCTTGTTATAAATAAATACGCATTTTTTTTTGCCAAATTTAGATAATGAGATTATAGTTCATCCCATTTTTTTCAGGCCGTGATTTAGGATACCGCGGTAGTAAGACTGCCGATATGTTATCCCCGTTGTATGGCTACATTTACAGAGTTACATTTTATTCTGTCAAAATGCTCCATTCTTTATTAAATTCTCATCTATATAAATATTCAACCTCGCCATTACGTAATCAGCCACCTGTTGGCCAATGTCATGCACTTATCTTGTGTCGGACTTTTCAGGTTAATCGAATGCTTGAAAATATCAATTAAGATAATTTGATTGAAAAAGTATTACAATTGTATGTACTCCCTTATGGACTAATTGTTTTCCAAGAAAAAAAATGAAAATTGGTACCGTAATCATGATCGATTAGGTCTAATATATTTCAGAAGAATTGAAAATTTTGCAAGAATAGACGATCAAGACCTAATGCATTAAATACTGAAATTAATTTGCAACAGTGTCCTCCAAACCGGATGTTGTCTAATCTACCCTAATTTTTCAGAACCAAACTCCGCCAGATAAGACAAGTTTTACAATGTACAAAATTTATTTACAAAATAAACGACATAAAAGGGTTTCGCTTTATTTCGCCTCGTGTTTATACTCGCCCCATACGTCGAAGCGAGTATGATTGTATTGCGACTTTGACATCTGTCCTTTTTTATATGATCCATTTTAACAAATAAAATAAACAGCATGGCTATTTGAAAAAATAAAGCAGTGTACATTTGTTCACTAATAATTCTGAAGTTTACGTTGTTTACAATCGATGCATAACATGCAGGTTGAATAAACCCAATCATTCGGGGGAGGAAATCAAACGGTTACCTTTTTTAAACATTTCCATGCTGTATTTTTGGGGTATTTTTGTATGCCCCCAAAAATTATTTTTATTTACTTTGATTATTTCTAACGTTAAAAAAATCAATTCTGTGTAAATAGGCGAAAGTCTATAACTCTCTAAGATAATTCATTTGGTTTGCATGGTAACATTATTTGATACTGTAATGGCCGAAAAATCGGAACATGTAGCTTTAAGAAATTTCTCCACTTGGTACGACATCGAAACGTTATTTCAAATCAGGCATCAAACAATGAAGGGAAATGGAAATTTTCGGCGGATCTAAATGTTAAAATATTCTTATGATAAAATGATGTATTTATGACAAATGTAGATTAATCATTTTTATCTTTACTTGATATATTCGCACTTGTGTTTTATATCCATCTCTTTTAAACCCTTTACAGCCAAATATGTCACAATATGTGGTCTTTTTATCCTTTTGTTGTAAACAACGCTGGAATCTTCACAATCAATGTGCTGTTGAACGAAAGGCTCGGTTAGCAATACTTACTGCATGGGCCGTCTAAAATTATTAATTTTTGTGATAAATTAAGAAATTGTTTAGATTTCACAAAGCGTATTTATTTAAAAAATTATACTGTTATTATTTTTTAAAAAATTATTTAAGCTACAAGAAAATTGCCATTTCATACATATAGAATTTGCACAAAATGAGTTGTATGTTATTCAACCAGTGTTTGAAATTTGAGACCGTTCTTGATATATTTGAGAGAGAAATTTTAGGGCCCATCCTTTCATCTTCTTATCAGGGCCGTTTAACAAAATTTGAGCCATTTCCGAGAAATCGCGTGCACAAAAATCGTTAATAAAAGAACAAAACGAATACAAGACACGGAAGCTCTTAACAAGGGGGGGGGGGGGGGAGCTTGTAAATTCATATTTATTCAAGTTATTAATCATAGGCATTGGATAAGTACTATTGCCTAATTGGCAAATTAATTTGATTTGCTTTTTGACTCCATGACCTCTACAAAACGTTAAAAAAGTTTTTAAAAATATATATAAGCATGTATATACAGAACATTCATTACGCGATCGCCGTGCGCTTCTTTTTGGGAAGAACAGTCCTGATCAGCCAGAAAATAATAAGACAGCATACAGACGTTTTATTAAAATATATATGTATCAAGTATTCGAGTGTACGTGCAACGCATATGCAGAAGTCCGGTCGATTTGAAAATCTCCGTAATCTACTAAGTAGTTTATAGTAGTTTATAAGTAGTTTATAACCATGTGTCCTCTACTCGCTCTTCGACTATCCGAATCTAAACAAAACTTTTACTTACCGAATGTTGATAAACTGTTTTTAAAACTCACATATTCTTTGATAATCAATAACAAAAAAATGTAATTTAATTCAATGAAAGAATAAAATCAGCAATGAGTATGCTTTTTAATGATTCGGACTGCCATTCAGAAGAGGTTAAACCAATAATGTTCGTATGACCGTTATTCTTTTACGGCCTGAATGTAAATCAACCTTGTTAAAAAAATTCATTGGTATAATAAAGAAATAATTACTGGGTTTTTTTTTTCAATTCCTTCCGTATTAGCGGACATCGGTAAGTTTTATCGTGCCTGCACCTACCGCAAGCATGTAACATTGTAACACTTAAACTGCCTTATCTCGAACGCGTTTTCAACTCACTTTACTTACTACACCCTGCTATATTCATGCATGCTCTCTCTCTCCCTCTCTCTCTCTCTCTCTCTCTCTCTCTCTCTCTCACACACACACACACACACACGCACACATAACTCATAAAAAGACTTCTAATATTGTGTTAACCAAATGAATTATCACAGGTTACAGATAAATAAGATGTTTGTGTTGGAATAATCATGTTGTGAATATCGCCTAGATGTGGGAAGTGTAAATGCATTTAAATTCTCAGCAGCAAAAATGTCAGAAATAGGCTAATTTATTTTTCAACTCGTACGACTGTAAAACGTTGTATTATGTTCATTGATGGCAGTTTCTTTTAATTTTACGCACTGTGATTTAAATCAATGCTAAATCAAAAGTTTGATGCATCTTTAACCAATATAATTGAAAATAAAAACAATTCAATGAACTGTGTGTGTGATAACGTAGAAACACGAGAAGCCTGTGTCTTAGACCACAGCGAATCGCTTGTCCACTAGCGCGGTATCTTTTCGGCCATGTGCGATTGATGTGTTGCATAAATGTACACCCAACATGGTGGGTTTTAAATGTTTGCAGTTTGATAACGGAATTTTTTCCCAACAATAAAACTTATTTTATGACATAGACAAGATCACATAGAACACCTTTTTTCAATGACAGTCATACTATATATCGTTTTTAAATTACGAAACTAAAACATCATAACCTCGTAGGTTAAGGTATAATTTTTTTTATTTACTCTTTAATATCGTTAAAATCGGAATTCTTTGTGTTTGCAGCTAAATAAATAAACCCATGTGTGCATCACAGCAAAACGCAAATCTTGTGTATTGGATAACAGCAGACCGCTCGCTAGTCCAGCTGCGACCTATTTCTTTGGCCGCGGCCAAGGGATCGGATACGTAATTGTCCACATACACAGCTCGGAATCCAGCTAGATTTTAAATGCGACTCAAATGTATTGCATAGTATTAGTTCTTTTATACATAATGTGTTTCACAAGAAGAGAATGAGAATGTTTATACACTTTCCGTATGTAAGCTGGTTCACTGTCTACGGTAGCTTTATGTCAGTTATACGCATAAAGACCCCGTTTTTCAAATAACAGAGCTAACATTACATTTATGGGTTAAGAGGTTACTCTTTTCTCCTTAATTTACACTTAATATATCTTTATACCATATAGTTATTTGTGTAAGCCGCCATATAAATAAACTTATGTATGCAAGACGCGAATGTTGTGTATTAGATAACCGGTGGCTGCTAGCTAGCAGCCGATCAATAATCTCTTCGGTCGCGGGTGAGGAATTGGTACGTGATTTCACATACAACACAGGCTTCTAAAAATGATTTTTAAACAAATTTTAAACATTTTTTTGTAGGAGTTGTTCCGTGTTTCACTTGAATAGAATAAAAATGTATGTCCGCGACTATGTACTTTCTCTTTCGCGGTTTTGATTGATTGTCCATTACAAAAACTAAACAAAAGTGACTAATGATCCTCACGTACAACCTGTAAGAAAAACATCGATACTCACTTGTTATAATTAATTAAAGCGACATATAGGTAAGCTATTACACTTTCTGTTGTAACTTGTGTCAGTTATGCAGACAAAAACATGCACTTTTCACATGAAAACAGGTACGTGTTAACAATTAGGTGAAGCTTTTTACTCTCGTATTACGCAATACCCGAACAAAATTTTATTGTAACGATTTTGATATGATCAAAATGATCAAAATGAAGGCTGATTTTTAGACCTGGATTGCAAAATTAAGATTTCTGGAAAAAGTCATTTTTAAACTGCAATATTTCTGCAATGCATAGTCCGATTTTAAAACGGTTTTCAGTTTTGTATTTAGAATAAACATGTCTACAAAGTGAATGTGTTTTCAAATTCCAAAAATCGAAATTTTGAAATCACTTCCGGTGACGACCGGAAGTGACGGATGACCTGTTCATATTAAAATTGGATGCGTTTAGAATATATTTTGATGAAAAAAAATTCCAAATCTTTAAATTTGAAAAAGTTTTAAAACGCAATTTTTCGAAAATGCCGTTTTTGACCGGACCGGAAGTGACGGACGATCATGTTTGTGCCTGATGGCATCTAAGAATTCAAAAATCTATCATTCCTGAAATTTTCAATTTTTTATCTTTAATCGTTTTTGAGAAAAAGGTAGGACAAAATCACTTTTTAAAAAAAGAAAAACGAACATATCGGCCGACGGGAAGTGACTTCATCGACAAAAATGTACGTGATAAAAGATCTTGATATTCTTTATAATCTACAAAAATTTCATAAAAGTCCATTGTACCAGGTCTGAGATATTTGAGTTTAAAGAAAAGTGTTAAGAAAAAAAAAGAATAATAACTAGACACGATCTCGTTGCGAGCAACGAGGAGGTCTTCCGTCCGATTCTCATCAGATGTGATAAGACCTTTACTTTTGCTATTCGAAAACGAAACATGGAAATGTGGGTGGGGCTACATTTAAAGGATCTGAGACGTTTCTGTATGAAGTGTAAGAGCTATTGATGAATAGCTTTAGATCCCTTTTGGTCCTTTAATTTAGGGGCTTGTCAATTTTTCTTGATATCAAATTATAGGACTTTTTTAATTTGATGCAAATTTTATTCAACAAGCATTGAGAAAGTGACCGTTTTTGAGATATCTGGGAAATAACTTGTTTGGGGCCGACTTTTTATCGGGCCATCTAACAATTTTGATGACTGTACATTGTTAAATACATCATTCATGTTACAAAATATTCAGAAATTAAAAGCCATGATTGTCTTCAAATCAATTGGCTCATAATTTAAAGGACTAGACCTTGGTTATGTAAAAGGAAATTTATTTTTGTTTTAAATGCATTTGGTTCAAAAAGTATTTAAAAATCAGTTACCATTATTGAGATACATGTATCTGGGAAAGAACGTTGGGGTCGATTCTTTTTCTCCTTTTAGCGAAATTTTGAGGGTTGTCTATTGTTATACACATAGTATATATAAATGTACGTAGTTCTAAGCATCTTTACTTGTAAAACAATTTCAAAAATATTTCTCTTTTTTAAAAAAGAATGATCAAAATTCTGGACTTCTGGTCCTTTAAATCCTTAACAACATAGCATATTAAAATTATTACATGTATATTGTATAGGTACGAAGTAAAGACTTTAGACCATTCTGGGCTCTTATTTTAAAAACAGTTCAATTAAAAAAATTGAACATGTGCATAAAAACTGAAAGTTTGAATCTTTTTACTGACAAAAAAAATAAGCTTGCAAATTGCGTGTTAAAGATGATCTGCAATTCAAAATGTTTTATCATATCGACTCAAATTCAAAATTTGAAATTGACTCTGTTTCAATGAAAAAAATGATGTACATATTAAAACTTGTTGAATCCGGATGCTGTGCATTCCGCCATGTTGTCTAATCCGGCGACATTATTCAGTCCCTTGGCATTTTCCTAGCATTTTATGTTTAAAAAATGTTGTGCAATCCGGATCTTGTCTATTCTGTAAACCGGCCGCGATGTAAAGAATTGACTGCTTATGATTAGTGAGAGTTATCTCCCGTAATCCAGCCACTTATCGATCGATCGGCAGTTTTCCTGTCGTTGCTATTGATTTAAACAACTGTGAATATACTATAGTAGATCCAAACTAGTAACTCATTTCAGTATATACCGTAAAGTCTTGTTATAAATAAATACGCATTGTTTTTTGCCAAAATTAGATAATGAGATTATAGTTCATCCCATTTTTTTTCAGGCCGTGATTTAGGATACCGCAGTAGTAAGACTGCCGATATCGTATGTTATCCCCGTTGTATGGCTACATTTACAGAGTTACATTTTATTCTGTCAAAATGTTCCATTCTTTATTAAATTCTCATCTATATATTCAACATCGCCATTACGTAATCAGCCACCTGTTGGCCAATGTCATGCACTTATCTTAATTGTTTTCCCCCCCCCAAAAAAATGAAAATTGGTACCGTAATCACGATCGATTAGGTCTAATATATTTCAGAAGAATTGAAAATTTTGCAAGAATAGACGAACAAGACCTAATGCATTAAATACTGAAATTAATTTGCAACAATGTCCTCCAAACCGGATGTTGTCTAATCTACCAGAACCAAACTCCGCCAGATAAGACAAGTTTTACAATGTACAAAATTTATTTACAAAATAAATGACATAAAAGGGTTTCGCGTTATTTCGCCTCGTGTTTATACTCGCCCCATACGTCGAAGCGAGTATGACTGTATTACGACTTTGACATCGTCCTTTTTTATATGATCCATTTTAACAAATAAAATAAACAGCATGGCTATTTGAAAAAATAAAGCAGTGTACATTTGTTCACTAATAATTCTGAAGTTTACGTTGTTTACAATCGATGCATAACATGCAGGTTGAATAAACCCAATCATTCGGGGGAGGAAATCAAACGGTTACCTTTTTTTAAACATTTCCATGATGTATTTTTGGGTATTTTTGTATGCCCCCAAAAATTATTTTTATTTACTTTGATTATTTCTAACGTTAAAAAGAAAATCAATTCTGTGTAAATAGGCGAAAGTCTATAACTCTCTAAGATAATTCATTTGGTTTGCATGGTAACATTATTTGATACTGTAATGGCCGAAAAATCGGAACATGTAGCTTTAAGAAATTTCTCCACTTGGAACGACATCGAAACGTTATTTCAAATCAGGCATCAAACAATGAAGGGAAATGGAAATTTTCGGTGGATCTAAATGTTAAAATATTCTTATGATAAAATGATGTATTTATGACAAATGTAGATTAATCATTTTTATCTTTACTTGATATATTCGCACTTGTGTTTTATATCCATCTCTTTTAAACCCTTTACAGCCAAATATGTCACAATTTGTGGTCTTTTTATCCTTTTGTTGTAAACAACGCTGGAATCTTCACAATCAATGTGCTGTTGAACGAAAGGCTCGGTTAGCAATACTTACTGCATGGGCCGTCTAAAATTATTAATTTAAGTCATAAATTAAGGAATTTTTTATTTTTCACAAAGCGTAATTATTGAAAAAATTATACTGTTATTGTTTTTTAAAAAATCATTTAAGCTACAAGAAAATTGCCATTTCATATATATTGAATTTGCACAAAATGAGTTGTATGTTATTCAACCAGTGTTTGAAATTTGAGACCGTTCTTGATATATTTGAGAGAGAAATTTTAGGGCCCATCCTTTCATCTTCTTATCAGGGCCGTTTAACAAAATTTGAGCCATTTCCGAGAAATCGCGTGCACAAAAATCGTTAAAAAAAGAACAAAACGAATACAAGACACGGAAGCTCTTAACAGGGGGAGGGGGGGGGGGGGCTTGTAAATTCATATTTATTCAAGTTATTAATCATCGGCATTGGATAAGTACTATTGCCTAATTGGCAAATTAATTTGATTTGCTTTTTGACTCCATGACCTCTACAATTTTGCTGAGTTAAACGTTAAAAAAGTTTTTAAAAATATATATAAGCATGTATATACAGAACATTCATTACGCGATCGCCGTGCGCTTCTTTTTGGGAAGAACAGTCCTGATCAGACAGAAAATAATAAGACAGCATACAGACGTTTTCTTAAAATATATATGTATCAAGTATTCGAGTGTAGGTGCAACGCATATGCAGAAGTCCGGTCGATTTGAAAATCTCCGTAATCTACTAAGTAGTTTATAGTAGTTTATAACAATGTGTCCTCTACTCGCTCTTCGACTGTCCGAATCTAAACAAAACTTTTACTTACCGAATGTTGATAAACTGTTTTTAAAACTCACATATTCTTTGATAATCAATAACAAAAAAATGTAATTTAATTAAATGAAAGAATAAAATCAGCAATGAGTATGCTTTTTAATGATTCGGACTGCCATTCAGAAGAGGTTAAACCAATAGTGTTCGTGTGACCGTTATTCTTTTACGGCCTGAATGTAAATCAAACTTGTTAAAAAAATTCATTGGTATATTAAAGAAATAATTACTGATTTTGTCAATTCCTTCCGTACTAGCGGGCATCGGTAAGTTTTATCGTGCCTTCACTTACCGCAAGCATGTTACATTGTAACACTTAAACTACCTTATCTCGAACGCGTTTCCAACTCACTTTACTTACTACATCCTGCTATATTCATGCATGCTCTCTCTCTCTCTCTCTCTCTCTCTCTCTCTCTCTCTCTCTCTCTCTCTCACATAACTCATAAAAAGACTTCTAATATTGTGTTAGCCAAATGAACTATCACAGGTTACAGATACATAAGATGTTTGTGTTGGAATAATCATGTTGTGAATATCGCCTAGATGTGGGAAGTGTAATGCATTAAATTTTCAGCAGCAAAAATGTCAGAAATAGACTAATTTATTTTCAACTCGTGCGACTGTAAAACGTTGTATTATATTCATTGATGGCAGTTTCTTTTAATTTTACGCACTGTGATTTAAATCAACGCTAAATCAAAAGTTTGATGCATCTTTAACCAATATAATTGAAAATAAAAACAATTCAATAAACTGTGTGTGTGATAACGTAGAAACACGAGAAGCCTGTGTCTTAGACCACAGCGAATCGCTTGTCCACTAGCGCGGTATCTCTTCGGCCATGTGCGATTGATGTGTTACATAAATGTACACCAAACATGGTGGGTTTTAAATGTTTGCAGTTTGATAACGGAATTTTTTCCCAACAATAAAACTTATTTTATGACATAGACAAGATCACATAGAACACCTTTTTTCAATGACAGTCATACTATATATCGTTTTTAAATTACGAAACTAAAACATCATAACCTCGTAGATTAAGGTATAATTTTTTTTATTTACTCTTTAATATCGTTAAAATCGGAATTCTTTGTGTTTGCAGCTAAATAAATAAACCCATGTGTGCATCACAGCAAAACGCAAATCTTGTGTATTGGATAACAGCAGACCGCTCGCTGGTCCAGCCGCGACCTATTTCTTTGGCCGCGGCCAAGGGATCGGATACGTAATTGTTCACATACACAGCTCGGAATCCAGCTAGATTTTAAATGCGACTCAAATGTATTGCATAGTATTAGTTCTTTTATACATAGTGTTTCACTAGAAGAGAATGAGAATGTTTATACACTTTCCGTATGTAAGCTGGTACACTGTCTACGGTAGCTTTATGTCAGTTATACGCATAAAGACCCCGTTTTTCAAATAACAGAGCTAACATTACATTTATGGGTTAAGAGGTTACTCTTTTCTCCTTAATTTACACTTAATATATCTTTATACCAAAGTTCTTTGTGTAAGCCACTATATAAATAAACTTATGTATGCAAGACGCGAATGTTGTGTATTAGATAACCGGTGGCTGCTAGCTAGCAGCCGATCAAATATCTCTTCGGTCGCGGGTGAGGAATTGTGAGTGATTTCACATACACAGGCGTCTAAAAATGATTTTTGAACAAATTTTAAATTTTTTTTTGTAGGAGTTGTTCCGTGTTTCATTTGAATAGAATGAGAATGTATGTCCGCGACTAAATACTTTCTCTTTCGCGGTTTTGAATGATTGTACATACAGAAACAGGTCATTTTTAAACTGCAATATTTCTGCAATGCATAGTTCGATTTTAAAACGGTTTTCAGTTTTGTATTTAGCACAAAAATGTCTACAAAATGAATGTGTTTTCAAATTCCAAAAATCGAAATTTTGGAATCACTTCCGGTGACGACCGGAAGTGACAGATGACCTGTTCATATTAAAATTGGATGCGTTTAGAATATATTTTGATGAAAAAAAATTCCAAATCTTGAAATTTGAAAAAGTTTTAAAACGCAATTTTTCGAAAATGCCGTTTTTGAGCGGACCGGAAGTGACGGACGATCATGTTTGTACCTGATGGCATCTAAGAATTCAAAAATCTATCATTCCTGAAATTTTCAATTTTCTATCTTTAATCGTTTTTGAGAAAAAGGGAGGACAAAATCACTTTTTAAAAAAAGATAAACGAACATATCGGCCGACCGGAAGTGACTTCATCGACAAAAATGTACGTGATAAAAGATCTTGATATTCTTTATAATATACAAAAATTTCATAAAAATCCATTGTACCAGGTCTGAGATATTTTAGTTTAAAGAAAAGTGTTAAGAAAAAAAAAGAATAATAATAATAGTGAAAAATAGAGAAAAAGAAACCTAACGAAAACAATAGGGTCTTCCGTTGAAACGGAAGACCCTAAAAATAATAATGAAGAATTTCCAACAGAATCAGTACAAGGTCTTCCGTTGGAAACGGAAGACCTTAATGAAGAATTTCCAACAGAATCAGTACAAGGTCTTCCGTTAGAAACGGAAGACCTTAATAAAATTGTTGATCACTTTCTCCATATTGAATGAATATAAAATCAATTACCTGTTAATGAGAAATATGTGACCGTCATCCACTTTGTTTTTCTGCATTTGTTGGAAGGCTTCCCTGGTACAGATGCAAGGACCCAGTACATTGACCTGAAACAGTGGGTTGATAAAATTCTTGTATCTTGAATACAGTCATGCATTTCTTAAAAAATAATTACTTACAGGCTATAAGTTATAGCATATACACTGTATAAGATATACAGCACAGCTGAAGACTAACTTGATATTATTATATTTTGGAAATCTTGATTACCTATTAAGTTATATTTTTTCAAAAAGATTCTCTCTCTGTCTCTCTGTCTCTCAAAGAAAACGAATCGAGATGTTTTCATTACAGTACCCAGGAGCTAATGCCTTAAAATAAGTTTAAATAGGAGCAAATATTCAAAATTGTACTTTACATCTAACATGTTTTTCCAGTCAGCAGTGCTTCCAGACAACAACGGGGCACAGTGTGATAGTCCGGCGTTGTTAATGCACACATCTACTCCCCCTAGATCTGTCTGGATCTGCTTAAACATTGCCAGGATCTCCTCTTCTTTGGTGACATCACATTTGATTGGAATCAGTTGACTCTTTTCACCCTTCAGCTCATCTCGTATTGACTGAAGGTAAGTTATCATACTATTCAAAACGAACGACGCTTCTTAATTGAGAATCCATTGATTAATATAGTGACAAAATGGCGAAGCAACTTAAAAATTTAACTCAGGGGTTTTCTTGAAACGACAAAAGCTGTTCTTGAATTCACTCCATAGAAAACGGACTTGTAAATAATCCTTTAAAAAGGATTATTTATGCTTAGAAAAACATGCAATCAACAAGGTTTCTAGGTGTGAAGAGAAGCCAATGAGGCACGTAGCGTCGGGGGAAGGGGTGCAGAGGATGGCCTGCCCCTTTTTTTGCAACAAACATTTTGTATTAAATTACATATTGAAAATTTAATTTTGAAGGAGTTCCTTGTCAAGTTTCGAATAAGTCTGCCCCCCCCCCCCCCCCCCACTCCAACACTGCTTCGTGCCTCCCAATACACATATAAATGAGATTTATTTCTGTTACGAAATCCAAGTGAGTGTTGTGGCCCATGGGTCTTCTACGTACTGCATAAGAATTTTGACTTGCCGATAGGCCAAATTATTGCTACATGTATTACCACGAGGCCTCCTGTCGGCCCCGCATGATTTACCACAGGGGCTTGTGTAGAAAAAACAACATCTTTCCTCCGAGGTATCCACTTTTTTAACGATGTTTTTTTTTCTACACAGGCCCCTGTGGATGTACAATGTTTGCCCTGAACACTCGATTCGTTACCTTAATTTGTTGAACGTTTCTTTCACAGCCCACGACTTTCATGCCATGTTTGACCAAAGCCCGTGTGATGGCGGCTCCTATCCCCACCGATGTCCCGGTAACCAGCGCCACCTTACCAACCCACCTCTCCATACTTTATGGATCTTGACTCAAAGCTACTTCTTCGTTTCACTAATGCCTTGTTATGGAACGCCATAGCTGCCTTATGTGGTTATTTTACGAGAAGATGGTGCTTTATTATATTATGCTGTGGTTATTTCATGTGAAGATGGTGCTTTATTATATGAAGGTGGTGCTTTATTATATGAAGATGGTGCTTTATTATATTATGCTGTGGTTATTTCATGTGAAGATGGCGCTTTATTATATGAAGATTGTGCTTTATTATGTGAAGATGGTGCTTTATTATTATTAAGGAAAAAGGCCAAGGAATACTAGCAAGATATCCACATCCAACAAAAAGCAGCGTGGAATAGCTAATAGACGTTGGACAGTTACAGTTGTATGTTTACCAAACAAAGATTCAACTTCTATTCCAACTGCACTGCAAAAGGAAACAAACTTCAAGGCTGGCCTTGGACCGAAAAAAATCTGCTTTTCAACCAATGACACTGAATCTGAGGTAATGGCAAAAATATCTTCAGATGCCATAGATGAGAAATCTGAGAATTTAGGAATTCCTCAGTTACAGACTTGTGGAGGGTTTGAGCTTTTAAAATGCAGACAGAATTGTCGTGACTGAACAGTAATTGACTGTGAATGGAATGTAATGACTTTAAAGAAGTTTTTGGGAAATCAAGCAAAAATATACGTCAGACCAATTTAAAGAAGCTTGTCGACAGATCCAGTAAATGAACATAACGAGCAGGAACAATCAAAAGCCCACTGTCATTACTGCAGGCAGATGTTTAGTGTTCGGGAACTTAGAGAACATTTACATGCATGTGAACTCCGGGCAAATCTAATTAGTGAAAGTGAAAATGAATTACCTGACCCACACCCGACACAAGATTTTTCCAATAAAAAAAGTGACTTTGAAGAAGTGATAGATCAGAAAACTGCTCTTGAACAAGTTGAGGATTTTGTTAGTGATATGAGTCCAGAAAGTCCTGAACAATTAAGACCTGGCCACTTGACCATTCCTGAGAATACTAGTCCTGGTGATTTATTTGTTGATGGAAGTTCTGTTCAAACAGAATTTTCATCTCAAATCTTAAATCAAACTAAATCAAAAGAGACAGCCATTAATGATGTCACCCCTGCTAATGATAGTCAAGGAACCACATCTGATACATGTGGAGGCCCGATGGACTTTATCATAGCAAAAGCCATAGACTATTGTATTTCTGAAAGCATCCAGGACCCTGTAGAAATTCTGAGATACTTACAGTCTGTTATTGTTTGTGGCAGACAATTGGAAATCACAGACACAACACAATGTGATAAAGGAGATACAAATTTCATCATAGTGGACAGAAATAACATATTGGAGACAGGATTCGAAGAGGTCAATTCCATATCAAATCTACAGAAGACACTTGAAGTGCAGTTTTATGATGAGGTAAATGAGAAAATTTTATTGTATTAACTTCATTTCAAAATAGCTATCTTTGCATATATGCACTGTCCAATAATTTGGTTATCAGTTAAATTTAACTTGTGTATAAAACAGTTATTCTATTTTTTTAACATGTTTAAGCTCTCCTTGTCATGTATAGTTCATAACAATTTTAAGCAAAATTGGCAGATTTAAAAAAAAAAGGTTGTCCCTCTTTTTTGGCAGACAGCCATTGATCAAGGAGGCCCCAGAAAAGAGTTTCTCTCCCTAATTTTATCAGCCATAAAAGAGAAATATTTCGACAAAGGAATTCGAGAGTTCATGGCTGCTGACTATACTGTGATCGGAAAACTCATAGGTGAGCATATAAATCAATTATCAAAAACTTAAAGAAAATATAACATGAATCAAAGATACAGTTTAATAAATAAAGTATTCATAAGTTAGCATCTAGACTATGTTATCCAGGTTCAGTCAAGGGTTTACGGGGATTAACCCCAGGTTGTATTTCATACACCCTCAGGATGTATGGAATATATATACATATATTTATGTATGGAATATAAATCCCCATACATCCTTGATTAGACCTGGATAATAAATTTATTTCCTTTGTAAACCAAATAAATCTGTTTCCCATGTCTAATCAAGGGTTTATTATACTTTCAAGATATACCATTTACATATTTAATGCATTGTGACGTCACATTTATTGCACTGTGACGTCATGATTTACCTCCTGCTCAAGTCGGGTGTAAGGAAATTTACATCCGGCTTATTAGCCAATCAAAGCTCGTGTTACAAGTTACAGAGGAAATAATCTGTTTTACTCATGTTAAGCCCATTAATTTCAACCTTGCTCTGACATACCAAATCCATGAATCTTTTTCATCATGTATTTGGCTTTTGTGAACATTTCTTTGACTGTTTGTGTGTGTTGGGGGGGGGGGGGGGGGGGAAGGGAAATAAAGTGAACATATGAATAAATTTACACCTGGTGTAGTTTTAATCATGTGAAGGTCAAAAAAGCCAAGATGCACACCTGTAAATTAACTGTAAATACATTTAATTTTGTAAATACATATGAAAGCAGTTTCTGTTCTAATAGTAATATGTGTATATACTATAAAGTGTGTTTCATTAATTACATTAATTAGATTAATGCTTTGATCATGTACAAGTAATAATTGGGTTATTAGAAGGGCAAAGCTATTTTGCATATTTATGTAAATTTTATATTTCCAGGTTTAAGTATGCTACAGAATGGACCTGTGCCAAAATTTTTTGATGAAAGCATTCTAAACAGGCTTTTTTCAAACAACAACTCAGAAGAATTTGGATCAGCATGTGTTCACAATTTAAAGAAAGGTTTAGATTGTCTTGGTCTGATCAAGGTAAATGATGATAATTTGTGTGGAATCTGTTGTCTCCTCCATCAATTAAATCTCATATTAGTAGAATTTATATACATATTATACTTTAATTTTATAAACAAAAGATAATAATGTTTGGTAATTACATGTATATTTGATATACATGATAATTTTAGGTTGGCTGTGTTTTGCCAATGTTCCGCCATCTTTTTCGACCAAGCAGTTGTACACTCACAATTAAAGCTGTGATACAGCTTTTGCAGCCAAAACTTTCAGAGGAGGGATCAAACAGCAAACGATACGAGAGTGCAGTTTATACATTATTTCTGAAATATTTAAGAGCAGTTGCAAGTAAGCTTTTTTATAACTCTTCCATCCTTCAAATATTAGACAAAAACTAAGTTGGTGAGGACATTTGCCCTGTCTTTTTGTTTGTAGATATTTCAATGTACAAATAAGAAACTGATTTTTGTTTGGTTAAAATGTTTTCCATGTTTATAAAGATATTTACATTAATTATAGGTCCCCTGAGTGACTCAGGTGGCCTATTGCAATTGGTCATTGTCCGTCGTCGTCCTATAACAATTTTACATTTTAAACTTCTTTTTGAAAAGTACAATGCTAATTGTTACTATTTTCTGAGTTTGAAGTATCTCTAGGATAGGATAAATCTAAATTGTGAAATTACTTTACGGTAATTACCACCCCATGGGCTTCATGGATGGGGGTTCAGATATGAAAAAAAGACCAAATATTAAAATATCTCTTCTCCACTCCAACATATATTGGGAAAAAACCTAAATGCATGGTAATTCAAGTCCATGAAGCCCTCTTCTGAAATTATGAAATTCATGACCCCTTTGGTCAGGGGTTCAGGCCCTTGGGTAAGGCCAATATGGCATTTAATAATATGTTCTACCTTCACAGTCGTTTGAGATAAACTAAATGAATTTTTATCATGTCTACAATGGCCTCTTCTTAAATTGTGAAATTCACTGCCTGTGGGACAGGAGTTGAGGCTTTTCATTTGGGGGAGCGGGGTAGAGGGGTGACAAATATGGCCATTTAGTGAACATGTATTTTTTATGTCATGAGTCAATCGGGTAACATACTGCAATTTGTCATGTTATGTCCATTTACAATTTTACATTTTTAACATAACTTGAAAACTTAAATTAACATGGTTACCTGGGTATTTTATGCTTGTAGCAATAAACTATATGCATGTTGTGTGCATTATAGATGAAACTTTGAATATTATTTAAGCATTAAATCATTATTTTTTGAAAGATACAGTATTATAACTGCAGCGGTGTGTGCATACAAATTGAGTAATCAGCGTTAGCGCATAATGAACATTTGTATGCACACATCTCTGCAGTTATGAGACTGTATCTTTCAAAAAATAATGTGCATACAAATTGAGTAACAAGCGTTAGTGCGTTATGAACATTTGTATGCACACATCTCTGCAGTTTGTATCTTTCAAAAAGTAATGTTTTAATGCTTATATTTACATTTTTAATTTCTTGCCTTGTCTGCAAACGTGATTTATACCTTAAAATTCCTATTTTATCATAAGGGTAAGTTCATATTAATGGAAGAGCCGCTGTAACTGCCACAAGCGTGAACTTTGACTTTCGCCTATGATGTTGCAGTCTACAACGTTCAATGTTTGTGACAACATAATAAAACTCGTCATTTTAACCTTTGGTGTTACAGTTTTATTATTCAACACACTTGACATGCAAAGAATATGTGGAATGTAAATATAAATAATTGACCACTAAAGGCATGCAAGTCTCTTTTTACCAAAACTTTAGAATTATTGACCCCTGAAGCTAGGGTATAAATAATCTGATCATCATCCGATAATCATCTTACCCCTACCCTTTTTTTAATGAATTGATGTTTGTAAATAGCAAATAATACAAGTGGGGGAGTCTTAGATTAGGGTTAAGACTCCAAAATGAAGCTTAAAAATAAAAATGCAAACATGAGACTCCTGACAGTCCATCAAAGGGCTGTGGTACTCAGGTGACCGTCAAGGCCTGTGGGCCTCTTGGATTTGGCCTCTTGGATTTTGTGCAATTTTACTCCTTAATTGCAAAATGAAATTCAAGTTTGGTTGGGGATTCATGTATCTCATTTTCACTATAGCAGGGACTCGGTATAATATCCAGCCATTTCCATGAACACAGAAACTCTGACACTGAATGTACAAGTCAAGTTTAAAACAGTAGTAAAAGTGCAATATGTGTATAAAATATAAATTGTATGACTGAATATGAGAAATTAAGAATATTGATAAAGATGAAAAAACACAATTAGCAACAAAAATATGTATACCACAATGCTTCCTTAAGAAATGTATTTTTTATGTTTTAATATATAGAAATATATTTATCCATTTTGTTCGGAAACTGTTTTGTAGGTGGTAGAAGGGGAACTGTTGGTCTCATTTAATTTAGACCTTAAACTAGGACAAATTGTGAAAGAGTTTCCTTCGTGTGGTGAAACTATGTTGCGACAAATGCTTATATTAAAAGGAATAAAAATACAAAGATGGAGGCTAAGAGATAGTATTCATAGGATGGATGATCAAGGCGTGCAAGACAGACGCACTGGAAGACTTCATAGACGGGTATACGATGTCCCTGGTCCAAATTACCTGTGGCATATTGACACAAATCACAAACTTGTTCGCTGGAGATTTGTTATAGTTGGGGATATTGATGGTTTTAGCCGCTTAGTAACATTTTTAAAATGCACTGACAACAATACGTCAAAAACAATACTAGATTGCTTTTTGTCTGGTGTTGAAAAATATGGGATACCAAATAAAGTCAGATCAGACAAAGGGCTTGAAAATGTTTCTGAAGCTGACTTTATGTTGAATCAAAACGGACAAAATAGTATGATTACAGGGAAGAGCACTCACAATCAGAGGATTGAGAGATTATGGAGAGATGTATTTGAAGGCGTAGTTTCTTCTACAATCTGTTCTATTTCATGGAAGATAAAGGTTTTCTTGATCCTTTAAACTTGATCCACACAACTTCTTTACATTATGTTTTCTTGTCTGAAATAAATAGAAATTTGCAATTCTGGCAAGAAGCGTGGGCTCGACATAAGTTACGAACTGTAAAATCCTCTCCAATGAGTTTGTGGACAAGTGGACAACTTCAAAACCCCACTGGAATTTTAGAAGGACCAAATCTGCAGGACTTTGGAACTGAAGGGTACATTGATGAAAAAGCAATGAAGAAGAAAGTGGGAGGCCAATCTTCCAGCCCTTAGATCAGGGGATAAGTGATCAGTGGTGGCTGGAATTGTCAATGGAGCCACCGAGGCATTCAGTTAACTTTGGAATAGATTATTATCTGAAATGTTTGGAAATCATTGAGAGAAACACCCCAACAGATTAACAGATACAAGCAATTGCACCACATCTAATTCAAGTTCAAATATTTTGTGAATTAAATCAAAACATTTAATTAGGACAGTTTTGGACAGTCATACTTTGTAGATGGTTGTATATTAATTCATTAAAGATTGCAGGAAAAAAAACAATTTTATTTTACCTTAATTTACCAATACATCATTATACCTTCTATGATCACTTTATTACCCTGGTCAAGCTATGAGCAAATTAAAAACTTCTTGTATTAATCATAAGCAACTCGCTTCTCAATTCCTCTAGTCTCTTAGAACTTCTTTAAAATTATCTCCCTATTTAAAGGGTGAAAGTTCAAATAAAAATGACGGGCAGACTGATGCTGGACAAAAGATCATAAATCTCAAATAACCAAGAAAGTTGTTGGATGTTTTATTTAAATGTGAAGGTTCTTTACCATTAACAATAAAACAAAATTACCATAACAAATCACACATATTTCCCTTCTCTTTGAAGTAATACATCCTTGAAAATGTGTTCACATTTGAGTACTAGCTAAAACAAATAAATCAAACTCAAACTCCTTAATGACTAGAAACAACTGCTTTAAAATGCAAAACAAGTAAACAAGAGCCCCAGGGGCCACAATCCTCACATGAGAAACATCAGTCAACTGACAAGGATACTCCAAGCAGCTTTAAAAAGTGAAAAACAAAAATTTCTAAAAAAAAATTTAGCATGCCATGTTTTGTTCAAATAGTTAATATCTAAAATTCCACAAGTATTTTAAAATTGAACACACATTTTGAAAAACATCTGTGTAAAAATAATAACACCCCAATCCCATAGTGGAAACATCCTACCACCGGGGATCATGATTTGAATGAAATTAAATCTACACAAACTGAGGATGTTTCCACATCAGTTTCAATTGCTCTTGCCAAATGGTTTTACAGAAAAAATATAATGGTTCTAGAAAAGACTCAAATGATCAAAGTTCGAAGACAGGCAAACCGGTGGCAGACAAAATGTGATGCTCAGGAAAGCTAAAAACTAAATATGCAAAATCCTTTAAAAATAATGTACACTGATCTGTTCAACAACTCAATGAAAAAAAATTACCAGGTGTGTGCAAATCAATGAGTCGAAATTAATCAACTACCACACATTATTCAAAACCTGTAATAAAGACATCTATTAATTATTCACATTTTTTTACATCTTGACCTTACATGCATTTCATATTTTAAGAGAAAGTTACTCCATCAAAGTGTTACATGTAGCACTGTTGGTTCTGCGATGTAATGTGCTAAATAACTTTAAAGTTCTTTAAAGTTACATAAGACCAACATATCCATTTGAAAATGCATAATCATAGTATGAGAACAGATCCTCTTCTTGTGGGAGAGGAATTTCAGCAGATGGCCTGGGTATTTTCAAAGTGTTGGTACAAGTGCATAATAAAACATAAAAAATACATTTCTTAAGGAAGCATTGTGGTATACATATTTTTGTTGCTAATTGTGTTTTTTCATCTTTATCAATATTCTTAATTTCTCATATTCAGTCATACAATTTATATTTTATACACATATTGCACTTTTACTACTGTTTTAAACTTGACTTGTACATTCAGTGTCAGAGTTTCTGTGTTCATGGAAATGGCTGGATATTTTACCGAGTCCCTGCTATAGTGAAAATGAGATACATGAATCCCCAACCAAACTTGAATTTCATTTTGCAATTTAGGAGTAAAATTGCACAAAATCCAAGAGGCCAAATCCAAGAGGCCCACAGGCCTTGACGGTCACCTGAGTACCACAGCCCTTTGATGGACTGTCAGGAGTCTCATGTTTGCATTTTTATTTTTAAGCTTCATTTTGGAGTCTTAACCCTAATCTAAGACTCCCCCACTTGTATTATTTGCTATTTACAAACATCAATTCATTAAACAAAGGGTAGGGGGTAAGATGATTATCAGATGATGATCAGATTATTTATACCCTAGCTTCAGGGGTCAACAATTCTAAAGTTTTGGTAAAAAAGAGACTTGCATGCCTTTAGTGGTCAATTATTTATATTTACATTCCACATATTCTTTGCATGCAAAGTGTGTTGAATAATAAAACTGTAACACACAAAGGTTAAAATGACGAGTTTTATTATGTTGTCACAAACATTGTTGTCACAAACGTTGAACGTTGTAGACTGCAACATCATAGGCGAAAATCAAAGTTCACGCTTGTGGCAGTTACAGTGGCTCTTCCATTAATATGAACTTACCCTTACTGTATCTTTCAAAAAATAATGATTTAATGCTTAAATAATATTCAAAGTTTCATCTATAATGCACACAACATGCATATAGTTTATTGCTACAAGCATAAAATACCCAGGTAACCATGTTAATTTAAGTTTTCAAGTTATGTTAAAAATGTAAAATTGTAAATGGACATAACATGACAAATTGCAGTATGTTACCCGATTGACTCATGACAAAAAATACATGTTCACTAAATGGCCATATTTGTTACTCCTCTACCCCGCTCCCCCAAATGAAAAGCCTCAACTCCTGTCCCACAGGCAGTGGATTTCACAATTTAAGAAGAGGCCATTGTAGACATGATAAAAATTCATTTAGTTTATCTCAAACGACTGTGAAGGTAGAACATGTTATTAAATGCCATATTGGCCTTACCCAAGGGCTGAACCCCTGACCAAAGGGGTCATGAATTTCATAATTTCAGAAGAGGGCTTCATGGACTTGAATTTTTCCCAATATATGTTGGAGTGGAGAAGAAGATATTTTAATATTTGGTCTTTTTTTCATATTTGACCCCCCATCCATGAAGCCCATGGGGTGGTAATTACCGTAAAGTAATTTCACAATTTAGATTCATCATATCCTAGAGATACTTCAAACCCAGAAAATAGTAACAATTAGCATTGTGCTTTTCAAAAAGAAGTTTAAAATGTAAAATTGTTATAGGACGACGACGGACAATGACCAATTGCAATAGGCCACCTGAGTCACTCAGGGGACCTAAAATTAATGTAAATATCTTTATAAATATGGAAAAAAATTTTAACCAAACAAAAATCAGTTTCTTATTTGTACATTGAAATATCTACAAACAAAAAGACAGGGCAAATGTCCTCACCAACTTAGTTTTTGTCTAATATTTGAAGGATGGAAGAGTTATAAAAAAGCTTACATGCAACTGCTCTTAAATATTTCAGAAATAATGTATAAACTGCACTCTAGTATCGTTTGCTGTTTGATCCCTCCTCTTAAAGTTTTGGCTGCAAAAGCTGTATCACAGCTTTAATTGTGAGTGTACAACTGCTTGGTCGAAAAAGATGGCGGAACATTGGCAAAACACAGCCAACCTAATATTATCATGTATATCAAATATACATGTAATTACCAAACATTACTATCTTTTATTTATAAAATTAAAGTATAATATGTATATAAATTTTACTAATATGAGATTTAATTGATGGAGGAGACAACAGATTCCACACAAATTATCATCATTTACCTTGATCAGACCAAGACAATCTAAACCTTTCTTTAAATTGTGAACACATGCTGATTCAAATTCTTCTGAGTTGTTGTTTGAAAAAAGCCTGTTTAGAACGCTTTCATCAAAAAATTTTGGCACAGGTCCATTCTGTAGCATACTTAAACCTGGAAATATAAAATTTACATAAATATGCAAGATAGCTTTGCCCTTCTAATAACCCAATTATTACTTGTACATGATCTAAGCATTAATCTAATTAATGTAATTAATGAAACACACTATATAGTATATACACATATTACTATTAGAACAGAAACTGCTTTCATACGTATTTACAAAATTAAATGTATTTACAGTTAATTTACAGGTGTGCATCTTGGCTTTTTTGACTTTCACATGATTAAAACTACACCAGGTGTAAATTTATTCATATGTTCACTTTATTTCCCTTCCCCCCCCCCCCCCCCCCCCCAACACACACAAACAGTCAAAGAAATGTTCACAAAAGCCAAATACATGATGAAAAAGATTCATGGATTTGGTATGTCAGAGCAAGGTTGAAATTAATGGGCTTAACATGAGTAAAACAGATTATTTCCTCTGTAACTTGTAACACGAGCTTTGATTGGCTAATAAGCCGGATGTAAATTTCCTTACACCCGACTTGAGCAGGAGGTAAATCATGACGTCACAGTGCAATAAATGTGACGTCACAATGCATTAAATATGTAAATGGTATATCTTGAAAGTATAATAAACCCTTGATTAGACATGGGAAACAGATTTATTTGGTTTACAAAGGAAATAAATTTATTATCCAGGTCTAATCAAGGATGTATGGGGATTTATATTCCATACATAAATATATGTATATATATTCCATACATCCTGAGGGTGTATGAAATACAACCTGGGGTTAATCCCCGTAAACCCTTGACTGAACCTGGATAACATAGTCTAGATGCTAACTTATGAATACTTTATTTATTAAACTGTATCTTTGATTCATGTTATATTTTCTTTAAGTTTTTGATAATTGATTTATATGCTCACCTATGAGTTTTCCGATCACAGTATAGTCAGCAGCCATGAACTCTCGAATTCCTTTGTCGAAATATTTCTCTTTTATGGCTGATAAAATTAGGGAGAGAAACTCTTTTCTGGGGCCTCCTTGATCAATGGCTGTCTGCCAAAAAAGAGGGACAACCTTTTTTTTTTAAATCTGCCAATTTTGCTTAAAATTGTTATGAACTATACATGACAAGGAGAGCTTAAACATGTTAAAAAAATAGAATAACTGTTTTATACACAAGTTAAATTTAACTGATAACCAAATTATTGGACAGTGCATATATGCAAAGATAGCTATTTTGAAATGAAGTTAATACAATAAAATTTTCTCATTTACCTCATCATAAAACTGCACTTCAAGTGTCTTCTGTAGATTTGATATGGAATTGACCTCTTCGAATCCTGTCTCCAATATGTTATTTCTGTCCACTATGATGAAATTTGTATCTCCTTTATCACATTGTGTTGTGTCTGTGATTTCCAATTGTCTGCCACAAACAATAACAGACTGTAAGTATCTCAGAATTTCTACAGGGTCCTGGATGCTTTCAGAAATACAATAGTCTATGGCTTTTGCTATGATAAAGTCCATCGGGCCTCCACATGTATCAGATGTGGTTCCTTGACTATCATTAGCAGGGGTGACATCATTAATGGCTGTCTCTTTTGATTTAGTTTGATTTAAGATTTGAGATGAAAATTCTGTTTGAACAGAACTTCCATCAACAAATAAATCACCAGGACTAGTATTCTCAGGAATGGTCAAGTGGCCAGGTCTTAATTGTTCAGGACTTTCTGGACTCATATCACTAACAAAATCCTCAACTTGTTCAAGAGCAGTTTTCTGATCTATCACTTCTTCAAAGTCACTTTTTTTATTGGAAAAATCTTGTGTCGGGTGTGGGTCAGGTAATTCATTTTCACTTTCACTAATTAGATTTGCCCGGAGTTCACATGCATGTAAATGTTCTCTAAGTTCCCGAACACTAAACATCTGCCTGCAGTAATGACAGTGGGCTTTTGATTGTTCCTGCTCGTTATGTTCATTTACTGGATCTGTCGACAAGCTTCTTTAAATTGGTCTGACGTATATTTTTGCTTGATTTCCCAAAAACTTCTTTAAAGTCATTACATTCCATTCACAGTCAATTACTGTTCAGTCACGACAATTCTGTCTGCATTTTAAAAGCTCAAACCCTCCACAAGTCTGTAACTGAGGAATTCCTAAATTCTCAGATTTCTCATCTATGGCATCTGAAGATATTTTTGCCATTACCTCAGATTCAGTGTCATTGGTTGAAAAGCAGATTTTTTTCGGTCCAAGGCCAGCCTTGAAGTTTGTTTCCTTTTGCAGTGCAGTTGGAATAGAAGTTGAATCTGTGTTTGGTAAACATACAACTGTAACTGTCCAACGTCTATTAGCTATTCCACGCGGCTTTTTGTTGGATGTGGATATCTTGCTAGTATTCCTTGGCCCTTTTCCTTTGCTTTTACCCATAAAAAGGACATCCCCTTTGGGACTTTATCAGATCAGCTAAATTCGTTGTTTTTTCCCTTTGATTTTCCCTCATCTTTTTTTCAATTTTAATTCTGTCTCCTAGGGCATTTACGCCTAATCTAATTACCTGCTCTTCACTCAAACTCAAATGATTTGAAATTTCATTTTTTTCGGATTCAAATGTCGGGATTAAGTTACTTAACTTTAATTCTTGTAATATTCCCTTTATCGGCATGATCGTGTTTGTCGGTTCCGCCATTTTCGTCAATAATGGTACGTTCGGTTGAGGTCAAGTCGTAAATGTACACAGATCATCTCGTTGGCTTATATACTTATTATTTATTATGCTAGAAAAAAAGACGAACTAGCAATTGTGTATTAAATAGATTTTAATATGATTAATTCTTTTGTTTTAATTTCAAAATGTTGATATAATAGCGTTTAAACCCAGTCGTCAAAAATAGGAGGAGTTCCGAGTGATCATCATCATATAAAAAAGCACCATCTTCATATAATAAAGCACCACCTTCATATAATAAAGCACCATCTTCACATAATAAAGCACCATCTTCATATAATAAAGCACCATCTTCACATGAAATAACCACAGCATAATATAATAAAGCACCATCTTCATATAATAAAGCACCACCTTCATATAATACAGCACCATCTTCACATGAAATAACCACAGCATAATATAATAAAGCACCAACTTCATATAATAAAGCACCACCTTCATATAATAAAGCACCATCTTCACATGAAATAACCACAGCATAATATAATAAAGCACCATCTTCTCGTAAAATAACCACATAAGGCAGCTATGGCGTTCCATACATTTGTCGCAACATAGTTTCACCACACGAAGGAAACTCTTTCACAATTTGTCCTAGTTTAAGGTCTAAATTATTGTCATCAATTTCTGAGAAAGTCATTTTGCTCAAACCAAACTCTGACATTCTTCTATAAACAGTTCTTTCAGACACAGAAAGTAGTTTAGAAATATCTGAAATATGCATGTCATTTTCTATTGCATTCTGAAGGAATGATTTGGGTATTTCAAATTTTGGAGCACCACAATTTGTAAACACTTTTGGGGGAATAATTGCTCCATATTTAATACATTCAGTCCTTAATTTCATCATGTCTGCCCTGTTTAAAATGCCCAGACTTTCTAATTGATAGGCTGATAATCTACAAACAGTGTCTGTACTAATTTTCTCCCTCTCAAATTTGGGATTGCATGGTCCAAGTTTAATCTTTGTAGAATCTGTTGCAAATCTGCTGATATAGAAGTCATTGTAGCTCTTAAAAAAAGAAAGATTAGGGTCAAAGGGGTTCCGAATGATATTATTCGCCTAAATACAATCATATAACAACCGAACCACCTTCACATGAAATAACCACAGCATAATATAAAAAAGCACCTTCATATCAAAAAGCACCTTCACATAAAAAAGCACCATCTCCATATAATAAAGCACCATCTTCATATAATAAAGCACCATCTTCATATAGTAAAGCACCATCTTCACATGAAATAACCACAGCATAATATAATATAAAGCACCATCTTCACATGAAATAACCACAGCATAATATAATAAAGCACCATCTTCATATAATAAAGCACCATCTTCACATGAAATAACCACAGCATAATATAATAAAGCACCATCTTCTCGTAAAATAACCACATAAGGCAGCTATGGCGTTCCATACCTTGTCACAAATCGAAAGAGAATGTGTAACTCAAATTCAAAGAGGTATAGCGCCTTCTCATGTTATTTCGCCTTCACCCGTGGTTGAACGGAAAGTACATTTTACTAAAAATAATAGCACCTTTCCCAATTATTTCGCCCATGACGCTCCCCATCTAATTTTGTAAATGACTAATGATAAGTCTATACATGTAAACGTTCACCCTCTGTATTAAAAAATAAATTTTGATCAGTTGCTTTCGTAGTTTAGAGGGTAAATGCATACACGTATAGACTTATCATTCGTCATTTACAAAATTAGAAGCATGGGGAGCGCCTTTGATTTCGCGTACACCCGTGGTTGAACGGAAAGTACCTTTTTACTAAAAATAGATACAGGTACCTGTCGCAATATGATTTTCGAAACCTAGGTACTGATTTTATAATCTTATGGTGTCTGTATTCACTAATCGCTATATTGTAGGCAAAATCGTATATTAATTGCGCTATTCTTCTTTATTTTTCAATATAAACTAATCTATAACATTTAATGATATCTAAATTCGATAAACTTTAATGTAAGGCATGCATTCAGCTTCCCGAATTCATGGAAAATGGTGCAAAGCGTGTACCACTAACAGAACATCTCGTTATGCTTGGCAAAATTTATATACATGTAACATGCAGTGGGATTTTTGTTGCATTGTTTTTTTTCAGCTTGTGAATATATGTTTTGGGTAAGTCTGGTCCCTGCACTTTGAAAAACGATATAAATGTTACAATACATGCAAGTATGTATTTCTTTTATATCTCCATGCTTCCTGTAACTTGCATGTAATAACTTTTGACTTGATCCATGAGATCACTGGTTTAATGTTAGGAGTGGCCAGTTAAAGTTATAGATTTTCTTCACATTTTTATAGTTCGATACACTAATTGTCATTAATAAAGATACCTTGACAAACGGATACCCTTTAAATTGGTGGCGCCTCGCTACATTTTGCATCTATCGGGAATATACAGCAAACTTCCGCCAGAGTCCGTTTGTGTGCGGAGACGCAGATCTAGAGGACTCCGGGTCGATTAAAAATATGCAGATGAACTGAGGGTCATATACATTGAGCTGTTGAGTGGAATTGATAATTTTGGAAGAAGACGCTATGAAATTAATTTCTATCAGTATCTTTCGTAACTGTTGACGTCTTCCCCCGAGAGAGACGCGCTACATGTACATGTAACAATCGTTTTGGTACATGTATATCCAGTTGGCGAAAAAGAATAAAATACCGTTGCCAACGCCATACTCATTCTCAAGAAACAGTAGGCAACTTATTCCGGGTCTTTGGTAGCTGGAGTTTGCACACATTATTAGATCTTATATAGTACCAAGCTGGGGCGCGGAGATAGTGGTGTTCAAAATTTGAAAAGTATACACTTGCGTGTTTCTGGTGAATTTGACGGCCGTATGTCATAAAAGACGGGTATTTAATTGAATATCATCTTTTTCAGTTGCAATTGAAATCTGGATTTTGGGAAACAGATGACACATGTATAAAAAAAAAAAACCCGGCACAATAAAATATAGATGTTATACATATAGATATCGAAGTAGGTTTTTATTGCTGTACATGTATTTAAGGTGATGCGATTTAAAGTTTCATAAATTAGACTTAACTAAAGTTTAAATTTAAATGTTTGCATACTCCAAAGTTTAATTTTCTATATTTAAATTTAAAACAATGGTTGTTGCGAGAAAAAAAATTTCACTTGGAGTAGATATAAGAATGTGCAAGTTTTCTTACATGTGCCCACATGTTTTCTCTTATTGTGTTAAAAATGTTATTTGGGGTTTTTTGGCAATGCGTTCATGCACACAGGCAAAGTATGTGTAAAATTTAATTGAAACTTTAGAGTTGAACTAAGTTTTTCCTAATTTTTAAGATTATTTTTTTGGGAAACTTATATATTTTTGGTTAAAAGAAATCCAAATTCTTTCTTCTTACAAAGTCACAAATGTGTGATTGTGTGATTTCTCGAAAGTTAACCTAAAAGCAATGCACATTCTTTGAATGACCTATTTTCAACCATTTTTTCTGCATGCTGATAATACATTAAAAAGTGCGTGGAAAAAATGTCACATAATATGAACTATTTACAAAGGTGACTTTTAATACTTTATTAAAAGATAAAGTTAAACACCAGCTCTAAAACGAAAAATAAACATTTCAAATCAACGAGTTTTGATATTTTCCTATACACTAGGGGAAAAAACCGTCAGAAAAAAAAAAAAAAAAAAAAAACCCTGAATTTTATTTATTTTACAACGATTGATAAACAAGTTCTACAACTTATATTAATATCTCTCGTTGGCACGCATGTTAGCATAACATTTTTAACACAATAAGAGAAAACATGTGGGCACATGTAAGAAAACTTGCACATTCTTATATCTACTCCAAGTGAAATTTTTTTTCTCGCAACAACCATTGTTTTAAATTTAAATATAGAAAATTAAACTTTGGAGTATGCAAACATTTAAATTTAAACTTTAGTTAAGTCTAATTTATGAAACTTTAAATCGCATCACCTTAAATACATGTACAGCAATAAAAACCTACTTCGATATCTATATGTATAACATCTATATTTTATTGTGCCGGGTTTTTTTTTTTTATACATGTGTCATCTGTTTCCCAAAATCCAGATTTCAATTGCAACTGAAAAAGATGATATTCAATTAAATACCCGTCTTTTATGACATACGGCCGTCAAATTCACCAGAAACACGCAAGTGTATACTTTTCAAATTTTGAACACCACTATCTCCGCGCCCCAGCTTGGTACTATATAAGATCTAATAATGTGTGCAAACTCCAGCTACCAAAGACCCGGAATAAGTTGCCTACTGTTTCTTGAGAATGAGTATGGCGTTGGCAACGGTATTTTATTCTTTTTCGCCAACTGGATATACATGTACCAAAACGATTGTTACATGTACATGTAGCGCGTCTCTCTCGGGGGAAGACGTCAACAGTTACGAAAGATACTGATAGAAATTAATTTCATAGCGTCTTCTTCCAAAATTATCAATTCCACTCAACAGCTCAATGTATATGACCCTCAGTTCATCTGCATATTTTTAATCGACCCGGAGTCCTCTAGATCTGCGTCTCCGCACACAAACGGACTCTGGCGGAAGTTTGCTGTATATTCCCGATAGATGCAAAATGTAGCGAGGCGCCACCAATTTAAAGGGTATCCGTTTGTCAAGGTATCTTTATTAATGACAATTAGTGTATCGAACTATAAAAATGTGAAGAAAATCTATAACTTTAACTGGCCACTCCTAACATTAAACCAGTGATCTCATGGATCAAGTCAAAAGTTATTACATGCAAGTTACAGGAAGCATGGAGATATAAAAGAAATACATACTTGCATGTATTGTAACATAAATTTGACTTTGCTTTTAAAAAATTGAAATTGCACCAGGAAAAAATTAAAGTTATTTTCCGCCTTGGGTGGCTTGATAGAATCAGACACGTACAATATAGCATCGTTTATTATTACCTTTTTTGGGGGGGGGGCTAATCCGAAAAATCTTGACAAGAAATAAAAAACTATTACTTCTATTTTAACCTTATTTCTATCAATTGACCTATAATTTTTTTACATACTCCTTAAATGTGTGTGTGTGGAGGAAGGGGGGGGGGTGGTGGCGCAACTCCTTCAAAATTCAATTTTCTGTTTGTAAATTTAAGAAAAATAGTTGTTGCCAGGAAAAATTTGCACTTGGAGTAGAAATAAGACTGCAATTTTTCTTACTCACATCGGCCAATAAATTTTCTCCTGATGTGTTACAAATGTTACATTTTTTTTCGGCAATGCATTCATGCGCACAGGCAAAGTATGTGTAAATTGAAACTTCAAAGTTGAAATAAGTTTTTTTTTAAAGTCACAATTAAATGTATGCTGTTCCGCAAATGTGTAATATCTCGAAAGTTATTTAAATCAATGCTCATTCTATGAACGACAAATTTCAATTTTCAACCAATTTTTCTGCATTCTGATATAATATATATAAATGTGCATGCAATTATGCATGGATATATGGATATATTTCTTTAACATAGTATATGCTATTTACAACGGTGACTTTTAATACTTGATAATACTCCAGTTATGAACATTTCAATTCATTCAAAGAGTTTTGATATGTTTCTATACACTAGAAAAAAAAATACCTTATTGACATTTTTATATCAATTGATCCTTGATCATCAATTAAAATGCATAAAAATTAGCATGTATATACGTGCGCCTATGCAGACGTTTAAAATATTGTGTGGTTTCTTTTTAAATGCAATGCAAGTCAAAGAGTTCATAAGTGTTTTGATTGGATTTTTTTTTATATCGTTGTGTTTGAAATATGACTCATTTATCATATAAATCATTCATTTATTGATTAATTAATTAATTAATTAATTTATTTATTTATTTATTTATTCGTTCCTTCGTTCGTTCGTTCATTCATTCATTCACTCCTCTAATAGTTTTAAAAACATTCTGCGGTAATTGAAACTTGTTAAACTTACAAAAAAATCAAAGAAGTATATTATTGTACGCTTGTACGCTGTGCATGTAAACAGGTAAAGTTTAATGCCTGAACCAAATCGAGAGCCTGAGTTTATCTATAGTATGTTCAACATATAAGTATGTGGACTCTCTATAACATTAAGTTTTAAAATATTTTATTAATATAACTGAACACATACTGATCTTAGTAAATAACCCATTAAACTTTAATTGAAATATTAGAATTTATAAGAAAGCACTTATATTTGATAGTAAAATCTTAATTAAGATATCTATATTTATTAAAATCAAGGAGACACAACTCCTTCTTTCTTATAAGGGTTTTAAATTGCATGTGGTAAATATTTTTTTTTAAACTTAAAATAATGGTATATATGAAAACACAATAATAAGGCTAGTTTGATCGTAGCACCTTTAAATGCCGATTTTTTTAATATTCTTGCATGGTTTTAAAATAGCATTTTTATTTGATATGCAGACTTGCAGGAGAAAGGGAGAGCCTCGAGTAGAGAGAGAGAGAGAGAGAGAGAGAGAGAGAGAGAGAGAGAGAGAGAGAGAGAGAGAGAGAGAGAGAGAGAGAGAGAGAGAGAGAGAGAGAGAATAAAAAATATTCTTGTTTGAAGTCATTTTTTATGATATCTCATATTTGTCTAATCGTGAAATCGATTATCAGGAGTGACAGCTAATCGTCTTCACCGTGGTTGCTCGTAACAGGGTTTGAAAGTATTTTGTCGCTTCTTGTTGTCAAGAGCGGCCGAATTACAATGTTGTGGAAAATATGGCGCAAACAATATAGTTCAGTTGATTTAAAGACAAGAACTAATTTGTTGGTGCTAAATCATAAAATTTAACTCTCTAGTATATAAAAATAAGAAACTTTTAATGATTTTATTTCATTTTAATTTTTAAATGTTTCAAAAACTGCATTTTGTTGTAGAGACCGGAAGTTTACGCGTATGAATATTCGCCAAATCTCCAGTTAACATCATGGTCATGGAGTTCATGAGTGAATATAATTTGTAGTGTAATTTTTCTAATTTCAAGTTTGTCAGTCGGGAATTTACGAAAAATTCAAAATGCCGACTCAAGTGAAACTGGCCCAGATGGTCGATCTGGCTCTGGGGACCCCAGAAGTTGGCGCCGTCAATTTCAATGTTTTGCATAGTTTGTTGCACGCTATGTTAAAAAAGTTGAATATTTTGGATGTACAAGCAGATATAGATGAATTTGATCGCGATTTCCTTTCATCCTCAAAGCAAAGGCAGATTTCTAGCTTGAGTGATATAGATAGTGGTAGGGGCGAGGATTCTGAAGATGCTCTCAGTGAAAAATCAGCATCCATCAAAACTCGCCACAAAACGCCGTATCATAATTTGGAAGTTAAAGTTGCAAAAATGTCAGAACAATTGGAGAAATTTGGGAATGAATTACCAACATATAAGGAGTTATTTGAAAGGGGAAATATGGATCCATCAGCAAATACTCCAGTTGCTGATGTTTGGAAATATATTAAAATTCAAAAGAAAGTTGATGCTAATTCTGATGGACTTGATGAGGTAAAACGATAAGAGTACATCACTATGCTTTTGAAATTAAACTATGATAATTATTGTATTTAATAACAGAGTCTCATTTGTACACATGTTATTGTCTTGAATTATTCTAATTCTATGTAAAGGGTGAATGTATGACAATTTATTTTTGTTTTACATATTTCTAGTTGCATAACCTTGTTGATGGATTAATGAAAAATATAAAGAAACTGGAACAGGAAAATAAAAGGCTGAATGAGAAAATTGGAGGGGTACGTTGAATTAATATGAACCCAAAATATTAAGAATTGCGATTTTGATCTGTACAATGCTTGGTAAATTCATTGAATTACATTAGTTTATTTTTTATCACATGTGGCTTAACTTACAATCCCTGGAATCATTCAAAATTTTAATTAAAAGTAATTTGTATATCTTTGATCTTTTATTGACTTTTAACTTATGAATGAATGTAGAAAAAGGTTTTGATTTCTTTGGGCTACATGTAATAGAATTATACTGTTTATAATGTTAACGATACAATATCAACTTCAGATTATTTTTCAAATTGACTGATGAATTTAATGAGTACAACTACTGGTCAATAATATCAATTAGATGAATGAAAGAAAACCAAGGGGTGTTAAGAACTACAGAGTGTAGGTTACATGTTTATATATACATATATTTGAAACACATGATATGTACAAGTTTGTAAGAAATCATATATACCAGTACATGTACTTTGAATGTTTACTTATATTGTCAGTAGGTGGAGAGTTATAATAAGCAGTACTTGATGTCGTTAGAATTAGAAGCTTTAGATATTTTGATACATTAATTAATAAACATAAACATATGGTGAGGAAGAAAAGTTTAACTCTGTCTCTCTTTACCGTAGCTTCCCCTTTCTCTTACTCTTCTTCCTTCTTTCTTTCTCCCACACATCCTTCTTGAATTTCCACAAATTCGCATCATATTCTTATAAATTGTTTTCTTCTCTCTGAAAGTATATATCTCTATTGAAATTACAAAAATCAGATGAAATGGACATCTGAAATTAGGATCTTAACGGGATCATGTTTGGAATCTCTCTCTTCGAATAAGTATGTGTACAGACATCTAGCATAGTTCCTCAAAGAGTTTCTGGTGTATCAACTTAGTTTTTGTCCAATCATGGATCAATTATTCAAGAATCAAGACCAAGTAAATATTGACTTGTAATGCTGATCAAAGTCTGAAGCAGCCAGATTTTTAAATCCACTTTCTAAAAGTACTTGTAAAGTTTAAATTAGCTGGCTTTAATGTTACAATCCCTCAATCTACACTTAGCTAGGACACCAAGGTTATACACATATAATCTTCCAAAGTTTTGGTCAGCATTATATGACTGTTACTTATAGGCACAGTGTTTAATTGTACCATTCTTCATCAAGTCCTCTACATACACGTATAACACATTGGCAATATGCTTTGCTGTATGTAAAATGGAGATGCAGTAAAATAAAAAAGTTTACCCAGTATGGTATTATTAACTGAATATGTAGCAATTCTAGAATAAAATAGAACAGTGCTACATGCAGATTCATTGAATTAAATTACAATTTTTTATATTAATTCATATTATTCAGTTCCACTAAGAATGCACTTGAAGAGATCTTCCACTTCATGTGATCAGTTAGAAATCTTTATGTAATACAATGTACTTATATATATGCATGCCCATATGATGATCAATTTCTCACAATCTTCAAACATTCTAACTTGTACATATGGAAAAAAAATGAATTACTTGTTCTGTATATATACTTACCTGTAATGAATTATAATTGAATATTTGTTGAATCTTGTGTTTCAGCTTAACATGGATGACCTCTTGAAAAGACTGGCGGAGTTGGAGAAGAAAACGGTAAGTTTTATCAAGATGAATTTAAAAGAATACACACAACATTATTTTAAAAAAAAGTCATTGCATAACTTAATTAATTGATATATACATCATATACAGAAGTTTTGCCATCATATATTGCACACTAATATTAATAACTCTATCAACGTATACAAGAACTTAAAATATTTAAGGTATTGCATCACCAATTATTTGTACAAAACAGTATAACACTCTAAAAGTAATAATTTTCTCCTTTTTCTGACATTAACATAGCATCAAAATATTTTTTTATATGCAATGATCAGTTTTTGAAATAGAAAGCTTATGTGCTAATTTATATCTAATACAGTTGTCACACAGGCACCTGACATTATATATATTTTTCTCAGGTGCCTGTGAGTTGTCAATGGTTTTACATACAATATATTACTAGGTATTTTTAATTTTTCGTAATTTGATTTTACATATTCATGATATACCTGTAAAAAATTTTAAATATATTCCTAATTAATTTTTCACAGGATGAAATGAATGAGAAGTTCTCCCTGCTCCCCACCCCTGAGGAGCTGGCCCAGTTTGTGACCTGGCCTGGCCTAGAGGACGCTCTCCTGGGCATCAAGAGGGACTGGGAGAACATGCAGCCAGGGGAGAGGGTTGTGGTTGAGATCTCCAGCCAGACAGACCCTGTAAGTATCTTATATACTTATATCTTTTTTTCTAGAATATTAAGTTAAATATGTGTAAGTATATTAATTTTTAAGCACAAGTGTTTTAAGTTTTCCCTGCCGTTTTGACATTTGCTCTAGCCGGGGGGGGGGGGGGGGGGGGGGGGGGGAGGATGGCAGATCAGTATAAAAGTTTTGACGTAATTTGCTGGCATGGTAAAGGAAATTGGGTGATTTATCATATATATTTACACAGATCATTAGCAAATAATTCAGTCGAGTTCACTGTTTGATTTCTTGAATGAAGTCTATGCACAATACTTGTCAAAGTGTTAAGGGCAGACAGATTTAAAATATTGAAATTGCAGACAATGTTGGCTATGTATCTGGTTCTGGTCATTTAAGTATTCATTGTCTATTAAGACCGCAACTGAAAGATTAGTGCCAGATACAAGGCTCTAGTTACAGGTCTAATGAATATAGATCATCGACGGGGCCAATCAATATATATCTGACTTACTCGAGTCACTCAATGTCGATAAGATTAAGCAGCCTGAAATATTTGCCTAGTGTCTATATTTGAAAACCTTAAGTATCGGAGGAGTATCCTATGGCGAGCTACCCAGGACCTTGTATGATGAATGTTGAATTGCTGTGATAAAGTTTTTTCTAGACTCACTAGGACAACAAGGGTTTCAGATAATACTTTCAAGTGTTTTTTGAGCATCTATTGTCCATAGTTCCTATGTTTGTTTTTGACATGGCATTCATAGGAACGCTAACAAAAAGAATTTTCCTCTAAACACATTGCGATGCATTAATTGCATGTTACCAAGTGTTAGAGCACTTCATTATTTATGAAATATACATGTACATATAAATGTAAAAAATACACCTTTTGAAACATTACATTGCATTAGTGGGAATAAAATTCTAGCCCTAAGCAATGATATAACGTACGCTACTAAATCTCTTTATAAGTTTTATTTACGTTAAGTTTGTTCTCTCCAAGTAACGAATAAGACCATTTTAATTTACAAGGATCACTATGAAATATTTTTTCGCTTTCATTTTTTTTTTCATTTATTTTTTGCATTTTCATTGTAAATTATTCTTTCCTTTCAAGAATAGATTAAAGGTATTGTATTCTGTGCTCTGTGTGAACGTTGAGCTTCGATTGTGTCAGGCAGTGCCTTGTCTACGCTGTGTATTTATAGTGTTCCGTCCAGTGCATTGTGGGTCTTTAACATGTACCCTTATTGAGGTACATTCTTGGGTTCATCTTTTGTGTAAAGGATGTGAAAATCATTAACAGAGGAACTCTAATTTGTGTTTTAAACATTGGTAGAAAAAATTCAATATTGTTGTTTGTGCACAGTGTTTATAAAAAGAGTTCTCTGTGGAAAAACTTAAGCTTCAATTGGGATAATAAAAAACATCAAAAACCCATTCAGACCTTTGAAATCATTTGAATGCAATTATAATACACTTGCATATATGTATAAAGTAGATGATAGGGTAAACATTAGGTATCACCAATAGTTACTGGAAGTCTTTGATAACAGAGCTCTCCAAGGTTGTCATGCAGATTCAGCAAAAATGTCATGATCATTTCCTTGCTCACTTTCAGAGTTATATAGTTTCTAATGAAGCTTCACTCAGATTTTATCTATAGACATAAGTTTTCAAGCTTTTATAAAATGTGTGAATAGGACTTGAAATGTGTGATCATGTTTGCACACATTATTGATACTGTTGCTAATTCAATTTTTGACAATCAATAAATGTATTAATTTTTTGTCTGCTTAATTTTTTTTAATGTCCTAGCTCTTAGCTTTTGTGTGTATGTCTTAAAGTCTTTTAATAAATATACTGTTCCTTGATTTAAAAACACATGTTGCTGAAGTTTGTTTTCCCAACATTCATTATGTAGCCATGTATAGTGATGTTAATTGTAGTCTACAAATTTCAGAATACCAGTACAATTAGTCACAACATATTTATGTCAAAAAATGGAAGACAAAAGTATATAAGGTTGTAGGCAAAAAAGCAAAAAACATGACGATTTATAATAAGTGATATAGATTTAAAACAGTTACTTGAAATTATATGAATCCACCTGGTACATCTGTGATATATTTTTGCTATGTAGTTTGCAGATTCAGTTTTGAAGCCAGATTCACTGCCAGTGAGTAAAAATGGAGTTATAAATGAGTTCAGATTCAATTTTAATCTCAACAAAACCAAGGAAAAACCCTTCCAAAACCACACTCATAATTTTCCTTTTGATGAATTAATCTTGGTACATGTATTAATTAAATTTATAAATTATATATTTATTTCATGATCAAGCCAAATGTTTTACTCCATGTGTAAACAAGGTTTGTCAAAACCCTCTTCCTCAGTTGGTTTTAAAAAATCAACCCTCTAAGTTCAATTTAATCTCTAAGTGTGTCTCCAGTCCTTGTGGGTTTTTTTTCATAATACAGAATGTTGAAAATATCAAATGTTTTGTTTGCATGCATGGAAATTTTTCTGAATTGATGACTTCATGTTTTCAGCTCCTTGATTATATAAACAGACTTCTCGAATTAAGAAATAAAAATCATTATAGACAAGATCATTTAAAATAGAAACTTCAAAGTTTGTCAATAACCCAACTGTTATTGTAAATATTGCTTCTTTTTCTCATCAATTGACAGTATTGTTTGATTCTTATTGATATCTCTAGTTCTCAGACATTCTTCTTAAACCAGAGTCTGCACCAGTAAGTACCAAGTTTGAACCAGTTTCCGAATTCTCATGTCCCCCTCACGACTCCCTAAATTCAAATAATAATTTAACCTTTAAAAAAATAATTTCCTCTAATTTTTCACTCGAAATAGTGCATATATATGTAAATGGTCATAAATGTGTCTTTGAATCACAGAGGTGTTATTTTATGTCAATTCCTTTGATTTTATGTTTAATGCCAGTTATATGTGTCAATTAATGTTGAAACACAACCCAAGCAAGTCTTGCATTGATCCACTTACTGAATGAAATTTTCTGGATTTCATGAATATTTATTTCAGTCCAACTTTACAAACATTGACACAATTGGATGCTAATATTTCTACCATGAAATATGATGCAGCCAATCAAAATAGGAAAAAGAATATTCATAAAACCAAGAAAAGTTCATTGAATTGGCATAAAGTCAGTACCCCAGTACTTTAAACTTATGTGAGACTAGCTATGGGTTTCCAGTGATGATTTTTTCAATGAGTTGTCAAGATGTTCTTGTCATGTTCTTGTTATTTTTTTTCACTCTGACATTTTTTTTTTTACTTTTCAGTAATTTAATCCATGTAAAGTACGTGTGTTGACTAACAGTTGAATAATTCATGTGATATTCAGACAATTTAAGTATCTATTTCTGCATATGATCTAGCTTATAATTCAAGTGACATGTACCCTAATGTTGCTGCATATGATCTAGCTTATTCAAACGGCATACATGTACCCTAATGTTAATTCATGTTAGAATTACTATAAGCCTATGACCAATTACATTTGGTCAGTCAATTAGGAAAAAACCAGCTGGTACTCAGGCCCTCTTTGTATCGTGATGATCAAATTTGATGTTAGAACCAAGTGGATTAAAGACCTAGTACAATAATTTTATTAATTTTTGAAATTCTTTATTACTTTCTATGCAATTTGTAGATCAGATACAGGGTTTGTATGCAGATCTCTTAAATGCACAGTTAAAGCATGAAAGAAAAAAATATGTGATCAAGGAATGAAAAATAAACTTATATGTGCATTATCTATAAGGTCTCATGCATGATTCAATACATCTCTTTCCATATGTATATAAGTATTCCCCTCACTCTCTTTCATTCTCGCTATCTGAAATATTGCTTCAGAATGTCAAGGGGGCCTAGCATATTGTTGACTGTGTATTGATCACTTTAATATATAAATATGCTGATTGTATGGCTACATTATTCATTTGTGCAACGATCAAAAATTGCTATATATCCAATAATGACACTGATGCATGACTTTAATATTACGGACCCAAGAGCCTTCATTAAAGCACAAAACAAATATGAACACAATATTCTGTTCTATCTACACACCAAAGGGCATGCAGCTGTGTTTTTTAATTAAGTAAAATTTATTTGATCCAACCATGTGAAATTAATTTTGTCAAGATTTTTGAAGTTTTATTTATTTATTGCTTTTTTACATAGTTACTCTTAAATTTATGAAATATTCTTTTGTTATGTATCAAAATCAACCTAAAAAGATAAATT
The DNA here is from genome assembly GCA_033439105.1 of Magallana nippona. NCBI lineage: Eukaryota > Metazoa > Mollusca > Bivalvia > Ostreida > Ostreidae > Magallana > Magallana nippona. The sequence continues at coordinate 30,968,884 of CM065925.1, read as the reverse complement.
GGAAGCTTTTTAATTAGTCGTAAGATTTTTAATTTTTCATGTTTTTAATAAATTTTGTGACACATCATCCAAGAATATTAATATTAATGGAATTTTTTTTTTACACAAACCCCATCAACACTGAGCGAAACTATAAGTTTGTATATATCATATAAATGTTTATAATTTTCATAATACTGTACTGTAAATCCAGATACACAAAATTTATGTTTGTTAATGTTTACAATGAAAAACTTTTAAAATTGCAAAATATGATTTTAGCATACAAAAAAAGTTGCAGATTTACTTAATAAATAAAATTTGCAACAGACACAAAAAGAACCATGCAGATATACATGAATGTTATTTTAAAAAAACAAATAAGCATTATTTTATTACTTGTATTACTGGTACTTTAATATAGTGTCTGATAATAAACGTTGACATTATTTACAGCCGTCTCGCCCTGTGTCTTCACGTCCCCTGTCACGCATGAGCACTGCCAGCTCTGGCCCCTCCGCAGAAGTCTTAGACGTTTTGGAGAAACTCGGAAAGCTGAGTGAAAGCCATGACGCATTGACCAAGAGGGTTGAAGCTTTGGAGGTACGGAGGAGTTTATCCAAATGTCATGTTCCACAATTTATTTTATATATGTACAATAAATGTGTTTGCTGGTAACAAGCTGATGGCCATAACTTGATAACACTGATAAAAACAAAATTATTTTAAAATAACAGGATCTACTTAGTATGTAATTATATACACTGGTAGGAAAATTTGTTAGAAATGAATATATTTAAGCCACTGACAGTTTAAGTTGCAAGGAAGGCCTTCAAAGCTTTCTTTACGGGGTATTTAAAATTGATTGCAGAAAAATAGTTCTGCATACATTGTTGTTTCAATTGTAAGTTTCATGATTGCCATTTCAATGCAATTCACATGATTATGCAATTTCATTGCAATCATAATTAGACATTACTAGTTCGATTGTTATCATATATGTTCTTTTATCATCTTTAAATTACTAATTTCAGGAGGAAATAAAAAACAAGCTAGACAAGAGTGCTTTGGAAAATCTTAGTAAGTTAAATCGTTTTAGAAACAAGTTATATGCTGTGCATTTTTCTTAAAAAGCACAGACTCAACATTTTAGATATTTTAACTTGATAAAGAATAAGATCTTTTTCTTTGTAATTCATAGAATTCCTCATTTTCTTCTTTATAGATTTGTCTGGAGATCTCTTGGAGCAGCTCTCTAAACTAAAGGAAGAACTCGATGCATTAGCTCAAGCCAGAGAGAAGGTAATTTCTACCGATCAGCGTCCATAAAACCTGCATTGTCAAATCCACCGTATATTAATAGTAATCCGTTTGTAATCCTCTTTGCTCATGGAGTGATATTAATCCAATAACATTTAGCTTGTAACGTATAGTCTACAAAGTTTTTTCACAATATACTGCTTAGTACATGCTAGCTAGAACTTTCACCTGCCTCATGTAATTAAATGCTGGTTTTGAATTATCATGGCTGTGCATTATTTGTCCAGCAGGTGTACAATATTTTAGTCAGTCACCTCTGGTGACCTCTAGAATGATCTGTATGGATCAGGAGTAACAAAAATACAATTAAAACTACCATCATTTCTATATTTGCATTTTTAACTTTTAACATTTTAACATGTAGGTAGTTTGAATTCTAATCTGTGTAGTAATGTAGCCTGTATCGTGTGTTTTAACATTTACGTATTTGTGACTAATCATTTTGTCTCTTTGTCCATGTTTTCTTCTAATCTTTCTTTCTATTCTACTATCTTTTTCCTCTCTCTCTATCTTGTGAACCTCTGTACCTCTGTTCTTGGCGATAAAAGAGATCAATTGGTGATCTTGGATTGGGAAAAGGAAGTCTTGAGGGATCCCTCACAAAACTCCATGCTTATGAGCTACAGGCCATCGCCATTGATTGTCTGACTCAGAAAGTGTCCAATCTTGAGGATAAACTGAAGATGTTCCAAGACATGGTGATGGATGACAGTGCCTACCAAAGCCAGGTGTCTGATCTCAACAGCTGGCTGGAGCAGCAGAAGAATAGGCCAGATCCACTCGCCGATCTCTACGACACTTCAGACAGTGTCCAGAACATTCAGAGTGGTAGTGAATCCAAAGCAGACCAAAGAGACACTAAGATGGAGAAGAAAGAAAGCAAAGCAGAGGTCAAGAAGAAGGAGAGCAAGGTAGAGCAACCAGTCACAACCAAAACTGCAGATAGTAGCGAGAAAGCAAAACCAAAAGACACCTCTGCAAAGGAGAAGCCGAAGAAAGATTCTGGTGAAGTAGCAAAGCCAGTATCGCTTTCTAAGCAAGACAGGTCTGAAGAGAGCAAGGAGAGAAACCATGACTTTGAACAAGAGATTATGACCATCTTTGAAGAGGAATACACCGAGATTGTGTCTGTAGCAGAAAGTCCTGAATGTCTGTTCTCAAGCGCTGAGCTACAACAAGCCAATAACAAGCTGAAGAACTTGGCTTTTGTTCTGAATGATCAATTGGTTTCCGTCAGAGATAAAATTTTCTGCTTGGATCACGAGTTGAAGAGAATGGCCAAAGGTGTAGAATTTGCTCTGATGAGGACCAAAGTAGCAGGCATGAATGAATTGGTTAGTAAAACTTCCTTTCTTTCCACCCCTTTCAAACTGTAATTAAACATGAATTTGAATTATTGTTTTAAGGGCTTGAGTTCAAAGAGTCACTTGGATGACAAGGAGAGCTTAGTACATAACACTCATGCCACAGTGCTCAAGTCAAAATCGGATGTAATTGTACCCACAAGGTCAGATAGTGCTGCTCCTGTAGCCTCAAAATCAAGTTCAACTTCTCAGATATCGCAGAGCACTTCCAGTATTAGCTTACCAGAGTTAAATAACAGTGTAAGCTTGTTTTAAATTCAAGTTTGTGATTTATTTTTTCTTCTATCACAATTTAGTCTTTGTGGCATGCCCAATTTCTACGTATCTAGTCAATAGACTTCAGTAAAGATTCTGCATGTACATGTAATTTGCATGAGGCCACAATTCTTATGTTACCCATCTTGCATTTTGATCCAATCGATATTTCAATACATCGTATAATTGATAACATTGTAATATTTAACTTTTTAAAGGTCGGTGGAAAAGAGGTACATGAATAATTTTTACGTTTAATAAAAAAAAAAAAATCAATACTTCAAAGCAATTCAAAAGTTCAATTGTATTCTTGTTTTCTTCTCTTTGTATTTCATTCCGCCATTAGCGTTGCCAAGAGAAGTGCATTAGATCCTGAAATTTAATTGCATTATGTATGTATGTATACTTTGTTGCTTTCAGTGCAATCCCCTGAAACGTACGGCAAAAGATGTAATAAAAAAAAATTTAAGCCGGTTTTTGTAGGCGGTGTTTGCCAAGCATATACAATGTCTCCTATGGGACCAGCCCTAAATATGTCTCTTTGTTTACTTTTCATAACACACATAGATGTATTCTCCATGTCTAAGTGATTGCTAAAACCCCTTTTTCATTCCTCTTTTTTTATCGCTTTGAATGTGGCTATGCACCTTCAGTTCAACACTGTATTTGTTTGTTCTTTAATAACACAGCACTACTAACATGAATTAACAATTTGTTGATTTCGCCCTTGCATTCTTGTGTCACTGAAGTGATTCACGTAAATCAATCTTTAGTGTGCACTCTGTTGCCCAGCAAATCAGAATAACAAACCAAGATTGAAACAGAAAATTAGTTATTCAGAATCAACTGTATTTGTCTTTGTTGTTATTTTAGCTTGAAAACAACCATCTAATGAAAACAATATATATATTTTGCGAAGATTTAATTTAATATTCATATCAATAAACGAATTTCAGTTTTAAAATTTTGTACAGATTTAAGATCTACATGTAATTAGAAAAAAAAGCCAAATTTCATACATCTGACAAGAAATAAAAAGTTGTAACTGTCATCATAATGTGAAAATAAAAAAATAATAATGTGGTATTCCAATAATTCATTGTTAAATAATTAAACATTTTGATATATGTGTCCATAGGACAGCGATGCCCTCAGCAGAGCCCAGCAGGCCATTTTACAGCTGCAGGCTGAGGTGGAGAAACTTCATAGCACCACCAAGGACATCATCGAGGAAAACAGCAACAGGGCTCAGCAAATCGAGGTAAGGGTCTGCGATTTCATTTTTTTGCTGCAAAATGATGTTTGGCTGGTGAAATAAAGATAGAAAAGAGACCCCTTATTTTGAACCCCTTCATTACTATGCATCTGGATTAGTTAGACAGTGTAGTATCCAAACAAACCAACCACTGTAGATGCAAGATATTAGCATCATTTTAGAAATTGGAATCCATTTTTATTTGCCCAGAAGGGGATATTCCCTGATTGTTGTCATTTGAATTACTGCATGAATTAAGGCCAATTGCTTTAGTTAAAAACATGGTTAATGGTTACATATGATAATGTCACCTAGTAGTTAGTATCATTACTTTTATGTATTGTTACATAGAGATATGTTTTATTGTAACTTTTTCAACATGATGTATGGTTACTTGAAAAGGGGGATGTGGGGTGTGGTTGTATTGCAGCTGTTAAATTGGATAGAAATATTTACATAGAAAAATTGAATAAGTGATAAAATTAATATACATTATAGCTACACCAAGACACTTGCTCTGCAAAGGCAAATTTGAATTTATAAGATAGGAATGTGTGATTTAATTAATGTAATGCCTAGTAAAAGTGACTTTATTTGTAAACATCTCAATGATCATTTTCATCCCGCTTAGAAGGCTATGATGGAAAGCTGTAGGTGTTCTGGATTTAAATGTTGATCTGCTCAAAGAGCTCTTCAGGATATGATTAAGCTGTCAGAATTTTTTTTTTTAATTTAAAAAAAAATAATTTTTTTTGGCCTTTATAAAAGAACAGATGAATTATTGTTTATTAATTTTTTCCATACATAATACTCTGTAAAAAGTAAAAAAAAAAATTGGCCTTTATAAAAGAACAGACAAATTTTTGTGTATTAAATTTTTTCCATACATAATACTCTGTCAGACTACCTAACATCTTTATTCACATTTTATATCTTCTACCAAATAGATCAAGTCTATAAAATTGATCGGGTAGAACATTAGGTAACCTTTCAAGAGAAATCAGCCGTAACCCAATCACACAAAAACAAAATTTTCAATATATGTTGAATTAAATGGTTCCTTGCTCACCATTTTGATATGAAAAGCAATGTGTCAATAGAGTAATAAATACCATTGACAACTATTGAACGGTCACTCATCTCCCAGTGCTCAGCACTAATTCACAGGTGCCATTTAAGACTGGGTCCATCTCGGAGATTATAGGGTGTTGTTATTAAAGACGCCTTTCATTTTAAAAAACAGTGTAAGCTGATATTAAATAGTTTTCTGGAAAAAAAGACACATGCGATAGGTATTACAGATTAAAACTGATCACACATGTACCTTAATTATTTGAAGGATAAGTGCACGGTAGCTAGAGAAATTGTTGCCAAAAAGTACGAGCTGTTTCATTTTAATTTGTTATTATGCTTGTATGAATTCTTCACCAGAACCTTTTACCCAGCTTTATTCCACTTCACCTGAAAGTGAACACATGTTGTCCATATTATATGACACCTCTCACCTATATGTGGATAAATGTTGTTTTCGCCTCCACTTTAATCCCTTTATTTTGGAATGGACCCCAAAAATAAACATCATTATTTAGATGGGTTTTTGAAAAGTTACACGATAAGCAATATAAAACCATTAAGACTTTTAAAAGGGAGTAATTTAGATTTTCAATTAAAAGTGGTAATTGTAAGTTTGGCTTGGTGTATGCATGATTAATGGATGCCAATGTGAAAAGTTTTGGCCCACGCATTTAAAAGGCTCGGAGAGTGACTGCTGTTTACACAATAGATATATTCTGGTCGGGAGGCATTTAATAGAGGGATTTAGGGAGTATGTATATGTGTATTCCAACCACTTCAATTCCCTCTGTGTATTAATTTTTCAAAATTTCCGGACTGAAATGACGTACACAAAATTCCTCTTTATTGATCAAGAGTCTAAATATGTAAAAGTTACACCCAAATATTTGATAAGTAAATTTTGCAGACTGGTTTTTTAAAAAAAAACCAATTCAGGCACCATTATATATATATATATATATATATATATATATATATATATATATATATATATATATATATATATATAACTGCATAAGATAAAATTCTACTAATTTTTCAAATTAGTTTCAGTCTAGTATGTAAATCCTCTCTCAAATCAACAATGCACTTAGCTAGGTCCCCAAGATGAAAGATGATGCAGTAAAACTTGAAAAAATATAACTGGGATTTGAACTTATGTATTTATAAATCTAATCAATTTTTTCTGATCTTGTTGTTTAGAGTCTTATCCAGCACTGTGACAAGCTCCAGGAAACTAAGGCAGACAAAGAATATGTACAGATGGAGGTCGATGTTGTAAGTATATATATATTCAGGGGCCAGAGGTCAACACCTTTTTAATGTTGAATAGAAAACTACAAATTAATACTCTGGCACTAAACTGACTTGGATGTGTTACATACAGAGTATTTTGTCATGGTGACTTTTCAAGTTTGCTATTGTTTAGGTTATTTTGTGATTATTTCTCAAGTTGTTTTTTTTTTTAAATCGAATGTTTAAAGTTATTTTTTCAAGCCTTCTACCATGAATAATTCTAAATCAGATTAAACTGTTTCAACATGTAGCTGCATAGGTATAATGTTTGTTACATATGTAACAAGTTAACTTTTACTAGTATGTTTAGCCAAATGACAATTAAAATCATCTCCTAGTAAGGAGGATATTGACAGTTTATGTATTGGTTATAATGGCAATTTTCTAGATAGATGTAGTTGATTTTAAAATGAGAACGATCATATATATCAATGTCCCTGACCTACATGTATATTGTCCTGTGTGGGCTCTTGTGGAAATCAAAGCTCTGAAATATTAATTGAATGTTAAATCAAAATTTGCTTTGACTTGTATAACAATTTCCCTGATTGTTTCAGTCAATTATATGTACAGTGAATCACTGTTGGGGAAATAACAGGTATTATAAAATCGTTAGCACCATCAGGCCTTAAAAACTATAGATTCTACGGTTTGTGCTGATGAATTTTTCTTCTCTAATTAATTTGTTTCCCATTATAGAAAGCGGATAAGAGATCCTTGGACAACAAAGTCAACCATAGCCTGTTCGATTCCACAACCAACGAAATCAACAAAATGATTAAAGATATCCTAGACAAACTGGCAGGTCATGTAAGTGCTTGACGTTAATTACATCTACCTTGATATCGAGGCAATTTGCACAATTGATATAATTGAGGACATAAAAAATACCCAAACCATTGGATAAGGTGATCGAAGCAAGGTTTTTTAATGGCAAATTGGGTTCTGGTTTTTTGGTTGATATTGTTGATAAGATCTCATAATTGTCAAGTTGCGGATGTGATTTGTATTGGAAAGTGTCTGATGAATTTTTGATTTGCCGTTAACAAGCCAGTGGCTTTAACTGAATTTAAGATGTGATTTTCATAAATCATTGGAATGGACATTGAAAGTTAAATTTAAGAGATATCATTTGATGTATATCGCAGATTACTTGTCTTTTTCGCACAAAAATCTGGGTCAAATCAGAGCTTTGTGGACCATAGGACTTTTAATGAATACAGTACATTATGAAAGTGAAATGTCAAAATCCTGATAAGGAAAATATATGATATGCACCCCTTAAAAGAAGAGAGTTAAGTCTGAATAAAAGTTAAATCTGAATAAGTACCAGTTGAATCTAACTAAGTACCAGTTAAATCTGAGCAAGTACCATACACCGGTATACATTCTTTAACCCTTAACAAATCAACAGTGTGGGTTTCCCTATGTATAGAAATATTTTGTTGTTGTTATCAGGAAGAATCATGGAATAGCACCATTAAGAAGTTTGCTGATGACATCGATGGTAAACTTGACCGCCTAGAGTTAGATCCCCTGAAGGAATGGCTGGAGAGCCGCCTTAAAGCATTGAATGACAAACTCCGTCGGCAGCAGGCACAGGTGGAATGGACCGAAGACGATGCTGCCGGCATCCGAAAGTACGCAGGCAAAACAATTTCAATTAGTCAATAATCAAACATATCAGCTGCACCTCTATAGTACAAATGTTTTTCTTTTCCTTTTTTTTCTCTTTTTAAATGCCAAAAGTGTATGTTAACATGATGTTTACCTAGGTTAAACAAACATCTTGCCATGAGGGGGTGAAAACAAACATTTTTCTTGAAGAGTGTAATGATAAAAGTTTCACTAATTGGTTGTTTAAAACATACCTTAGCATTTCTCTTTTGAAAATACTGCTTGGGCCTTTTAAAGTACAACTTGAAAAATGGAAATGAAATGTTTTTCTGACTAATTCATAAAACTCCTATGGAATTCCTTTTCGATGAATATGACATGACACTTTAAAGTGTTGGTTTGGTTTTTTTTCAATTTGGTAAAAACCTCCAAAACTGGATTATTTTTTACTAGCAGTCAGTGGCAACAATTCAATTTAAAATGTAAATTTTTGTTTTCTCTTTTAGGCAACTGATTCAGCGGTTCCATTGCATCAGCTGTGATCGTCCTGTAGATCTTGTACCAACTGGGTAGGTTTCTATAGTAACAGATAAATAGAAAGCATGTCAAGGTTGGAATAACTGAACAACAGATCAACAATCCTAGAAAAACATAGCAAGTTTTGGTATAAGTTGGATACCAATAAACTGTGTATTCAGTGATCGTAGTCATGAAATTATGTGTTAACCTCCTCTCTTATCAGTATCTCTTCTCCATTTTGTTTTGCAATACTAGAATAAAAACAGAGTAATCATGGTATCTGAAAGTGATTTTCATGGAACATTTGCTGGTTGACCAATATTATGACTGAATATTGGATTTTCATTGTAATTTTATGTTCTTGGGTTGAGTATAGAAATATATAGGAGTTTAGCCACTTTATATGAGTTCTTTTGTTGTGATTAACTACTGTGCAGGTAAACTAGTTAATATCCAATACTTCCCATAATTAATGATTTAATGAGAATTTAGGTGTAAGGCAACTATTGCACTGTCAATATTATACTAAATAAGTGAGTGTATTGATAATTTCTATCAGTTTTTCCCTCTGCATTGTACTAACTCTGAATTACCCATGGTTTCCGATCATTTCAATTCAGAACATAGCTCAATAATTTCACATCAGTTTAATTTGGAATATAGCCCAATTATATCAACATCACTGCATATCTAATTGTTCATCAACTGCTGAGAGATCCTAAAAGAACCCTGCAGCATTTTATGCAATAAAAAAAGCTGCATCTCTTTATGGTAAACATAATTTGCAGTGTTCACACAGATTAAAGTGTGTGTACTTTGTACAAAAGTAGGGATCATAGATTAACACTGATCTGGAGAGACAATAAAATTCCAATTTTAGTCAAATCTTTGAAAAATGTGACATATGGGGCTTTTTTGTGTTGAGTGAATTTAAGCCATAGTTTTTGCTGAATTATTTTACATTGATATAATCTTTTTAAAATGATACATCTCACATAACCTTTAATGTTATAAGATGTACATAATGTACATAGTTTAAGCTGCTATTGTCAATAAAAGTACATTGTAAAATATAAGGAGAGAGAGAGAGAGAGAGGAGAGAGAAAATTTAATAAAAAATATTTTTTCTAAATACTAGTATAATAACTAGATACTTCATGATAATTTTTCTCTTGACTGAAATATACATGTAGTCAATCTCTTTGCTTCATCTTTGAATATAAATTTTTTGAATGAGGATAAAAGATAACATATTTACATGTAATTTTTATGGTGAACAATTTTTAGAGATACTGAAGACGACAAAGTAAAATTTCCAAATATAAAGTTTGGCACTGAGCTAAGGTAAATGGTTGTCATAGAAACACGAGGAGTAGGTTGTCTTTCCTAGATTGCCATGACAATAATCAATATTAGTACCAGTAGTCAGAGTATCTGAAGACTTTAATTGTTAGATATACATGTTGTGTGTATAGGTTTTGCTACACTTTACATATTTGACAGTTAGATGTTTCACTGCTTGTAAATAAATGTGTATCTGAATATGTATTTGGTAATTAATAATATACTGTTTACAGGCATATTTTGGTACAAATTAACTGATACATAATATGTGTATGTTCTATATTAGACAGCTAAGGAACATACATTTATATTGTCCAGATGTATTGTATGAATGTGTAGATATGTTTGTGCAAGATTTAGCAGTTTTAGTTAACAAGATTTAATGACATGTGTACAATTGAGCACATGCATTGCTGATTTTCTATATTTTTAAGTGCATGGTTGCATTTTTGATTACTGATACATGTATTTCCATAAAATACTTAAGTTTTTAAATCTTTCGTCTTGGTTTACAGCCCGGTGCCATCTCTACCCACCACGAATGGGTTGCCCCCCACAAGGTCACCCCGACCTTACACCACTTTCGAACTGGACCAGATCAGACAGCATGCTAAGAGGTATACTTTCTCCTTTCTATAACTTTGACTAGGTTGTGGACAAATCTCATTCCTGTTAATGAAATTAACCAACAGCTTGGCTTCTTGTTGAAAACAAATGTCTATCGCAATCTCTCATATTTTGTGGTAGAATTAGCGAGTGTGTTGTAAAAAGTATGAGTAATTTTGTTTTAATTATATTTTAGTAATACAGCTAGTAGTCATAGTCAAATTTATTTGTATTTGAAATTTATGAAAATCACAGCACTTTTTTTTTAATCGAAAATTTTCTTTTATTGACACTATCAGTAAAATAGTGCTTTAAAAAAATCTTTGTTTATTAATTATAGATATGCTTTTAGAGAAAAAAAATTTTTAATCTCATTATGTTTTTTGATTTTCACAAACTTTTAAGAATCAATTAATAGATGTGTCTTCGAGAGGAAAGAAAAACCAAATATAAAAAATAAAGGAATGATCTTAACATAATTCAGTCTGTGCATAAGAATTTGAATTTTAACAAGAGTGTAATATTTGAAAACAGAATGTATGTTGGAATAGACAAGCCTGGTGTTCGGTAACTACGTTTTTTTTGTTATTTTTTTTGACCAGTCTGCATCTAACGTCACTCTTTACGTTTGTTGTGTCCCCAATGAACTGATTACCCCATATCGTCTCCCTTTCCTCTTCTTTTATTCCCTGCATTTCCTCCTGGCTGCTTGCTAATTGAAAATGTATATACCCAATGCAGTATGTATATTATATAGTCTTGCCGCAGTCTACTTTGTTATCATTATAGAATGCACTGGAATGGAACAGTTTTTTTTTATAAGGAAATATTTATTATTTACTCATGCTTGGTAATAAAAAAAACATCGAGTTCAATGCTCCAAAAGTTTTCATGTAGCTCAATCAGTTTAAAATTTTTAATTTTTCTCATGGGAAGATGTTAATAATTTCATTCAAAGCTAGGTCATGTATATGCTGTACTCCCATTGTTATTCCCATGCAAACATTGGCAAGGATTATAATTTTTTTTTTGAGGGGGGGGAGGCATATTGTCTAATAGTTCAACAATTTGATTGATGCAGCAAAGGGATGGAATCATGAAAGAATTTGCATGTAGCTTAGGCTTATGCAGACTGTTAAGCTAAATAAAATCGCTCAATCACGTGGATCGAATTCATTGAGTTGATAAAATATTTTTAGTCCCTTTTCTAGCCTGAAATTAGTTGCAGTTATAAGTCCGGCAGCTTTTCTATTCTGGTTGTATTAATCATATCAGATAAAGTTGACGTTAACTTTGTTTACTATTTACACTACTACCGCAAATATCAGAAGGTTATTTTTTTCCAGATTGTATTTTAGGGTCTTTGCAATTTATAGTAAAGAAAAACACTGATTTCAACAATTTTGAATAGCTTGATTTTCTCCAGTCATTTTCTTTATGTTAAGAAATGTGGCAGCTTATATTAGCCACTGACTGCACTATTTCAGAATTGAAAAGGGACATCATTTTCATGTAGTTACTAACCATATAGCTGTAGAAACTTGCACTAACTTTTCATTTCTTCTAATTTCTCACTCTTTCACTTTTTCCTTCATCACTTACAAAAGGGGACCCAGAAACAACGTCAATTTCGAGCGAGCAATAGCTGAAAAGCAGTTGGCTCGCATGCGCAAGTCCGATCTGAAAGCGTTTCTCGTTCACTTTGGTCGAGACCTAGAGGCGTATCGAGAGCAGCGAGAAGAAGCAGCGCAGGCTGCCTCGTAAGTCCTTCGCCGATTCGAACTTTTTATTGCAGTACTATGTTGTCGGAAAGTATATATGCATGGGTATTTCATCTGCAGTTCATTATATGAATGATTGTCAGTTTGATTCTCTCTCATTCTTATTATTGGTGATATTTCTTAAATAACTGTTTGAACTGTTATTCCAAATTCAATTCTAATTTTTATATTGTTTTGAGTTTCTTTATAAGTTATAATAATATACCGTACATTATGTTCTTCTGTTGGTGGGTATTATTTCTCATTTTACTAGACATGAATCTTTTTTCTATGTTTTTTAAGTGAATCTTTATTGATCATATATTTTAATGTTATTTTAATGTTAAACAAATTTAAACATATGACTTTGATTTAAGTTAAAAAACCTATTATGTTGATGCCTTATTTATCATCATACATGTTGATGCCTCATGTTGAAGAGAAAATATAGGATACGCACTGGGCAGAGTAATTTTTGAGAAAAATTAGACAGTACATCAAAGAATAAATCATTAAAAAGTTTAAACCTTGTTTGTACAGTAAGCCCAATGCCAGACATGTGATGTAATTTTCAGTATTTACACGCCCCACAACCTAGACACAATGAAGTATCGGAAGAATATTCGAATCCTCTGTCCTCATAGATTTCCTTTAAGCTCACAGATCGTTGCTTGATTAATTATGGGTTTTGTTTGTCATCATTCACACCTTCAAACATCGATTTGTTTCCTAAAAAATTTGCACTAAAGATTTCATTTGCATGCGTGTTCACAAGTTCTTTGTGACAGATTTTTTTATGGCACTTTTTGGCATGATTTTAATTCACAGCCTTGTAGAAATTTATTCTTATTATGTACATGTACAAATTGTAGTCAGATTTGACATGTTTTGCACAAAGGCAATATGAGATTATTTACAGTACTTAAATTAAAAAACTTAGAATTTTAAAATAGAATAGTTGCTATGAAAAAAAATCAATACACACGTACTAGTATATTAGTAGTGTCAGTTACATACTAGTATTAGTAGTTCCAAAACTAGCTGCTAGCTTTGTACTGTAAGTTTAAAAGTCACAGTATTTTGTATCTTTTAACTGCTTTTAATTGTTATAAAATGAGATAGAAAATTTAAAAATTTAACCTGCAAGATAGAATCACAACTGTTAAGTACGAATATCATCATTAGTTTAAGAGGTGATGCAGAAATATAAAGTTATCATATCAGAATAATTAAAAAGAACAGATCACAGATAAATCATACAAGTCCATGACCTTTAATACCATTATATATGTATGTATTGTAAAGATCTATAATTAATTCCTGTCCTCACAGTTTCGCTAATGGCGGTGAGGTGACTGACTACTACGCCACCAACAGAGCTTGTGGGGGCAGCCACACCACCACCTACCCCAACAAGAGGATCACCCGCCTCTCGCATCTCAGGTAAGCTCAGCATCTCAGATAGCTCGAGATAATCATTGCACATCTCAGGTAATCACAGCATCTCTGGATAATTATTGAACCTGTTGGCAGAGGGTGATTCAAGAGTACTAACATCTAGGATAAGCACAGCATCTCAAGTATTTTAGGATAATCATTGTACATCTCGATGCCGACAGAGGTCTTTTCAAGAGAACTCACTTCTTTGATATAAAAACATACCATCTCGGGTATCTTAGGATATATATAATCATTGTACATTTCAATGCTGACAGCATCAAGTTAAATATACTCGCATCTCAAGCAATCCCAGCATCTCAAGTATCTCAGGATAAATATCGCACATCACAATGCTAGCAGAGGTCGTTAAAAGTACTCACTTCTCATGTATATAATGACAGCATTTCAGCAAAAAATTTGAAAGTTGATCTAGCTACTGCCAGGAAACAATTCAAAAGTACTTGCATATCTGGTAAACACAGCATGTATGGATATTAAAATTGAGTATCTTTTGTTTCAGCCACCTGTTCAGAGAAGAAGATGGCAATGTTTTCCCCATCTACAAGTAAGTGTCTATCCTGTTCATTTCAAGTAAGACAACTCCTGAATTTTTTCAGATGTTTCATATGAACACTAATGGTACTCTCCAAAGTGAATTGTTTTTCTATCCATTTTCATGGAGGATGAAACCAAAAGAACTTACTAAAATGATTTTAATTCCTTTCCTTTTCGCAGGGAGGAGGTAGATGTGCAGGGAGCTGATGGTCACATCTATAAAGGCAGGATGGGGACCAAGTTAGAGGCTAGGCTACCATCTGTGACCCAGGTAACCTAGGGGAGAGTACTCAGTATGGGATTTGGGTTTTCCTTGTTTTTTTTCTGGTGCTTATGATTTCAAGAAGGTTCACATCAATTTCCAAAACATTGTTCCCAAGTGCTTTAAAAAATGCATGTTGTCTAATGATTAGCTCAGAATATGCATTTTATAGCACATGTCAAACTGAAGTCATTTTTTGTAATATTTTCATTTGCGCCCGTCAAGTTAGCTGGGGATACAAGATAGAATATGGACAGGTACAAGATTGCAAAAGAACATATAGAGTATATGTATATCAGTAACAAAATATGACAGTGGATAGCCATTATTCACCCTTATAAAATTGCATGACTCTGAGTATGAGATGGGTATAGTCTTAATGTTGTAGTGAGCAGTAAAGCATAATTTTTCATTACAATTGTATTTACGACACAGCTTATAGGAAACCCATTGATAAAATATGAAATTTATTATGCAAGGTCGGATATGTAGGAGTAGTAAACATGCATGCATATTTTGATTTGCCCACTGTGCATTAAACAGATTTTGTACAATTAAAATGCACTATTTCAAATGATCTTTTAAATTTTTAGATTAAACTTGTGTACAAACTAAATAAATTCATAAGCAAAGAAAATCAAACTGAGAGAGAAAAAAAAAACATTTATAAGTACACCTTGTATTGTAATAGTGACATGTAGTCTTTTTCATCTCTTGAATTTAATGAAATTTTGAAAAAAATGTTTATATCTGACAATTTAAGCTGAAATATATACCATTAGTTGCATGACTCCGATTTTATACGATATATGTGGTTGTTTGTTACATAGGATTATAAAGACATGCCCCAGGCCTATATGTTGGTAGGTGGTAAACCTAGCAAGCATGACCCACAAAACTATACCCAGATTACACATGTATTTTAAAGAAATTATTAGTTTGCCTGTGTGTGTGAGTGAAAGTGTTTGCACTCAAATCACTGTCTTGTGTGTCATTTCTGCATCTGAGCTTGAACTCTTCATACTTGCCCTTTTGACATGAACATATGAGCTAGAACCTTAGAAAATAGAATGTATGCATTGATTGTGTAGTAAAAATGATAAAGAGAGCTTCAAAGGTACCGGTAATATGTATAATGGTGTATGGTACATGTAGATCTTTTCTAAAGTTTTATGATATGTGTACATGTATTTGTTTAATTTGCATGGATTAGAAAGTTAGTTCTTGGTTACTTGTACTATTGCTTAGACATGATTGAGAGGCAAAAACAAAATGGATTCATTTAGATAAGTATTGAGATCATGAGTGAGGTGCACTGAGAGAGAGAGAATACCTGTAATATGTGTTCCTTGATAATGTTATTTCATCCTCAAACATTAATTCACAATTGTCTGAACTGGGATTGGAGTGATCACAGTGTTCATATACTTACTAAACCAGTCACCCCAATATCAGATTGATATTGAACTTGTCTAATACTTAAAAATGTATTGATAAACAAATGCATATGTACATGTTTTATATGGCAGGAAAATTTATATGGTATAAAATATGATATATTTTACAGCAGTGTTTGATATTTTTGTACTGATTTTACAAAATTTGTGATTTAAAAAACAAAGAGTATGAAAATAATTTTGATCAGACAGGTTGTAAGAGAGTTGCTATTTTGTGACCGCTGATGAATGAAAAATGGCTGTATCTTATATGAGTACACCTTGTAAATTCCTTTTTCTCTCCTTTACCAGGAACGATCCCGTTCACCAGTCCCAGTGGCTGTCTCCCACAGGAAGACGACCGTATCCCCACCCCCAGGGCACAGGGTGGTGCACCCTCATAGGCCAACCTCGGCCAGGGCTTCTCCCAGGAGATCGACCAGTCGCTCAGACTCCCGTCCCCAGTCAGCCCACCCTCAGAACTCCAGGGTAGATAATGCTGAGGACTCCACCCACACGACCCCTGCTCCTGATGATTCTGTCCCAACAGACCAGCAACCCATCGAGGTCCCGATCCAAGGAGATGCTTAAATATTTACGGAATTCTGGATAGCACAATGAATTTTTTAATATCAGAGAACAACTATTTCTGTTTTAAAACAAAGTGCTCCTTACATTGCACCATTAGTTACTATTGTATTCTTCTTCATAGAGATATTTCATGTTGTTGACGAAAAAATTCGCCAAGTTTTATTTTTGATTAATTTTGAAATGAAAAATGCTGGGATAAAGAAAAACAGCTACCGCAAGTGAAATTTTGTTATTTCAAACCAAAGCCACATAAAAACCATGTGATTGATCGAGACACAGAATAGCACAACTGTACATTGAGTGGCCATTTTTGTTGTTAGAGAACTGTTTTTTTTATGTATGTGAAATATGTGTATTGGCACCACTTTTTCACAATGTGCAATGTGAACATGTATGTATATACTGTTTATTTTTAATTTATTGCATGCATATGTAACAGCATTTGAAAAATCTGGATTCACCAAGTCTTGACAAATATTGATAAGGACCAATATATTACATGTACTTACCGTTCTTGTGCAGGGTTTATAACTGCAATAAAGTAAACTTATTATTTTTATTATATATATAGATTACATTTGATGTTCACTAGGTAATGTGTTAAATGAATATTGTTATCTGCACCATGTAGGTATATGTATGTCATAATATGAAATCTGTCTAGTGATTTTCCTTTATTTATATTTTATCATGCATGATAAAATTCTTGTTTCAATTGATTTTTTTCGTTGTTGATGCAATACATGAAAGTTGATTCCAGTCTTATGATTTTTTTTGTTTTCCAAGTCAGTAGAATTGTTTTGTATACACACTGTCCAAGGTTGAGAAAAATGACTGTGATATTGTTGTTGGTTATATATTTACACCTAGTTAGATATTTTTGGAGAAACTCTTCTTTATCGTTTTATGACTTAACCAATTCATTGTTTTGATTAAGAAATATATATCTTTATAAGTATTGCATAGGATTTTGTTCAATGAAGAAATGTTCTAACCTTTTTTTTTTCGCTCAATATTTCATTGGTGCTGTAGATATGAAATATTACTGATGAACTTCTCCGTCAGATGCAAAATCAGCAAGGCTCAAAAAAAAAAAATTTCTTTTGTTTAAAAATATCTAGTGCCAATTCGGAAAAATTGTATACTTTCCATATTAATGTACCCCTATTTGTTAAAGCAAAATTATTTTTCTGAATTTACAGTAATATGATTAAAAATAATGCCAGGCATTGTGTTTGATAATGCATTATGAAAAATACACGTAGCAGGAATTGGATATATATTAATTAATGAATTAATCAAAATAATAATTTATATTGAATCAAATGACCAAATATGCACCATAGATATGTGTGTCCCTCTCTCTTTCAAGCATTGATGTACAATAACATTCCGTCCCTCAAGTAGACTCATGCACATGCAGTATTGACCAGTATTTATGTATATACATCTGCAGTCTTTGTTGATCTATATTCTGCTATAAATAAAAATCATTTTTCTAAGTCATGATCTTTCATTTGGGTTTTTTTGGTTTTAGAGATAAAGAAATTAGGGCACAATGTTTAATCTAATTATTACTGGTAGGTATTGATTTCAAATTCATCTATTCAGACAGCAAAGGAGAATGTGGACAAACTGGCCTGATCATTTATACTCTTGCTGCAGTAAGAGAGATAATCATCATGTTTATACTTTCTCTAAAACCAACTACACTGTACATGCCAAAACCAATGGTGAACCATCAAGATGTGCTATTATCATGTGAGACCATCACCAGAGTTATTCCCCTTTACTAAGGAAATCAACAACCTTGGACTCCTCTCAGTATAAAATATCTTGAAATAAAACATCTACCTTTGCTATTAATATGGAAGTGTACAAATCCTTATCCACACCATGAGGTGCAATAGGGCCAGTGCTTATCCCTGGTTGCCATGGTGCTTAGCAGATGAGAGTCATTGCCTGCCCCTGGATGGGACACCAGTCCATTGCAGGTTATTTAATTCCGAGCATAAGTCGGTACCCAATTTCAGCTGGGTGGACCGAGACAATTCAGTGTCTGAATTGTCTGAAAACACAACAAACGTACACTATCAAGAGACCACAGAGGGGCTCAAACCAGCAATATTTGGGTTATTGGTTTAACACGCATGACCAGTTAGCCTTGTGCTCTACAGATTTAATTTCAAATGTTGACATTATTATTGTTTATCGATAAGGTAAATGTAAATATCAACATTCAAACTGTAGTCTAAGTTTTGAAGAATCGATGGACTTACAGTAAAATCAATTTTTATTATTAAAGTGACTAATGTTTATGGCTATATTCCTCAATCATGATTAAATCTGCTCAGAGCTCAGTTTTCTCTTCAAATTGATCATATGACCCAAGCATAATTTTACCTGTACAGACACAGGGAAATAGGTAAGCACTGTTAGTGAGTTCTAATCAACCCCACAAAGCACTCTGCTGAGAAGGTATTTTGCTGTTGGACACTGAGGAAGTAAAAAAAAAAAAGATGGTCCAGTAACACATGCTATAGCAGATATATTACCACTGGAAAGTTCTGCAAAAAGCTAAGTCCTTTAAATTTTATTTTCTGCATTATATATAGTCTTAGCATTAAGATTCCTTAACTTTGTGCAACCTTTAATTGCATGTTGTGCAAAATTGTGTTAGTGCGACAAAGTTGTGCAAAGTTGTATTAATGCAATGGTGATCTTGGACAGGACTTTTTTTTATTGTGCTGTTGGGCTTCTGCAATGGCCTTATTGGGACACAATATTTTCGCAATAAAATCAGCTTGCTGTCTAAAAACATTAAACTATACGTAGAATTAATTTTAACCCAACAGAATACCAATGAAACTGCCTTTTTTGCCTGGCGATCAAAGGTTTCCATGTGTTATTAAATAGCGAAGTTTGTTCCGTGCAGTGGCTTGTACATAATACATGCAAACCCTCAGAAATCAAAGTCTACAAGCTTATATATTATATATATATATTACAAGCAGTCATATAGTGTAAATGTATATACCGGTAATTTAATTTGTTCTTCATTTGCTGAGAAATTCATAAAATATGCTGACATAAGATTGAATCTTATTATCTTGAAGTTTTTCCCAAATTTTGGATTTCGTAGTCCTCAATGTTGCAAGATTTCAGGTAGGGCAGGGGTGGTCATTACCATATTTTAGATTTTTTACTCCAGAATGAAGCGCAATTAAATGCATATATGTATGAGATTCCTTGACAGGTCTGTACATGGCTTCTTGTTTTTTTTTTCTCTCTGGTACTTTGGATGTATAAAGTTTCCAGATTTACTTCCAAGAGCAAAATGAATGATTCTAAGGTTTTCTCAACCTCAGACAACCTTTTGTACGTTTTAAAAAAAAGATGACAGACTTTCTCTTGCTGCATGTAGTTGTACACATAAGTATAACTGTTTTAATTATTATTTTTAGAAAACTTTACGTAACAGTAATGAAATGATCGAGTTTAATACATTTCTTCTAGTTTATTGTTTAAACTGTTTTCAAAGATCTCAGTTTGACTCCATTATATAACATACTGGTATTATTTCTCATCAGTATACAGAATTTAAGCCTGAATGTAATCTATTAGGTTCAAACTGCCAATCATCCATTTTACAAATGCATTATACCAGTTATAGTTCTTGCATATTTCAACTTTGCTTTTTGCATACGAGTTCAGATTACAAGATTAAATGAATTCTAACCCTTTAGTGTACATATCTGCCCGACTTCAATCTTTATTCTTTAAGGTCTCTTAACGTCATTCATGTTTGCCCCTGAATTGCTGGCAAATTAACAAGATTTTGAATCCAATTTTTCATACTTTTCCTCTATAAACCTGTAAACTTATGTGTACTTATACACAAATAGAAGTATTTCCACTGGAATTTATACTACTAAATGCTAGACTGGTGCGACTTGTTCTGGTTCTGAAAATTTGTACATGTATTAATTAACTGAGTAATAGGACATTTTTATTATTACATTATTTCCTTAAAATATGGTACACAGAAAATATCATAATAAAAAATTTCTTTTAACCCCCCCCCCCCCCCCCCCCCCCCCCCCCCCTTTAATGTTGTTCGCTGTGATTAAAGCATAATAAATATTTTTGACATTTCAGTTTTGGCTGCAATTTCAATCTTTTACAGATATTTTAACTTTCAAATTGCAAAACACTTAATTTTTTAATCTAAAATACCAATATCTCAAAACATCATGTAAATCATACCAATATCTCAAAACATCATGTAAATGCTTTTGCATGCATTTGTAACATTTAATCTACAAAGTGAAGAAATCAAACAAAACACAAATACCAATTTATAACAATTTTTATTTCTAAAAAAATTAAAGTCTAGAGTAGATAATAAATATACTGTAATGCTCAGCAAGTAAAAATTGCTGAAAAGCAGAACAAAAAACAATATCACAATATCGTTTTCAATATAATAATAAAAATGTACCTATAAATTAAAACATCACAATGTGCTACATGAAAGACAATGGGCATTTTAATATTAGAAAATTCTCTTATACCATTAGTGCCAGTTTATTTGGATTTTTCAAAGTTTCAGTCATCATCATAATCCACCCTCCTTGAAATTTGATACAAATGAAACTTTTACTGTCTTGACTGTTCACATGTAACCAAACCTTACATATTTGTATACAAAATCATATTTTATCTTTTTTTTATCTATAATTGGTTTAATGATGACCAAAATGTACATGTAAATGGAATGGAACTGGCAGTGACTAGCACTTAAAACTAAGCAACAATTCAACAAATGTCAGAAATTCACAGGTTTGTTGCTGACAAATGACATTCATGTATCTAGCAATACTCGTAAATTGTCCATCACTAGTTTTGCAACTACACGTTGCATAACCTCATGCATAGATTGTTGTATTACATGTACTCATAAGCGTGTCGTATCTTTCACTGTCAACTAGCATACAGCTTTCTCTCTTTAATACAATCATGTGTCTTTATCTTTCAATTTTCTCTCAGTCCTCTCTCCAACTTTCATCCCTCTCTGTCTCTCTCTCTGTCGCTCACATGACAGTATTGGTCTTCTTCAGTGGTGCCAGTCGGGCCGGTTTCCTGTGAGTGCCCGCGGTTTGAGACTTAATGGGAGTTCTGTCCTTGCTTCTCTCCCCTGTCTGGTCACCACTAGGGGGCGTGTCAGGGCTACCGTAAGAAAAATCCATGTTCTTTAATGTGTCTGTATTCATGCTCTCTGGATCATAGCCTTTGTTCATCATCCTCTGGCTCATTGGTAAAATGGTTGGGATTTTGATTTCTTCAACATCCTAGCAACAATAATATTTGATTTTAAAAAATTAAATTTATTAAAATGCAGAAATTCTACAAAATGTATGCCAATTGATAAACAACTAACAGTGTCTTTGTACAAATTAAGAATTTTAAAACAGTGTTAAGTACGGTCAACTGAAAATAAGTTCCGTGTCATAAAAAGGACTTCTGTTAGGACTGTGTGTAAGAAAGTTGCATGGTCTGAAATTTAAGGAACTTCAATTGCAATCAGAAAAGATGTCCAGTACCAGTCAGTTACAATGAACAGACAGTGAAAACAATTAAAGATTACTCGGAAGTTATCTCTGTATGAACTTGAAGCTTACTTTTGTATTAAGGGCTCGGTAGGGAGAACAGATCTTGCCAAACTTGTGTATGTCCTTGAAGTTGACATCTTTGCTGAGTCGGATTCTGCGATCTATCCGTGATTCTTTAATGGTCTGCAACTGTTGAGCAACCTTAGCACCAAGGAAAGTCTGTAATTGTCAATTCAAATCAATTAATGAACATCAATGAGAATTTTGTCATCATGAGTTTCAAGTCATATAGGTCTGATATCTACTGTTAGCAATGAAAATTAGAGCATTTATTCTGCATATTTATCTCAATATAACACATAGGTCAGAAGAATGATGTACATTTACTAAACATTCTTCAAAACAAAGAAGGCCTTTCATTTCTTTCCTTTAAAAAAAATTGCAACATCAATTCATCATATCTCATCAAAATACAGTCAAACCTTAATATTGTGAACTCAACAGGACCTAGAAACAGTGGTTAGGACATCCAACTCACTTCCGCATATCCATGGTAATTGTGATATTGATGTTCTAGTTACTGGTACTAAAAGTTTGACTGTATTGACAAATGTTGGCTTAAAATTATGTTAGATTCAGACATAAACAACAGTGTACCTGAGATCTTTCGACTTTGGGGGGGCCTGTAGCAAAGGACTGGGACCTAATACCCAGACTGAAATCCGAGTCTATTGTATCCTCTCCCTCACCATTTAAACCCCCCTCTTCCTCCTCACCCTGTCAAAAAAAAGCCAACCAATCACACACTACCATCACCATAAAATATATATACCGTAAAGTCTCACGTATAGAATGCACTTTTTTTCAGCCAAAATTGGATCAAAATTGGGTGGTGCGTTTGAATCTTCACAATGTTTGTTTAACAATTACCGGTATCCAAGAATTGGACTAATCATCAATTAAGTCATTAGTTTTGTGGTTGTTTTGGATTTGATCTGCAGACACACTTTCAAGCGCTTGGAAAACATTATCAATGCATACACATTGGTAATTTTTTAAAAATCTTGATTGAAAATTTCTTTGTTCTTTGGGTGCATATTATTTACATAGGAACAGTGTTTTTTTCAGCATTTTACACCCAACTTTGGGGGTGCATGTTTTACACGGGTGTGTGCTTATATACACGAGACTTTACGATATGTATCATACACAGAGTAACCCACAACCATACATTTGAAAGGTTCATACAGGTTCAGTGTATTGAAATGATGTATAAATCAATGTTAAAGTGCAATACATATCTCCTTTTTTTTTATCTCACTAGGCCACACCAATATAATTTCTTGTTCGTCGGACCCCGCGCACTCGTATTTACATAAAACTGTACAAATAATATTATTAATTTCCAGCAAATTCTGCACTGTTTTCTGTTCTATTTCTGCTTTTTTTTTCGTATTTTAAATAGTTTTAATTTATAAATCAGAAACAAGTAGAAAAAATATAATCGTCTGCACAAATTTATTTATTAACCACCTAAAAATTTTGCCTATAAAAAAAATATTTTTTTATTTTTTAATCGCTCGCTCGTACTTTTTTCATCAGATGTCCGACAAACAAGAAATAATATTGGTGTGGCCTTACCAGTCAAGTATCAAAACAGTGTCTAATATATCTCTCCATCACCAAAAGTATACAAAACGAAAAAAAATCTTGATAATTGTTGAGACTGGTACATATACATACCTGCAGTCTCTTCCCCTTTTCCCTGGCGGATTTTTCCGTTTCCCCATTCTCTGTGGTTTCTCGGGAGATTCCGTTGACCCCTGGTCCTGAGACTTCCTTTCCTGGCTCGCTGTTGCTAGAGGTTTTTACACTAGACATGGAGTCAGATTTACTGTGGTTCCTGCTCTTCCTGCCGTCTGCTGTTAAATGACGAGTGCAAAAAAGTTAATTGATTCATCAATCTTTAACTAAGCCATTCATTATTAAATGTTGTTTATTTTGTACAATGGACAATTTTTGTATATTTCGGTAACTCTATCAAAGCCATTTATCTATTTTAACTGATTACAGATACAAATGGTGCATCCTTGATGATAAATCGATCTCTTTGCATCTTTTCACCATAATAGCTACCTTAAGGGTTTCTATAAGAAATTCCATAAAACAACTATACAATAAGTGTTTTGTAAATTAAGTTGTAATTAAAATTCAGACTGTATTTCATTAGGAAAAAGACTATCAATGTCATCCATTAATATTTTGATACCACAACATATTGAACAGACTACTGTTGAACCAAGGCAACATTTGCCTTGGGCTCTGAGTTTGGCAGAAAAAAAGAGCATTTGGCTAATGCATGTATCAGAGCAAACATCCCCCTAACATCAAACTATTTTTTTTCATGCTGTGCAAAAACTCTAAATCCATTACACTTTAACAACAAGTCAACACAGAGCTAATTTATCAACAGAAATCCAATTTACCTCCCAGCATTGATAAAACACATTCTTCTTTATATTTTTTCTTTATTACTTTTTATGGCATGTGCAATAAATTTTGCCTGCTATCACTTTAATTGCAATTACACATGCCAATCAATAATTCCAATATATGAACAACAATGCAAATACCAATCTTGGCAAATTATGCAACTGGAGTGGGCCTAAAGAGAGACTGCTTCAATATTTACCTTTCATCGCACAACAATAGCAAGGATTGCGGGAAGTGTTTTATAGCCCAAGTTATCTCCCTTTCAATATGATTTATTTTCACTCTCCCGCATATTTAAAAACACAAAATACCTGAGGAGGTAACAGACTTAGTGGACCAAGGAGTCTTTGGATGAGCCCATGTTAATTTATTCTTCAAGTTCCATGATTTTTTCTGTGAGAAAAAAAATGAAAAGATTAAAGAAAACATTAAATCATATATGTCTCCAACTCTCCATACATCTGTGTAACTTTTCATATTGCTCTCTATAAATCAATTTTGACAAAGAGCAAATTATTCAATTTTTATCCTTTTTGAATATTTGTGTAACATTTATGGTTATGTTTACACAAGGATCTCAGACAAAATTTTAACATAAAGTTGCAAGTTTTACAGCTCTGAACTCAAATAAATTCTACATTATTTGTGCTTCCTTAACTAGTCAGGTAAAGGGCGAGATCAAAAGATCAATTTGGATGAAAAACTAAAATCATATAGTTTAGAGGAGAGGGTAAAAATTTCCAGAGGTTTATGTTATCTGGCATCGCTAATTACCGAAGATTTTTAATGGGACTCTGTATTATTGGCGAGCAAAATTCTTCTTTTGATTAATAAATATGAGGAATCTGGGTTACATTTATAGTGTAATAAATACAAAGTACTTGATGATCCAAATAGATCAGCATTCAGTTTGTGGGTCGATCTTCATAAACATTATGGAATTTTTAGCTAAGTTGTTTGTTAGACAATAAACTTTTGCTCTGCCCCTAAATAAACTCACTTGGCCAAATGTCCCCACATAGTGTCCTTCTGTGGACCAGAGTCTAGCTGTTTGGTCTGTGGAGGCACTCACAATGTAGTTCCCATCCTCATGCTCTACAAACTCGAGACTCACTATACTCGAGTCATGAGCTCGCCAGCTTCTGATTAACTCAGGACTGGTCTTGATTCTCTGTAAAAATAATGCCATCAAATTCTAAATACATGTATATTATTTTCATTGGATGATGGAATGCATTAAACTTGATCTGTTAAAAATACTAAGAATCACGGCGCTGGATCATCCATGCAATTGTTCAACAATGGCAATTCAAGTACCAGTACCTAATCCTTTGATTTCATTAATTTGACATTTTTTAAATCTGGCAACATGCAATTTTAACAGTTCCTTCAAAGATCATGTCAGTCCTGACAGGTTTCACTGAATTTGGTCTGTGAATCTTTATTCATTGCAAGTAATCTTAGGAAGTCACAGAGAATCTGAACTAGACATGACACTGTTTATGGAATTTCACATCACTCCAAATAAAAATTTTTGCTTCAGGTCATTTCTTTTTTAAACTAGTTATATAGGGCTTACCCTCTCCTCGGCATGCCTGCAGTAGCCACTGATGTCCCAGACCTTGATGTTACCGGTCGTGTCCCCAGAATACAGAGTATCATTGGAAGGGTCTGTACACAGTCCTAGCACCGACTCATCCTTGTTGTCAGGAGCATAGAAATAACCTGTAATGGAGAAGATTCAAAAGATAAAGATCAGAGATCTGGTAAAAAATGCAATAGGCACATGTATACTGTAAAATACTGTTACAATGAATTTGCTTAATGCAATCATGCTTATAGAAAAGTCAGTTTCATTCTCCCAATGCCCCCCCTCCCTCCAATCTATTTTTAAACTTGTCAAATATAAAAATCTTTAAAGTTTTAAAATGAATCAAAATCACTTGTCTCTGGGGCTTTGATATAGCTGGCATTATTTGTATGCTGAAAATATCCTCATGAATGAATCCAGTCACTGAAATCATTCTTTCTTTGCAAGTTTCAGACAGACAAGAATGACTAAGTGACTCACCAACTTCATGTTTAGCACCAAACAAAGCCCACCAATGGAGGTAGCCAGCCTCACTAGAAATCAGCATGGCAGCATCGGAGGTTTTGGAGGTGAGACGGGAGGGGAGGAACAGAAGTTTGTCTACAGGTGAGGGTTGACTGAAAAAGGAAACGTTGAGGACGTTACAGTGTAAGTAAGACTTTATCTGGAAGTGAATTCAAGAAATCTTTGTCAAGGGATGGATGGGTTTTCAAAAGTGACTGTTTTAAAAAGGGCTCAAAGTACATAAGTAGAGAATTTGATTAATGGGTTCACGGTTACATTTTAACTTTTTTAGGGCAAAGAACATGATAATTAATCCCAATTCATATACTGTACCAAAAAGGTTATAAATAAACTGCCATCTACACTTTTAAATTATACAAGAATTGAGCTTTCAGCTAGTTAAAATATATGATAGATATGTGTCCTTACCCTCTAGGGACTCTGTGAGATTTTCTGTGGCGGGAGTTGGGGCGAGGGATTTTGAGGGGAGACAGGGGGTGATCATCAGCACTCATCTGGGACTCGGTGCTGGCATCGTTCTTGCTCAGTACACTCATCTCCTTCATGGCTTCAATCTTCTTTAGTCTTTAATGAGAAACATAGATACTAACAGAACTATTAAACTTCAATAACATACTAAATTTTGAAAAAAAATTCTATGTTTTAAAGGCATGAATCTTGTATCCCATTCCTTACATGTCTGCCTGCTGTCCTTTGCGTAGCCTTATGAACATTTTCTCTGTCTCTGTGTCCCACACAGCAATCTCTCCATCATACCCTCCTGTGGCCAAGTAGTTGGGAGGGGCATTGTCCATGGACAGAATATCATCCTGGTGAATTTGTCCTCCCTTCCACCCTAGATTAGCAGGAATATACATGTTCTGGAGAGAAAAAGATTTTAAACAATATTCAAACTTCTGTGTCATATTTTCTAAACATGGTGTTAAAAGGTATGCATGAGGAAATTTACACTTAAAAATCAAGCTTTTAAGAAGACAGTTTTTGTCTACACATTCACCAACAATCTAACTTACGGTACATTTTGATATTAAAACATGTATTAACAACATGAAAGTTTTTGAGTAAATGGATTTGCACCGATCCATATGCAGTTTTAGATATATTTCAAGCAGACTAGGTGTTAGTAATTTAATATCATATTGAAGACTTACATCTGGATCTGAGTCATCATACTCGGCTATCTTCCGGCTCCATCCAACTGAGATGATTATCTTTCTGTCTGCACAGGGAAAGATCCCTGTAACCTCCGCCTCTGACACAGATTCCAACTTATGGAGATTGTGGCCATTCTGGAAGTTCCATACCTGAAACAAGAGTGAAGCTTAGAGAGACTGTGTTTTGTCTCCCACAACGAATTAGCACACAAGAAAATTAAAAAAGACTCCTCCGAATGATATTTCCTATTCTACAATAAACCTTCAAGAGTCAAGGGTAACAAATAAGCTTGTGATCCTTTCAGTACCTTGATTGTTCCATTCCTAGCTCCAGTGAGCAGTCTTCTATAGCTGTCATCAAAAGCCATACAAGTGATTTCTTCATCACCATGTGCATTGGAGAACACAATAGCCTTGTTTCCACTCTCCAACTCCCAGACTGCAACATTGGAGGAGTCACATCCTGTTACCACCTAAATGAGAAGAAGGATTCCAGAAATCAAAACGATGAAAATGAAATATGTTTTGATGAGAAACATTTACATGCAGAGTAAGAGAGAAAACTTAGGAATATTAGAGTCACAAAACTTCCTACTTCCTTCCATTGCACACCTCCCTACTGAAGATTTTTGAGAGGCTAGCATGAAAAATTGCAAATTCTATACAAAACAAAATGAAACAATTTGTTACAGCCCTACTGTAGCAAAACTAAAGATCTACCTGTTTAAATGTTTTGTTGTAAATTGCCCCACAAAGCTGGGAATCATGGGTAACTGCATCCAGGTTTTTGGGCTGCGAGGTGTGTCCGAGTTTGAGCATGCCTATGTAGTCATTACAGGTCACCAGCAATGCATTGTGGGGAGCGGGCTGCATGTGCATGGGGAATGTGCCATGTTCAGGCATTCTGCCATGGATACTGCTAGGGAATTTGAGCACCACTGTTTGAAGGCAAGAGTGTTCCTTGATGTCCCACACTTTGATCACCTGTTGGATAAAAATATTCATTGTTAAACGCTTTGTGACTTTGTGTTCATAGGCTAACAATATAGTAATTCTGATTTATAAACAATGAAACAATTAGCTGCAAAATTACTTACAGCATCTTTGGAATAACTGAAAACTTGGATCAGTCCTTCATGAATTTTAACCCCTATGACCCCTGTGGCATGACCCTGGAGCACTGCCATTGGTTTGGCTGGAACATATGGATTCCAGATCCGAACCACATGATCCAGACTGCCAGTCACCAGGATGTTCAAGTTCTTGTTGTGATCGAAAGACTCAATACCCTTTTGAAAAATCCAAAGGATTTTCTTTAGTTAATCAGATATTCATGAATGTTCACCACCTTTTGGTTCTATTTTGGTTCTATTACCAATGCTAATACCAGCTTTACTAATTTACTAGCACCAGCTTTGATAGAAGATAAATCAGATCGATCTAACAATTAATTACAGCTCAGATTTTGTACCAATATATACCCAGATACACAAAGGGTTTATAAGTAATAATCAATATCTCTATCATGAATTCTCAAAACTGTATGCTGATATCTAACGATATCTATAAAAAAGAGGCCCCATTTGCAATTACCATCAGATATCACTTGGATCCAAATCTTAATTTCTCTGAGTACCTTATCAATGTTGAAGACATAGGATTTCTTGAAGTCCTTCCTGTCAGCAGGGGAGATAACCAGTGACTGTTGGGCACTGCTGGTGGAGGAGATTATGTAATCATTGTCGGGGAGGTACATGACCTGTTTGACAATGTCCGGGAGAACCTGCAGGGTGGGGTCCCCGTGGGAAATTTTCTCATGGGAGACAAACTGGGATTGCTGTCCTTTTTCTATCTCCTGTTACAAATATTTTTTTTCTTTAAATTAGTGCATGGTATTCAATGTTTTAAAAGTTCCCTTCATTCCAGCAAACATTATTTCTGACTTTACTGGCATTAAGTGCAAATCTTCCTATACATTAGGTAATATGATTATTGATATTCCAAAAATTCCAGAATTTCAATCAGCCCAATATATGGACACATTTAACTTCATTTGTTCCAATAGCAACACCCATTCTTTACATGTTAATGACAAAAGTGGACCAAAACCATTTAACTACAGGCATAATTTAGGGCTTAGAACTTGTATCTGAAAATATATCTAGAGGCCTACATAATCTATACTTACACTCCAAAAAATTTTCTGGACCCCTTCATCATTCTTGAATGGTGTTTCAAATAGCTGAGAAACTGGCTTCTTAAAAGTCATTGTGTGAATATATCCAGTATCAACCCCAAATATCAGTTTGGACGGGTTACTAGGGTTCTGGAAAATTAATGCAAAATCAAATGAATATGTTATGTAACTTGAATTGTAAAGATGTGATGCGTCATAGTCTTTATTTTGACAAATACAGTGTACATTCTATTAGATGAACTTATTCCTAAATTTTCCAATAGAAACATTACGATGGTAATACAAAAAAATATCTGTCAATTAATTCTAAATTCTATCATCTTGAAAACTTTTGCATGTTTATTTTTCCAATTTTGATAAATGAGCATAAATTTAATCCTAAATCTGGGTTACCTGCTTTAAAAATAGTTGAAATATGTATGTATTTTACACTTCAACTAAACAAATATTGGAAGATTTTTTCAAGTACCTGGTGCTTTAAAGCTTTGGTTATCTAGCTGATTTCATAAATCTCCCACATTTTCATATTGAGTTAGCAATATGTATTCAAGAATTTGGTACCTTTATACAGCTTATTTTATGGAAAAACCTACATGCTTTATTCGTGCATATTCCTTATTCCTAATTTAGACTTTTTAATAACCTGTCTGAAAATATGGATTTAATGAATTTTTGCAAACCAGATTTGGTTTAGATATGAAAGCCTGATTTATGGATGTCTCCCTATACATATATTACCTTTGTATCGTACCAGTAGTCGAAACAGTAGGGGACATCTGACATAGCTGAAAAGGAAACAGACAACGATGTATACACCTCTGAAGTGATGGGTGATGAATTTAACACACAATATCGCAGCTCGACAAACACACTGCTCTACCAATAAATCAAGCCATATTTAGCTAAAATCATTAAAACCTGCTTTATTCTCTAACAAGGGCCCTAAATTTCTGCATGGCAGTTTATAAATCAGTCCAATAGGTTGATGTGTCTAAATTTAAAAAGTTCATTTGAGGATATGCATATAAAGGTGGAAATTCTCACCAAACAGTTGAAACTCCTCGAAATGCTGATTCGTGGAACAGTCGTAGAATCGAATGTCTCGACTCGTGGAGCCGATTACTAGTTTATTACAGTTGGGCAAGAATATGGCGTCTGTTACCCAGGTTTTGAAACGTCTCTTTTGACCGGACGTGTCGCTTTCGTCATTTGTAATGGAGTAATATTTCTCTACGTAGTTTAGGCTGGGCTGCCAAACATTTACCACTCCCTCCTGTAATATTGATAAAAAAAAAATTCTTGTTTTTTATAAGAGGTTAATTAATACTTTCAATTAAGAAACGCATTTAAGATTTTTCTTTTATCTTCCAAAAGTATCTGATTCAGTAATAAACTGATTATGAATTTAACTCAAAATAAAAGAAATCAAAGATAAAAAGTCATTCAGCATTACTGGTATTAACATTTAATATTTACTTTTTTCAGTGTCTTTGCCTGTGATAACACTACGTATCGATCTTGTACTATACAATCCAATAAATTCAAATGATTATATAATTGAGGCGCAACCAGGGTTTGCTTATTTATATTCAATTATTTAATCGTACAATTGCTGAAAATTATCTAAATATAAGTAATAAGGGCTTTATGATAGATTTGTTCACGCCCCGACCGAAATCATCACCTTAATACTCAAAGAATGATTCCTTATTCCTTAAATATTTAAAGCTTACTTTACTGATGGTGATGTATCGTACTGTCCCTGTTGTGGCTACCATCTTTGTTGTTTGTTCTTGCTGAAAAAGATAACAAATATCTGTATTGCAAATGATACACCTTAAGCATCAGAGGCATCCAACAAATACTTAAATACAGTAACTTTTATATTTAACATCTTATTATCAATGAATCATTTTTTCAATGTACTGTTTGTATCACATGATTTTGAACTCTGAAG
Organism: Magallana nippona; assembly: GCA_033439105.1. Lineage (NCBI taxonomy): Eukaryota > Metazoa > Mollusca > Bivalvia > Ostreida > Ostreidae > Magallana > Magallana nippona. The sequence goes on along the minus strand of CM065925.1, from coordinate 30,936,682 downwards.
TGTGAATTTTTTACTTTGTTTAATGAGCTTTTGGTCGACATTTGAGTCACAAAAACATGGCTAATTAACTAACTGGTATACACAGATATTAGTCATTATGGCTATTTTCTGTACAGGAACTATTTTGTAGACATTGCTCCTACCCTATTGTGCACAATGTGTCTGAGTTTGGGTTCCACTAGGAAAGGGATTTCTCTCTTGGTTCTCATGTAGTCATTTTCTCTGTACAACAGAAGCATGTAGGTACAAAACTCATTCCAATCCACATAGCCATCTAGAGAGGTGTCAAGCTGGAAAAATAGCCCAAAAATCATACATAAAGCCACCTGCACTTAAAGTGAAATTTAAAATGCCTCGAAGAATATAAGTAGGCTTCAAGATGCAAACTTAAGTGATGTTTACGGTAGTCAATATTTGAGGTTGCAGTTCAACTTGAGAAATAATTTGTTTTTTTAATGCACAAATTACTTTCTTTTATTGCACTGACACCAAATCCCTAAATATTGGTAATGTGTTGCAACATTTATTAAATTCTTTTCGAGGCAACCATTTATCTTCGGGAGATTATTCCAAAATCCCTAAAGGTGAGTTTTTGATATACCCAGGTGCAATTTGGTGGCACCTGCATGTACCTGCTCACACACAAATACTTGAACCGATATTTTTTACCATTAGCAGTAAAGCTTGTCTTGAACAAACAGAGAATTTTTATTTGATAATAAATTCTTCAAGAAAATACACTTTTACTCCAAACTCCTACACACACTCAAGGGAGATTGTTGGGTGGGGTCTAGGGGTTTAGGTTTGACATTTAAATGCTAGATTATACAATGCATCTAAATTATAATAGCCTTATTAGAATACATTTGTTTTTGCATATTTCCTTATAACTGAAAAGCAAAAACTTATTCTGTGTGATTGATTTAAGAGGTCATATTTATGCCTCATGAAGATTATCACACAAGCTTTAATGGTTTTAATGTTGCAATATTACACCCCTTTATATTTTTAATTCTAATTGATTTTTCTATCTCAAATGTTAATACAACAAATAAATTACATTAATAAAAAGATTACAGTCAGGTATATGAACTTTGTTGGTACCTGATCAAAGAACTCCGTTCCTTTATCAAACATTAATTGCCGATATAATAAAACTTACCTTTGTGAATAACTTTTCCAGGTATTCTTCATACTCGTTAGTTTTAAGCACCTGAGCCACAGTGGCCTTGAACTCCTCCAGGTTCATGGCCCCTGGCGTCCTCTTTTCGACCTTGGCCGGGAAGTAGGCCGACCCCGCTTGCTTGATGATGTCATCAGGTCTGTGCTCCTGGAAAGCTTTCATTAACAGATGGAGATGATGAAGTTTGATCTGTTCCTCCAATCTCTGGGTCTTGTCCTTGTCGCTGAAGCTACAACAAACAGAGTTCAAAGGTTTCAATGCAATGTTGACAGCTGTTATACTACTGGTAATTAACTTTTCAATTGAAACATAAAGCCAACTGTTGCCCTGCATGAAAACTTAATGATTTTGATACATTAAATTTATGATCAAATTAAAGACTGCATATGCACCTGTTTTTTGTTGCATAACTATCATAGACATACAAAAACCATAAAACTTAAAATTTACACATTCCTGTACATCCTATGTAAAAATTCAACCAAATGAAACAGAAAAAGATGCATCTGATCAATTTCTACTAATGTATATGCTTGATAGTTAATAGCCAACCCAACATTTACAGAAAAAAATATTTAAAAAATATTTTTTTAAAGAAATTTTCTGCTGATTTGTAAAAATATGTAATGTGTACGTAGAGCAATTCTTCCAATTTAGTGATAACAGAAAGAAGGCTTGATATCACCTGCTCAGGTGCTCTGGATTATGCTGTCCTGACTGATGTCAGATTAAAGTGAAAGAAATACACAAGAAACCATCTTTAACACTCTCAAAACTCAGTGTGCAATTTTTAAAAAATTTTAAAGATAAAATATAAACATAAACATAAAGAAAAAAATGCTCAGAATGTTAAAATTTTTTTGGAAAAGGTCTCAAGAGGGCAAATATTTTTTTAATATAGGTGACCTGGAAATTGAAATTAATTTCTCCTTATTCCAACATTTCAAAAAATGTTGTTTTAGTTAAATAAATACTTGAGCAAGAATACATGTATTTGATAAAGAACTTAATGGAAACAATTTAAGTATCCATGAAAGTGAACAGATTTAAGATTTGCACAATATCAAATAACATTCAAATCATATGTTTAAGTGGAAAACAAACTAAAAGCTGTCAGTATATTCATATTTTAAAACAAATTAACTTTGTGGAATAAAAGGCAATTTTAGATATACTAATATTAACATACAAGAAATATTTGTACTCAGAGTATTACTTGCATGTTGAATATCATGTTTGTAAAACTCAATTCACAGATTATTATTCTGAAATATTTGAATTCACCCTTCACAGATTATTACTCTGAAATATTTGAATTCACCCTTTACAGATTATTACTCTGAAATATTTAAATTCACTATTCAATTGTTAATAATAACTCCCTAATTGAAAATGTTGGATTATTAAGCATGCTTATTACTTCTTGTAAAATGCAAACATGCGATACTGGTCCTATTCTGTAAAATTCACAATAAAGTTTAAATTTGCACAATACAGATATTAGATATATATTCTATACACGTCAGGTATTCGGACTGTATATATATCCATGCAAAAAGATTGACACATTTTTGCGGATGGTTTTTGCTGACACGAACTATTTTGTTTGATTCATGTTTATATTTCCGATATTAAAATAATCATCCATTTAAAGCCTTGAACAGGTAGATAAACTCTGAAACTGACCAATACTAATATTGTTTGCCATACACAAGTGCATTAAGGGAGGATACAAAATTCAGCCATTGGACTAGATTAGCCTGATTTGATTCCCTGTGTTTGTAATGTCAATGGTGGCCACAAAGCCACATAAATTGTCTCAAGTGCCCTGTATATTCATGTTTACACTGTTTCAATTCTTGATCTCACTGCAAACAAAACTCTTCACGTGCTAAAATGGCACTCTGACACTAATAACAACGATATTTTCTGTTTGAAATTTCTGGCCAGATTCCTTAGCCTACTTCATTTTTACTAGGATGTCTGTTCATCAAGACAGCTATTATAATGCTTAGAATTTCATACAATATATATACACATTACATTATTCTAATTGTGTCAAAGATAACTGTATTGGTTTTCAGGGTACACAATTACACCCCACTCTTGAGACAACCACAAGAGCTATATATGGAAATCTAAAAAGCTGCACACTTCATATTCCTCTCATGATTTGAAGGGTAAGTCCTAAAACATCATTACCATACAAAGTAAACATTACAAAAAGTATGACAGGCCTACATTTTGAAATTAATTGTGTATATATAAAACATATTTTTAATCAAACAACTTATCTCCTCTTTTTATTATCCATCACCAGTGTTAGAAAGGTTTCTTGCATGAGCTGACATACATTTACATAAATGATGCTAGTTGATTGATCAGCTGTAAATATGATATTGTGGAACTAAATCAATCTCTATTAATCTACCCTGCATCCTCGATTCCGATTCTTCTGGTAATTGGGTATGGATGTATGACAAAATTAATGGATAAAATACATATCATCGATTGAACAGGCTACTTATTGATGTGCAATTGCACAATAATTCTTCACCATTTACAATGTTCAAAAAATATATCCATAATACATGTACTTTATATTATATTAGTTGAATTGAACACACAACTATTAGCCATTCAAATTTCCCCAAAAGTTCTTTTAATGACTTTCCTTAGTTATGATTAGGTCGATACTCCAATAATTTTCATGTGTTTGTTGTCTATCAATGCACTAGCATTCTTAACTACTAAACAGCTAGGGAACAATGCTTGCAGAAGTAAAATGAAACCTATTGATTCCCCCCCCCCCCCCCCCCCCCCCCCCCCCATAGCATTGCATTAATTTTGTTTCAAATTACAAATTAAAATTCAAATTTGGTAAAAATGTAGTGCAATGAAAGAGCATGAGACTATGAAAAAATTGATACATATAAATTATTGGTAAGGAGATTTATTATTGAACGTTCACATTTTTTAGTTTAAAAGAGGGAGTTGAGATCACTGAAATATTGTATAAAACAAATCACTCTGCATTTAATATTTTTATTGGTGAAATATATTTTATTTGAAATTGCTTAGAATTTAAATAGTCATTTTGTCAAAACCATCAGCAAAATTCTATAATTTCATGAAACAATGATACTAATTTGGTATATGACAATTCAATATGCTTTTTTATATCCGATTTGTCAGATCAACTTACCTACAGTTCTTTTTCAACATCCTTCAAACTTAAAAGTGAAGATTTATCAGTTAAATCCAATTCAAGTCTCTTGGTTATTTAACCATTAAGGGTATCTATAATTTCCAGCATTAAAATCACTAACTTGAGAGTTTCCCAATCTCATCATATCGAATGACTTTTTCACAGCATAACGTGAAAATTGCTTCAACATTAACGGCAATACAAGTAGCAATGGTTGAAGCAATCAGAAGCGCTTTAATAGGACATCCCCCAAAATTGATTTTTTGATCCAAAAATTTATACAACACTTCTCAGGAGTCAGAACAAAAGTAGATTGTACAGATTCTTTCAAGTTGAACTGTTATGGAGACATGTTCCACAATAATGGGCTTTAATGAAAATTCACTAGATGCTGTCATTAATATCCCATTTAAATCTACCATTGCAAATATGTTCACTAGCCGATGATTGGAAATGATTTTATATTTTCTGTGGAGCTCCACTAAGAGATCTTATTATATTTGCAGACTAAATCGTTCTCTTTAATTCAATAAAATACATATCGGCAGTGGAGTTCTTTTTTTTTTATAAAACCTGAAAAAATTTAAGTTTGCTTTAAAAAAAGAAAAAAAAAGCAATTGGAAGCTTTATAAAAACCACCCTAAAATGTCAAACCTTGGGCTCATTTCTCACCCCATTTTTTTTTTTTAACGTTTTAAATAGTTCGAAAAAGTCATCATTCCTTCAAGTGTACATCTTTCTTCCATTACTGTTTGTCAAGCAAATATAATCTGCATTGAAATGTCAACAGAGCTGTCATAATTTAGTCTCTCCTAATTATTTAAGTCAATCAGCCAGCTAATTACCCAGGAGGTGCCTCGAAAATGAACTTTATTGTAATCTTGTGATCATGTCTATCAAAAAACTCTCATCATGATAATAACATTTGAACTTTTATGCACTGTGTATATTTGAATTGAAAATTGGATGGAAAGCAATCAACTTGTGTATCAAAATATTTTGTACCCTTATGTTTACTTTTCTGTTACACAATACATGTATATTATATGTGCCAGAAATAGCTAAAGTATTTGATTCACCAAGCTTTTGATTTCAAAGACAAATTTTTAGCAATCATACAATATCTCTCTTTCTTTGTGGAACAGAAAATTTCAGCACAAAATCTAACTGGACTTTAAATTCATTTTTTTTAAAGTATTTGTAATGTTTTTATTGTTTTGGGAGTAATCAATCTCGGTTAACTTTATGATTTAAATGTTACATCTGTGAACAAAATCTCTGAAATTAATTTCAAAATTTATTTTTTAGATATTTTCGTTTTCAAAAAGGAGACCCCATGTAGCAATTTCTTAATCCAACTTCCAAAAGAGTACGGTACAATTTTAGAAATTACATTTTCATTGGTGTAATTATACACGCAATATGAAAATTGAAAACCCAGTTGCTAAAAACCCAAAGTAAGAATAAGGAGAAAATGTTCTGTCAGAGACCTCAATAATGTTTCATACAGTGTCAATTGTGAAGTTTAAATAGATAACAAAAGCTGTTTCAACAAACCCAATCCATTTTTTGTTCCGATATGAAATTTGATCATTGATGATCCCTCTTTAACACATAATCCACCCTGCCCAAAACCAGATAGGCCAGGTCCCTTTGAATACACATTTTAATATTCAGGACACACATTTGGCAAATATGACCCACATTTCATACTCTAAATATAATGAGATCTGACAGCCTTGAACGTCTAAACATATGTCAGATTTTTTTACTTTCAAATTGAAAAATAAAATCATGAAAACCTCAAACGGTCGATATAATTTTTTTGGCATTATAAAAACTTGATATTTCAAAGTGGCAAAAAAAACCTCTAGCATTTTTTAGTCCTCTTTGGACTGAGGCGTAAAATTCCATACTACCCAGTATACGATTTCAGATACACTAATAGTTCCAATACAATATAATTGAGCTCCCCTGACTCTTAAGTCTGTGGTGAAATTCAGTGTTCTCAAATCCAAAATCACAATTGTTCTAAGACATACATGATTCAACCCATATGCTCAATGATTACAATGATTCAACAATTGTAACCTAAATACATGCAATGAACATTTTTCAAAAAGCTAATTAAATTTGTATAATTATGAACACGTATACTTTTTATTAAAGTCATATGATTATTATGACTAGAAGGTGCACGGATGATGAAATTATTTTTTGGTTAGAAATAAAAAATTTTAAACAATGGTTTAATTGTCAAAGAAATTAACTTGTGTGCAATAACAGCGAAAAAATATTCCTTGGGCTTTAGGATTTTGATGCATGGACAGAACATTGAGCGAATCAGTTTGAATCAACTGTCTGGACAGGGATTGTCACCACAACATGCTGGTCAATATTGATACAAGTACTCAGCCCAGATTGATAGTCGATACTTCAACATTGCATAATGATCACAAGAAAAAATACCTCACCATTGCCCAACGTTACTGCAATGTCTGATTGACTTAAAATTCACCTCAAAGACAGTCTTTATTCAAATGTCAAAATAATATTCCTTGACACCCCCCTCCCCCAATGTGAACTTTTTTTCTAAATTTCTAAAAAAATCTTGAGATTTAAGACTTTCAGGTTGTGTCAACATCCAAATGTAGTATTTTACCAAGAAGAGATAAATTATTAGTCCCTGTGTTATTGAAATCAAACGAATGGCTTTAAAAATGAAAGGTTTCTAAACTCAACCAAATTTTCATTCTCATCTTTGTACAGTTTTTCTGGTATCAATGCCAATCTAATCATATAATTCATAGGTTTAGAGCAATTGTCAATAAGAAAACCATTTAAGATAGGAATTCACACTGAGAAACTTTTTTTAAAAATATGTATGTGCTCAGCTTTAAGGTGGCATGGGACACCTGTCGATATATATGTGGATAAAAGTACACAATAATCAAATACTTTCACCATTTTAGAATTGTCTAATTTCACAATTTTGACAAAAAAAAATGTTTTAAAAATTTTTGGAAAGGTAAAAATTATAAAAGCCCCAGCAGGATTCGAACTCATATGATTTACAGATTCGTAGGTAACGCTCCAACCCATTGAGCTACGCTGTTAGCTGTAACAATTTCAGGAAAGAAAAGATTTATGAAATTATACTAGATTTTATTGTTTATTTCGATCGGATATATGTCACAAAATGGAAGTGTCCCATACCACCTTAAAGTGCATATATATCATAAATATTCCATATATTTTCAGAAAATCTGTAATTGGATAAAACATATGTCACTTATAATTACTATCTAAACTTTTATTCAAATGGAAACACGATATGGAGGTGCCTCATTATTTTTTATGCAACTTTGTTTCTTACATATATTCATCTTCGCTAGCCAAGGGTTTACGATCCACTCTGCTCCTCTACAACCCATGGCAGATTTAGCCGACAAAATCAAATCGCGCGTTATAGAATCTGATTGGCTGCGAAGACAGGCGATCGCAGGGAATCTACTAATTGGCAGTGTAGTTTGTTGTGTTTTTAAACAAAATATAAAAACAATTCTTACGCGATCAATAAATAAAATACGATATATAATTACAAATATATGGGTTTTCTTAATAATTCTTATTTTTTCTTTTTTTCGCACGACCATTTCTTCTTATACCTCTTAGTTGAAAAATTCGTATTTTAGCTGCTCAAATTTAACTCAATCACTAGACGGCGCTGTGCTGTTTCTGTACACATTGGCTAAATCTGCCAAGGGTTGTAGAGGGGCAGAGTGGATCATAAACCCTTGGCTAGCGAAGATGACATACATGTATATTAGTTTTCAAAAGTTTTTATCATCCTCAAAACAAAATAGTCGTCATTAGGAATTTCTATTAAGAAATAAACAGCATGTTTAAAAGTTCACTGGGATATGAACTTGATTGGTCACGATGGTTGTGATAAAATCCTGTGAAGCCCAAAGGGCTTCTCAGAAGATTTGATCACGTACCAACCAAGTTCATATCCCGGTGAATTTTTCACATGCTGTGTATTACTTATATTTAAGTTTGAGAAAGGCAAATTGTTCATATATAATTATCAACATATCCGTGCTTTTCTGTTTACAATAATGCAACCGTCACACGATAAGCACGTGCGATTTTCATTGTGACGTCATGAAAAAGCTCACACAGAATTGAACGTTTTCCCTACCAAAGGTTCATATATGGAAACATATTTGCAAATGTAAATATTACAAAATAACACCCCTCCTCTCTCAGAGTTGTTATTTTATCTGGAGCTGATATAAAGACAATATATTGAGAAACAATTAAAAGAAATTGTATGAATCAGAAAAATTATAAAACTCACACACTGCTGTCAAATGAAACTGATTTCGATCCCAAATCTGTTGGAGCTGACATTTTCGTTGGAGCTGCCATTTTCATTTCAACTGCCATGCTGTTTAACTAACTTGAAATTCGGTTTTCCAGGAAATTGAAGAAAAAAAATCTTGTTTAAATTTTTAACAACATCACATCAAACTTTCCATCTGAAGAAATATTACCACCATCCAGATATATAAAAGAACCACAGAAAAATCTCCTCCATAGACAAACAAACAGGGCACCCACAAATTTCTCTTTTGAAGGGCCGACACCAGGGGACAAACACTGATTAAAATAACAATTAAACAGTTAAACAGGGTATTGCCTATAGTCAATCAGATTGGGTTAATGGATTTTAAAGGGCAAATTTTCCAGCTCTAGTTACCACCCAGAGAAAGCTGTTCATCGGAGCTCTATATGCATGCATGGTGTCAGCTTGCGAAGGCCCAATATACAACTCTCTAATGCCTAATGCGCAACCAAGAGGGAATCCAATGCTACACAAAGGCTCAATGTTGTTTGAAATTAAAAAAATCTATCTTAGCATGGAAAAAATGAAAAGGACAAAAACAAACTTGTGCCATTTTAAAATTAAAACATAATTGAATTATTTGTAGTCGGAAAGCGCGATATTAAAATTCCATACATCAGACAATGATGGATCTGTGGAGAGGTTGTATAGACAATTTAATTTAGAATACCTGTTCTGAATACCTGTATTGAAAGTTATGCAGGGGGTTGTTGATTTTAAATGGAGACTTATGAAAATAATGCAAGGTGTCACAGACCGAGACTTTCTTTACACTATTGTTGCCAAAACAAACATCTCCATGAGTAGATAAATTGGCTTATCACACAAAGTTGACTATCAATTAGTAAGGCGTATATGTTTAACTAATTAATAGTCAACTTTTTGTGATAATTTGTACGGTAAAGATATGCCTAACTAATTAATAGTCACAATTTTTAAATTCATCTACACATGTACTAATACAGTGATTTGAAGTGATATTACACAGCAAGTACATGTAACAGCATATGTTAATTGATCAACCTTTGATGCATGTTAAAATATCTGTGTAAAAACTATATTTCAAGAATGATATGCAAAATGTGCATATAGTCCTATAAAAGGAGGAATATTACCTGGAAAAAATGTGACCCCCCCCCCCCCCCCTCTTCTTTTAAAGGGGAATGGGAGGTGGTGGTTACTTAATGCCTTAATCAAACAGGCACAATTAAATGATTTCACAAAACAGTACACTCAATCAGACAGCTAGATTGGCAGGTGTCAATATGATAACAAACTAGATGAAGCCAAGGTTGATGCATTTCCACTTTTTGCAGGCTATTATAATGTAATCTGCATACAGCACATTAAACTGTTAGGCTCTTTGGGCCTTAGCTCATGGTTAGGTCCATTATTGATTCTCAATACCAATTCAGACATAATCTTTTCCTCTCTAGAAACGAGCTTATTGTGATGATTATCATAATGCATATTGACATATCATCTTTCTCATATTTCTAAATGAGCATCCATTTTTCATGACACATGCAGTTATTGACTGAGTTGAACAAAAAATGAAATGAAACTTGAAATAAGAACATTACTGGTTCAAATTTTTTGCTGGAGTCCAAGGATGATTTTTTAAAATAGTCATTCATTAATAAATACATAATACATATTTGCAAGCCAGTTTCAATATTGGATGTCTTGGAAATCTACCAATTAAGGATAGTGTATACATATTCACTACATTTCTGGATCATACTGTTGAATCATTTTTATTCGTGGGGTCAATGTTCGTTGGTAGCCAAAATTTTCCTGGTTCGTGGGGATGTAATTTCGTTGGTAGTGTTAAATCAGGGTAATCTTAATAAATATTATAAACAAACTTGAATATACGTTCGTGGGGATGTAAATTCACGGGCAAGGGATACCCATGAAAGCCACGAACATTGATCCCCCACGAACAATGATGATTCCACAGCATTAAATCTACAGATTTGCTGGAATTATTTCATAGATTGTTTGAACAAATTATCAAATTTAGCACATAAGTTTGTCAATGTTCATTTATGAAAGGATACTCAGGAAACCCACAAATAATGCTTCTTCACAACAAATATGATGATTCACAGTATATATAGTGTTGGTCCAGTGATAACATTTAATTCAGATGAGAAAAATAAAACCTTCAATTGATATCTTTATAAAGAAATGTGCCCCCCTTCCCCCTGGCCTAGCAATATCGAAGTACATGGACATAATTCTTATACCGCATTTCACTACCAATAAACATATTCAAAATCAACAAATTGATCTAGCAGTGCAATTACTTTGTTTTAAAATCCATTTTCATTAAGAACATATGTGCAGTATTTGGGGGTGGGGGGAGAGCTGAATTACATCCCTTACAACAGGACAAAAAGAGAGAAGTCACCCTTTGTCCCCACTGGGATGCAGTGGATTAAGTCAAGCAAGTCAGACAGGACTAGGAAGTACTTGTAATACTTTTATATACTGGATGACTTTATACAAGCTTATCATCGGCCTTGTACATTTTTTTTTTGTACTGAACCTGCCTGGGTATCATACAATCAATCTCAAGGACCCTCCATACCCTCTGTCCACTCAAGCTTTGACAAATATTATCACAACAGTACAAGTGGTCATAAATATCAGCCCGGCATCAAGTGGAGACGTCATCTAGACTATGGATGTACTAGAGTATGTAATGACTACCTAAACACTTCTCCATCCGACTACTGGTCCAACTGATTTACTGCTGCAGTTTGTATAGACTTCAAGCGGGAAGGAGTTGGACTTCAGGCTAGCTTGCATTATTCATTCTGCCAAATTCTGGTCGTGCAATAACATGTTATTTCTCAAAACTACATATTTCTAAGACTTAAAATTTTTTTTAACCCACATACTATGGTCTACAATACATACTAGTATATGTATAATTATGGAGAAGATCCACCAAAGAATATGAGTTATTTTTCTTCAAACTGAACAGTCCAAATTCCAAGAGTACCATAGATGTTTTATTCATTTGGATGTCTAAGTGAAAGAGATATACTGATCTCTGGACTTTTATATTACTGTCAAATTGTCTTTGAATAATTGCTCAATAGTAAATGCTACCATGTCAAATTTTATCCTAGGACTCTATGTAGTAGATATCACAGTATGACAACAGCAAAAATGTTTTGAAGGATTAAAGGTATATCACCAATATCAATGAAGATTAAAGTAAAACTCACTGCAACACTGACATGTCATTCACACTTAGTACTGCAATTTGTTCAGTAAATTCATTATATTGCATGCATGCAAGTACATGGGATAATGCAATTGTCATGTAATGAACTAGCATTATTTTATGCAAACTGTTAAGCTTATGAAAATTAACTTGTCAACACTTGAGAACATAATTGATCAACTTAAGATCACAACAACACCTTAAAATTCAATTTAAATTTCAAAAATAATTTTGAAGCATAATATTAAGAAATAAAATTACATATTTTACCTGTCGTCGGCCATGCTGTATTATTCCTACAGCCGGTTATATAAATATAATCTGTTTGCAGAGCAATTATCACTAGATGCCTCGCACACTCTCAAAAACCTGTGCGATCTAGTCCCCGAGCTTATATATTCCTCTCATCGATCAATTACTTAAAACCTCAAGCATTAATTCTCATACTGTAAAGTCTATCTCATCTGAGAGTGAGAGGAAAGAATAAAACTAATGACTGAAATTCATTTTTTAAGTTCCACTCAACATGAGACATCCCAAGGCAGTCTTCCTATTGATATCCAAACTAAATATTGTTCTGGGCGACACATTATTTTCATACAATTGCTGGCCTGGGTTGAACTCAACTGAAAATAGTTCCTTTGGATCTACTGCAAATAGCACTCTCGAGATATGCATCCACAAACATTTCACACACTGCCACAAACCGTTTGACGGATTCCAATGACAAGGACTCTATTCAGAGATAAAGCGTTCTCTGCTAATTCATGAAAAATACTATTCATTCAAGTATTATATGATAAAATTGATCTCCAAATCCATTAACCTGTTTTGATATTCAAAGCAATCAAAAGCTATTTATTGAACTGATCTGCAAATGCTACATTTGAATTCCCCCTTTTCATGTTTACTCAATGAAAACTACAACTACAAAGCCAGGAAAAAATTCGCACCTTTGAATGGGCATCCTGCTTTTGATGTCAAAAGCATTAAATCACATTAAATATGTCTTAACATATCTAATGAATGTAAATGTTTAATTTCCACCTCTGCCTCAACAATTCACTGGATTTTTATGGCTGTTTTGGTGAACCTAAATCTTTTTCATGTTCAGCTTTCACTGGCGATTCTTATTCCTTTATATCCAATAAATCCTTTCGTCAATGTATGAAAATTTTTAGCATTAAACCATGAAAAAGGGGAGGGCCTTTAAAATTGTTCCGATGAACAAAAAATATTTGAAAACTGCCTCTATAAATATATAGATATATCTTTATAATTTTATAATTTTTATTCAAAGAACAATTTGAGAAGCACCTGCAAGATTAAATGGCAAGAATAAGGGCAATAACTCTTACAATAACCTTTTTAAAGATCTTACCTGCTCTCCTCATCTGAATCGGAATTATGTTTCCGTTCTTTTTCTTTTAAAATCTTAGCATACAGTTCAAATGGAATCATGTTACTGATTTCCTCCATCAAATCCTCCTCATCCAACTCTCCTTCTATCCAAGATTCGACATCCGAGAACTCATCATCTGAGTCATAGATCAATTCTGGAGGTAGTTCATCATTGAACCCTGGAGCAGAGTGTAGCTCGTGCAATCCTTTAAATGACATGAACTCTTGAGGGGGTGGGAGGGACAGCGGGGAGCTAATCATCCTCTCACTGGAGTTGTCCCTCAGCAAGCTGCTATACACAGGCTGGGAGGTTGTCCGATTTGGAACTATTTTTGGCAGTTTATCCATGGTTATAGAGAAATTTTTAAAGTCCTTCGTGTTAAGGTTTTAAAAAGATGGGGTTTTTTCCGCATTGAAGTTCAGCCTTGTTAGTCAACTCTTAACAATTGTTGCACTGAGGATAATCCAGCATCACACATTCATTTTTTTTTTTTCTTTTCCCTTTGCTGTCTGCTTTAAAATTTCAAACTTCTTCCGCTGTTTGTCAAAAATCCCCACTTGATCAAATTTCTGATAACAGATTTCACTTGACAGAAACTACCAAATGTTTAAATAAGAAGCCTCTTCAAAAACATAAGAAGAACGGAAGATTCACACAAACTTTTACAGTTCAATTTCATAATGTATGAGTTTCCAATCAATAATTGATTTAATTAAACATTCTGAAGTGTGCCCAACTTCCTTATTTAATGCTATTAAATTTGCACAGACTAATGATCTACAAGAACAATTATCACAAAGAAGCGAATTCAAATAAAATGCATTTTAATACTTCTCATTGTATTGATTCGTTTCCTTGTTAAAAGTTTAAGTCAACTTGGTACTTGCCGACTACAATGTAGAAAATGATCACTATTGTAAAAATTCTCCGAATCTTACCAAATCTTGAGAGAATTTAAATGGAAGAAATTCAATGCACAAATGTAATCAATCTCCGATAATCAGTGTTAAAAAAAAAAAGAGAGAATACTTTCAATTCAAGTCTAGCCAACGAGTCACAAAGTACAGATTCTCGCACACCAGGTTTAGCAAAATTAGTTCACTTCCAAAATCCGTTAGGTCAGTGATTAATTGAAAAGAGGTGTTTGAAAATATCCTCTTTTTTTCAAGAAAAAATCCACCAAATGATTTATAGTTCCCTAGATAAAACAGCGCACACACACAAAAAAAGTCAAAAAGGAACTTCAAACATCAACTGTGAAATATATCCCCAAGTTCTTCCCGCAAGTGAAAAGTCCAAAAAGTCAGGCACAGGGCATTTTCACCCAATCAATCCAGAAATATAGATAAGTGAGAACTTCACCGAAACCCGGGTGTTTGACAGTAAATCCCTTTTTATCTGGCCCTGACTTTGGGAGACAGTCATTATTCTTCGTTTGTCAATATATCCGCGATTCTTAAATATATAGTCATTGTTTCCCTGATAATGTCAAGTGTGGTGAGAAAACTATGAGACTCCGTGAAGGAGTACTCTTACGTTGAACGACAAACTCTTTATTAAAATTTTTTTTTCTCTTTCTTCCTAATATGAAAATGTCAGTTTATTTATCCGTTCGTTCAGTACATATGTAAAGAGAGTACGTAGCTCCTTTTCAAATCTGTAGCCTTCCAACTAATTCATTGTTCTGCCCCATACATCAGTTCAATTATGTCAAATCTTATTAAAAGTCATTTGAATTCAAAATTGAACTGGGTAAATATGTATAGCATAGTGGCCTAATGTTTCCTTTTGAGTTCATTAAAAAGTTAGTCTACTGGAGAATTCTAAAGAGAAACATGTACAAATCATTTTTCTTTGGAAATTTAATTTTGTAATTCTTTATCCAAACATTGGATAAGAGGGTCACATTATGGAAAACATTATGAGAAAACAATTTACTTCTTGGTGACAATTAGCCACAAACTATACAACACTTAAAGTGAGTTTTAAATTCATTAAATTTGGAAGTTAGATTTGAAAGCTAGATTCTAAACTTGCAGAATACATATTTGCAATCATGCCTGGCAACCAACTTTTGGTATCAAAAGAATTGACATTCCATTAGAATCTATATAAGGAGAATTTTATGAACCAAAGTGTAATCTTACCACATTCAAGGCTTTATACTTTGTTAAAAATTTAATTTCAGTCTGTAATAGCTTATAAGCTAGTAACTTAGGAAATTGAACTCATACACAGTAACAAAAATATCATGAAGTTTTATAAACAAATAATGCAATTTGATTGGCATGAGCAAAGTAGATATATTTATATATCTGCCAATTAACATAATGTCTGCTCTTCAGCAATTTTCAATTACCCTTAAATCTGGGAATTATTTGTTTGAATGTGGTACATCATAAAATTTGGTTTTTATGTTAGAATAATTATAGTGTTTCTATTATTTGATGGTAATTATCAAAGACAAATTTGTCTTTGTAGTAAAACAAAGAAAATCAATTCTACATGTTTGAAGTTCGCAAGTTCAACCTTCAATTCTGCTGTTCTAAACTTTTACACATATCTCCACTTTTTCTATATTCTTTGTTTACAACTCGACTTGGCAAACCCACTTTAACTTAATTTTGTAAAAACCCTGGCTACTATAGTTAAAATTTCTTTTGATTTTAATTTAATCATACATCCGATATTAAGCATAAAGAAAATACTGACATCTTATAGGAAGATATATTACAAAAGTTCTGAATTTAGTTAGATGAGGATTGTGTTTCCCACACTCATGAAAAACACTATTTGTTGCAATATTAAACTGCTCTGATGGTAAATCAGTTTAAGTCTCAATTCTTAGATATTTAATAGTACATGTATCAAGAATATCAAACTGTTCATAGTAGGCTAGCTGAAAAACAATGATTAATCAATTTGCCCATGTCTTCTCTGCTCTATTCACCTCTTTTGTTATCCAAAAGGGTTATTACTGGTAAAGTCAACCTTAAATAAATCCTATAAAAAAATTTAAACTTTCAAGTTTTATAATACCTGCTTCATATCCTATAATATAATTAAAGGCTTTTCAAGTCAGCACCTGCATTTCAAGAAAGATAACTCTTACTTTTGTCACTTACTTTTCAATATTTTCAGGGTTGTTGAAACTCTTTCTTCGCTTTTTTTCACTTGCTTGTTTGAGCTGAAAAGATAAAGAGGATCATGTACAATATAGAAACCAATGAAAATATGAAAGATTATGAATTTTTCATAATATAGTCAAAATTTATTCAAGATATTCTTGGTAAACTGCTTCATTGATTCTGTTTTCAGTAAACTTTTCTAATATGTTGGTTTAAAATTTGGATCAAATAGTTGAATAATTAATGTCCATTAAATATAATAGACCTAAGCTGAAAATAAAGGCATATTTGCACATCACTGAATGGAATTCCACTGACAATCTAATAAATTGTTACAGCTGAAAAACAAAAGAGCTTATATATTGGAAATATGACAACATGGCTCAAATTAGGAATATTAGGATTTTCTGTCTGGTTTCATTTATAGTGCATCACATCTGATCATCCAATGGGGTTAATTTTCACATTCCATTAATCAATCAATCAATGGTGAATATGACTGTTTTTTTATTTGTTTTGGGAAAGGTCTTTCGAAAAGAGGCTCATCTTAACTAAAATTAATGTATTCATACATGTACAGCACACTCTCTACACATGTCCCTCTATGGGTGAGGTTTAAGCCGACTATGCCAAAAGGAGAGAAAATATGATCTAGACAAAGGTTTCATCCCCCAAAATTTTCAACCTTGACCTTTGATTCAGAGAATTGGTTCAAGGTCATTGCATAGCCTCTACCTACGGTCACTCCATTGGTGATGTTTAAGCTTGGTTGGGTTAAAGGGAGAGAAAATATACTATGGAATGATTTTACACACAGATTTTTTACCTTGACTCTGGATCCAGAAAATTGGTTAAAAGTCAATGCACACTTTTAACCCACACACACTCTATGAGTGAAGTTTGAGCCCAACATGGCCAAAGGGAGGGAGAAAAGATATGCTCTGGACAAGGGTTTTCTAAAGGTTAGTAGTTAACAAATATTAGCCTCATTACAATAATGAAATGATGATATCCTTAAGATGTCTGCAATAGAATAAACAAGTTCAAGAGTTATTCTTGGGTTGAAATATGGATAACAGAGCTGCTCCTCATGACATTAGAGTCTTCATTCAAATTCATTCACTCATTTGCTCTCTCCAAAATAGTTTAAATAAGTTGTTAGATACATGCGTAGCATAGCTATACATTGTAAATAGGTAAGCACATAAAAAATAATATACATTGTACATGTACCCATGCAGTATAACCATATCACTTAAAGCTAAGTCCTTCATGAACATTATAAACCAGACCAAATGCTACTAACTCTTAAAATCCTAATATCTTCAATTTTTCCATATTGAGTAGTTGACCATGCAAACTAAAACAATTCAAACTCCTTTTAACCACATGTATTTGAAACTTCAATCGCCATTTCAAATTCATGTTAAAAAGTAAAGTTGTTCTTGACAAGCACCTTTGAACATGATAGCTGGAAACCAAGGTAAATATTCCTTAATCTTATTTATATGACATCTTGTCTTTTTAAACAAATAGAAGAGCCAATTCTCTGAGCCATTCCAAATGCATTTGACACCTTTAGAACACATAAACCACAGGCTGAAGGACTACAGGTGTCGCTAGTTCAATATTTTTACGTTGATCATGCACCTTATTCATATTCTTGTGCTCTAGCTCCTTTGATTAAAACACAGGTTCAACTATCTGACAGTTTCTACAGAGAGACTTTCAAAAATTAATTAGTCTTTTCATTTTTCTTGATTTCAAGACCTCTTCATTATATTAAAGTTAAGCAAGAAAAAAAGGGGGACAACTCTAGCATGAATAAGTACATGTAATATCATTCAATGGATTATATTTACTTCCTTTTTTCTAATGAACACATACTCTAACATTTATCTGTAGAATGTGTTACCTCTTTTACCTAATACCATTCCTAATCAAGTAGCAAATCTTTGGGAGTTATTTTTGCAGAAAAAAATCCCAAATCACAAAATGTGTAATAAATTGTATACAGGATTGTCTATTTCATGAAAACATCATTCAGAATATTCACCAAAGCAAACATTTCAATGATTACAGTATTCCAGATTTACTAATATACTGATCAACATATATTACGATATCTAACGTGTATCTAATGACCCAAACCCCAAAAATTTTCAATTTGCTTTACACTCTGAGCAAAAATTTAAGTTCTTCCTATGAATCATATTGTCTAACCATTATTTCAACATATTCTGTCACAAGACTAATAGAACCAAGGCTTTTTTTAAATTTGGTATCATTTTGTGAAACATAAACAAAACCCTCCCCCTAGGATGTTCAACTAAGCAACACTGAAGTGCTGGTGCTTGTAGCAGCCAGTTGCTGTCTCTCTCTTGTTGCTAGGACAGCAAACAGTTGAAAGGAAGACCAGTTGTAGACAACGATTTATGATCTTGTCACAAGAGCTTTCAAGTCCTAATGATCTCCTGCTATGAATTATTTCCTTCGGGTATGGTTGATGGAATTAACAAATCTGGTCTCTTAGCAAAACAACTTCAAAAGTACAGTTTACATGTTTGTAAATCCGTCATCCGCCAGTCATTACGTTTTTTTTCAATTCTAGCAACCACAGAAAAGAAGCAATTTGATAACATTTATAGATGCATGTTTGGGCTGAATTAAACTCTTTTCTTCGTGTAGTTTCATTTATTTATGATCACAAAATCAATTTGGTTCAAGGTTTTAGGTTTTGTTCTCAATACAGTGATTGAGGTTCTTAAGTTTACTTATTTACCTCATGCATTTACATCAAAACACAATAACATATTACTAAAGATTTGTTTTTTTTATGGTTGTTGTTTTTGGGGTTTTTATTTTTTAATTTTTTTTTTTTTTTTTTGGGGGGGGGGGGGGGGGGGGTTGGAAGAGAAAGGAAGAAAGTAGTAAATACATGTATAACACGTACATTAATGTCTGTGGGGAAAGTAACACAGAGGAGTTCATACAAGTAAGATACCAAAAACCTAAATTTAAATAGCAGATTCATAATCAAACAAACCTTTCAGTTTAACATATTAAATATCTAAGTTATTTGAATATAAATCATACAGATCTTTTTAATCAATTATCTTGTTTAACATAATTCACCATACAATATAATATGATACATGCAATCAAATTCATGTCAATCCCTTTAAATTGCCTTGAGTTTGTTTCCACCTCTTTGTCAGGCATAAAGCACAGTACAAATAAATGGAACCACCTCTGAATTCATTGAGATGCAGAGAGAAGTTTGACATTCACCACTCGCCAGCCCCCTATTGACTAGGGTACACAATCTCCAATACATGAAACCCAGTGCAGGGATGGAAACTTCAAGTGTAAGCCAACAGAAAAAGGGGGAAAGAGAATTTAAAACTCTCTCGTCAAATAAACCCTTGTTTGGAGATGTGACATCTTACATGGGGAAATTCCATTAAGAGTCACGGCAGATTCCTCAAGTAATCGAAAGATTTAATCTCCGATGGACATTTCATTATCCTTAATCAATCAAAGGTGTGATGTCAAAATCCAGGTTTTTCTCTTGTTTGACACCACTTCATTGCGAGTAGTTTGTACTTTAAGGAGCTTGATTTCATTCTTAATTTTGAAATTCTCAATCTTAAACACTTAATACAAGAATCAATCACCGAATTGCTAGACAATTTGTTGCCAAATAATGACAAATTCAATATTCCCAATCATCTCTTAAAAAGTTGGATTTCTTGCTAAGAGAATACATTTAAACTATTAAAAGTCTTCTATCATTTTCTATTCTTTTATAATATATAATTATGATATTTGAATTTTTTAAGGTTCTTCATTTTTAAACCAATGCAACCAATATTATTCAGATAAATTTGTTGTTAAATGAAGAGTATACATCTTTTATTAGTACACGTGAACTAAAATAAAACATCGGTATTTGGTGAGGAGGGATTAAACTCTCACTTTCAAAGTTTAATCAGTTTCCAGTCTAATCAATAAACAGGTTGATTAATGATACTTCAAGCACACAGCTTGTGCCATTGACATTTTACTTCAGAGGGTGAAGGATATTTTTACCTTATGGACCAATTACTGGTACCTAATAATCTGTCTTGTTTCTCTTAAAACAGCTCACAAAGTAGATTATCCCAAAAAATAAATGTTTTGAACTGCATAATATCACCTTCCAGGTTCTCTTTATTCCAACTTCAAAGTCTGAAGTACTAAGGTTAATAATAACAAAACAACACCTAGCAGTAGGAAGTGACATTACAAATTAATGCAGCACTAAACAATTGAAGTTGCATCTTTCAAATAAGACAACACTTCATCATTATAAACCTAATAATTGAGATTTAAGGTTTACTGTCCCTTGATCTGTACACTAAAGTAACATTTTGCTTAGTGATAATGATTTTCTAAAGGGTTTCGATTTCAGAAACAAAATTTGATAGAAAATATCAATGCCTAAAATATACAATTTGCCATTTATTGTAGTACATGTATGAAGAGTTGTCTATCTTATTATCAGGTTATTGGACCTTAAAATGGAGACCCCCCCCCTTTTTTTAGAAAAAAACTTTAGTATACATGTTGGATAACACTGCATGGTGATTAATAAAATTTCACATCTTTTTCATATTGTTAAATTAAGCAAAAGAATGACAAAATTTGTCTAATTTGTTTTCATCTAAAATTACTTCATGTACCGGTAGTATTTTATATATGAAAATACATAAATTTATTGTATGTATAATTACAAATAATCAGTCTTGATATTTTTTTTAATGAAAAATATTAAAACCTTCAAATTTTTTTTAAAACTTTTTTAGGTTCATTAGAAATATTAATGAATTGCTTTACATTAATAGTGTATTTCATATTCAAAATCTCCTGAGAATCAATTCAAGGAATTGCATGTAAACATTTCGCAAGTTACTTCTACAATACTTGTATTTTCAATGATAATTTCCCTACATCCCAATATTGAACTGAAAAAATTATCTACACTGTTGGATCAGTTAAATGATTAAAATAATAAATATTAGCTCAGCATTTTAGAAATATTTACCCTTTGCCTGGCATGTAAAATCGTACCCGTTCCAATATGGGTCTGAGAGCGTTTATTTCTCCACCCGTGGATATTAACATCCTCATTGGGATTATCATCCGGATGGGATGAAATCCCAGCAACAGTAATAGGTCTTATAGCACTCATAGTAAAACAAAATCCTTTTAAAATCCGGATTCATCCACAAAACAACTTAACAAATCTTCATTTCTGTGTTTAAAATCCGTAAACGGTTAAAAAATCTTAAAGAGAAAGTAATCTTCCTTGTGCATCCATAAAAACTTCAAGAGTCAATTTAAAAGGGGGTGTGTTTAAAGCCCCCTCTTTAATGTTAAGGTCTTTGGTACCTGTGCACCATCAAAATGGGCACACAAATGGCTTGTAGATAAATGGGAAAAAGAAAAATCGGAGCAAAACCATGAAAGTTTGTAGAACCATTCTGTAAATCTTGAGGTAAAGCCATGCACTTACAATTAAAAGGGTATTTTCTATGAGCTTATATACTCAATACATATAGGGTATCCTATCAAAAGTGCAAATCAAAATCATTCAATAGCTACTCCACAAGACTCCCAGATAAGAAATGTCAACCTTATACAGTATGTAATGTGATAAAACAGCAAGAAAAAATACACAGCATTTCAAATCAGGGGAAATCTAATAAATTAATATGAACTCGTGGGGCTTGCTTAAGGACCTGGATTAGTTCTGCTGTTTTCTTTTTTAATTAAAAAACTGGTAACGAGGGGTAGCGCAGGTAGAACCAGAAACAGCAGGTGCCATGACTGGACAATGCCAGGTTACTGTAGCTTTATTTAAACTGAGCTGTCAATAAGCTGATTGTGCTAGTCCAATAATACATGACATGCTGGGATGAAAAAATGCCCGTCTTCTACGATAATCTTGTAGTAGTTTTGTTCGAGGCCATTAAAGCCTGCTCTCGTATGGAGGAATTTCCTCATTTGCTCCGTTTCTCTTGTGTCAATTATTTTTGGTTAAAGATCCTTGTTATGCAATTTCTTTCTTCTATATTTTGATACAAAAATACAACACTTGTCAGAAGACAAAGACGAAACGTTTGAGGTAACTAAATCAAAAGCTCTTGGCGACAATGAAAGGATTTGAGGTAACTTTTTAAAAAACATATTTTAGATTCTCTTTTTGAAAAGACAAACTATATATCAGCTGTCAAATTTACCCTATTAATCACTTTGATCATCAACATCATTTAAAAGACTTTCAAGCTAATGAGCATACCCTACACAGAGTTGAGAGTGTAAAACTCCACTGCAGTTGCTGGGTACGAGGCATTTACCAATGTTAACTGGTACCCTCACCCAGAAACCTCAGTTTTTGACGTGCCATCCAGGTATCACTTGAATGGGTTGTATATATTTATTCAGAATGATAAATGGAACATAAAAAGGTGCTAAATTGGTGAATTTGCGAGCGCTAAGTATTGACCGAGACCACCACACCATGCTTGTAAATCAAACACACTTCTGGAAAATGCTTTTACGGCAAAACTTACGATCACTAGAAAAATAATAAATCAGGAATGGACTGTCCGTATTACCTAATGCAAAGTTATGTGACATTGCATTGACAATAAGGGACCAATAAATATTGATTTTTAATACAAATGACACCTGGATCAGCACAGTCATAAAACAAATAAGGGCTAGCCTATTGTATATTTAGAATATAAATGTATATATTAACATACAGGTAGACCTAAAATGGAGACTTAAAATTGGTGGGTGTCAGTGCATACATGCAATTTCCAAAAAAATAGTTTGACAGGTGCATAGACCTGTGTACTTTAAATATAATTATTTATCTTTTAAACTTATATCTTTAGAATAGCAAACATATATTTGATCATTTTCAGAGTTTATTCATAAAATGTACAAAGGAAAAGCACATTACTACCATATATTTACATTTATATTTGAAAAGAAAGATAGCAGATGTTTAATTGCTCTATTTGTGTATTTGTTTTAATATTTTTATTAAACCATAATATTTTTCAATTACAAAGACTGATTTGAACTTAATAAATGTGATCAATTTAAATTGCTCAAAAACATTGCACCATTCAATTTATAAAACTGACTGTGTTGGACCCACCCACAATCTAAAGTTTGATTCATAATTTACAGCATAAGTATATATTAAATGATTAAATCTTTTATTTTACTGAAATAATACAAACTTAACTTTGAAGTATCAAACCTATAAATTCTAGATGAATTTAATTTAGATTAAACCAAAAAAAAATTTTTTAAGAGTTTACTGTGCATCTTTTTATGATGAAATTATGTTATCTAAATATCAAGATAACCAGGATTTAAATTTTATTATTGAACTGTTATTCAGAATTTCCATGTGCATTATTAAGTCTAAGCTTCCACCCTTTTAACCAAGAAGACTTTCCTTTTATAGTCCTAATACATGTGTTGTTAATTTTTTAACTGGACAAAAAATGAAATTAAGTCATACCCAATTAGCTGTCAGCGTTAAATAGTTATCCTTGAACATGATGCAATCAACACATATCACACATTAATGAGACCAATAATTTATCTTTGATTTGTCAGCCGGGGCATCCATTTGTAAGAAAAACCTAATTCTGAATTGAAATTCAATACATTTTATGACCTGTAAAATTGGGCCAATTTAAATAAATGTCTAGCTGTGAAATTGAAGATAACAGAAACCTGTCTATGTAAAGATAAAAAATAAATAAATATATAAATTTGAATGTCAACCGAACTTGTGTCAATATCTAGGAAATAAAAATATTGCCATTGTGTTTTTAATACGAGATTTATCTTGAACAGGGAAATGAAGACACTAGCTGTTAATAATGGACATTTGTAACACACGTCCACCTGGACAGTCTGATACAAAATTAAAAAGATAAGACACGATAAATTGGTGAAATCAGTTCCTGTTTTGAACCAGGATATCGGCTAAATTAAAAAACACATCGCCTGATTAAAAATAATTCTATTCAAAAATCTTTATATTTACTTGAGTTCTGGTTGTCAATATTTGGTGCAATTTATAGGATTATCCTATTTAAAAATCATTTTTGTATATTGATTTCATATATAAGATATCTCATTTTCTTATGTTAAAATATGTAACCATACACTCTAGAACAATCACACACCTATAACTGGTCAGATAGCTTTGAGCTGCAGACATAAGTTTTCTAATTAACAACAATCTCATAAACTGCCATTATAGCATACACCGAGCCCCTAATGAACAGTAACTGGTATACCAGTAATCATTACTATTTGAGTAATGATCTTCTAATCCCAGAATCATTAGTCCATCTATTTGTCCTTTGTTTATCAAAATAAAGCCCATAAAATAGGAACTAAATGTTTTGCGGGAGTCAATATTTGACATAGCTCTTAATTTGACGATCAAATCCCATCTATTCTTTCACAAAGGCAAAATATTGACTTAATATTTCCAGTCTTTGAGAAATATCCCGACCTAGGTCAACATAAATAAATGTTCTTTTGAACATTCATAGTCGGCAATGTAAAGTGACCACATTTAGTAATTGACTTTAAAATTACCTTTAATCACTCCCTGAAATGTTTTACACTTTTAACTGTTCATTGGATGTGCCAATTACCTGTTTACTTGGCTTATTAGTGATAATACACTGGGTCACAGCACACAAATTAAAGAGCCCACAGTACATTTTTCTGTTTCAGTAACCTCAGCTGGGGCTTGCATTATTTAGGGAACCTGAAGATCAACGTTACGTTAAAACTCTTCATTTTTTCTAACCGATTATTTTAAAGTTTTGATCCGTACTAACGACATCAGTTGGAAACCTATTGTTATTTTATTATTTTTTTAACAACAATTTTTACCTTTATGATAAATTCTAAAACGCATCTATGGTCAAAATTTGTACAATTTGAAACATTAATTCCTGCAGTTATATCTTAAATCATATTTTAAATATGATGTACTCTGATCTAAATATTAATATATCACAAAAATGTCCACCTATTATAATATCTGTTTTCAACCACAAAAAGTAATAATATATATATATTTTTACATACTGCACCAATGGTCTGAGCCACAGGAATAATGAGCTGGGCTGCTCTCCTCCAGGACTGGATGGCGCGATTTTTCCGAGCCTTCCTTCCGAACATTCTTCTTGGAATGCTTCGCTTTGGAGGAGCGGATGCTGGCGAGATTGCAGGCACATTTGATCTAACCACTTCATCTTCATCCGGTGCGCTATTATTATCATCAGAATCTGCTTGAAACCTGTAATGTTATTAATAGATCAATTTAAAAGGCCTTGCTCCTACGTTGGTGTGAAAAAAAGGTTGTGATCTGAATCCTTATGAAGACTTCATAATTCTATTTTAATTGGACACATCATTGAGATAGGGAGAAAATCTATTCCTGTGAACATTAATAGAAGTACTTACTCAGACATTGCTTTCCAGTTTTAAAATAAAGTTACCTCCAGAAAACTTCATTCATTCACAGAAAATGATGGAGAAAAAAATGCAAGAAGATTCCATGTTAAAATTCACATTGAACAGGTTCAATTACTGATCCCGCACAAAATGTCCCTGAATGTATCAATAATTCAGAGACTAATGGCAACAATTCACCCAGCCAATAAAATTCTGAAAGCTTTAATGCTCTTCCTTAAAGATCCCAATCAAAAGCTCCCCAATAAGAGCTACCCATGCAGTCTCCATTACACATATAACTTACACTAGTATTATACAAGTCCCTCAGAGTGAAATCAATTGTCACAAACGGTTTAATTGGTCATGACTTTAAGGTAAATCTAATTTCTTTTTAAATTCCACTTTCAACTGAAAACACATTCTCACATGTTTAAATAACAAAAAAAATGATTATAAAAAAAAATGGTGGTAAAAGTGAGAGGTATAGATTAAATTTGTTTCCCAATCATCATAAAAAGAATAGACTTCAGAGCAGTACTAGTAAACAGTAAAGTCTAAAATTTAAAATATTGTTTGTTCGTTTCTTCAAGTTTTCCTTTGAGGGCTGAAAAGCAAACAGCTTCCGTTGAAAATGTCTTGATACACAACAGTACACTGTTGATACACGTATTTGTTTTTCAGTTTAGATATGAATGTTTTAATTGTTCACTTATCTTACTTGCAAACTTAAAATATTAGCTTCCCCAACATTTATCTGACAAGGATTATTTAACATTCTGATAATCGCTGACCATTCTGAAATGCCAATTAAGCACCCCTTGGATAAAAATAGCTCCTTCTGAAAACAGTCTGAACCTTAATTATTTACATTGACTCTGTTACTTAGTCTCAAAATATTTACTTTAATTTCACTTAATATTCAACTTTAAACTTTATGTAAATCCTAATCTTGAAAGTAAGTCTACTTTTTCCAGCTAGTACTTTCTTTTTTATGGAGTAGACTTTATCCTATTCCAAGTACATTTTGTAAAAAAAATGATGTCTTTAATTAACATTTATAACTCTTATTAAATTAATCAATTTACTGGTAATTAATACATGTATTTCTAAAAATAAAATATCTTGTGCCATAAATTGTTAACAATCAAGAAAATCAGGGCACTTAAATCTGTAGCAGTATTTACACTTGGCAATTTTTTTCCCTTATATATCACTATTTGAGCAAATACTTGTTGGAAGGAGAAAATACTTGGTAGAAGAATACATATATACCTTATTTCTTATGGAATATATCATGTGGCAGTTGCGAATTATATTTCAAAGGGAAAGGCATCTAGGGAACTCGTTCATAACACTGAAAATTAAAATAATTAGAAGATGCGTAATTGTGACACTTTTTCCTGCACGTCCTACACAAATCAATCAAGTAGATTGGCTGGTCAAACAATATGTGTACACATGTTTGAATACCATACCCTTTTAAGTTTTCATTAGTCCAGCTAGTCCAAAACTTTTTTGTCTTGAGCTTACATTCCTGATGTTGGATCTGCAAGGTAATTCTGGTTCCATCTGAAGCAGTTCATTCCCCTAAAATATAAAGCACATTTGGAGAATCTACATGAACTATAATTTTAAGACTGAATGAAAGTGCAATCAATACTTTAATTATAAGAGTAATTGCAATACCTATTTTGATAAATGGATGAAAATTAATATAGAAATCTACTCAAACTTATAATTAAGTTTTCTATTACACTTGATCTTGTCAAAACTGAAAAGTCTTCTGGGCATGCATAATTTTGGTTGGTCCACTTGCTGAATTTTTATGATATGCTAAGAATACTGATCTTTGTGATTTGTCAAACCACAGGGTCAACAGCAATTTGATGATCCCAAATAGAACACAATGCATGTAATCCACTCCTACTCCTCAAATGATCCTAGTTTGTGGAGTATGAAAACCAAGTCAGTCCTTTTAAACCAGAGGCGTGTTCAGCAGAGAGAGCGCTCGCCAGCTCTCGCCAAAATTTGCGTTGCGGGTATATAGGGAATTTTGGCGAGCGCTCTCTCTGCTGAACACGCCTCAAGTATTCCAGGTCTGTTCTCCAGGTGACCACAACATATTGTTCTGCTTCTTCTCTTGTTTATGGTAAAGGAATCATGAGTATGCATTAGTCATGCTTTCCTGAGTATTGCAGGATCCATACTGAAGGGATGTAAAAGGAAGTGGCCCCTCTTACTTGTCCGGACAGTTCTACCTGGAACACCGCAATATGGACATCTTTCGAGTTCATTGTCATATCGAGCCTTGTTTTGAAAAATACATCCAGCTGGAGAGTTGTATGCATCAAATAGCAAAATGCCTCTTATCGTCAAATCTTCCAATTGCAATCCTTCTATAGAAAATTTCTCCCTTTTTATTTTGCCATTTTTACTTTCTTATATATAAATCATCTATATCTTTTTTGGTGTGCTGTAAACTGCAACTTTTTAACAGGAACGGAACTGTAGCTCCCAGGTCATCCATCCGAAATTTTCAGACCGGGAGCTACAGACCTGCAGCTATGACGTCAATAAAAATTTTAGTTTTTAAATTTTATTTTAATTTTAGTAAAACGTTAGTAAAAAGGTCTGCTAACTATTTTCACATGTTTTTGTTCATTTAATTATACACATACAGCGTAATACAGCCCAGGTCAAGGCATACTTATAATTGATGCATCATGAAATATACGACAAAAAAGTATTTATTTTACTTCTTATTCATATTTATACAGAAATTTTTATGTTTTTTGCCTTTTGCAAAACTAACAGCACTTTTTTTAAAAATCAAATTCTTCAATTGGCTCTCCTTCACAAGAAATGACAGATCAACACTTTCTGCCCCATTCTGTTTCTAAGTGGAGTTTTGAGTCTTTTCAAGCAAGAAAAACAACTGTTGTTGAAACAGGCAAAACAAGTCAAGTGGCAGCAAACTTGGCCATGCAGGGAAACAGATGGCCCAACTTTACAATTTTATGAAGGGCTTGTCCAAGTCCCATTCACTTGCATTCCTTGTGGAGAGGTTCCTTTAGCTCCTCCCACTCAGACATCCTCCTTAAGGGCTTTGTACGTGCCAATGGAAGCAAATTTATCAACAGTGTCTGCAAGAACAGTGTCATGTTGTAAATTTTGAATTTACTGGGTGGGTGTAGTTGTAATGTTGTAAATTTTGCATTTACACCCACCCAGTAAATTCAAAATTTACAACATGACAACAGGAGTACATTATATTAGAAACAGGTTGTTCCTAGATGGAAAATAGCTGTGACCTTAAAAATGTTTTAACTACTTTCTACAAAGAATAGATACACAAAATAGAAATAAAGTTTTAAAACATGAATATTTTTTAGTAGGGACGTCAATTTTACTCGGTTGGCTTAGTCGATTAATCGGAGGCTTTAGTCGATCGATAGTCGATTACTCGTTCATTTATTTGAAACTGTGTGTCCTTTTCAAATCAAATATTGCTACTGCCACATACAATTTATCTAAAAATTAAAAAAAAAAACATTTAAAAACTTATGATAATGTTTACGAAATTTATTTGATTTAAAATAAATTGAAAAGTATTTTATCTAAATATCCGTTTACTTAGCAAATGTTTGGCTTTTCCGTTTTTCTTTTGATGCTTACACATAACTGAGATCTATTTCATCCTAGGCAAATCAAATGTGACCTGTTCCATCATTGCCTAACCAACGATTAAAGTTTAATGATTATAAAAACAAACGCCTTGAGATGATTATTGATATGATTAAATATTTGATTATACAAACATCTGATCCAATAAATAATTAATGATTAGAAGAATTGTTCTCCTTAAATACATGTCTGCCGAAGTAAATCAAAAGAGATCAATTGTTATCCGCTTATCAAAATACACCAGGGACGATGATGAAAAAGAGTGTAATTTACGGATCAAACATGCAGAGAAAACAAAACTGTTTTTTCGTTCGTAGCCCAAAAACTACAGTGTTAAGAATAAATAAATAAAATGTTTCTAATTTTATTCACATTATTACGAGTAATCGCCTAAGAAAATTTTAGTCGATGATCAGTGTGACCGAGCGATAGTCGAGTACTCTTTAACATCCCTATTTCTTAGATATCCCCAATGTCAATAATAAATCATTTAACTGTGGTCAGGCGGAAACCTTACTTATTTTGTAGAAGCAAGCAAAATTTAATAATCAAAATATTTCTTATATTTCATTACCTGCAGCTTTGTTTGATGGATCCGGTCATGCTCTGATGGATCAACACCCAGAAGATCTGGATCCAATAGAGTGAGGGCCTCTAAGACTGGATTGTCTGGAAATCTGTCATGGAGGTTTTCAATGACAATCTGGATGTAGGGAAGGTACACCTGGTCTTGAAATGAGGTGAAGTTTTAAGGACCTCTCTTAATTGGAGTAAAGGGCCTTCAAATACAGTACTGTCCATAACTTGTCAGGGGTCTGGTCAAGGTCAACTGGGTTGCAGCAACCAGTGTGTCAACAATGGTGAAGTCAACATCTGTTTTCTGCAAGTTAAAATTATTTTGTTATTCAATAAGTTTCATGTTACACTATACAGTACATGTATATATTAAAGTTAAAATACTTAAATATACATCTGTTTACAAGTTTGTCTTGATAGGTGGGGTAGAACATGTGACATCATGTAGATGGAGGCATGTAGAAAAACATCCATGAAGTAGAAATGGTACAAAGGAGAGCAGCCCAAAAAGAGTTGTTTTATATCCAAGCACGGCAGCAGCCCAGACCCTTATCACTTTTCAGATAGGTACAAGTTTAACTGTAAATTCAATATATAACGTTACTGTACAAACTGTAACGTCGTTTCATGTACTCAAGTACCTCGAGTAAATGCTGCCATTGCAACCTACCTTTCCCTGAAGTCATGCTATAAATTTTCAAGTTGGCTCAACAATGACATGTCAATTTCGCGGGTTTCTTTCAACCGGAAACATAATATCTGAATCGAGAATTCCGGATTTCCGATTTGCCTAGCATATTCTTTAACTCATAACAGGCATTTGCATACTCAGATTTAATATAAATACAGGCATTTGCATACTGGACTTAAATCATTTTTTAAAAACCTATCTTATGCGCAAAATCCAATGACGGTTTTTTATAGTCTTGTATATTTGCAGAGACATATGTCATAATATAGTTTACGTTAGTATCCCCGAATACCCAAACTCCGTCACTATAAGCAGAAAACATCTCACGTTTCTCTGTAAATTATTTTTTTGTGGATTTTGTCATTTGCAATCACTAAATATAACACGAAACATTATAATTTACAAAATTATTAACAAAAATATTTTTATTTTTATTCAAATAAGCCCACTGAATACGACGTTTATCAGCAGGGACGTAGCATCGTACCCCCCCCCCAAGTTTTTTCTCACAGCAAACAATATTTAAAAAAAATTACATATAAAAAAGTAAATTAAAATGGAGTTGCCCCCCCCCCCCCCCCCCCCCCCCCCACTTTTTGGGAGCATGTAAAAATTGAATTGAAAGGAAGGAAATTAAAGTAAAATTGATGTGATATGAAGTTATAGGCACGCTATGCTATGCGCCCCCCCCCCCCCCCCCCCCCCCCCCGGGATTTTTTTTAATTATTATTATTTTTTGCTTGTCAAGATTTTTTGGATGAGTTTGCCCCCCCCCCCCCTTTTCAAAAACGATGCTACGTGCCTGTTTCACACGCGTACTTATCATATCTGATGAACCCAACTCCGTCACCCACATATATGCTATGCTAAGGAATGACGATACATTAACAATTTAGTTTAAACTCAATTTGTATCTAGACAAAGTAATAATAAGTAAAAATGGTGAATACAATTTAAATGGTATTTAATTTCATCGAAATGAAATGATCGCCAGCATAAAAAATGGGTTCTTGTAACAACAATCACAATGACCTCTCCAGAATGTATGGATGCCGTTTGATTTTTCAAATATTTATATCATTAATGAAAATATTAATGAATATGTTAATTATTTCTTACATTTTTTTTTTTATAAACGCAGCATATTCTAAATAGCGATATATCGTATGTCTATACCCCGTATAAGGTCACAAAAATTACGGCATGGGCGATTTGACGTTATCATCAAGTGTAATGCACAAACGCAAATGCATACTGAAAAAAATGTATTAATATCCTTAATCAAAAAATGTATCACATGTGAAATGTTTCACTTTGACCTCTCTAAAAATGATTGACCACCGTAAATGATCGTAGGGCCCACATGTCAGAGATATCGATATTTTAATGCACCCATAAAAAAGTGCTAGCTGATATCACGCAATTAATGGTGTATAAAATGAATAAGGTATAATAGTGTTATGTTTTAACACATTCTTGAATTTAACCGTTGTAATTTGTTGACATTTGATTGAAGATTTTTGACATCCAAAAAATGACATCATAGTCGCATTTGATTTCAAACGGCGATAAGTTTCCCGAAAGTGACGTAGTTAGGGTAGTGATGGACTTGGATCCGCCAAAGTTTGTCCACCACCTTACCTTCATGTTTGCTACTTTGAGCTTGTTTATCGAAAATGAAAGTAGGTTTTCAATTTTTTTGTACAATAATTGCATATCAGGTAAAATTCAACTATAGCTTACGGACTTCATATAACACTTATTGAAATACCAAAGGTGTAAGCAGTTACTCTACTGGCGAAGCACTACACAAAACCAGTTTCTTCATCTAAATTCCACGACGCGACTCAATTTTCAATTCAATGGGGTCTGAATTCAACACCTTTGGTGTCAGTATAATCAAAGTTACAACAACCAATTTTCAAACCGGGTTAATATTCTTTGTTACATCGGCAATTTCGCAACAAAAATACAAAAAGTGGTGTTCTTCCATATAGTGTTCTTATCATTTAAACGAATCTAGGTTAAGTTCATGAATGCTTATCAAAAGGAACCAAACCTCACACAGTACGCAACTAGTGCAAAGAAAAATGGCAACACTTAAGACAATAGCTCTTGTAGTTGTCCTCTTCCAATTTGTTCTGAATGTCTATGGCTTGTCGTAAGACGAAACTTGCAGAGAGAAACTTGATAATCTAGAGAAACTATTGGCAAACCTAAATGAGAAATTCGAAAACCATCAAACGGACAGCAACAAAGATGACGCGATGTTAAAAGTTATTCAAGACTAAAATAGTTACCTGAAAAGAAGACTGAAATCATTAGAAGAAATTGTTCTTACCTCTAGTCGCCGGACGGAAAAACTTGAAGCTAGGATTGCAGATTTAGAATCTTCAAACTGGTTTCTAAAATCCAGATTGACAACAGCAAACACTTACTATAGTTTCGATAAGAAATATTCGAGTACTCTATATGGAAATCTGAAAACAGATGATTCACGGAAAGAAAACACGACAACCGCGTCATCAACAACTCACGGCAATGAGATGAAGATACAACGCCAAACTGCAATGGTAAAACGCAAAATTAGTCAGTTAGAGAAAAAAGCGAGTGCATCGAAAGAAAAACGTCTCCTGACAGGTAAATTATTATATATTAACTTCCATTATATACTTGTACTCGACAATATTTCGAGGAGCTTAACTTACCCCACTGAAGGACAGTACGGATTCTGAATCATTGATGCATTTCAGGGTTCCAGACAACCCCCACCCCATTCCCAAATGGTACCCGCATTTTCTGCATATGTGTCTGTCTATGAAACGGACATATCTAAGGATTTCACCATTCACTTTGACACAATTGTAACAAATATCGGCAACCATTATAACAAACATTCAGGGACATTCACCGCGCCACAACACGGTGTGTACGTGTTTACGTGGGATCTCTACTGTAACACGGGAGGATACATATATTCTCAGCTTGTTGTGAACTCTAATGTAGTTGGTGCAATGTTTACAAGTGCGGAGGGTGCTTCTGATATCAGAAGCCATACAGGTTTTGTGGTTGTCGAGGTGAACCAGGGCGATGTTGTTTTTGTTCGTACTCATCCTACAAATGGTCACTCCGGAAATCTTCTTAGTCACCCAGACTGGCGAACATCCTTTAATGGTTGGAAACTGTACTAAATATTAATAAAATGGATTCTCTACAACTAACATGAAAAGATATTGCAGTATATGGACATGTCGGTCATTTCAGATGCATGCATTCATAAGCGACAACATATCAAAACTAAAAAGAGATCATAATTCAAATATTATTCAATTGTTATATGATGAATTCCTAGCTCTCTGATTGGCTCATATCCAACTATCTAGAAAAAAATAGAACGTTTTGTTATACCCTTTTAAATATTCTTCTATACAATTCTTACTAATGAAAGGTCCTATAAAACGAATGTTATTTCAACCGGTCTGACAATTTCGATGTTGACCGATCTACCGATCTAACTTCGAAATTGTTTAACCGCTACGTCACAGCTATACTCTGTCCCAAGATATCATGGATTCACATTTTGCTTAATTGCTCGATATTTATAAATACCTTAGGGTTCAAACGATGTTCATTCAAAAGTATGAAAAATTTCCAAGATATTTCCGTTGAAACGCCCCCTCTAGCTGATTATGTTTTAATACACGGCTAAAAAATGTAATGTCTACAGGGATTTTGTATTGAAGCAGACCCGGATGATAACGTTGAAAAATTGCGCGAGGCATTCCGAGTGACTTCCAAATGGAGAAAAGATGTAAACACTCCCCGTTATAAATCTCCGTAGGAAATCTGTTTTCGTTCCTGTGAACTTTTATGAGTGAAAAATGATGCGTCAATGAAGATATCTTGGAAATTTTCCCTTTCATCGATTTCAATTGCACTTCTTTCACAGGTATGTGTATTTTTATTCGAAATCGGCCAAAT
This sequence comes from Magallana nippona, assembly GCA_033439105.1. NCBI lineage: Eukaryota > Metazoa > Mollusca > Bivalvia > Ostreida > Ostreidae > Magallana > Magallana nippona. The sequence goes on along the minus strand of CM065925.1, from coordinate 30,901,622 downwards.
GTGCTGCATAAATATCTTGGGACAGACTATAATTAATTTTCGTCCGAAATCGGCAGAACGGATATAGCCGAAGTTTAGTGCAGAGAGAGTTGAAATGTATATGGAATATTCACCTGCACGTGACCTAGTAGGTCAATATAACATTCGATTTTCTCTAACATTGGACTAAAAATAGATCCAATGAAATATCGTGTTTCTCAATTTTTCGGCTATGGCTTTAAACTAAAATCTTCGCTTGATTACACTCAATTTGATAAATATGTATCAATTCGTCGATGAATCATATAATAAAATAATTATTGCTGGGTTTTTTTTACGATGATTTAGCTACCCTTAGTACAATATTCACCTCGTATTTGATCACTCATTATACTCAATGAATGAATCCTTATTCCTTAAAGTTTTTTACCCAAAGTGAGTTGTTTTATATCCCAGCAGTCCAAAGCATTATATCACTTTTCAGATAGGTAAGTTTAATTGTAAATTTAATTATAACGTTACTGTATAAACTGTAACGTCGTTTCATGTACTCGATTACCTCGAGTAAATGCTACCATTGCAAACTACCTTTCCCTCAAGTCATGCTATAAATTTTCAAGTTGGCTCAACAATGACAACATGTCAATTTCGCGGGTTTCTTTCAACCGGAAACATAATATCTGACTCTGGATTTCCGATTTGCCTTGCCTATTCTATAATTCATTACAGGCATTTGCATACTGGACTTAAATCATTTTTTAAAAACCTTTCTTATGCGCAAAACCCAATGTCAGCCATTCATAGTCTTGTATATTTGTAATTTTTTACAATTTAGATGACCGACAGCCCACCGAGAAATAGTGCTATGCTCTGACAGCAATATCCAATGTTTAGAGCATCTCTCTCTCTCTCTCTCTCTCTCTCTCTCTCTCTCTCTCTCTCTCTCTCTCTCTCTCTCTCTCTCTCCATATAAATAATCAAATTATTATGTGACTATGATTTATGATATATAAATACCCGAATAATAAAAAAATATCAAACATTTTTAACATCTTATCATTCTTACGTTTTTTTTTCGGAAACCTGACGTCAAAACGTTGCTTTTTCTGCGAACGCATCACCTTATGAAATTACCGGTATGTGATGAAATCATTGACTTATTTGAGATTTTTATATATATATATTTACATTCGGTGTATATTTAAGGAATAAGGAATCATTCTTTGAGTATTATGACGTCATAATATTCAAAGAATGATTCCTTATTACTTATATTTATATAAGTTTAAGCCATCGTACGATTAAATATTTAAATATAAATAAGCTAACCCCGCTGGCGCCTCAATTTGGCGTCATTTGAAGTTATGGGTTATATAATACAAAATCGATACGTAGTGTTATCACAGGCAAAGACACTGGAAAATGTAAATATTTCCCCTTGTGTTTGCATTGGAAATCTTTGACGTTTAATTTTCAATAACACACGTCAAATCTGATCACGGCGTATGAGCACAAGAAAACGTCCCCACGCGTTTTGAATAGATTCATTATTGTAAAATTAAATGAAACATGCATTACAAACTTATAATACAGAACCAATTTGATATGCGCTTTTGAAATATAATCGTTCAGTCATCTCAAAAAAGGGTTTTACCGGCAAAGTTTCTGGCACTAATTTTAGCTGAGGAAGCGCACTGAATAACATGTTTTATGGCTGTAATATCTCTGCAACGCTTGGTGTGTTATAGGACCGACGATATCCAAAAATAAGCATTCAATGCTTATATTTTTATTCATACTAATGCCTACCCGGTATTTGTATGAAATATATGTGCATCGTGGCTTTAAAGCAATTTTATACGCTCTTAGTCAGGGATTTCAATGCAATCATAAGGGGGAATATACACTGAATGTAAATATATTTTAACATGGTATTTAATTCGCTTCCGCGACTAAACATATAGTGCCAGAAACTTTGTCGAATATAAACTTTTTATTGATGTGTGGGAAAACTGGATTATGTTCATTATATTTTTGATGATACATGTGTATTTGTTTAATTATGTTGTCATTACAAATACATATGTTTAATAATATCATTTCTAAGGTGCTTAAATCAAAAACACAACGCGAAGTCGTTAAAATATGCTTATAATGTTTTACCGGTTAGTTGAGGTTCACCAAGGCCTCCATTTGTAAACAATGTTTGTAAAAACCCCGTATTTTCATACCTTTAAATAAACTTCGTTCTCATTGGCTGATAGGTTTCAGGTAGTCCAATGGGACAGATCGATATATATTGATTTTCTTCTATTGTTTAGTAAGTGTATAAAAGGACAGTCTTGCCCATTATTCAGTGAGTTGTCCGGCAGAACACTCCAGCAGGGACTGTTACAGTACCTCGCCCCTCTGCTAAGCTACTTTCACTTTTTAGGTGGCACGGGACAGTTTTTTGATACAATTCATTGTAGCCAGGGGATGTGTGTCTTCGGAACTCTGTAACTAGAATTTCCTCAGTTCCCATTCAGCACAAATACCTTTAATTCACTCTTTATAAAGCCAATCACCAATTTCTGAAGAAAATTACTAGTCAAAACCTGTAAAATTTTCTACATACTGGTTTTTATGAGATTTTGACCCTTTTATATTTTGCTAATTTTTCATGATTTTTCAGCTTTTTAAACCTCCCCCAGCTAATTCCCTGCAAAGGGTTGACCTTCCGTTCCGTGTGCATGTTGCACCACCACATGTCAGAAACTTACCGGTGTATAGTTTACAATGCCCCATCCACCTAATTTTCGTGTTATTTTACCCCCCTCTGTAACTTGCAATTTCACTGTGTAAAGTCAACACAACAGTCATAGCCGCAGGTTTCGCATTTTACTTCTGATTCCCATGTACCTAACAAATGGGGCCTACATATTGCATTTCAATTTCAACAAGAGACATCCCTCTAACTAATGATTATCATTAAAAATAATTTCGTGGATTTTAGCAACACTCATTAGCCTTCAAGTACAGCAACTCTTAATTTTACAAAGATATTGATATTTTGGTTAATTCGCACTTCAAATTATTCCTAAATTAAAGTCTATTTCTAAATTCATACAAAACATCTTAGTATTTTCTTAACCAGTTAATAGTAAATTAAATATTTTGGATTTCATAAAATAAATCAGAATAAGAGTATTTATTTTTGACAAAGTTCATATTCCTAGAGTATTTATATTTTTGAGATAGTCATATTTTTTGACATAGTCATTTTTTGGAGATAGTCTTATTTTTGAGACAGTCATATATTTCAGATCATCATATGTTTGAAATTTTCATAGTTTGATATCTTCATATTGTTGATATCATTGAATGGAATTTTCACCTCCTACATTTGTATGTGGTTTTGAGATATATTTCTTGACACAATAGACAACATTGTTGTCTCATTCTTTGTTGTTCATTCATAATCAATATTAAATTTGTTAAACTTTATTTCTAGTTGGTGTTGTTCTCTCACACCATAGCACATCCTGAATTGGGTTAGTGGGATGATTGAGGCTACTGTGCATGATAAATCGTCCTTACTACAGATGAATAGAATTGATTTAACGATTATTTTCCATTAGTACATATCAAATTGGTTATGTAAGTTTGAGTGTTTTATTTAATCTTACAATAATAAAATACTCAAAACACGTGGTGACGTTTATATCTGTGCTCATGGAGCATGAATTGGCTAAGTGTATTCATAGGAAATTGAACGTCGCAGATTTCAATGAAATCATAAGGGGGAATATACACTGAATGTAATTATAATGGCTTTAAAGCGACGACACAAAAATATTTTATACGAACAAACCTCAAAATTAAAATACATGTAAATATAAGCATTGAATGCTTATTTTTGGGTATCGTCGGTCCTATAAGACACTAGGCCGTGCAGACAAATTATCATTATCATCATCTTATGTGAGATTTGATTTCACTGCCTACAGAGCCATGATTCAAGGAATGAGCGGATTTGGACAAATATGTGCTATGTTTATGTTTATTTTAAATTGAATTTCCCATTGATGATATATTTAAGGCAAAAACATGCTTAAACACCTTTTACAAGATTACACAGATGCATATTTTGTGTAGAAAATAGGTTTCATGCAGTTAGTTAAGAAGGTCATTAGGAGCCAAGAATAATACATCATATTATATAAGACAATAATTTTCGTCATTTTCATTGGCTGAAAGTACATCACGTGACATTCGTCCTTTTCCGATATCGACGCGAAAGCGCGTCCGCGGAATATGATATCGCACGACTCGGCAGTATCAACAAAAATATGTATTGTAAAGACATTGTACCAACAGGATTTTTTAAATACAGAATATTAAAAATAATATTTTGCGAAATATTCTTCTATCTTTTTCCCTTTATCTATAATCTCTAGATAATGTTCGTTGTAAAACTAATATTGATAGCCTACTCTCTGTTCACTTACTGCGTCATCAAGAGTGAGCTCGGTCGATATCACTTTCTGTGTCTTCGGTCGATATCACTTGACATGGGTCCATATAACCACATATCGACCTACAATGAAGTCCATAATTGTATAATATCATCATGATTGAATCTAGGAGCTGTTTATGGTTTTCATCCTAAAGAACTAATGGATTTCAGTTTACCGGAAAATGTTTTTATGCAATATAGCCAAAAAATCTGTCTCTGCCCACATTTTAAGGGGAGTTCCTTATTTATAGAATACAAATACTGATATTTATGTTTGAATAAGATAAGATATTGAAATATTAGTCAATGTGAAAATGTATAGAAGGACATATTGCTATTTTTTATATGGTAACCCCAGCCTGTCATATTCTATATAATGAAAATCAAAATTTGAATGGAATCATATCATGTAACATGTATGGGTACAATGTAGATGCCCAACCCATATCTAGAACTATGAGGGTTGGTCTGATTCTTTTTTAAGTATTGTGATATGGCATGCACTTATGTGATTTCTCTTGCAAATATGCTTCAGAAATGCATTCCCTTATTCAATTACTCCTTCTATATGCTTATTGCTCTTGTTGTAAATTATCTAAGATGTGTCAATCATCATTGTTCAGTAATTCTCTTCAAATTCTATAGGGATGGCCTGATGAGGGGTATAATTAAGTGTGTCCAATTGAAATTTCATGGCTACTTTTGCTCTACAGATAGAATGTTACATAAATCACAAAATGAAGTTGCATCCCAGTTGTTTCTTTTACATTCTTATCATCAAAGCAAGATTTATGGTTGTCAGAGCAGATCTGAGCTCCATTACATGCTGATATCATTTGTGCTGTCCTGTGTTACCATGCTGCTTTTAGATAAAAGTGAGTATGGCAGTGTGTAGGCAAGTAAACAGGCTTTACCTGATATATAAATTTACCAGATACAGATTTCATTTTTTACCTGATAATTCACAATATAGATATAAAATGTTTATACAATAGGGGTAAATTTCTTCTTTGTTATGCAATGATTGCATAATGAAGTGACTCTAATAAAATGTTTTTGATTTGATGTAAAGAAGAATGTACATACTCTGATTTGGTACCAAGATGATTTTGTAATTCATTGTTTTAAGGATAAAAATTGGCCTCAAATCATGCATGTTGTCAAGCTCCAAATGTGTTTCCTCTGTGCTATTTTCTTCAGTCTGAGTAAGGGAGATAAATCCTCAATAACTAAAGAAATAGAGGGTGCTTGATGACAGGGTTTTAGGGATTTGGTGACAGTTGAGTGGGAATTCTCAGGTGCAAATTTGAAAGGGATCTGACATCTTTAGAGTCCCTTCAAGGTATCACACCGGTAATCGATCAATCAAAATGAACTTCAATTGTAGTTCCATATATACTTCAGAATTATTTTTTTCCTTGACTGCATTTTTACATTTTCCTTTACTCAGTTTTAAAAATTTTTGTACCACTGAGAAGGATATTTCATGTATTTTGTTAGATGATGATCTTTTTTTCACAGGGACTACTTCTTTCAGGGCACATGCAGCAGCTTCCTTGGGAGTGTGCAGTCTGTTTACATACAAACAGAAAACACGTGGTTTTGAGGGTAAACCTGTTTGAAGCTAGATATTTTGAGAAAATGCCGTATCGTGTGCCCTATTTTTGGTGTTAGCTGATGAGATAGGTAACAAATAACATTTCCTCCGAATATTTTGTCATGAGAAATACAAACTGATTTTTAAGAATTTTTTCCCCTCTATAGTGTTATATAGTGAAAACAATTACCGGTGTGATACCTCAATAGCTGTTAAATTTGTCTGGTGTGTTATAGGACCGGTGTAACGAAGAATTTTGACCCGGGTTGAGAATTGACCTGGGGTATTTTTTTAACGTTGAATATTGAAACCAAATGTGTTGAATAAAGACCCTGTTCCGTTGAAAATTGACCCGCATCGTGGAATTTTGATCATGAAACCGGTGTTATATAGTGCCTTTTCCCCCTAGCCATCTTTCCCCCCGGAAAAATGGCTATATAGCAGATTTTCCCCAAGAATAATAGCCAGATTACCCCAAACGGAAAATCTACTATATAATCCCCCTGTATATATATATATGTATATATTTTCCCCCTGCTTTACATTCCGGTCATGTTTATTGCGGACCAATATGGCAATAATTTGCAATATCTGAGATGATATTGATTACTCATAATAAAGGGTGATAAATGCATTTATTGATACATAGTAAAAATACATGTTTTTTCAACCCTTTGATACACCTTTTTGGAACACCTTTGCACCTAATTATTCGGATATCGGGATACTTCGAATTTTTTCTTCGGATTTTATTTTTTTTAATCGATGCTTATCTGCAGTTTAGACAATGACTTTATGACATGGACATTTTTTACAGAAGACGTCACAATACATTTGATCGTCAAAATACGCGGGTTTGGATATTGTAAAACTAGAATAAAACTGGATAAAGTTTTTCACATGTAAATATAAACGAGCTATCTATTAAAAATATGATCAAAACAATAATACACGGGAAAATCTGTATCACACTCAAACCAACCCTCGACCAATATCAGCCCTATGGCCTTTGGGTTGATATTGGAGTCTCGGGTTGATTATGTGGTGTGTGCATAATACAGATTTTGCCATGTATTATTTTCTATGTATTAAGCTCCTCTCAGGAAAATAACTGACCAATCTTGACTTAATTTTGCAGAGTAAGGATTAGGGATTACCCCCTTTGTCCCAAAAGGCTATATATTTTAATTTAATACCGTTAGAATTGAAGAGTTTAAATATAATTATATATATCTACTTCTAAATATCAAACAGGAGACCGAAAAAATTAATGAGAAACTGACATTGAAAAAAAATATATTTCAGGAATCGAATTAAAACACAAATTCCTGATATAATTTAAATCGCTGGAGTGGCCTTTCTAATATTGTAAACAAGAACAAGTTTTTATCATTCAAAACTAAAGTTTAAAAAAAGAAGTAAAATTCAGAAATGACGCACGACTATCTTAAATCCCTACGAAACATCTACTACAAAAGTTCTTTATACGTGAAATTTCAAGTTTTAAAAACTGTGAAAACACACTAAAGATCAGGTCTGACACTCGGAGAGGAAAATGCAAAAAATGGTGGATTAAACCTATTCATTTCGATTGAGATGAAATTTAGATTATGTTTAACAGAATTTTTTTTAATCTACTGCACCATATCAAAACGTAAAAAAATTGCAAGTCGTCAATTTTAAAATCAATTGAAAGAGAAAATAACTTTAGTTATTACGAGGATTGGACGCGGTTCACCTAATGAGAAACCATTAATCAAGTCACCGGGACCGTCGCTCGGAAATTTTAAAGACAAAAATCTAGCATATGCATTAATCAATTTTAATAAAAAATAGATTTATTCCCCATTAAATATCAAACCTATATAAACTTTACAAATATAAAAGATTAAAAGATAAATTATCGCTTCCGGAGACGACAGGATGTAACGACGAACACTCTGATGTATTAAATCTGTCGGTAAATATTACAGTAACATTATATAATTTAATTCTGGTTGTAACGCGGCATTTGATTGGATAGAAAAAATAAGTTAAATTTGTATAACCTGGTTTGCACGTCACAAGACATGTCACAATGCACCAACGTAAAAAAAAAGTTTCAATTTTGAACTGATTAATATGATTTTTATAAAGTGAAACGCACTCAATTTGTACAGTAACTTACAGAAAATTAAACTACAGTGTATAAGGAATGAACTCGATATCTACCCAAGTTATACTCGTATAACCTGGTTTGGAGTATTTTACGTTCTATAAATTTATCTCAAGTAATCTCACACTCTAGATAACTCGAATAATTGAGTTTTGGATTAATATTTGTGTGGTATTCGGCTATCCAGAAAGCTTGATTTGGTCAAATGGGGTGGGCGGGTGGGCAATTTCTGACATATGTAGTTTTCTGGCCCATATTAACGTTCCTTTGCGAAAACCTGTGTGTCCCCCTTCAGCGCTTCTACAGAAAGAGTGAAATCTCGTAATCTCTCGCGTGATCTCACTTAAGATATAAATTTATCTCAAGTTATCTCACACTCTAGATAACTCGAATAATTGAGTTTTGGATAAATGTTTGCATGGTATTTTCCTTACCCTAAATAATATTTGGTACCATTACATCATACTACCTTTTAGTCTTAAACATCCAAACCTTACCCAAAACTTACCCCAAACTCAATTTCTTGCAGTCTAGTGTATATAGCTATAGATTCTTAACAGAAAAACTTCAAAACCAATACACATAGTGAAAAGAAACTTTATTCAAAACATCAAAAAAACATCATAAAAATAATTCAAAAATTTACAAAAATACAAAGATTTAAGTACATAAAAAAAACCATCTTGACTTTTGTGCAGCTAATGCCTCTTGCACAAAACTGATTTTAACACATCTATACAGTTCAGGTTTCAATGCTGCTTGGTCCAATATTTTGGTTATAATTTTATTATTAATACAATCCTATCTGCCTTGTCCTCGGGGACAAATTTCAAAATCTCTCAACAAACTATGTGTATTATTTTCCCATTGACATGCTTTTGCTTAAATGACTAAGAATTTCAAACCTACTGTATCTAAATGTCTATCATTATACACATACTAAACAGAACCATTGTTGTGAAAAGTGCATAAAATATAAAATTGGACCAAGCAGCTTTGTAAAATCATCTAGAAAGCATTTGGCAGGGAATTAGGATCCCCAAAACATTTAAAAATGTTAGTTACTCTATCAGGGTAAGTGGAAATTTGTCTCATCATGTTTCCAGAGACACCCAAGTTTGTCATTTTACCCATTCTTGAATACCTATCAAGACTTTTATCTGAAAACCATCCCACATGGTCCATGCCATCCTTTGAGTTCCCACAACCCAAGACTGGCATGGTCACTGCACACCCCCTTGTATTCCATGGATTGTCTCCCCTTCATCTATATATTCCAAATAATTTCAAATAGTATTTAAGACGACTGTGCATAACAGGGGTAATGACATGTGCATCCAAAACGTACCTAATAGAGTGATCAAGAGGTCTGAGCAGATAGCCTGTGGAGAGATTAATACCCATGGATTGAGCTTCTTTAACATATTTTTCTAATTCAGCCACAGGACACACCATCCTATCATCCATCCTCATCAAAGAAAATTCTTTTAATTTTCCATTACTTAGTGTCTTTCCTACAGTATGAGTAAATAAAAGGCCTTCATCACTTTGAGTTCTTTTTATCTCTTACGTGACACATCTACCTAAATCTCCCCCTCTATCTCCCTAAAAAAAACTGAACTTTGAAAAATGCTTGATCTCTTAACAAAATGTAACGTGTAGCAAGATTATTTCCTATTGAATGTAACTGCGAGTCGATAAGTTCTGCTATCTTTTGTAATTTATCAATAAAGATTGGTTTTGCTTGTTTTATTTGTGTTCTTGCTACATTTTAAGCTACATGCAGGATTACCCTGTTACCTTGCCTCATCATAGGTTGTTCCCTTTCCCTTCGATTCAAATAATGCCCTTAATTGGCCAATTAAGGACTGTACAGTGCCTGCGGCTTAACGTTTTGGGCAACCACAATCAAACAAGCCTAATTTTCACCAAAAAGAACATTTGACTGTGTATACTTGAGTTCTCCCATTACAATCTTTACCGATAAGAAATTTACAAATATCCTCTGGAGAGGACAACAAAAAATCTAGATCTGAGCTACAACCTAAAAACTTCAAATACTCATTTTCCACTTCACCTTTCTTTTTGTTATAGGCTGAGCTATCAATGAGATTATCTAGATATCTTAGTCTTTCATTAACAGAAAATTCATCTTCACCAACTGAAACTTTGTCTACACCAACTGAAGAGTCCTCAATGTGCCCAGGAACAGAAACCTGACGACTTTGGGCTGAGCCACAGATCTGGCAAAATCTTGAACCCACATCGTTATGGTATGAGCACATAAGGCATGGAAAGGTTGGAACATGCCGGAAAAAGACACCTGTATTCTGAAATTAATCAAAAAGGAGCTTAGCTGCATACAAATCATGTGAAAGGGACCGAGGAGAAAATCCTTGTTTTGTTGGCCCTAAAATAACATATCACCCTTCCTACCAAGTAATATGGCTTTTTTCACAAAAGACTGAAGTATGGGCCACCAACAAGGTAAAGGTGTCAGTAAGGGTACACAAGTGTACAAGAGTGGGGTTTCTGCTCTTGCAGGAATTTCAAAACTGGTGTTATTAAACAAAAGGGGGAAAAACATACGGTGACAATTTTATGCTAATATTCTGAGCAAACACATTTAAACCATCTGACTGAGCTAGGGGGTAAGGGGTCTGAATGTCTGTTATAAAAGACGAGTTATCTATAAAAAGAGGTCATTAGGCCTTAACGGTCACCTGAGTACCTTAGCCCATACACAAACTTGTCGAGAAGTTTCATATATGCATTTAATTAAGTTTTATTCTGGACTAGAAAAATTATAATATTGTTTAATGACGACCACCTCCTGCCTAAAATCTTTCAAAAAGGACTATTTAATCTATAATTTTAGCGAAAAACTTAAAGATCATAATAGAGTGCATGATCTGATATGAAAAAGTTGCAAGACTCTGATAGAAAAAATGGCGTAGAGGTTTTTTCCTCCCTATCTAGCATGACATTGGAGTCTAAAGCCATAAGATCTACAGAATGCGGCCCAAACTCGGTTTGCACAAATTCCCAGGTCTTGTGGGATAGCTTGCAATCTTGTAGCGATAGCTTCCGATACTCAGTATCAGCAGGGTTGCTAATGGTCGAAATGTAATGCACTTTTAAGTTAATGTTTTTCTCTCCAGTTATTTCAAAAATCATCTATTCAAATTTAGATAGTTCCGAGCATCTACAGCCTTCCCCTTCCCATGCTGCAACAACTGCCTGGTTGTCAACATATGCATTAACCCTGTGGTTTTTTAAATCTTGTCTTATAGCACTTGAGGCACCAGTAGCCAACTTTAATTGAAGATGTTTCTCTTGTCTCCAAGGGACACAGCCTTCCCAGGTGTCTAAAAACTCCCAATATCTTATTTCATCCCTGAGGTCCTTGGACATTTTGAAAGATTTACTATTTTTACTAGCCATACTTCTTGCTTTATTGACCTCACGAATAAACAATTTTTCTGATGGGACCGCAAGCATAAAAGAGATATATTTTCCTGCAAATTTTTGTAAAATGAGCAAATCTACATCTTGCCTCTCTAAAATATGACCCCTCAATTTGGCGAAACTAACTTTCTTTTCATATGGAATTAAAAACGTTTGTCTGCACGAGTCGATAACTAATCCTAAAAAACTTTGAGGACTTATTTGGTTAAAGCGATGATTTTTTTAGGCCTACAAAGTAACCAAGCCTAACAAGTAGGTTGCATACTATGTAAAGTGCTCTCTCTGCCAATTCTACCTGTAAGTTTGAACAGCTGTTCAAAGACAAAGTTCCTATCAATCTGTCATCAATATATTGTAAGCAAGGTGTACCAAGGCTTCTACAATAGCCTGTTGCTACTAAACCTGTGGTTTGATATATGTAAGCGTTTGCTTTAAAACCAAAGGGAAGAGTATTATATACAAAATACCAGTCCGAAACTGAATCCCAAAATATTTCCTAGAGTTTTCTGACAAAAGAATATGATCATAGCCTGATTTATCATCAACTGTGTTCATAAAAGAACCAGGAGGTATAATCCTTGATACATCTTTCAGTGTATCTAGTACAAATGGTGAATCCCGTAAGGGGCATTACTAAAAATGGAGGCTGTGTTTCCCCAACCTTTCTCCATAATGAAATGGACCCATTTTCAACCCTTTCAAACAAGGTCTTTGCAATAAAATATTTTTAAACCCTTTACAACTTGAAGCATTGTTTTGAAAAATGGGCAGTGGTACATCACTGTCATACGCTTTCCATTTAAAATTTCCTTTAAAATGCTTAAAATAGTTATTCACATCTACTCCATACTTTAAACAGTTCAAAACTTCTTCACTAGCCCGTAATGATTCCCATTCTAAAATATGCTTATGCAAATTTCCAGTTATATAGAAATCAGGGTCTCTAAAGGTCAAGTCTTCAAGTTTAAAATCTTTTCCCTTTGCAAATTCCTCTGCTCTTACACCTACTGGCAGGGACTGGATAGGTTTTCCTCTGTATGACACCCACTTAACTTCTCAAGGATTTTCCTTGAAGATGGTGGGATCAAACTCTATATCCAACTCCCACTGTGGAATGAAAGGGCAACATTTTTGTCTCTTAACCTCAACATGGTTAGACTATAAACAATAAAGAGAACTTTATAAAGAAAAATAACATGATTAAATTTAGAGGAAAAACTCCCAGTCCCTGCCACGCGTGACTTAAAAAAAGCCACTGGAGTTTAGTACCCCTGTGACAGAAACAGGTTGTAAACAAGATAAGTCATGGACAAAATAATTCTTCTTGTATGTGATAAAAAGGCCGACAAGCCAATTTAAAGACATGTCAATCAAAATTATGGAATCCATTAACAACAATCCAAAAGTTTGAAGTACATACTCCTGACATGTATAAAACTATTATCTAAAACTTTAACATGAGATGTTAGCTATCTGCTAAACAAATGTCTCAACAAAACACCACTGAGCAATTGCATGCTTCGGTGAAAAAATGACAATAACAAATCAACCATCTCAAAAATCCATAAAACGAAATACAAATTCAAAGCAGAGCAACACGGACCTCCAAAAAGATAGAGGTAGGATCAGGTGCCTAGGAGGAGTGAGCATCCTCTGCTGACCGGTCACACCCGCCGTGTGCTCTTTGTCGTAATCGGGACATGTCTAATGAAGACTACTCTTTCTTTCCAGTAATTTTAGGGCATTCACGAACAACATGAAAGGATTCCCTTGCAGAGAAAACATGGACCATTCTTTTTATTTCGAGTTCTTTTCCCCCAGAGTACCTATTAGGGCTACCAAAATAACTTGATCCCATAGAAGGGACTCCTGGGCTACCAAATGGGAAAAATGGGGGAGGATAAAGAGGGTAACTCTTTCTCTTTCTCATCCTTACTCCCTTTGTCTTTCATACTTTCTATCTTACTACATTCTTTCATCCAATATGCTACACCTGAAGCAATCTTTCTGTCTTCACTTGACCCTAACAGTTTTTAACACAAACTAAACAAATCTGGATGCTTATCATGTTGCCGACATGCTATCAAAACTTTCTGAAAGAAATCTTTATCGGGATGGCCTCCTGCAGCAGCATTATCTACCAGGACCTCTAAGGCTGCAATAAGTACCCCAGAGGAGACTAGTTTTGGCCTAGATGCTAGGGTTCTTACATTTTTCAGTGCTTCTTCAACAGTTTTTCTGTGCTGTGTGGCTAGATTTTCTTCCAACTTCTTCATCCTGTTTTATATTTTTATAATGTCATGAGAAAAATTTATAACGTCAGGTACATGTGTTTATAATCTACACGTAGTTAATGAAATTGAAAACTCAAAAACAATAGAGATCAATTGTAATCTTTAAAAAAAAAACAACTATGCATATGCAGAAAATTAGCCGGTGCTTCAAAAGTAGTTTATCTTGCAAGTTTACGAAAAATCTTTGACACTTTTTGTATATATAAATGGCCATGTTTTATTGTCTTATGTTCTCTGTTTATTCTAGTCAAATGCTGTGTTATTTATCTATGTTTTATATATGCAGAATTGTTCCTTTGATTAACAGTATTGTGTGTTGAGTTTATTGTAGTTTACATTGTCGCATTTTATGTTGTATTTTGTACTTTTGTCATTTATTATACTATTTATACTTATTTCTTAATCAGTTTCTTGTTAAAGTCGAATAAATTGAATAAAAACTTGACGACTTGTCAAAAAAAAATATGACAACTGTTCATTTATTATTTGTCAGGGAAATATTCTGACTTCTCAGAATTAAGCACAGGTACCGGACGTTATATATTTTTCTCATAATGAAAATATATACCCTCTGCCTAATAATACAGTATGATAAGGTAATTGGTATATATTTTTCATTTTGAGAAAAATATACAACGTCAGGTGCCCGTGGATTTAAGCTATGTCGATTTGCCTAATATGTAACGTTAACGGTCAGTATTTGTTGGACATATTTATCAAATATGATGAAGTTAACATTAATTAAGGGACAAGCACTATAACCCAATAAAGGGATAAGTGGGGGTTGATGTCAGTTTTTGAAATTTTAAATAGACATTAATTTGTATTCTGTTCTAGTACACTTGAAAACAAATAACCTATTTTCTTTTAGCTACAAAAAATTTCTGACAGTAAAGACTAATAATTCATCTGTTCTTAGTGACCATTAAATTCTTTCCCAAGAAGGAATGTAAATCAATTATATGACCAAAATATTGCTAGCCCGACTCGCCCGTCCCATTCAGAAGCAAAAGGTAATCTTCTTAGCTTTATTTACATAGTATAATTAATGGATACATGTACCAAGTTTTCAGTCTTAATTTTAAATCATTGTAATCAAGAGTCAACTCTCCAAGTTGATATATACAGTATATACTCTTGGATTTTGTATGATATTGGCTGTATTGTATATTTTGAAATATTTCTCCCCCATGTTTTAGGTTCAGATTTTTAGAAAAAAAAAAGATTATTGAAAGCAATCCGGGACAAAAAGCAATGTTATGGACATCCCAAGGTTACATTAGCCTGCATACACCTGTACACTTCCGGTGTGTTTTGTCTTAAGCATTGAATGCATGCGCAGATCTAGAACGGGGTCTGGGGGAGTCCCCCTGGAAAATGAAAATTTATTACATTTACATAGTAAAATATTATTTCAATTATTGTAAATATGCTTCGGCCCCCTCTGGCAAACACAATTATCCTTCGGACCCCCCCCCCCCCCCCGGAAAAATTTTCTGGATTCGCGCATGGAATGCTTATTTTTGAGTGTCGTCGGTCCTATAACACATCAGGCCGTGCAGTCAAATTGAATACCGCGCTAGCCCAGTACTATTCTTACTTATTAAGTTTGTTACTGACTGACTATAGAAATATATCGGGTGAACAATCTCATAGATGGCGAGGCGAAGCATAATAAAACACGGATTTTTTCATCAAAATTCCACGACGCGACTCAATTTTCAATGGAATGGGGTCTTATTTTAACACCTTTGGTGTTATCATATTCAAAGTTACAACTAATTTTCAAACCGGGTTAATATTCTTTGTTACATCGGCAATTTCGCAACAAAAATACAAAAATTGTTCTTCTTCCATATAGTGTTCTTATCATTTAAACGAACCTAGGTTAAGGTTATGAATGCTTATCAAACCGAACCAAATCTCACACAGTACGCAACTAGTGCAAAGAAAAATGGCAACACTTAAGACAATAGCTCTTGTAGTCGTGCTCCTTCACTTTGTTCTGGATGTCTATGGCTTGTCGTAAGACGAAACTTGCAGAGAGAGACTTGATAATCTAGAGAAACTATTGGCAAACCTAAATGAGAAATTCGAAAACCATCAAACGGACAACAACAAAGATGACGCGATGTTAAAAGTTATTCAAGACGAAAATAGTTACCTGAAAAGTAGACTGAAATCTTTAGAAGAAGTTGTTCTTACCTCTAGCCGCCGGACGGAGAAACTTGAAGCTAGGATTGCAGATTTAGAATCTTCAAACTGGTTTCTAAAATCCAGATTGCCAACAGCAAATACTTACTATAGTTTCGATAAGAAATATTCGAGTACTCTACTTGGAAATCTGAAAACATATGGTTCACGAAAAGAAAACAAGACTACCGTGTCATCAACAACTCACGGCAATGAAGTGAAGATACAACGCCAAACTGCAATAGTAAAACCCAAAATTAGTCAGTTAGAGAAAACACCGAGTGCATCGAAAGAAAAACGTCTCCTGACAGGTAAACTACTCAGTATATGTTAACTAACATCATATACTTGTACTCGACAATATTTCATTTTACATGAGATAACATTAAGAACACTGGGAGCTTAACTTAGCACACTGTAGGACAGTACTGATTCTGGATCATTGATGTATTTCAGGGTTCCAATCAACCCCCACCCCATTCCCAGATGGTGCTGCATTTTCTGCATACGTGTCTGTCCATGAAACGGACATATCTAAGGATTTCACCAATTGTAACAAATATAGGCAACCATTATAATAAACACACAGGAGCATTCACCGCGCCACAACACGGGGTGTACGTGTTTACGTGGGATCTCTACTGTAACACGGGAGGATACATATATTCTCAGCTTGTTGTGAACTCTAATGTAGTTGGTGCAGTGTTTACAAGCGTGGAGGGTGCTTCTGATATCAGAAGTCATACAGGTATTGTTGTTGTGGAAGTGAACCAGGGCGATGTTTTTGTTGGTATTCACCCTTCACAAAATCACTACGGAAACCTCTTCAGTCGTCCAGACTGGCGATCATCCTTTAATGGCTGGAAACTGTACTAAATATCAATAAAAAGGATTCTCTACAACTAACATGAAAGATATTGCAGTATATGAAGGTGTCGGTCATTTCAGCTGCATGTATTCATAAGCGACAACATATCAAAACTAAAAAGAGATCATAATTCAAATATTATTCAAAAAATAGAACGTTTTGTTATACCCTTTTAAATATTCTTCTATACAATTCTTATTAATGAAAGGTCCTATAAAACGAATGTTATTTCAACCGGTCTGACAATTTCGATGTTGATCGGTCTACCAATCCAACTTCGAAATTGTTTGACTGCTACGTCACAGCTAATTAATTTTCGTCCGAACTCAGCAGATCAGAAATAGCCGAAGTTTAGTACAGAAAAAGTTGAACTGTATAATATTCACCTGCACGTGACCTAGGAGGTCAATAGAACAATCGATTTTTCTCTACATTGGACTAAAAATAGATCCAATGAAATATCGCGTTTCTCAATTTGTTCGGCTATGGCTTTAAACTAAAATCTTCGCTTGATTACACTCAATTTGATAAATATGTATCAATTCGTCGATGAATCATATAATAAAATAATTATTGCTGGGTTTTTTTTCGATTAATACGATGATTTAGCTACCCTCGTAGTACAATATTCACCTCGTATTTGATCACCTCATAATACTCAAAGAATGATTCCTTATTCCTTCAAAATTTTTACCCAAAGAGAGTTGTTTTATATCCCAGCAGCCCAGAGCCTTATACCACTTTTCAGATAGGTAAGTTTAATTGTAAATTTAATTATAACGTTACTGTACATACTGTAATCGTTTCATGTACTCGAGTACCTCGAGTAAATGCTGCCATTGTAACCTACCTTTCCCTGATGTCATGCTATAAATTTTCAAGTTGGCTCAACGATGACATGTCAATTTCGCGGGTTTCTTTCAGCCGGAAACATAATATCTGAATCGAGAATTCCGGATCCGATTTGCCTAGCCTATTCTATAACTCATTACAGGCATTTGCATACTCAGATTTAATATAATTACAGGCATTTGCATATTGCATACTGGACTTAAAATCATTTTTAAAAAACCTTTATTATGCGCAAAATCCAATGACAGCTATTTATAGTCTTGTATATTTGCAGACCGAGACATACATGTATATCATAATATATGTTAGTATATATACGTCCCTGATATTTGTAATTTTTTTACAATTTAGATGACCTTCAACCCACCTAAGGTTAGAAAGAGTGCTCAGCTCAGCAATAACAAGGGCGTCGGAACAGGGGCGGCACGGCGGTCGCCGGCTGAAATGGAATTTAATAACGGCGATCTGTTCATTGGAGCGGCGATGGTAACGGCGATCTGCGTTTACACAAGCAAAAGTGGGAGTATACCTGTTTCTGGCGTTTGTTGACAATTAACAGGGCATTAATTAGATAAATTCGGCATTAAAGAATATATGTTCTCTAGTTTTGATGAGAAATAAAAAATTGTAAGTTTTATAATCAACTATCGGAGAATATTACATAGAGAATAATAAATACCCTTTTCCATATCACAACCAGTATCAGCCCGAAACTCCAATATCAGCCCGAGGGTCGAAGGCCCGAGGGATGATATTGGTCGAGGGCTGATACTGGCTTTGATATGGAAAAGGGTATTTATTATTATATTTATTACATATTTAATAATATTTTTTTTAAAAACCCATCAACATGAACAAACTGATTTTAAATATTATTTGAAAGTAGTCTGTACATGTATTATAAAAATATGAGATCTAATTGTTTTAACAAAAACTGGAATTTCCTCAGGTTTTAACAGTTAACTGCTCCAAAACATTTGCTAGCATTTAGAGTTTTTAACTGCACTTAAAAATGTCGACTGTAAAAAATGTTTTATTTTTCGTCTGTAATAATGCACAAATACCAAAGCTAAAAAATGAAGAGGAGTTCCGCAAGGGGTGTGCTACGGATCCGTATTAGCCCTGCAGGGCTGATAACCTGTATCAGCCCTGGAGGCCGATACGGGTTTTGTGATGTCATTTATATCACATATGCAAAAAACCTGTATTTATTACTAAGCATGTAATAAAATGTATTAATCACCCTGTATATTTAAAGTTTCCAAAGCGTTCTTTCGGCAAGAAAAATCTTTCAATCCTTCCTGGTTTAAGTTCTATCCGTGGTAAGTTACGGTACATTCTGACGAGGTTAATATCACCAAATCATAATTTTCTGTTACTGTACTACCTTTTTAATCAAAACGAATTTCCAAAATGTACGTTTCACAATGACACAATTGAAAAAAGGGTTAAAAATTATCTAATCCCGCAAATTCACCGAGATGCTACAGCTGTTTTGAACCTTTCCACAAGCGATTTTGTGTCAGCACGGGATTCACGGATATCCATATTTGGACGTTTTTGATGTGCAACAAGACTGATAAGTTGATAGCTATTATATACGCTCTTTGTCAGGGATATCACGGCCATAAAACACGTTATTTAGTGCCCTTCCGATTACGTGACTGAATAACGTGTTTTATGGCCGTGATATCCCTGATGAAGAGCGTATATCATGGCTTTAAAGCGACGACACAAAAAAATATTTCATACAAACAAACATCAATATAAATGCTTATTTTGGGGTATCGTCGGTCCTATAAGACACCAGGCCGTGCAGACAAATTATCATACGCTAACGTGCGGTATTCAATTTGTTTGGTGTGTTATAGGACCGACGATACCCAAAAATTAGCATTCAGTGCTTTAAATCACCCGATTAGGAGTGATAGTTGTTAATTCATTGAAAATTTTTTTTTTTTAATTTTTGGTTGAATTTAGAACTGGTGCTATAGCAGCTTTCCCCCCATAGTACCCCCTTCCCCGGAAAACTGGCTATATAGAACTTAGTGTTTCCACCCTGGAGGGAATATTACCATAAAGTAGACTTTCCCTCATTGTAATCTTTCTCCCCCATGTTTTAGGTTCCGATTTTTAGAAAAAAAGATTATTGAAAGCAATGTTATGGACATCCCAAGTTACATAAGCCTGCATACATCTGTACTCTTCAGGTTTGTTTTGTCTTAAGCATTGAATGCATGCGCGGATCTAGAGGGGGTCGGAAGGGGGGGTCCCCCTGGAAAATGAAAATTTATAAAATTTACGTAGTAAAATTTTCGCAAATATGCTTCGGACCCCCCTCTGGCAAACACAATTAACCTTCGGACCCCCCCCCCCCCCGGAAAATTTTTCTGGATCCGCGAATGGAATGCTTATTTTTGGATGTCGTCGGTCCTATAACACATCAGGCCGTGCAGTCAAATTGAATACCGCGCTAGCGCAGTACTATTATTACTTATTAGGTTTGTTACTGACTGACTACTGAAATATATCGGGTTGATTAATCTCATGGTATATATTTTGATGCTAACTCCCACTGACTTGGATCCGCCAAAGTTTGTTCACCACCTTACTCTCATTTTTGCTATTTTGAGCTTGTTTATCGAAAATAAAAGTAGGTTTTTAATTTTTTTGTACAAAAATTGCATATCAGGTAAAATTCAACTATAGCTTACGGACTTCATATAACACTTATTGAAATACCAAAGGTGTAAGCAGTTATTCTGCTGGCGAAGCACTATACAAAACCAGTTTCTTCATCAAAATTCCACGACGCGACTCAATTTTCAATTCAATGGGGTTTTATTTCAACACATTTAGTGTCAGTATATTCAAAGTTACAACCAATTTTCAATCTGGGTTAATATTCTTTGTTACATCGGTAATTTCGCAACAAAAATACAAAAAGTGGTGTTCTTCCATATAGTTTTCTTATCTTTTAAACGAATCTAGGTTAAGTTCATGAATGCTTATCAAAAGGAACCTCCCACAGTACGCAACTAGTGCAAAGAAAAATGGCAACACTTAAGACAATAGCTCTTGTAGTTGTCCTCTTCCAATTTGTTCTGAATGTCTATGGCTTGTCCTCAGACGAAACTTGCAGAGAGAGACTTGATAATCTAGAGAAACTATTAGCAAACCTAAATGAGAAATTCGAAAATCATCAAACGGACAACAACAAAGATGAAGCGATGTTAAAAGTTATTCAAGACGAAAATAGTTACCTGAAAAGAAGACTGAAATCTTTAGAAGAAGTTGTTCTTACCTCTAGCCGCCGGACGGAGAAACTTGAAGCTAGGATTGCAGATTTAGAATCTTCAAACTGGTTTCTAAAATCCAGATTGACAACAGCAAATACTTACTATAGTTTCGATAAGAAATATTCGAGTACTCTATATGGAAATCTGAAAACAGATGATTCACGGAAAGAAAACACGACAACCGCGTCATCGACAACTCACGGCAATGAGATGAAGATACAACGCCAAACTGCAATGGTAAAACGCAAAATTAGTCAGTTAGAGAAAAAAGCGAGTGCATCGAAAGAAAAACGTCTCCTGACAGGTAAATTATGATATATTAACTACCATTATATAATTGTACTCGACAATATTTCATTTTACACGAGATAACATCGAGGACATTGAGAGCTTAACTTACCACACTGAAGGACAGTACTGATTCTGAACAATTGATGTATTTCAGGGTTCCAGTCAACACCCACCCCATTCCCAGATGGTGCTGCATTTTCTGCATACGTGTCTGTCCATGAAACGGACATATCTAAGGATTTCACCATTCACTTTGACACAATTGTAACAAATATCGGCAACCATTATAACAAACATTCAGGGACATTCACCGCGCCACAACACGGTGTTTACGTGTTTACGTGGGATCTCTACTGTAACACGGGAGGATACATATATTCTCAGCTTGTTGTGAACTCTAATGTAGTTGGTGCTATGTTTACAAGCGCGCAGGGTGCTTCTAATATCAGAAGCCATACAGGTTTTGTGGTTGTCGAGGTGAACCAGGGCGATGTTGTTTTTGTTCGTACTCACCCTACATATGGTCACTCCGGAAATCTCTTCAGTCACCCAGACTGGCGATCATCCTTTAATGGTTGGAAACTGTACTAAATATTAATAAAACGGATTCTCTACAACTAACATGAAAAGATATTGCAGTATATGGAGATGTTGGTCATTTCAGATGCATGCATTCATAAGCGACAACATCTCAAAACTGAAAAGAGATCATAATTCAAATATTATGAATTATTATATGATTGATTAATTCCTAGCTCTCTGATTGGCTCATATCCAACTATCTAGAAAAAAAATAGAACGTTTTGTTACAACCTTTTAAATATTCTTCTATACAATTCTTATTAATAAAAAGTCCAATAAAACGAATGTTATTTCAACCGGTCTGAAAATTTCGATGTTGACCGGTCTACTGGTCCAACTTCGAAATTGTTTGACTGCTTCGTCACAGCTAACTAGTTTTCGTCCGAACTCGGCAGAACGGAAATAGCCAAAGTTTAGTGCAGAAAGAGTTGAACTGTATAATATTCACCTGCACGTGACCTAGGAGGTCAATATAACATTCAATTTTTCTCTACATTGGACTAAAATAGATCCAATGAATTATCGCGTTTCTCAATTTTTTCGGCTATGGCTTTAAACTAAAATCTTCGCTTGATTACACTCACTTTGATAAATATGTATCAATTCGTCGCTGAATCATATATGAAAATAATTACTGCTGGGGGTTTTTTCCGATCAATATGATGATTCAGCTACACTCGTAGTACAATATTCACCTCGCCAAGTACTTTTCGGGTAGCTAAATCATCGTATCGTCCTCCAAAACAGCAATAATTGTATATAATTGACCAGCACGTTGCCTAGGAGGTCAATATAACATTTTATTTTTTTTACATTGGACTTAAAAAAAAGATCGGGAATTTACAAAATGCTACGATTGGTACATATACGTACGATGTAATATATTTAAAAGTGTGCACCACAACATGTATAATATAGAAATGCATTCTCTGACACATTAACAAATATACATTTATACTTTGTACTTATTTTTTTGGTTTAATTAGTTTATTTTTTTAAACATGCCAGAACAATCTCATGTCTGTGCTAGTGCTATTTTTATGTGACGACATTGTGTGCACAGAGCATCAACATTATGTACTTTTAGCCGTTATTTGAAGGGTTTTTATAAGTAAAAATTTTAAAGATAATCCAATAAAAGAATGAAAATATTTTACTTAAGGAAGCTGATAGGTCAACAAATTAATACCATATCAGATCTGCCTTAAACTTTAAATATGATATTTTCGCCATAAACTATTACCAGTGGCGGATTCAAGCCCCCCCCCCCCCCCCACCAAAAAAAAAATTGTCAAAATAACGTTAAATCATACTCTTTTTGGCAAAGAAAATGTACAAATTGCAAGTCTTAATTATCAACTTTTTGAAACTCATTGGATTTCTCTACATTAGACTAATTACAACAGAGTAGTATGAAGAAAACCCGTGGGTACAATGGTGTTACGTACAATAGAAAGCCCATTTTAGTTACGGTCTCCTTGGGTCCAAATGTGACCAGTCACCCACTTATAAGTTATAAGTAATTGGTTATACTAGCTTGTGTTTTTAACGACTCTTCAATGTCTATTATGATACAAGCTGGCATCGTTATCTTTTTTTAAACTTCATTTATATCGTCCCATTTAACTAGATTTTTTTATACTGATTAATATACAGTACTCTCCCTCTCTCTCCCCCCTCTCTAAAATAAAATTAGCACTTCTGAATTATTATATTTGAAGCATCATAATTATGCATTATGTGTCTGCAGAATGTGTGAAATAAAAAAAAATTACAGCCATTCGTAATGGAAAAAAAGGGAAATGTTTCTTATATTTCTTCAAGGGATATGGTTTTGATGGGATTTCTGCAGGTCTTAAATCTCCAAACCTTTAAAATTATAAATAATTATTTTGCTTTTACGTATAATCACGAGAAGAAATATCACAAAAGTCTAAATATGAAGACTACAATTTTATCCTACAAAATCTCTAGAATCCAGGAGCTTCCGGGGGCTTCGCATATACCCCCGTATAAATAAAAAGACGTGCTTTTTATATTTCTGCAAGGCAGAGGTTTTGATTGGATTACTACAGGTCTTAAATCTACATATTTGAAAATTGTGAACAATTGTTTTCCTTTTAAGTATACTCACGAGAAGAAGTATAACAAAAGTCTAAATTTGAAGACTTCAGTTTTAACCTACAAAATCTCTAGAATCCAAGTGCTTCCGGGGGCTTCGCCACCTGGGCCTCTATAAAAATAAATTAAACGTGTTTTTTTTTTTTATTTCTTCAAGGCAGAGGTTTGGGATGGGATTACTGCAGGTGTTAAATCTCCAAACCTTTAAAAATTGTTAACAATGTTTACTTTTAACATTACCCCACTGGGGGCCTCCAGGCGGCCCCCAGACCCCTTGCCTAAAACTGGCGCCCTCTCTAACTTCAAATCCTGGATCCAACCCCTGATAACCGGTATTTAGTAGAGAAAAAATCCAACTTTTAGCTTTCGAACTTATCTTATACCTTTATACAGAGCTTTTCATCTGAAGGAGGCAAATAAAGCCTAAAAATGATCACGACCATACAGCCCTCTTAAAAGCACAGAAATTAAAAAGAAAACAAAGGCTATGATTCGAAACACCCTCTCAACCGAGAGGGATTGACTACAAACCTCCGCCTATCACACTGAACTACTTGTACATTGACACAACAGACGGACAGTGAATAACTTTAATTGTTTGAAAATTATTAATAAAGTCAAATGCTTTTGGTAAAACCACGAATTTTGACCCATTATGGGTCTAGACTCCATTTTATTAATTTCATAATAAAAAATTAATTAGGACATCCTTTAAATACAAGTACTTTTAGGATGGAGTCAAGGCCCATTTATACCTAAAATCAAGCGTCAAGGCTTTGTGATCACGGAACTCGTGGAGTTCCGTAATCACAAAGCCTTGACGTTGTGAAGACGACCTAAAATAAGCAATTTAAAACAGTTAATGGTCAAGATTTTGGCATGAAACGCTGTGTTTACAGAATGAAAGCACATTTTTTTATTTGCGTTGTGAATTTCATAATGAATACACTTTGATAATTCATGCGCCATGTCCCAGATAGCATGACTACGTTGGGCCAACGTTGGCCCTCAGTTGTTCATTACGTTGTACCAACGTTGGCAGACTACGTTGGGCCAACGTAATTTTGCTCATCGGCCCTACGTTCGCCCAACATGTTGGGCCTACGTTGGTCTAACACGTTGGACAACGTAGGGCCGATGAGCAAAATTACATTGGCCCAACGTAGCCTGCCAACATTGGTCCAACGTAGTTAACAACTGGGGGTCAACGTTGGCCCAACGTAAAGACTACTAGGAAAATTACATTGGACCAACATCCTCTGCCAACGTTGGACCAACCTAGTAAACAGCTGAGGGCCAACGTAGTGACGATGAGCAAACTTTCAACGGCTAAACGTAGCATGTCGGCACTTATTCAATGTAATCCCAATTTAAATTCAACGCTCATGTCCAATTAATTCCTGATTGCTGTTTGGCTATTAAGATGCAGGAGTTCAAATATTTTATGCAACGAACACTTAAATATTATAAAGGTTTTATTCTTTCTTAGTAAAAGTGTAGAAAACATTTTAAAAACACTTTTTAGAATTAAAAAGAATCGTTAGAATACTTCTTTGTCTATGTATATTCACTGTATATTCACTATCACTGTCCGGGTCACTGGCTTCAGTGCCATGGCTTGGGTTATCTCCGTGTTTTTCTTTCTTTCTTCCCTTTTTTCCTTTCACCTTTGCGGTCTTTGCAAAACTGAGCCCTCCTTTGCAACGGTTGCAATCTCTGCATCTGTTGCAGAGGCACATGCACAGTCTGTTTTTTTCTTACTGCGGCTGAAAATATAAATTCTAGTTGTTATTTTTATTGTGCAAAATGTATCAACGTTATCAGTTATACTGTAAAAGAATGTATAATATTTATATGATTATGAATACTTATATATTTTATATTTTTTTTATTTAACTGTTGGACAATTCAAATAATATATAATTTAAAGAAACATTACACAAGCATTCGACATGTTCGATTTCTTGAAAGAAACCGAATGAAGTACCATAACTCTTAACCTTTTCACGCCAGGGGGCGCAGCGTCTGGTTTCCACGTATTTTTGAAATAAAATGCACGCCTCTAAATAATATTTCTCTATAATGGTTCCTTTAGATTTAAAATTCAACTGCATAAAATACTCTAAATTAATCATATGTATTATGATGTAATAGTATTATGCATTTACCAAATCCCCTCTACTAGTATGAAAACCCTGTCATGCAGCTGCAAAATAGTTTTTTTTCCATCAAAATCAATTTAGATAGTGATCGAAAAAAGATATACACTGACGTTTATTATTGTAGCATTTCAGTCAAAAGCGTTTTTGAAAACAAGGGTTAAATTGAAATGTTCAATCAATAACGTAAAACTATACATGTTAATTCATTTTTTATGAACACAACAAATTTAAACATCATAAGCACCTGAAAAAAGGAATAGTATTATGTACATAAGTTAATGTAATAATTTATTATGTACTTACTTTTTGTAGCATATGTATCCCCAATCTTCTGATGTATAATTCGTTGAGTAGAAAAAAAAACACTATTTACTATAGGTGTACACGCACAACGGTTGCAATATATTCGAAATAAAACGTGGCAGTTTGACCATCCTGGTTATATCAGATGACCGATCTCCAAGGAAACTGGCCAGTCTCATGCTGTGAGTAGCACTGACCCAGATACTTGGTCAGTGAAGGAGCTCTGTCTGCCTCTTAATTTCGACACTTTAAGATTCATTATGCAATAGGCGCTCCAGCTACACGTTTACATACAGCTCATCAGATTCATAAACAAGAGCCCCAGGGGCCACATCCCTCATCAGAGCAACAATGGCCAACATCTATGACCCAACAGTTTTAAATAATTAAGTCCAATACAATTTACAATGCTTCACTAAAATTTCTCTAAACATAAAAATATTTATTGTGGGGTTTAAAATCTAACAATGAACCAACGTTGGGCCAACGTTTGACAGTTTAAAACTTTTTATATTAATAACATAGATTAACTATTTTTCAACCCAAATTATTGAGATCCATATAAATACAATGTATCATGTTATGTATTCCAAAGTAAGAAAAATAGATTTAACTCAACTAATTATTCAGACGCACTTTTAAATTAACATTTTCATTTGTTAAAACATAATTAAGACCCTATAAACTCCTTATAATTGCCATCAAAATTAACAGAGCAAATCAAATATTTTACCCACGTACATCTTAAGTTTTTTTGGTTGTGTTTATATTATCTGTTTGTTTGTTTTAACTCTTTATCATAATTCATAGCATGTTAAGATGTTGGTCCAATGTTACCCCAACTGCGCATTACCAACAAATAAGATCACATGTTTTACCTATGTTGGCCCACCCATGGCCCAACAATGTTACGCCAACAAACACTTAGTTGGAATTCATGGCATGTTAAGATGTTGGCCCAACGTTGGGCCAACTGCGCATTACCAACAAATATAGATCACATGTTTTACTTTTGTTGGCCCAACGTTGGCTCAACATTGTTACACCAACAAACACTTAGTCGAAATTTATGGCATGTTAAGATGTTGGCCCAACGTTGGCTCAACTGCGCATTACCAACAAATAGAGATCACATGTTTTACTTATGTTGGCCCAACGTTGGCCCGACGATGTCATGCCAATAAAGCGATCAATGTGCTATGAAAAATGTGTTATAATGTTGGCCCGACGTTGGGCCAACAATGTGTGCCCAACGCCAACCATCGACCAACGGTACAACCAATTACCAACGTTGGCCCAACGTAGTCATGCTATCTGGGGTGCACAAAAATAAACGTCTTCACGTGTTTTGAGTATATTTAT
Source organism: Magallana nippona (assembly GCA_033439105.1). Taxonomy (NCBI): domain Eukaryota; kingdom Metazoa; phylum Mollusca; class Bivalvia; order Ostreida; family Ostreidae; genus Magallana; species Magallana nippona. The sequence continues at coordinate 30,873,598 of CM065925.1, read as the reverse complement.
TTTTGTAAGATTAAATAAAACGTTCAATCGTACATAACCAATTTGATATGTTCTTTTAAAAAATAACCATTGAAATTATATATACTCCTTCATAAAAAAGATTTTTTCTCTACAAAGTTTCTGGCACTATATTTTGTCGCGGAGGCGAACTAAATAATTAATGTTAATATGGCTGTTCCATGTATGTTTCATGTCCCTGACTGAGAGCGTATAATGGCTTTACACATTACACAATACACATATATTTCATAAAAATAGTATGAATATAAATATAAGCATTGAATGCTTTTTTTGGATGTCGTCGGTCCTGTAACACACCAAGCGGTGCATACAAATTATCATACCGCGCTAACGCGGTATTCAAATAATTTTAAAAGATATCCTATCTGAAGGAACTTGCATGCATATTAAATGATGTATCTGGGGATATATAATACCAGGCAAGCTTTAGATACTGCATATGACAACTGTAGATGAAAAGGTAAATACCTAAATATTAATGAAACTAACTTGAAGCATTTGCATGGATGGTGCATCTGTGGTCTTGCCTCGAATGTTATGTTACCAAAAGAAAATGGGTTAATTAGGCAAGTGTATTGGCTATTGCTGAACAGATATCTATCGTAGAACGGATAAGGAAATGTATGTAGTATGCTTTCATATCGTTTAAATAAATTATAGCCTCTTCCGCATTGCACTTCTCCCCATATTTTTTAATAGATAGATCTATGTTAATTTTGAAAAATCTCCCTTGTGTACATAGCTCATTTATAAATACTAGGAATTATGGTATTAGTAAATATGAAAACTCTTGGCTAGCGAAGATGCATATTACTACATGTAGCTGTAACATGGTAATATTTGGCTCTGAATTCTGCATATCGTTTTGGTGGATAAATAGCTGCAGCTAAAATCAAGTATATAACTAAATACCATGTACTTAATCAAGAAACGGATTTTTTTTTGTTCTAGATTCATGAGAGTATGAAAGTATGACGCTACACATCAGCTTCACACTTCCGGTATAAAGCATTATATTAACCTTATGCATCTGCAGAAAATTTAATTCATTTCTTAAAATTAGGTTAATTTTAAAGATTAAAATAGATTCTAGTACTGTACAGTGCATTATGCTTTTACACTGTACTCCCGATTAACGTTTCTTAAACATGGATATTAAATGCAACAATATGATTTTACAGCGGTTGAAACCAAATTCATCAAGGTTTTTCCAAAAATTACTGCTCTCAAATTTTTGCTCCATATAACAAACTTGACAATTTGAGCTTCTGGCGTCCACAAAAAATTGTTTTGCCTCGAACTAGAATGGTGCAATGTCATTGGATAAAACAAATATTTTGTTAGATTGGCTAGACTAGATGTCCTTTAGTGTGGCAGATTTTAGTTTCTATTGCACATGCTTTTTTTGCATTCCTGTAAAATACCTTGTGTAAAATGTGTTCGATGCCATTTGTAAAATTGAACAAAATAAACAAAATACAGAAACAAAATATTCAGATTTTTCAAGAAAATTCGACTTTTAAAACAATTTTTCCTTTGTTTGGTAGATGGGTGTTGCCATTGTGCTTTTATGACGTTATGATAAAATGAAGCTTTGAAAGAGTACATTATAAGAATTGATCTATTACAAAGAAAAAGTAACGAAAGGCCCAGGGGCCACACCGCTCACCTGAGCAACAATAGCTATAACTCTGGTCAAATCAGCATTACAATCAAATTCAAAATATCTTGATAATTTAGTACAGTATATCTTGCTCAAAAAGTATATATAAACGATTCTTCCGATTTTTACCCACATTTTTTCATGTTAAATATAAAGTCCCTTAAGAAAGGAGTCTTTTCTGGTTTTCGACTTGTCAAAAGTAAATTTAATAAATTGTTCATTAAATCAAGATGAAAGGAAATTTAAATATCATATTTTTCTATCTTTTTTTTTTATTATACAACTTGGCATAGAAATAGTAATCAAAGTTTAGAATCTAACAAGGACTATATTTTTGGTAGAACATTGGCGTAGGAAAATATCACATGTTTTTGCAATTCAGAATTGCTATAGATTCATGAGTTTATTTAGCATTTTTAAAACAATAATATTAATGATGGATTTTTTCAACTAATTTGAACTAAAAAAAAAAAGATACTAGGGTTTAGAATATGTTTTTAAAACATGATTTGCCTATCAAATTACATTTTTATAAGCTTTTTAAAGCGCTCATTCTATAAATAGATTTGTGTGAAAAAATCACTAAAATCGAATTTTCTCTCTTATTAAATGGTCAATATATTAGATTTTCTGTCAGTTTTATCTTTATGTATAGTCTTCATAATAGGTAAAAATCAGAAATATTTTATTATTTGAAGCATAGAAAAATAATCCAAATATCTTCAAATTTTAATAAAATTAGAGGAAATGCGGGCTATGTAATTTCAATTTTAGTTAAAATATTTATTTCAATTTAGTAGTATAAGCTGATAGACATGCTGACAATCTATCATTTCATTGAAGAATACAAACTTCATATCTTCAGCAGATGTCTTCAAAACTGCAGATAACTACCTTTATTTTTATCTTCCTTCAAGTTGAGAAAAAAAGGTAGTGACCTTGACCTCACCTTCATGCGAAAACGAGGAGGTCAAATTTGATTAGACTGATACAATCATTTGGATATATGATCTGTTTGACTGTGTAAAAATTTCACGAATTTCTTATTATAAGAAGTATGTCTAATAACGAGAAGACTCCTTCCTTAAATAACGAATTACGGATATAACGAAGTATTACATCGGTCCCTAGGACTTCGCTATAACCGAGTTCTACTGTACATGTGCTGTATGAATTGCAAAGTGAACAATATTTTATTTTATTAAGGCATAAACCTGCCTATTCATATATATATAACCAAGATCACTATATCTGAAGCTACCTCTGTGATTCCTTTACATAGTTAAATCAACCATGCAAGTTTGAATAATTACTAATACTATTATTTACATAAACATGTGACCTGCTCCAAAAACATTAACCTCCTCCAGCATCTGAAACATATGGCTCAGATCTGTCAAGTACAAAAGTATCATAAGACTCAACATCCATGCAAGTCTGGTGAAGATAGGACAAGTAGTAACTTAGATATGGTCATTAAAGGGCACCTGCTTCAAAAAATTTCCTCCTCCAGCATCTAAATTTCATAGCCTAGATTCAGTATCCAAGTCTTTTAAGTCCATAAGTAGGTCCAGATGCACCATTCATGAAAGTTTGGGGAAGATAGGACAAGTAATAACTTAGATACAGGACCTGCTCCAAAAAACCAAAATGCCAGGGGTATAGGATAAGCTCCCCCCCCCCCAAACTTTGTCATGGTCAGCTAAAAACATGGAGACTTGACCAGGTCTTATCATAAGGTTCATAAACCGGTATATACGGATAGATATTTGCAAAATAGTGAAAATACATAAACAATTTGGTAGTTCATTGCGCAATAAAAGTAATGTTTAATCATAAAATATTTAACAATCACTGAGAGTATTATTTGAATTTGGAATTATTTTGATTCTTGGAATTTAGGGCTTTTAAGAAAATTGCCCTTAGTTAGACTAACTTAGAAAACTAACATGATTTTTTATTGTTTGATGTGTTAGTTTTAACTAACTTAGTCAACTAACATGAATTTCCCTTAGGAATATATAGTCTAACTAATGGCAATTTTCTTAAAGGCCTTAAATTCCAAGAATCTAATTATTTCCAAATTCAAGTAATACTCTGATAAAATAAAATAACAAGAGTTTTAAGTTCAACACTTTATTCAAGATATTTCACAATACACAGTTTAACTGGTCTACATATGTGGTAAGTTTGGCACACATTTTGATGTGACACCATGCTAATTAACGACATCAGAATACTGCAGAGACTGCTTCAAGTTGTTTTTTTTTTTTCAATACGATAATACAAGAAGAGGAAAGAAAGTCGTTTTTATATCTGGCACATTTTGTATTGAACACTAGTGGATTAAGTCCTGAATCAAAACCATATTTCCCGTTCTTTCTTTCACATACAATTTCTAATTTGGTTTACTTTTTCCTTTTTTACAATCAGGAAAAAAAACCACCCTATCAGCCAGCTGATTCAATTGTTTTAAAACATTCATCAAGTTACCACACACAAATATTACCAAAATGAATACATAGTAAGTACATGTACCCCATTTACACAGATCTTCTGACTTTAAATGTAACCAAAAGTGAAATAATCACTCGTAAAAAAAAAAAGAAAAAAGAAATGTACTGTAGTTATTGATAAAATTCCCTCTTGTTAAATTAAGTAACAAAGTTGTTTCCATTGATAAGAAAACAATTGCATGTAAAGTTATATTCAAATCATACAAGTATTTCTAGATAATCTCCAGTTTCTAATAGTAGAATGACTTGTAACCAAATATCTGCTTTCGATATCTTTAAACCAGCTCCTACAACCACTATGGATCAGATGACTAACGGTATTAAAAGTAACAAAAATGATATCATTTCCAGAAGTTGAAAAATGTTAAATGTTATGTCCATTTCAAGAGTACAGCAGAATGTTACATTATAATTATCTGTAATAAAAGGTATTCATTTTTATCTCTCCTATATTAAACCCCTGTCAATAACGATACAATATGTACTTATATATTTAAGTTAAACAAAAATGAAGGCTCCTGTCCTGGCGATTTAGTCTCCAAATTAGGTCCTTCATAAATGTGTTTTCCCTTGCACAAATTTTTCGTATAATGTCTCGGCATAGTGAAAATTACTTCAAAAGGAAAAAAAGGTTGCACATTCACTATTAAGAACAATTTAGCTAGGGCATCAATGAGGCAATGAGCAGATACATGCATAACCGTGTTAAACTGTATAAGAATATAGTACCCATTTTGACTATAACAAAAATATCTTAAGTCATGGATAAAACCCAATACATTAGTATATGGCTATTCAAAATGGCTTACAGGCAATAAGGGGGAAAATTTTTACCCTTTCCTTAATATTGATCCCTTTTTGGGGGAAATACATTGGAATACAGATAACTTACTACAGGGTGGAATTCATTCCGAAAGATGTGTAAATTCATTAATTTTGCTTTTTCATAGGGTCGGAGAAAGTTTTTTGGTAATGACGATTGAGGAATTAAAACAATTTTTAACATTCGTTGTTCAAATCACAAAGCAAATGAACAGCATATCACAGCAAAAAAAGATAGGATCAAAACATCCCCTGAAAAAAAAATAAACAAGGTCCCTGCTTGGTAAAGACACAAGATACAAGCAACAATCTCTCAACTTCTACAAACAAAAACATGCACACACGAAAAAAAGAAACTATTCTTCAAACTGCTGCACATCCATTCTAAAATCACAAAAATTCAAAACAACACAGCCCTGATAAATGGAGAAATTCAGCTGGAATATTTTTTGTCTTAAACTAAGGCATCTGTGTGAAAACAAAGGTGATATGACAGAACAAGTCAAGTAATACTTCTATCTTCAATATCTGAGGTAGCAGAGGGCCGTTAGGTATTTTCCTTTTCCATTCCCCCCTGATAGATATAAGCAGTTTACATTCTGTTATCACAGTAGACTTTATCATCAATATCAAATTAAAGGAGAGACATCTCCGCTCATAGATTTTTTTTTTTCACATTCATACTGAAGCCTAAAATACAACAGTTCTTCTCAGGAATTTTTCTTTTATTTCCTGTTATTTGCCTACATCATTAAATCAACCAGTTAATTACTAGTTAATTGACCTTTTTGTTTTAGATTTACCAGTAATCATTCATCTATTACACACTATCATAAAGAGAAATATATAGAGTATGAAAAGTTATAATTTCAGTATTTCATTTACATTCAGGGAAAAACACCAACTTGCTGTAATTTAATTTGCAACCAAAAAAAGAAGAAGCCAAAATTGACAAAATTAACTGTTAACATCCCATTGGATTACAAGAAGAAGAATTCAAAATGAAGGAGGACCACTTAGTTTTAACTAAACATCAACAACAAATCTTGTGTTTTAAAGACTATGTAATCTTTCAAATTAAGAGTTGTCTGATATTAAAAAAAAAATCGGAAGGGGATTAGATGTATGTCACAGAATAAAACAATATTATATATAATATTGTCTGCTTCAAATATTGCTTGTTTAAAAAGAATTAATTTCAAAATAATTAATTGACCTAACAATTAGTTCTTACCAGTTAAAAAGAAACTTAATTAATATCTGTGTATTTGACTATCTCTTCAATAAATAAATACTGTATCAATATATATATATATTACAATTAGTCTGTACACAATATTCACTTTACACAAATAAACCACACATAGTATTTCCGCTATTACCGGTAAATCAATCATACATCACAAACTCAGACACATTCATTCTTATATTACATACATGTACGTCAACAAAAGCATTCCATGCTTTCAGCACTTCGCAAAACTTTTAATTTAGAGAAATTGAAAAATTCATTCGCTAGCTCTTTTCCATCATTTATAAAACACGATCCTATAGGGTGAAAAAAAGCATATATAAATGTTGGAAAACATTTTTGGCAAGAAAAACAAAACCAAACAAATCAAATTGAAAAACATTTTCTGTTGGCTGTTAATTCACAACATGCACCATATTACAGCAACCTTACAACAATTAACAATAATTCTCTCTCTCTCTCTCTCTCTCTCTCATTATCTTTTAGGTTCACAAGTTCAAAATTCATACAAGTCACAGGGGTTAACATTAGGAAACTACCAAGCACTAATGCGAACATTACAATACAACAAAACGATGAAGTGCTCAAATTAGCAGAACACCATTAACATACGCACCCTTTTTACCTTTTTGCATTTTTTGTTCAGTTTAACATGGAGACAACATTAAGTACAGGAAAAGAAATAGTGAGAATCATTTCTTAAATTTAAAAAAAAATGTCTGTGCATGTCCAAATTATGCAGCTTTTGCAAACTAAAACATAAGCATATAGCTTTGATATTATTTTTCTCCAATTAGTGTCATGGGCCTTATTGAACCATTGGTTAACCTAACCATGTATGTAAAATTTTAAAGTGAGAAGGAGCAGTTAACTTTCCCCAGAAAATTGAGATGAACATGAAAGACAACTTCTTTCTTCTTCAAATCGTTTTGTTCATGAATAAAACAAGAACAGATGATGACGAATTAGCACACCAGTACTTTTCTGTAAATTTGCAGAAATAACAAATGAAAAAAAAAAAAAAGTTAACAAAAAGCCCATTTAACACATAGAGAATAATGACAACATGTAGTTTTCCCTGTCTCTAGTAATGAGATCAAACACAGTCTGAGCAAAAAAAAAAGATTAAGGCATAACCAATAAAAAAGTCTGATATATCATTACAAGTCATGCCAGGCACAACCCATATTCCTTAATAATCCAGATCTGTTTTTGAATTTATATTATGTCAATTCCATTGATCAGCTGTTCACGTCAATTTCATTGTTGAAATGTAAGTGTTATATGACTAGCAACTGAACTGTTACAGAACAATGATGGATATAAATGTACTAAAATATAACGGATAATCTGTGACTATAATACTATTTGGATGCTACGAGAAAGACAAAGTTATGGACTAAAACTAGTCCCCCTAGGGTCACCCCATCGTCATTGCTGGTACTCCAGGATCTGCTTGTGATAAAACAGTAAGTACCTGCAAGGGAAAAAAATCAAAAGATTACAAAATGTCAGAAATTAGTCTTTCTAATTTGAAATAAATCAAAAGATGAATTAAAGCTAATTACATGTATTACAATATAATCATTTTGTTAATGTGGGTACAATTATTTGCCTTTTGTAACCAATTAGGTGTAAAAGGTTTTTTTTTAAGATCTCTGAATTGAACAAAACAGAAACAGAAGACAATTTTGCAACTGAATTTGTTGAGAATGTAAAATTGAGCAAAAAATATAGCAACCTGCACAAAAATCCAGAATACTAGTTTGTCTGAAATTTTGTGCATTTCAACTACTAAAAGGGAAATTCATGTATAATTGCAAAGTTGAAATCTTAAAAAGTTTTATCTTTTTTGTTAGAGTACAGAGCATTGTAATGGAATATTCTTATGCTCAAAATCAATTTACTACTTTTAACACTCTAAATTTAAAAAAAAAACATTCCCTAACCCTTACCCTTCACTTTTAAGAACTTCATTGAGAGTAGCTTTGGTGATCAAGTGGTCATCACATTTGAACCACTGATCCTTGTGTTGGCGAATGAAGCAGGTGTAGTGACCGCATTCAATGGTGCCCATATGGTTCACAACAGCAAACAATGAATACCTGCAACAAAATACATGTAGACTGAAATATCTACACATGTATCACGATACAAAATGTATCATACGTACATATCAAAACCTATGATGATTCTGACATCTGACTTCACTGTAGCTGCACAGACTGGATTTTTAAACAATTGTCTTTCGGGATTTGGAATTCGAAACATGAAATTCAATCTAAGAGAAGCCCTGCTTTTAATAAAAATGAAGAATTTTATTAGAAATTCTTTGGGATATTAAATCAAATAAAGAGAAATATACCCACAATGCTTGTTTTGAAACTGCAATGTACTTTCAAGTACTGTGAATGTATTCTTTGACATGCAGCACATTGTACACTCTGTACACTCTGCACATTGTACATGTACACTCTGGATTTTCATTGCGATTGTTTTCATTAAAATGAATGAAATACACTGGCTGCTGCAGCTACATGTATTTGACTTAAGAGAAGATAGCAACCTAAGGCTTACTTGTTATCACATGAAAGACCTTTGGCAGATTCCTGTACAATTTGATTCCTGTAGCCATTGGTATTGTTTCTAGAGGAGGACATGAACGGAGTCATGTCCAGTTCCTCGGGGAATGATACAAAAGTTGAGATCTTCTTGTGGAGGCCAGTCGAGTGCTCGAACCTCTGCAAAACACACAACTAGGTCAAGAGAGATGCAGTGTCATTTAGAGAAGATTTTGACATTGGCAGAGGGACTGAGTACATTTGTTTTGAACAATCTGATTGGCAGTTCAACAATTCATTCTAAATTAACAAAGGAATTCTTTAAAATCATATTATGTAAATTCATGAAAATCCAACCCATTTTTAATGTTTGACAGCTCAAAAGATCTTAATTCCTTTAATTTTAATTTTTTTTTAAGAGGGATGGGATGATAACTAGTCAAGAACCACTACTTGAATGTGTCATGATGATAATTGACACATAATCAATGCATATAACAAAACCATCTAACTTCTATATAAAGGAAATAAAAATCAAATCAATGAAATATTCATAAATATGATTTTTTTTTAAAGACAAACAATGTGTCAGCATATTTCGATGCTGGGCCTTCTCAACCCTTAAAATACACAGACCTTGAGGTGAAAACAGGCCACTATAGGCAGCTTCTTCATAGTCAGCTGTTTGGTTGATTCCTGATAACTGTGGCATGTGCTACACTTGATCTTGGCCGAACTGCCCAAGTGCTCAGGCTTGGTAAATCTACAAAAGTATTTTGAAATGCTTGGTAAATACTGTAAAAGCAAACTTGAACCAAACCCTCAAATGGAAAATCATAAAATAAATGCTGTTTCATATGAGATTTTTTCATACAAGATTTTTCACTTATATCACTTAGTGTCTCTATATTCTATAAGCTATCAGAGTTTCGAATAAATTTCAAAATTTCATTGAGGAATCAATACTGTGAAATCATAGGTCCGATTTTCAAGGAATGGCATTTTCTCCCCATAGTTATGGCAGGACTGAATTTCGTGAATAAGCTTTAAAGACCTTTATTTCAAAATTTTTTGAGGATGTAAATTTGTAATTCAGTGGGAAAATGCTACCCATCAAATTTGTTTAAATTGTGCAACTACAAAATTTAATGATTCCTTAGTATCTCTTATTTTACAACCTTAATATGTCAATCATCTTACCGTTTTAAGCAATCTAACAATGAGGTAGGTTCATATGTCCCTGGACTGTTTGAAAAACCTGCAAAAATATACAACATACAACAGTTTACTCTGCACTATATTATTCTCAATTTAACAGCTTGTAAACCTACTAAACAGACAATAATACACTATGCACAGCAGTTGAACATAAATAACACTGATAAAATTTAATGTCCGTTCATTGAAATAAGACTGTACAGCAGTTTTAAACTAAAGCAGAAGAAATACAACTTGATTACATGCAAACTTCCCTCCCCCTCCCCCCCCCAAAAAAAAAAAAGAAATACATTTAAAAAAATGACAATTTAATTTTTTGGACACAGATGATTTGCTTATAATAATAATTTCCCTCTTCTACTGTACTAATCAGTAGACACTAATTATGAAGGACAAAGATTTATACTTATACTGATTGAACATTATACTGATTAAATAGTCAGTGCTTACCTGAACTTGGTGATGAGCTGGAGTTGTTAACATTGAGGAGAGCGTTGGGTATGGGTGCTCCTGGTCCCAGATCTAGAGATATGTCCCATATAGGGTCTATCGTGGTTGACACATTACTGCAAGACAGACAGTTATGCACTTATAAACTAATTTGCATCATAGTTTAGAACCATGTTATATATTCTTGATTTATGTGTGTCCTTTTCTTCTAATTCTTAGTACTAATTTATGTTCTAAATAAAGTACCAATTCTTATTCTACATCAAGTACCCAAAAATGTTCTAAATTAAATACCTATTTACATTCTATATTAAGTCCCCTTCTACATTCTATTTTAAATACATATATTCACATTCTATATCGAGTTCCCTTTTGCATCCAAAATTAAGTATATATTCACATTCTATATTAAGTCCCCTTCTACATTCTATTTTAAACATATATTCACATTCTATATCAAGTTCCCTTTTGCATCCAAAATTAAGTATATATTCACATTCTACATTAAGTTCCCTATTACATCCAAAATTAAATACATATTCACAACCTATATTCCTATTAGGGATGGGATGATCCACCGATGCACCGGTGCATCACGGTATTTATTTTGATGATATTTGAATCGATACACTTACCATTAATACAACGATACCTGAGCAAACTTTTTTTTATTTTCCAAAAATATCCAAGCTTCATATATCGGCTATTTTTAGTCCGCGCGGCTTATATGAAAGTACAAAGATGGCGGAAAACTTCGTAAAGTTGTCAAAACTGTTATGAATCTAAATCTGGAGTGTGGAAACTTTTGGAATTACTTGTTTATGAAAAAATAGTGTATACAAGACTAAAGACATTTGTAAATTGTGCAATGCTCATTTTAAATATGATGAAATCACTTTGGACATGCGGTAATACATCGACAGATTGAATAAATTTTAAACCCTTTTTCATGTTTTCATTTAGTTGCAATGTATCGTGATATGTATTGTATCAAAACTTGTGCATCATGATATGTACCGAAATCTGCTAAGTGCAGTATCATCCCAGCCCTAATTCCTATCCTATTCACATTCTAAAATAACTGGGAATTTACATTGTATATTTTATTACCAAATCCTATTTTCAATTTGAGTTTACAATCAACATCTGGCCCCAGTGCAATAAAAGTAAGATGAGCTCACTTCTGATCTCGGTCTCGCGTACTTTTCCACTATATATTCCTTTTGTACACGTGAGACTGAGATAAAAAGTCAACTTATCTAACATTTATGTCCCCGGGGCCTAGTACAGCTCAGGTGAGAAATTGGCCACATCGAATTTGGTACATCACAAGTTAGAACTTGACCATTCTAGATAAAAAATTGACCATTTTAAGTTTGGTAGAGTATAGGTAAGAAATTGACCTTTCAAGATTTGGTACAGTACACATGAGAACTTGGCCATCCTAAATTTGGTATAGTACATGAGAAAAATTAACCATTTTAAATTTGGTACAGTACAGGAAAGAAATTGACCATAGTACAGGTGAGAACTTGACCTACTTGCACTCCTGACAGGTGACATCAGACTGTAGGCCCCCTGTGAAGATTTGGTCAATGATACAGTTACAGTGATGGGGGTTCCCTGATGTCATTCCATTTCTTCCTGTAAAGAAAATTCAAGACCATCTATACATTAATTAAAAATGTTTTTTGAGCTTTGATAAAATGATGGTAAAATGCATACATATTCAATAAATGAGTTTATGTATTTTCGTTTAAAATTTTCAATGAAGGGTGCCTGTCATAAAGATATTCAAAACAAAAGAATACTAGTACTAGTGAACAGAAATCATCATTTTTGACTAGAAAAGTGTTTAGATATAAATACTGTAAAGAAAATTTAAATAGATTACAAATTGTAATGCACTGTACAATGTACATTAAAGTTTACTCTATTTTGAATAAAAGGCCAAATAATTCTAGCTGACCAAAGTAAAAACGAAATTAGAACTTTCAGTGTACAGTGGAGAGATTTTTAAATAAACGAAATCCTGGTAAATAAACAGTATATGACAGTAAAAGATCAAGAAAACATGTACTAAATCAAAACCTCCTGCAATTTTTTTCTCTCTCAAACTTGTGAATACCATGTAAAAGAGTGGTTACACTGTGTACAGAACTCATAAAAGAACTTTAAGTTAAAAAATGTTGGGATTGATAGTTCTTGGGTTGGGTTTTTCGGGGGATGGGGTTGAATTTTTTTTTTTTTTTTTGGCTGGGATGGGGATATGTGTATGCATCTTTGACATGCAGATTTTCATATCAGAGTCAAACTTGTAAATGTGTTGAACTCTAAAACTTTTTTTTAGGTAGCCTACTGCCTTATATTCAACATTTGCCTGCAATCTGGTTTATATAAACAGCAAGCAAGTTAGTTTTTATTAGGATGAAAATCTGATATACAAAAAAAAAATTAAGTCTATTTGAAGATCTTCATGCAATAATATGAATTCAAAGTTTAGGAATTACAGAATCACAATTTAGCATCTTTAGAACTTTTGTTATCATCAGAGACAACTATAATATTTAAAATTACATTTTGTGCAAAGTCTGTGTTTAAAAACTGGACCTCCACTTGCAATGATCATCTATTATACATTAACAAAATACACCCATCTAACAGTATTGCATTTAAACAGTAAAATATATTGTTTTACATGTATCATAAATGAGAATACATTAAAAACATTAAATTCAGTTATGAGAAAAACATAAATAAACTTTACATCACAAAAACAAAAGTACATCTGTACCATATTGAGTTTAGTATGCACTGGGTAAAATCTGAAACCAGTTGGCACTCTTACATACCCTTTGTGACAATGGGACAACTCACTTACCCCCCACCCACCCCCCCAAAAAAAAAAAGATAAAAGAAAAAAGGATTTGTGTTGATATAAACATGTAACTGATGGATCACAAGACTCAAAGTTATTTCCTTTATCTATATGGCAATGAAATTGATAAATGTGCCATCATGCAACAGTGCCTCAGAAAACAAACCATTAGTTTTTTGGCCTAAGATAAAGATCTGACAACGTTTGGTCTATCAACCAAAATACAGGCAGATGCAAAACAATTGGCATAAAGACATGCATATAATTATGTTTACATGCATGCAACTGAAAAAAAATTCAGTGAGTTGGTCCATGGTGTTAGTAAGCAAATGTAAATACTGGTACTTGATTTCCAATAGAAAATATACAAGTACATTATTTTACATTACGTAATCTAATACACATAGACATTCAAAGAATCCAAGACTGTTCATGCATTGACAAAACATCTACCATACATTTACCAAAGACAAATGTAGCCAGAATTACGAAGGTTATATGGTACATGAAATCATGCATGAATTACATGTACAGTATTATGTACATGAGTGATGTATAAATGAGTATATGCATGTTCATACAATCTTGTATTCCCCTTTTTTTTTTTTTTCTTTCAAAGCATTCATCTTAAATCTCATTTTCATATATTCAGAACTATCAGAACTAAGTAGAATCTATTTCAAAAAAGTATTTTTTTTTTTAACCGAGACCAGGCTCAAACCAGGACTATACCTAGGCCATAAAACAATTCAAGAGCTCGCGTTTGATCTCAGTCTCACTTTCCACTATAAATTTCTTTTGTAAACAGTGAGATTAAGGTCAACAATGAGCTTGTCTAAGTTTTCTTGGCCCTGGAGCCTGAAGAAAAAAGTAGAAAATGTTGCAGAGACTAGAACAGAAGCAAGACTTTGAAGAAGGGAAGATACAAGCCTGTACAAACCTGTGAAGAACTTGTTGATGGATAAACACTTATTATCGGAGTAACCTTTACAATGTCGATGCAGCACGTCCAGCGCTGCAATCAAGAACTCGTGAGCATCCTGTTGTTCGTATCCTGCAAGGTGCCGAGCATTGGTCCAGACCAAATGTAATAGACGATATGGAATATGGGGAGTTCTATTGCCAGAATAAAACTACAAAAGAAATAATTTTAGAATACATTTTTACCCTTCATTCCTTACACAATGACATTTTATCTACAATAGTGTTGACTTTTTCAAAGAAAAATCTGTCAAATCTTTCTAAAATAAACTCTCAATTTCAAAAGACAAATCTTATTTTATGTTCCATAATCTGCTTCAAAGTGAGTATAAAGTGAAATTTTGTTCATGATTCTATGAGTTAGTGATGAATATTTTGCTTTTTATTTCAAGCTCTGCTCAAGAAATATACCTCCTGGAAAAGTCTTGCCATTTCACAAACAAGACATTGTTGTGCTTCTACTGAGGTCATTTGACAGTTGTGCTTGTCAGCAAGGAAAAAATCACGTAGCACCGGGGTGTGTATTAATGATTGCACAATACAGTTCATAAAACAGGTATTTCCTAAGTTGATTAAACCTCTCAAACCTGAAAATAATAGAAATTAGACCAATACTTTTTCCATTGCAACTTACTTTCCAAAACAATGCTCCTAGGTCCAGATATTGAGATGAAATCAAAATTGAATTCATTTTACATTCACTTGGTCTTTCAATAAAATATGTAATACAGAAACATTTGTATCTTTTTATTTTCTATGAACAAAATCAATCATCTCAGCGAATGTTGGATGTTCATAGCCAATATTGTCACTTTTATTCGCAATGATTAAATAAAATGTGACAGTAAAAACATTGTTTAAATTTATCATATATATTCTTACCTATAGTAGATTTATTTTCCACTTTTCTTCTCTTGGGGTTCTGCCTTAATATTTCCACTTCAACCTCTGTTGGCTCCCAAGCTATGAAATTGTATGATTTTAATCCTGTTTTGAATAAATAATATCACAATAGAAAGGAAGTATACAAGATGCACCATTATATTAAACAGAAATATGTAAAAATTTAAGTTTTCTAACGCTTTTTATAAAATATTTTATCTCTGTGATGGTAATATCTGATAAAATTATGCTAAATAGTTGTATAAATGATAGTCAAACCTAATGATTTGGCAGCTTTTTCATTCTGAATTTGAGCAATGCTTTCAAGCTCTTTATCATAGACATAATCTCCACATTCAAAGCAAAATATTGTTCCATAGGTCATGTCAGCAGCTGTGAATTGAGTAGAATAACACTCAGTTAATTCATATAATGAAAATAATGTTTAATATCCATCATATGAGAGAGAGAGAGAGAGAGAGAGAGAGAGAGAGAGAGAGAGAGAGAGAGAGATAAACATGTACCTAAATTGTGGTTTTTTGAAAAGGCGTGCTCATGTATATGTTTAGTTGTATAGCAGCCAAAATAGACACAGTACAGGCAGGCATGTAGTCTGAAGGAAGGGAAGCGGCAGGTGTGGCACACCCCTGACTTACCCTGAAAGAAATTTAAAATTCGAGAAATAAGATACTTGATTATTTCCTTGTTGTTTTCAATAAACGCATCATCGCATGAAACAAAATCATCAAAATAATAGATAACTTAACTTTCATTTCTTAAAAATGCACTGGGTATAATTGAAGTTTTTGTTCATTAAATTTAAAAATAAGATGTTCAATGGGATTGTCAAAACAAACAATACACCTTTCTTCGTCTGGCATTATCCGAAGAAGCAGCGATAAAATATGCATGAATTATTCGAAATTGGTTGGTTCCATATTTAGACTTATACTCTGTTATGTGTCCACAACTTGTCATAGTCATAATAACGTGTCCACTTGATTGCAAGTCCCCAGTTTCATTTTTTGAAATAACAGCTTTCTTGTCTCGACAAAAACCTGACAAAGATTATGCGCAGATGAGACCCATTCTGTTCAACTTTACGCATGGTACAAATTCCGGTTCCGCCAGTGTTATGCTGAATGTTTTGTCAACTGTTGTGGCAGATTATTGGTAATTTTGTGCCGATACCTAGCTTTATAGATAAAATTGTGCAAATATGAATTGCAAGTTAATCGGGTAGCATAAAGAATAATGCTTTGCTGGAATCACAAACTTTCCACTTTTACTTTCAAAATACAGTTATGCATTTGTACTTTCGGTTTATCTTTTGACATGTGTCCCAGTCATGTGTGTCAATTGTTAATGAAATAGATTACTATAGCTTCTATCACATGTGTATACATGGTGAACATGTCCTGAAAATAGGCATGGATAACCATAAACTGTAACTAATTAACAGTAATTATCTAATTTTATTCTTTGTTTCGAGTTTTCTTAAATTTTTTCTCTGATTTTCATAGAAAATGAAATAGTGTAAATCATGTCCTGGCAAAAGATTTTAACCATCATTGGCTGTCCATTGGGACTGCTTTACATTCTAAAGATCATTCTGTCTCACCGAAGGAAGCATAATTTGAAGGGGGAAGTTGTCTTGATAACAGGAGCCAATTCTGGATTGGGGAAAGGTTTGTTAATGTTTGTAATTTCAAAAAAAAAATTATGACTATAAAACTACTGTACAGGTAGAATGAAATCTGTATCACTCATCGGGTACTTTTCTACTTTATGTGGAATCATAAAATCATAGTGGTAAATCTTCTGATTTAAACAACTTCAGATTTGCGCAGATGTGATTGGTTGAGATACCATGTCTAGAGATATTTCTATTAAAGTAGGAAAATTTATCTATATTTATTGGGATATACATTCCAAACCCTGATCATCTTAGAAATGTTAGATTCCAATCGAAGCTGCCTAAACTTGAAACTTTAATCATTATAAATGAAGTGTAGTAGCTAATAGCTGCAGAAACATGATGTAATTATAGAATATAGAATAGTCAAGAATATAAATCATTCATTGACAGAGTTAAAAACTCCTTATTAAGCATTAAGAAGGTTGTATTTTGTAGTCAGTGATATATTTATATCTCTCCATGTGAATACAAAATGTATACTGTATACAGGGAAATATTCGCCCCCGTTTTATTTTTGCCCCTCGTTGTCAGTGGGCAAATTTAAAACTGGGCGAATTCCATTGTCTAAAATTTTCACTCATTAAACACAACTGTGTCTGGGTGAATTTAAGACGGCACGAAACTGTTTGCAAGTGTAGAAGGGAGAAAATTACACAGGGCGAAAATAACCCAGTATACAGTAGATTGTTTCAAAGAAAATTCAACTTAATAAGGTTATTTGAAAACATTTCAGCATGTGCTGTTGCTTTCCATCAAGCTGGTTGTAAGGTTATTTTGGCTGGAAGAAACCAGGGAGAATTGGATAGAGTGAGAGAAGAAATTAAAAAGATGCAGGTATTATAAAAGTTTATAATTCTTATGGTTCTCCTATCCTTAGCCCTATAAATTTCAAATTGTTGTTATTTTCCTATTATTGTTATTATAAGGTGCTTGTTCTCCATATATATATATATATATATATGTACATATATATATATATATATATATATATATATATATATATATATATATATATATATATATATATATATATAATTTATTTGAAAACAAACAAATTTTACTTTGGTATGGATGTGTTTCAAATTACAATATTATAGCAAATTTGCCCACCTGAGTTTACATGGTTTATGGAAAATATTGATATGAAATGAGATGAATTGTGTAAAAGTACTTGAAAGTAGATGCAAAATATTATTTTTAATACAATTAGTTTGTAAAACAATTTAACAAAAGCCATTTTAAAGGGTACCCAGTAATTCGGTCCATTTTTGGTAGGTGCCAGATTCGTTCTCACCAGAAATTCTTCTGATGGATCTGATGAACTATAACAACATGAGAGAACCTGTCTCCAAAGGATTGAAACTTTTTGGACAGGTCGACATCCTCATTAACAATGCCGGGGTCAGCTACAGAGGAGAGATAAGCAGCACCCAGATTCAGGTGGATGAGAGAGTAATGGCAGTTAATTATTTTGGACAAATTGCATTAATCAAAGGTAAAGAAAAATTCAGATTGCATTTTATATGAACATTATGAAATTAAAAAAATTTCACATCATTTGTTAATTCAACCAGGTGTGTTACTGCACCATTTGATTCCATTTTTGCAGAAATTTTACCTCACATGAAAAAACAAGGAGGGGGGACAATTGTAGGCGTCAGCAGTGTACAAGGGAAAATTGCCATTCCTTATAGATCAGCTTGTAAGTACAAACTTTGACAAAAATCATTTATTAAAAATTCACAGTAGTTAGAGTATCATAAGCTACAACCACAGTGGAAATCTGCATTTACAAAGTTCTTACTCAGAGTCAGACACTCATTCCTTGTGAGAATCTCAGTGGCATTAAAATATGCTATCTTCAGGGATTGAGATATCTTCAGAAAAATTAGCTAATGAAGATTTCATAAACTGCATCAAGAAGAATCATAAAATGATATTTTTTGAAAATTCATTAGGACCTGAACTGAGTTTGCATCACACTTGAACATTTCATGAAACACCTTCATTGGCATTTCATGACAAATCTGCAAGCGGGAAATACTGGTATAGTATTTCATGTACATGTACCTCATGCATTTTCATATAAATGGAGTACATTACGGTACCTGTATTTGCATAATTTTTCTGACATTCCTATTCTAAGTTATAGAAAAAAATAAACTTGTTAGAAATGAAATCATAAACATTGTTAAAAACATACAGTTATGTACAATGTAAATATTTTATGAATTGCAACCAACTAAGATTATAATAATATGTTGCTTTTCATATATACAAGTACATTTTAATTGTGATGCAAAAAATCTTTATATAGTAGGTGCTGATTCATTGTAATGTCAAAACTAACCAAAAACAATTTTCCTCGAGAATACAGGCATTGAAAATTAAAATGCAAACAAATGGTGATTAATGAATTTAGATATGGTGTATTTTAAAGACAACGCAGGCAGTAGCTTAGTGGAAAAAATTAAACAATGGCGGACAAATTCGTCCTGAGTAATAGATGTTTTATACTGAGCATTTTGAGTAACCATTAATTAAGAAAGTTTTTATATCAAACACAGCCACACCCTATTCCAACATTTCCACCAGCAAAAATACAACCTATGTTTAATTTTAGGAAGATTTTTCAAACTTTTTTTAGAATTTTTTAGACTTGTATTTCATAGTGTCTTGGGGCAGTTTCTCAAAACTCAGTTCAGATAACGGTACAACCTTTAATATTTTGATAAGCATCTGTTTAATTTGATATGTATATAGATATCCTTGTCATCGGCCAAACACTGCAAAGCTACATCAATTTACTTCACTAGGATAATATGTTCATCTGCATCACTTAATTAAGATTAACTCCATTAATTCACTCTCTCTCTCTCTCTCTCTGGAGTTAACGCCTATGAAAAACTTAAAGTAGTTTACTATAATACATGTATGTGCATTTGTTTATTTGCATTTGTACATTTAAATCCCAATTACATTGTATCAATGTTATATACTATGTACTTTATTGAAACCCATTTAAGTAGAATAACTATACTGGTAAAAATCTGATATGCAACAAAAAGATTTTTCATTTTCAAACTGCAAATTTTCAATTGCACATTGTCATTTTTTCCAGATGCAGCCTCAAAGCATGCTTTTCAGGCATTCTGTGACACACTGAGGGCAGAGGTTTCCAGTGATAATATACATGTCTGTGTAGTGAGCCCAGGCTACATTCAAACCAACCTATCCCAGAATGCTGTGTGTGGAGATGGATCAACATACAACAGTAAGAAAATTTAGAATAATTTTGAACATATACAGTAAACATATTCTAAATAGTGTGTACAATATTTGGCAGATATTGGTGGTCACTTGCATATGTTTGGCTTAAGCCTGGATCAAGATGATCTAGGCTGAAGTCAAGTTCAAATATATCAATTCACTTGCATATCTTTCTGATATATGTGAGTATGGCTCAGAAGTTACTCTGAACCAGGTAATGAGTGGGTTTAAATGGGGATTTAAACAAGAGAAAAGCTGTCAATGTGACAGCAAACCGGGTTTTCTTTTGTGTGAACATGCAGTATCCATAATCCATTTATCAAATGAATTGATGAACACTACCTATCCAGAGAAATGGGGTACTCTATATGCAATATTTTTGCCGAAAAATAACTAAGTTCAACAGCTGGTATTTTTTTCATTAATTATCAGAAATCAAAATCCTAGCAATATGCACACCTCTGATATATGTACAATTATTCTGCAAAAGAATAACTTCCTATCTTGAAAACTGTAGGAGTTATCCGTACAATAGGGGTACCCTATATGCAATATTTTTTCATAAATTATCAGAAATCAAAATCCTAGCAATATGAACACCTCTGATGTACAATTGATCTGCAAAAGAACAACTTCCTATCTTGAAAACTGTATTTATCCATAGTTTAAACTATATACCAGTTTTCAAGATAGGAAGTTTTTTAACTGTAGTTATCCGTACAATAGGGGTACCCTATTGGCAGCCGCCCGCCCGCCATTTTCACCATTTCAATAACTGGATTTTCCCTTTGGAAAACCCGGTTTAAAAGAAGAGGTACTATTCTGATGAGGTTGACAGATTATATCTTGTTAAAGGACACACTGAAGTTTCATTAATATTCGTGGGTATCAATTTTTTGTGGTTTTAGTAAAAATCACAGTTGTTAGGATCATATATAAAATCATGGCAATTGATTCAACCAATACAATATGCTATTGAAAATTGTACTTCAATGAACATTTCGTTTCGTGGATCAATTTAACAACAAAAATCCACAAAAGTTAAGATTCAATGAACACTGACGATTCCCAAGTATTCGCCGAGGGAAATTGGTAGGAGATTGAACAAACCCTTTTATCTTATTCTGAGGAGGAATTTATTGATAGATTTTGTTAAAGAAAAGAATGTGCAATTGTATTACTAAATACAATAGAGAAATATCAGGAACCAAAACAAACGAGACTACTAGTATTGAAGATACTTCATCAATATATATTCAAAACTAATTACTGTTTGCTTTACGGTTTCATGGAACCTGATGTTTTTCTGAAGAGTTTTTGAAGAATTGTTTGAAGTTATGCTTCTCACATTGTTAAGAGGGTATCTTGTGCACTTGCATCATTGCTCAAACAATATGTTCTATTCCATCAGAAAATAAACTATAAGAAATCCAAAGAGAATTTCTGAATCATAGCAGTGTTCCGGAAATAGTAGGTGCAACAGATTGTACACATGTCCCCATTTAATCACCTGGAGGTGACAGACCGTTTTAATTAAAAAAAAAAAAAAAGAAAAGAATATTTCTCCATTAATTAATGTCCGAGCAATTTGTGACAATGATCTTTTGCTAACAAGTGTTGTTGCAAGGTGGCTGGAGAGTACCCATCACAGTAGAATCTTTGAAAACGGTAACATTTGTGTTCTTTTTGAAAGAAAGGAACATTCATGGAAATTTAATAGTTGATATTGTTCCACTCCGGCTTCCAATCTTATTTTCTATTACATGAAAAAGTTCAAGTAAAACTTCTTTTTTTATTTCGAAAAAAATCTGTAGGTTTCTGTTACTTTGCCAGTATTTCTAAGGAATGAGATAAGTACAAGCTGTGATCAGGTAAGAAGAGCTCGAGTCTCACGTCATCATTTCATCTACTTCTCACTTGAGCATAGCTTAAACCACGGTCAAGACAGGGTTACCTGATCTCCAGATCACCTATCGAATCGAGGTTACCTGAGCTTGAGGTATGCAAGTGGCCATGGATCTTTTAACATGCCTTGATTTGAGTTCACGCATTTCTGAGTGTACCTTTTTATACCATAAAAATATACCGTATGCATTGTACATGTATTTACATGTAGCCATGTTCTTGCAGACTAGTATAACTTGCTTTCTGCCTAAATGCTAAATAGAACGCACAGCCAATAAATTATAATATATTTACAGTAGAAGTAATTCATTGTGTACATATAATATGTCTATCTCAAAAATCCATCTTTATTTAAAATTTCAACAAATCTTTTGTAGAAATGGACAACACAACAGCTAGTGGAATGAAGCCAAGTTTTGTAGCCCACAAAATATTACACGGAGTGAAATATAGAGAAGATGACATTGTTCTAGCTCCTCTTCTACACAAACTTGTGATATTAATCAGAACTTTTTTTCCTTCTCTATTCTTTTTAATAATGAATCTTAGAGCGAAGTCTGGTAAAAAAGGACTTTTAAAATTAAAGAAATCGTGATAATATATACCGGGTATATTGAAATTTATTTATTTTTGAAAAAATGCTTGCTCTTACCTACCTTTCTTTCTTTCTTTTTTGGTAATTCTTTTCAAACTATTGATTATTTAATACATTACAAATATTATTCAAGGCTCATGTGTGAAATTTTTTCACTTGTTTTATTTATTTTGCAATCATTATATAGGGCCTAAGAAAAACAATTGTGTGTTTAGGGTAACACTGATGAGAAAATTAGGTTAGGTAGGTAGGGATTTTAAAAAATTTTATCATATTTTTTTCTGCATGAGGGCACAAATACAAATATAAAATCCTCAGAATGTTTGTTTGTGTCATATTTAAAAACAGGTTTTTAATGGAAATAATATGAAAATCACAATCGGATAAAACATAGACATCTAAAAATGGTAGGATCGGGCATTTTTGTAGGTTAGGTCGGGTTACCCTAAACACACAATATTTTATTTAGGCCTAGTAACAATAAAACAAGAAACATCATGAGTAGTACACACTGTACACTTTGTAAGCACAGAGTAGTATGGCAGAAATTGACACAATGTTTTGCAAATATTTCCGTCGACTGTCGTCTCTTCGAACAAGAATCGCTTGTGAAGTCGAAGTCAAGTCTTGTAATTGCAGTCCTTGGACTTTTCCGATATTTGTCTCTAACTGATATTTGCAACACGGATCGCTGGCCCAAGACACTGCATAAACTCCAGCCGTGAGAAAGCTGGCCGCAGCAAGGGGAAACGAGAACAGATCCTTTTTGAAATATCCAGTAGATAATGAAATGACACCACTCACAACAGAAGCTTTGTGGAGGAAATTTCCCATTTTAATCCAAGAGGCAGTTTCATTTCCTAGTCTATAAGGCTCAATGATTATGTGTTTCACTTGCATTGCTAAAGCTTTTTCCAACTCCATTTCGACATCTTCTTGATTATTAGCATCTGTGTAGTCATGAACAATATAATAGCTCGGGGTGCGGCGCTTTGACATGTTGATGTGTCCAATAAACTGAAAGAGATGGTGAAATATTTTAAAAAAGAAACTTGCAATGAATATGATGCACGTTATTAAATTCTGTTTATTATTACTGACAAGACCCATGACCCATTTCATCTTTGAGTGAAATTACGTTATTAGATTTATATAAAAAATTATTAGAAAATAGTTCTACTTGTAAAGTCATACAAATTGATAATGGAGGAATATCTAAAAACCAAATAAGAGAGATTCGGAACAGGAGACCAAATGCCAAAACTGACTAAAGATTTCCATACGATAATCAGGACATCATTCCCATCCATTTCTTTATCTTGTATTTATGATATTTCAGGCGGCTGAAAGATATTAAACAAAATTAACTCACTATTTTCAAGTACAAGCTTAATTCCAAACTTTTTACCGGTGTTTCTCAACTTTTGTCTTTTGAAAATGTTGTCATATTTGACCCTCCTTTTAAACAAGAGCGTCCTGTCAAGAGAGGCAACTCTAATCAGACGTTAAAATATTTGGAAAAAAAGAAAAGATAATTTCATGTACTTTAATATTGACAATTTAACATGAAATTTAATTTACAATAAAAATTAATATTTAATTATAAGATACGTTAAAAAGAATTTATCTATCTTACTAGGAATTTATTAATTAATTATTATTAATTATTTATTATTATTTATTAATTATTTAATTAGAATTTATTTATCTTACTAGGCCTAAATGTTACCATCTTTAAAAAGTCAAGATTTAACGTTAGGCCTATATATTTATATAGATTTTCCAGTGTCTTTGTCTATGATAACACTACAAATCGATTTTGTAATGTATAGTTCAATACATTTCATCAATGACTATTTTCATATTTAATCGTACAATTGCTGAAAATTATATAAATATAAGAAATGAGGAATCCTTTTTTGAATATTATGAGGTGATTAGATACGGTCGGGGTGATCGGCAAATCTATCATAAAGCCCTTCGGGCTTCATTGGATATGATCACCCCTGACCGTATTTGATCATCCAATAATACTCAAAGAATGATTCCTTATTCCTTAAAATGTTTCATTTCCTCACAGTAATGTGACGAACGAAACAATTATATATTGTCCTTGAGATCATATCATAGTGAAAATAGTTAAATATTAGATAAAATTAAGATAAATAAATTCAAATAAGATAATTTTCCAAAAGCAATAGCGAGTTGTCCTTCGTTTGTAAGAATGTACGAATTAACAAAAAAAAAAAACTTTTTAAAATTATTGAACGTATCGTATCTTATTTTAAAACGCCGTCTCTTATATCTTCCAAGAAGTGCTTATTAAGAATACAAAAATAAAGGGTGTTTTGGGTAGCGTAAATTACTAACTGATACGACCCTTGACACCTACATGTTGATCGAGCTACTTGTAATTCACCAAAAAAAAAAAAAATAAAAAAAAAAATAAAAAATAAAAAAAATAATAAAAAACAAAAAATAAACAATGCAGATTATTAACGCACCTGCCCCAAAAAATTAAGGAGGAACAAACCTTGATTAAATATATAACTGGAATTACGTCGGATAAACACCCACTAATTTAATTAAGAACTTCTGTCGGTATAACGAATCATGTCCTTATACTAATACTACTAGTATATGTGCTAAATGCTGTACATGAATTAGAAGCATCTGGTAGGCTTATATAAATCAAAGTTGGTTAGCGTTCCGCAGTGGTAATATTCTGGTTAATCGGACGTGAAGTTTTGTTGATACGGTAGTAATTATTTCTTAGAGTACAGATGATTGCTTCAGAAGCAACTTTTTTTTTCATTCAGTATAGAGCTTTTTAAAGCATACGGGGTTAGGAGGTTACGTTAATGGGTCGAAAAGAGGTTAAGCAATTAAAGAAAAAATATAATTAATGACTGAGAGTTGAAAGATAAAAGATTTTTTTCGCTTCCTCGCAGAAACTAAAATTAGAAAGAAAGATTATTAGGCTGTAAAGTACTAATAAGAGCCCATGGCCTTTGATAAATATTGTAAGATTAAAAATCTCGTGAACTTTATCCTGTTATCGATATATCTGTTTTCGTATAATCAAAATAGTTCTTTTCTTTTGTAGTCATGTTCATAGGCACTAGCAAACACACACACACACACACACACACACACACACACACAAATCGATGATGGATTCTAATTTTACAGTTTAGATTATTTATCTTAAAAAATGGCATATCGAATAGAACAGTGGTTGTAGCCAGTGCATTTTTGCATTGCGCTATACATAATTCATGTTCTATGGGTAAAACATACGGAATTCAATGTCTTTCATTCGTCTAAATCGATATTGTTCCGACTAATCAAGCGCGAGAACGTCGATTTGCGGAGTATCTTCTCATGTATAAAGTGAGGCGGTGTTTGCTTTTGGCATATTTCGACGCGATATCATGGCATAGTCGGCGGTCGAGGTTGATGACAAATTAATAGGAGTTTATATATAACGAAGGTGGGAGATTAGCATATTCATGAGTAAAGTCATATGTCTTAGCAATCAAATATTCATATGCTAGAAATTATCAGTTTTGTGTAGCTGCGTGGAGAGTTCATGTGCATAAAAGCGACAGATCGAAAAGAAAAGGGGAAATTATCGCGAATG
This sequence comes from Magallana nippona, assembly GCA_033439105.1. Taxonomy (NCBI): domain Eukaryota; kingdom Metazoa; phylum Mollusca; class Bivalvia; order Ostreida; family Ostreidae; genus Magallana; species Magallana nippona. Next base: position 30,847,242 of record CM065925.1, on the reverse strand, counting down.
GCTTTATAAAGACAATTGGATGCTAACTTGGAACAGTTCAGCGTGTGTGCTTCTGTAACAAAGGATCCGAGTTGATGATGATTTCATATCGATTGGCGTATTTTAACCCACTGGCACAAGAGTGCAGTCGCTCATAACGATGATACGCTGTCTCAAGTCAAAACATACCAAATATAATGCGAATTGAGTTTTACCCCAACGTGTATCAGCTTGAGACTTAAATCGATATAAATATTGAGCATGGAAGGAAAAAAGAATACGGCTGTGGACGCTGGCATCGGTGTTTTGAAATATTCTTTGAAACTGCGATAAATAGCCATGTTCTACAAAGGGTGCGCCAATGGTGAAGCACAGTGTCTTCAAATTGCGATTATGAATAAGAACTTCCCCGATAATTAGTGTCTACTTATTTTTTGTGTATGTGCTCTTTACCTACAGCCAAATTTTGGATTCTTGGAAGTTCTATAATAATTATATACCGGATTCATTAACCGATATTAAGTGAATGGAATATGTCGACAATAAAAAGAGCCTATATGGAGATATCCAATGGAATCCGCGGATTGCGATTTAGGAGCGAGCAGCAATCGCAGCAAAACACCAGTGCTGCCCAGGGACCACAGGGGGGTCGAGAGACCCAACTGCCCCAAAGGTTCAATGTTAATGGGAATGGGACCATGAATGTCAGAATCGTTCGGTCACCCAAGCCTCTGATTGCCAGAAAAATACGGAGCCTGTTCAGTAAAAGCCAACCAGATACAATTTCGGAACTGTTCGCAGACGAGCGGTTTTTGGTCAAGTTCTTTTTTTATTTTGCTCCAGAGGAACGTGGGACGCTGTGCCAAGTGTGTAGATTATGGAAAAACGTTCTATATCACCCCAAATTCTGGGTGGATGTCACCCCAATCATTGTATGCCGTGAGCTAAGTCGCAACGATGACCAGAGGTGCAAGTTTTACGAAAGTCTACAACACAGAGGGTTCGACACAGTGTGCCTGTTTGGCGCTACAGACAACGAAGTTTCGGATTTTGTTGCTCATTTTCAAACATACAAAAAGCAAATAAAAGCTGTAAGTCTTCGCTGCTCAAATGTGACTGATACGGGTATGGAGGTTTTATTTAAGAAGCTGCCTTGTTTATACAAAGTTGAATTATCAGGTTGCAACGAAATCACAGAAACAGGATTGTGGTCCTGCTTGAACCCGAAAATCGTTTCCCTGACAATCAGTGACTGCATTAATGTGGCAGACGACACAGTGGGGGCCATTGCACAGTTACTCCCGTCTTTGTTTGAACTGAATCTGCAGGCCTATCACGTGACTGACGCTTCCTTGGCCTTTTTCAGCGCCAAACAGGGCTACATTCTTTCCATTTTGAGACTACATTCCTGCTGGGAGATTACAAATCACGGCATTGTCAACATTGTACATTCCTTGCCCAATCTGACGGTGCTGAGCATGTCGGGTTGTAGCAAAATCACGGACGATGGGGTGGAACTCATCGCCGAAAACCTCAGAAAACTTCGTTCCTTAGACCTGTCCTGGTGTCCTCGTATTACCGATGCTTCGTTAGAGTACATAGCCTGTGATCTTAGCCAACTGGAAGAACTCATTCTAGACAGGTATAACATACGAACCCCCAATCCCCACCAAACTTTTCACAAAAGCTTTCGGGCACTTCTCTATATTTATCTATGTCAAAAGGTTACGACCTATAGGTTAATATCTCAGATGTTCTGGAAAAGATGATGAATGGCATGGTTTAATGCTCTTTGTCTGGTTCTCACAAAACTGGTTTACGCAATGAATCATGAGGTCACTGACCAATTACTTAATAGATAGTTCAATCTTTAAAATTTCATAAAGATACATGTACATGCAGTAATGTGTTAATTTTAGGTTTACTGAATGGTATGCGTGAACACTAGCTAAAGCTTAAAACATGTGTCAGAATTTGCTACCGTTTTAAATTGTCTCTTGTAATAAAATGCAGTTTAGCATTTATAGAAAAGAAAGGAAAATAAAATAACGAGAAAAAGACAATTTTTTCCAAACGAATATACAATTTCTAAAATTTGAAATATACAAACTTAGTCCAGTATGAAATACATGTATATACTATTGCGTTTTCGTAATACATGTTCATATAAAGAAATCATAATTACATTTTCACAAACCATAAAGATCCCAAGTTCAAATTGAAGATAAAGTCGTTAATCTAAATCAATCCAAATTTAGCATTTCGTGCAAAATTTATAACCAATTCTCGCTTAAAAAAAGACGAGGAGGAATTTGAAGGAGCGGAGATTCCAGAAAGATTTATGAGATAATTTGTACAGTATATAATCCGAATCGCAAACAGAAATAACCCGGAATATCTCAAATAAATGTCAGAAACCCAATAACATCATGATAACCATTATTATTTTATTTGGTTTCGTTCGCGCTTCTGAAAATATCCCTATTGATTGTAAGATCAAATGAACCAATAATGAGATTTTTCCCATACTGCTTTTTGGAGATCGATTAACCATCATCGACAAAGTTTGCTGCTTTGTTGATTATGAAAGAAGTGAAGCCAAATTGGTTCATCTAGCTCAATAAACGTGTTTTCATCGGGTATAACTGAGGTTAACATGTATACAAAGATCGTTGGTGAATTGATATATTTTGTGTTTACAAACATCCCTTATTGATACCTCAATGGTCCAAAAATAGACTCGCTTGGGTTCCATCAATGAAAGGTCCCTTTCTGATCTGGCTTCATATCGACTATTGGAGATGACTCACCCACGGCCTGCTTTAAACTTGGCTTCATTTAAATAACATACATCATTGATTTTTTTCCTTTCCCCTTAATTTTCTTCTCCTGGTACCTAAAGATGGAGAAAAAATGCACCCATCCACCTTTCCTCAAAAATAGTTTATATATGTTATCTGGATGCCCAAGTTGCATGTACATCGTCTCTTCCAAAAAATGTAGGCATTTTATTTGGGTTCTGGGTGTTGAAATGAGAACTTGATAAAATACCGAAGATTTTTTTTTTATCATTTCACCATCGAATCATATCCAAGAGTTCAGAACTTCAAGCTGGAATTTCGTGAATTGCAACGACCTTGTATACTAATAATCAAAGCAGGTGATACTTAACTTCTGCGGAGGTCTTGTTCAGTCTAAACTGTCTATTTTAATCACACCATGCGATAGATATAGGTACGTGCTTCTTAAAATACCCACGGGAGATGTAAATAGACACTATAGGTATGGTAAGCGCCTTTAAATTCGAGGAATTGGCTTCGACAGTCTCTTCTAAGGGGACAAGGAATGCAACATGCTTAAGACCGAGAACTGAAAACCCGTCAAACATGAAAAATATGCGTAAAAAATCATATTTTCACTCAAGGCCCTGGCAAGATTTCGTGTTGTTTGGATGTCTGGAAGGAAGTGCCCATTTCAGTCGTAATAAAATGCATGAAGGAGAGTAATAGAAAGTTAGTTTTTAGTACATTTTTGTCAATTGCAATCAAAACAACTCGAACGTTTGACGTGGATAAAACTCTAAAAGCCTTCAAAATCTACGTAATAGGCACACACTTTTTAATTCTATTTTGTTCTGTGACATGCAGATGGAAAACTTTAGTATTTTAATGATTATTTGAGAGAGAGAGAGAGAGAGAGAGAGAGAGAGAGAGAGAGAGAGAGAGAGAGAGCGAAATTGATTCTTAATTTTTGCAGTAGAAAAATATTTATTTGAAATGTATCACTAAGATACTAGTATCATATAGAGGAGCACTACACTTGCTCCAATCGTTTAAAACACATTATATTTTTTCGAAGAGATGTCGCACATTGCTAGATTTTTGTTGTTTTGTGATATAAACAAATGCCTTTTCTTATTCCCGTGACATATTTCGGGCATGAATGAAACTGCCATTTTTTCTAATTCTTGGTAAAAAAAAAAAAAACCCTCACATAAATCGATCAAAAGTATTTATATTTTAAGTATATAAAACTTCTATTTCACACTTCCGAAGCAATATACAGTAAACGGTTTTATAATCGATGTGTTTTGGATAAAAAATTTTATTGTTAGAAAGCACAGCTTTTGAAGAACAAAACAAAAACCCAGATATTCTCTAAACCTCATTAATTATTAGTAAGAAAAAACCCAATAACTTCCGTCTCAGGTTTTTGTTCTTGTTTTTCAAAGCGAAAAATAACACACAGCTGTCCAAAATGTCAACAGAAAATTACATGAAAAACTCTTATAATGATTCGATATAATATATATAATATCGTCTGCTGAATCAACCCACATACATCCTCTGTAAAATTATTAGTTTTCCTTTCCTTGTGTATAATTGAATGACTTTTACCATCTTATTTACTTTGATTTTCCTTGTGGTTATTAGGTGTTCTCGGGTATCGGATATTGGGGTTGGATACCTGTCCACGATGACGTCACTGCGCCGGTTGTTCCTACGCTGGTGCACTCAGATCAGAGACTTCAGCCTGAAGCATATATACTCAATGAGAAACCTGCGCGTACTGTCTCTTGCAGGTATGATATGTGAGAGAGAGAGAGAGAGAGAGAGAGAGAGAGAGAGAGAGAGAGAGAGAGAGAGAGAGAGATCTCAAATGATTCTTTCAAAAGTCTTTTACCAAGATAAAAGAATATAAAGATTATTCGTCATTTTTTGTTCTCCCTTGAATCATAAATTAATCTACAGATCTATTGTTCTGTCTCAATAAGATAAACGCAGCCTTGCAAGACCATCCATTAGATTTGCAAAAAAGTCAACAATGAAGTGGGTAGAAAAACAACTTATCCCAAATTAAAATGAATTATTTTGTTTTTGAAAACAAACAACTGAAGATGAGGCGTTTTTGTGTATAGAATGACATGGCTTATTCTTTACAACTACCTTTCACAAATGTGATAATTGCTGCCACGTTTGCAATAAGTATTTCTATATTATCGCACATTACACCATATAAAAATGTATTTAACACATCAAAATACATTATTACTTTTAACATGAACGATCTGTTTTGGCAGCAGTTTTCAACATGTTATGTGATTTTTTAGAGTTCGAGCATACACAATGGATAAGTATACTATATTTTCATATATGTACAAGATATACTAGTATAACTTATTTATAAAGTAATATGGGAGAATACATTTATTTAATTACTCAAATCTACAAAAAAGCGCTGATGATCGTTCAAGGACGCAAGCAATGTGACGCACTGGACACGAATGCTAATCCATGTTTAACATCAAGAGGTCATAACCTCAATGCATGTCGTTGGCGTAATGTTACGAATTGGAACAGGTTATTCCGCCATGTCGAACATATAAATGCCAAACTCTAGGGACTGGAGTCTCTCAGATGTTGTATCCAGAAACCATCTCTTCATGGCGTGCTCATGCAATGAATATACATGTACTTGTGATGGTACCATATAACATACACGGAAAAACCACAAAAAATGATGGCAGGCATCCAAGAAATATTCGGTACCCTAAGCATTGTTATACAACATGTCAGCTTACATATATAATTTGACAACGATACATGGTAACGAAATAGGAGATTCAGTATTAAGTTATAACGTACAATCGTCATTATCAGAACCGTTTCACTTATTTATTGAGATTGTAGTGATTAATTGGAAAACACATTGATTTTGTTGCTATTCCGGGGCAATTATCCTAAAACAAACACAAACTCCAATCCATGAATACTTGATCTGTCAATAATTAAGTGTAAAAATGGCAATAAATCAATGTCTATTTAGGATATTATTCACTATTAGGTATATTTACAGTGTTTCACAAATTAAACAATTAATTTGATGATTTTTTTCCTGCATATAGTTATTCTTTCCTGATTTATTTTTATGACCTATGTGTTTTTAGTTACTATTTCATTTTTTTAAATTTAGGATGTACACTGGTGTCGGGACAAGGGCTCTGCGGCCTGACTCAGTTACATAATTTGGACGAACTGGAACTGACAAACTGTCCCAGTGCAACACGGGAAGTGTGTCTCTACCTCCGGGAGAATATGGCCCACTGTCTGGTTGTGGACTGAAACCCTCCACTCACAAAACGTGTTCGATTTTTATTGGAATCTCCTGGGAGGAAAAACCCACTGGTTATCACGTGACCTGTTCAAATTTCGCAAGATCACATGACCTCTGGGATTTTCAAGTTTTGTAACAACTTGCTTGGCAGTGCTTGCTTTTTATCCATACTCAGGAAATGGACGGACGAGGCGGCCGGATATTACAATCCTACACCTGAGAATACATATCGTCCTTTTGTGACTAAAAACATCGACAACATTTTCTTTTTATAAAAAAAAAGTTTCAACCCCCCCCCCCCCCCCCCATTTTTCATTACCCTCCTTTTTATGCGATTCCTTTAAAATATTTTATACTTTTGAAAAATTCCTCCTTTTGTCTTCTTCCTTTTTGACGAAACGTAATTTATGTTATCACTGGAAATAAAAAAAAAGAAAAAATATTTTGTGAGTATATTGCACTGCGGGGGTGTCAGATACCGCGTGATGATAAGGGGGTCGTTGACTTCACCGTATGCTTAGAATCCCCCATTGATGAAAAAAAGCATCGGAGTAAGCCTGCGCTAATTTGTTATTGTTCGTATTATCTCACGTCAAAGTTTATAGCACACCTTCAGGAACGAAGAGAATTCTAGGATTGTTGAGTAATATTTGCTATCAGTAAGACGTTTCAGCACGCAGACAATACGCTGGGGCGTATAAAACAACATTAAGTACAAGTAGTAATTAATTTGTCGATTAATACGTCGTGTGTGAAATTCTTCTATTGTTCCAAATTTTTCCGAGCATTGATATATATCTCGTGTGTGGAGCAATTGTTAATTTACAAACACAGAGAGAGAGAGAGAGAGAGAGAGAGAGAGAGAGAGAGAGAGAGAGAGAGCACCATGATTGTTTTTTTCATCCTATCAATAAATTTGCACTTTCTTGGTAAGCTATTCATAATATTTTCATCTCTGATGCATACAAAGAAGCAAATGTCAATTTAAAAAAGGCATCGATTTGAAATGTATATTACATTTCGGGATACTTGCAGCAATTTAGTCCTTTTTATTTTACGCCAGAAGTAAATGAAATTTCCAAAGTCTATTTGGAAATCAGGAACATTGTCCACAGAACGATATGCTGCTGGTGACTCAGACCAGTAACAAAATTATCGATAATTCGTTATACATGTAATTCGATAAATAACAGTCTAAAAAATTACAATTATACATTGAGTTATAATTACCACGCATAAAGTTTGCCAGAATCCAATGAAAAAAAATGTTATTTATTTAGATTAGAAACCAGTAAAAGAATTTTTTTAAAAATCAAATTCCGTTTAATTTTCTAATGAAATTGTTCTACTTCTCTTAAACTTTCACTTAACATTCATTTTCCTCTAAAAATAAACCAAGGTTTAAACCTTCGTAAATTTCTTACGTAAAACATGGTTACTTAATAAAATCACGGTATTCTGACAAACGAATTAAGGAGAAAAATCAACTAACATTACGCCGACGTCCCGAAGGAGGGAAGCACACCTATTAAGACGGGTACAATTTCTCATTAAATGGCAGGTCGTCGACAGTTGGTCAATGCCAATAGAATGCCGACCTTGGTTTCAACATTTACATGTATAATTAATCATTTACGTTAACATCCGCAATGTGTTTAGAATGAACTATATGAGTAATTCAAAATGATACAGCTTTCGCATTTACGTAACACCAGCTGACCTGGCATTCTACAATATTTATCTTCTTCTTTATGCTAAGACTATAGTAAATATCATTAAATGCTTCACTGTTCTTTCATTTTCTCCCCTCAAAAATTCAAGATGTGAAATTACATGTATTTGAAATCCCTTTTAGAACCATTTTAACAGGACTTTGGGTAGTTGTGGCAAACAGCAATGTGACGTAGGCCAGTCTATTTCGTTGCTGGCCACTCAGCTGTGGCTCTTTGAAACCAACAAGATTTGTCTGGCTTTTGAGCTAAGACTACGTAATCTGTGTATATTTCATTGAAACCAGCGTCAATTTAACATGTTTTGTTGCAAGAAAAAGATAGTTATATTCTACCAAAAGTCCAAGGTCTTGTTAAAATGGTTTTATATGCCCCAACCAAACTTTTGTGGAAAAAAAACAAATAAGTATTGATACATCTTATGCATTATTTGATCTTCACGGTGATCAGTCTTCTCTGGAGTATTAAAGAAAGAAACACTTTCACTGTCTAATTCCAAAGGCCAAGATTGATTAAAATTAAACAAAACAAATTCATATTTAGTATATTTCAATTCGTTTTAATTAATATTTTTTGACAAGCTGCTAAAGTTTTTTTGTACCCCGTTTTGATTAAACTTAATTAGAATAATAGTGGTTTAAATGCCTTTCTAAGACTCGATTTTCCCAAATGATTTATGTTGCAAATTATATCAGAATCGTTTACCAAGTGTTTACCAACACGACCTCAAACACTGTACAAGGGCTATCAAATGTACACAGGGTTGTAATGGTCAGGTCGTATTTAGAGAACGCAAGTTAAATATTGTCACCATCGAAGAAATGACGCAAGCAGTTTGGAACACCCCATTGAACTTTTCTCGTTTCCATGAATATTTATCATTTTCAATCCACAACAGGAAAGCAAAACTTTCCAGTTTTGAAGAGCTCTGTATAAAGATATAGGAAAATATTGAAATTTCAAGCTAATACCGGTATATAAGGATTTTTGGTTTTACTAAATAATATTTCATAGCTAAAAATATCATATCTAAAAATTAAAGGTAGATCTGATGGGCAGTTACATGCAATTGACCACCCAGTCACCTTCAAGTAAGAACACGTCAAATGGCGTTCTATGCCAGATAATCGATCGAATTTTGGATAAAAACAAAAAAAATATTAATTTGGGTATTTTATTTGGTACTGATTGCTATCAAAGCCAAAATTACCATATCTCCAAAAACAAATTTCAGTAAACTTGTGTGCATAAGAGAGGCCAATTTACCCAATCACGACAACATAATAACTGCAGTACTTCTCCGTTGCACGACAAAATGGCACAGTTTGGTTAAAAATGACTTGATGAAGATCTGTAGTTCTGCAAAAAAAAAAAAAAAAAAACAATAAAAAAACTGTTGGTTGACATACCGTGGAGCTATTTTGCTGGCTTTATTCTAGAACCATTTTAACAAAACCTTGGACTTTCGGTAGGATGTAATTATCTTTTTCTTGCATCAGAACAAGTTAAGAATGACGCTACGTCACATTGCTGTTTTACACAAATACCAAAAGTTCAAGCTCCTGTTAAAATGGTTCTATATATCCGCACACTTTTGCGAAAAACAAATAAATATCTTAGATCTCGGTGTCGAAACATGTTGGAAAAATCTGTTATTTATTCTTGAAACAGTTTACGGGCATTTGGTGGAAACGTTATCATCTGGGTATAATTATAACCTATAAATAAAATAATGCGTTCTTTGACATTTTATATTTATAATTGAATTTCAATCGAAAAGGCTGGAGTCAGCACAAAAGCACGTCAAATTGGATTTTTTAAAAAGTCTTTCTTTCTATAACAATTATAAAACACACGTGGGCTATCATTAATCAAAACGTGGACTTTGAAACTATATACCGGGTATATATATATACTTTTATAGAAGTAAGAAACGTAAAATGTGGATTATTTCTAAAAGAAAAAAAAGTTTTAATTGTCAATTATATTATTATTTTCAAACAGGTCCACTTTGAGTGGTTATGGGGATAAAAAAATATAAGCAAAAGGAACAATTTTAATAGTTTTAAAAACATTATCGAATACGAAACAAACTTGCTTAAAATAAAATCAACAGACTCCGTTGCAAAACGAATCTTCAACAATGCAAAAAAACGAACGATTTATCAATTCAAACCGAACACTCATATATTGAGACTATATTTGATGGGGTGCAAAAATGAATTGCCGTAATGGCAATTTTCGCACCTTTCCGTCAAAGCTTGAAAAAAATGTACACCTCGAATGAATTAATGTTAAAATTTTTATACGAATTCATTGGAACCGATGCCTACATTCAGGCTTAGCGTGGATTAAAAATTTCTTCTATAATATATATGTTATTGTTGGATATAACGACGTTTAGCAACGATCTTAACATATAATTTAAGATCACACTAGTATATTTCAATATTTAGATGAACATCACAAGATACAGATGCCATTGCATAGGTTTAATGTATTTCAAACGAGTTTTAGCTACGTGATGGCTTCAAGACTGAAATTTTAGCCCAGAAAAAGTACTCGTCATAAAAAAAAACCCCAGAATCTCCAACATTTAGGAAAAGCAATTAAATTTTAACCCAGCTTGATGAATTTTTGCTCCAACATAGTGATAAATGTGACATTTTGCAATCGCCTTCGCTCTCTGATGACCACCCCTCTGTTCCTGTTTTGCACACCGATATTGAGTAATTTCCCTAAAGAAACATACCATAAAAAAGCTAGTTATCTTTATGACGATGAAATACACACTTAGTATAGTTCTCTTAATGTCGTATAGTGGGTTTTTGAGCGGGATGCTAAATCTGGCCCACTGGCTATAATGTATGTTTTGATATTATTGTGGAAATTATTATTGATGCATGTTTCGTTTCTATTGTGGAAAATTGAAAACATGTTGTCTATAATCAATACATGTGGATGTAGATTTAAACCTATATAAGGGTTTGTGAAATGTTCTTTATCATATAAAGTCTTAAAACGCAATACTATACTTCGATCCACACAACTTTAACCAAACATTTCAACTGTTTCGAGGTAGAAGAATTAAATTAAAAGGGCAGGATGGTTGTGGCCATTTTTAGATGATATTAATCTCATTGAAAAGAAGAGCTCTGTAGAGATATCAAGAAAAATGTTCAAATTTTAAAGATAAGAATTTTGGATATTTTCTTTACTCAATAATAGTTTATAGATAAACAAACCATTTTTGAAAATTTAAGGCAGATCTGATAGTTGAATTGTTGACCACAGAGCCTCTTTAATCGTGAAGGTTTGTTTGGTTGGATTGTATGGGAACTATGGCGAAATTAGAACTGAAGAAAAGTTCATTCACAAAAATGCTACCGTAACAACCCTTCTATTACAATTTGACAATCAATTTTCTAATATGTTTATGAACCTTAAGTCTACATGTATAATATCATTTCGTCTCACCAATTCCGACAAAAATACTAGTCATCATTGAGATAGCAACTATCTCAAAGGGTCCCGCCATGATAAAGGACATTGAGATGAAAACCATTTTATAGGACATTGCTTTCTTTTTAACTTCCGACATCCTAAGTGTGTCGTTTAGTATAGATAGGAGCAGAAAAAAGGGTCCAGACAAAGATTTTACACAAAGGACTGATATAACTTGATCTTTGACATAAAAACCTATTTCAAGGTCACTGAACACCATTAACCTAAAACCAATCTTAGAAAGATTTGGCCGAGAGGAGAGAAACACTACTTTTATTCGCGACGACTTTATTTCGCGATTTCCTGAAGAAATGCTGGTTCGCGGTGACAAATACTCGTTCAAGATAGAGGGTATCCGGCTACAAAATTACCAGATACATTTGAGTACCGAGTCGCGGCGATAAATATTCGCAATGATGAAGGTCTCGCGAACTTCATGAAAGTTTCTCGCACGCTAATAAAAGTTCAATGAGCTTACAGTAATGGTCCAAAAGATGGATTTTGTAAGAGATCTGCTTTGACATTCATTTCTGACATAGAATAAATCAAGAGCGTGCTAAGGGAAGAGAATATACGTTTTAGATAAGAATTTTTAAATGTAAGTATTCTATGACCTCAACCATTGACAAATTACCTTGGTTCAAGGTCACTGCACACCGGTAACCAAATGGCCTTCTGTTGGTGTCGTGGGGTATTAGCAACATTTGGCAAAAGGAATAGAAAATATGTCGGACGAACAGATGGACGGAAGGACGTACGGACGGACGGATCGCTGTAGGACGCCCGCAGAGCGGGGCCCTAATTAGCATAGATTGTAACATAACGTTTTCGTGGTTAGAATTGAATTTCATTTTGCGAGAAATGCAGCGAGATTACTCCAAGAGGAAAGTAATTGCCCCCGCAAATTTCGTAACTTTGTAGTGAAGATTAAAATTATAGAAATAACCAGAGTTTTTGATCCTGGTCTAGTCGCTGAAATTTCACAGAATGCAATTACACTGCGAGTTTAATCTCCGAGAACGATTTTCCTACTAATTGGCATACTGAGTTGAATAAAACCAATTTCTTTGTTACATAAAATATGCCCTATATATGAAACACGCATTCCACCGATAATATTTAGATAAGATAATGTACACATTTTTAGAGGGCGAAAATCTTTTAAACATGCATTTTCGAAAACAATTCTACTTTTGCGATACTGCTCTTGAAAGATCATAATACAAGAAACTATTCAAAAATATTTTTTAACTTTCATACGAGAATGTTGTTTACAATTCCATAACATATCGGTAATTTTTTTTATATCAATTTATCTACATCAAATGCTCTGTATCATATTTGAAATGAATTGGAATTTAACCTTGACATGTTATATAATATAATTCTTAATGGAAATAAACTTATTTTGTAAATGTAGGTCAAGGTGCGGATTCAATTTGAGGTAATGATAGCCGCATTAGGAATTGACAATAGTTATAATCACATCCTGTTAAAGATAGGCTTTCAATGGCGCAGCGGACAAAAACATGTTGCGGACAATTTGTCTCCCAGTATTTGTAAACAAGTCTGGATTGGAACTCAGATCATCAAGTTTTCCATTATAAAAAAAGAAATATTTGTAAAAGAGTGGGTGTGATGAACTCTGCTAATTTGACACGAGATGTCTAGCCAAAAATGCATTGTTTTGAATCACACCAAAATATGATTGCATACTGAGAAAAACTATTTGACTAGCGTATGGCTAAAATTCAAAATAAATTTTGTGAACTAGGTGTCTTATTGCAAAATTAGAACTACATAAAATCAACAATATCTGTACCTTCCATGCTCTCTCATATAATCGAACACCGCCAACCCCCACCTCACCAGTTTACCTCGTTACTAGATAAATATAATGCCTCTTATAATTGACTTTCAAATCAATTTTGACCACGATATCCCAAACCGAGTTCTCGTCGCCCTTCTTATAATGCAGAAAATGAAATGGCGAGAAATAGAATTTTGGGAAGTGTACCAAACAAATACTGGTATTGTTTCAAGCCACGGTCCTGAGTGAGGATATATGTCTGATATCTCTCTAGAGAAAAGAAGATAGTACACATTGACCAAGATTTGAGATAAAAGAAACCAAACTTCACCATGCAATGTACGAGCATTGATTGCAGAGATTGATTCACTTATCTGACCGTGAAATTAACTCAGAATCGTTTGCTTTGTGTAGAAAAGGTCCCAACAACTTAATAGAAAAATGTTTTCATCGATTACCGATGACACGACGTGAAGGTCGTGTTCAAGGTCAATTGAATTGCCCACTTCTAATGAATCGGTTAAAACGTGTTTATCTAAAGTGACTCATCTTTGGGAAAGAATGAAAAATTCGTTTCTGATTGGTTAAATGGTAAATGTTTTTTTTGTTCTTATTTTTCTTAAATTGTGTTTAAGTAATAGAAATAGTAGGAAGATGAGTATGTAATTCTTAATTCATGCAATATGCATTATTGTTTAAATTGCTTTGTGAGCATGCAACAGATTTTCAAAACTGCACCTACAATGCCCATGAACAAAAAGCCAAAACCAAAACCCAAACACGAACACGTTGGGTGTGATTTCAGTGAAAACAGCTGAAACCAGCTTTTATTATTTAAAAAAGATGCAACCTATAGGGCATAAAACATGAGACAAATTATACATATACATTGTATAATATATACTCCTCTGACGTAGGTGTTCGATATGTCAAGAAACATAGACAGGAAGTGGCATACGATATTTTAAACTCGGAAGGATGCCGCGAATTACGTGGGTGCTTGGTAAAGGATCGGTCTGGAAATGAGATTGTCAGGGGAGACTGGGGTCAACTCACGGGGATTCCGGAAGAATTGATTTTTTTACATTTATATTTTACTTGCATAATATCAAGGAAAAGGTCGAAAAGCGAACTCCAACAAACGTTAAAAAGTTTTGACTTACTAATCTATATATATAAAGTATATATATGCATTCAAATGCTCACATTTTCTTTTGGCATAAATATGCCATATATAAATTATACACTCTAAGGAAAAGGGCAAGTATATGATGGCTTAACTTGTTTCCCATTCTGCGTCATAACTGCAGTAAAAAAAAACCTTTAACAGAAATTTAATTACGTGTTAAGAAATATTTAAAAAAATATTTACAAAATGATCGGTTCTGTTTACGTAATAAACAACGATTTTACAAAGTAAGTAATCGTGTAATGCATACAAAATTAGATCAATAAAATCTTTACATCTAAACTAACCAAAGTTAGTACATATAATCATTTCATCGGCTCAACACAATGTGATCTTCTCGACTCAGCTCCGGTTTTAAACTGGTCAATTTCTAAAAGCCAACATTCGTCATTCATATCAGTAACAAGGCTTCAATACTGATGCATTGATCTGGGAAAGGGACAACTACCAGCAATTCATTAGCGACTCGCAGTCGGGCTAAATCTATCCTGCTTATCAATTCCAATCAGCGTCTTTTGTCTCACTCTCCCAATTTATCTACTTAAGCCTCTTATTTATACAAAAAGAAACAATCTAAGTGTTGCAACCTACACATTTCACTACTCTCGTCACGGTCTCTATTTCATAACCAAACCAGAAATGTTTTCGTGAATTTCGGCAATGCATATAAATCTAGGAGCAATTTCAAGCAGCCACGAAGATTTTGTTAAATTTTCCACTTTATTTCTTCTCGTTCATGCCAGAGGCAATTACACAGACTAATAGCACTCTGCAAGTTTCCTTTATTGTATTTTCGATCGTGTTTTTATTAAAAAAATTATTTACGCTGTAGAATTTACACGGAAACATGATTAACAAAATGTCTTAGAAATAGCTGATTTCCACATAGCTAAACTGTTGTATCTATTGTTTTTATCAGAATAAAAAAAACTATTTTTCCAAATTCGCGTACGAATGAATAACTACATATGTCCAGACCTATCTTTGATCTGCTTAAAACCATGTTGTTGATGAAACTATAAGTCAACATGCTCATCATATTGTGAATTGCCTTTTGTTTTTAAATTAAAAAAAAAACCCAGATATGTATACGATATTTCAAATATCTCTTTAATTAACAATGAAAAAAAAATCAATATCTGTTTTCTACAGTCCAATTGATTTTCATTCTTCCAATGTTACAAAAATCCAACAAACATGAGATAATGAAGAAAATTCAGGAATCTTCAAGGGAATTTTCACTGAGGATGAAATGCATGTCGTCTGATTCTCATGATGCAGTTCACAGGATGTGGGAAAATGTCATGAGTTCCACCAGGAAAGAAGACCTAGGCCAGGTTCACTTATGGAGCCCTGTAAAGAGACAACGAATAAATGAATAAACAACATGTCCAGCATATCCATTTCTTTGAATAGCTTAAATTGAATATCTGCTGTGTACGGGGTATATTATAATACATCAGGGTACATTGCATTTGGATAGTACAGTGATTATGATTTTAAAATTAATTCACACAAATTAAGTTAAGAAAGGCCATCTTTTTATCTGTTTTGAAAATTGGGAGTGGGTGGGGTGGGTGGAGGACTGGGATGGGGGGGGGGGGGGGGCTTCAGCAGCAGCAATCTGTTAATATAAATTACATCCTAGTGTCCATAGCCCATAAAACTTACTTAAGTTTTAAACATGTAATTAGAATTCACGTGTACGTTGAAAATGATGTAGATTTTAATCAAATGAGAACTGTTTTTGCAGGGTACATGGCCATATATAACCTATTTTTCTTATGCAGATGCATGAAGGTAACATCACCAGCTGCAGTAAAAATTATAAAACTGAAAAATATATGTCAATACATGTATATATCAACTGGAAACTAAATAAAATCAGAAGATATTCACACGTTTTAAAGCCAAATTCAATTGTAAAATATGATCATGCAGGACTGCAATTTTATCTGCATAAAACAAGATTTCACACCCTGAAATATCACTAGCGATGAAATAATGATTGTTTACATGAGATCTGATCATTTAAGTCTCACGACTTCCGTGCATTTTTTTTTCTTTTAAATATCGAAATGAAAAATGGTCTTCAGGGCAAAATATTAGACAATAGATAAAAGAAAAGCAAAAAATGCAGATTGGTAATTGGCCAATCAATCGATATCTGCAATCTCTAAAACCCTTTGTAAATTCTAAACGCTGTACAATAAATAGCTGCACCGACATCAGTTTTGATGGGAATGGAAATTAAGCTAGATAAAATCCAGTTCCATTGAGACTAGTAACTACAATTAAACTTATCAAGCCTTCGTATGATCTAGCTGTATCCGGAATTACACCAGATAATTCTAAAAAATACTGCTTTGGTTTCTTTTTTAGGAATGATTAATTTTTTTTTACCCTAATAGATAGAAAATTAATTTATATGTGATAAAACTATCAAAGTTCAACTATAAACTTATTATAACAAGCCAATATACCCAATGATCTCAACAAGAGTTTGTTATTTTGAGATTGGAAGTTTTCCTCATATAGTTTTAGGCAAAGTAGCAGGTAAAGTATTAACCACAATGGGTTTAACTTGGAATCTGTTCTTAATATTAAAGGTAGGAATTTTGGTGTTGGGAATTTTTCTTTAAGAGTCTGCTGGTAAAAACTAACTACCATGATAACTGGTTAGTACTTGTAATCTATACAGTCATCAATTTAATCACCGTAATTTTATGAACCTGCCACCATGTACTGAACTTAACTGGTAATAAATACCATTCTGTTTCTGGTACATATCTGCACGCATCACAATGGTATATACCGGTACCACTTTGGTGAACCTGACCACTTTTGTATCAACTGTGTTGCTATGGTATGAACTTGTGTTATTCTATATATAAACTTACCTCTTATCAAATGAGGACATTACTAAGGTAACTGTGTGAATCTGACTTACCACAATGGTATATGGGGTTTTCTTGGTTTCCGTGTCTGATATTTCTGACTGCTGGTTTGCTGTTCCATCTGGACCAGATGGAGTCGTGTCCACAAATATTTCATCTACTACACGGAATCTTCAATCAAAGAGAAATATAGAACAGATAGGAACATTCTAGAAAATCAACTATTTAATATAGTGCGAATAGTTGCCATGGGAATAGTTGCCATATGATCATATCATACATCCATTTTTCCTTTTTTGGGGCTAAATTTTGTAAAAATGGTGTACATGACTCAGTCTCATATGGTTCAATGTATGACTGAACAGTCATTCACAGGAAAATCTTTAAAAAAAATGCACTCAAACTTTGCATTAATATTTTACATGTCAAATTAAAAGCTGTTGATGAGACTGCATTGTTCTTCCCATTTCACATAGGATTGGGAAAAAAAGAAATTACTTGCCGACTATTTTCTGCCTGGCCTAACCATTCTAAGTATCATATGTAGACTTACAAATGCTGTATAATACATTGCACAGGGGTTGCAGTCACTCACATGAAAAATTGATGCGTATATTGTACCTTGATGTTTACAGGCTTGAACTGCTTGGGGAATGGTCTGACCTACTCTTATTAATGTAAATGAAATAACATATACTTGTTTCACAGCTAGATCACAATATTGAGAGTTACACAAAGGAATTCTTAACTGAAAAAGCCATTTTCATCTTTACTATTGTTTCTCAATTCTTTTTTATATTCAGTAATCCAAATACCTAGTAATGAAAAATTACAATAATGGCATCTTAATATATTTTTGTTGTTGCATATAAGTGCATGCAAAACATATATAAAAGATAAAAGATAAAACATTTATTTACATTTAGATGAAATACATGTTAACAAAAAATCAGCAATTGTAAATCTATCTTTCATTAAGGTCACATGACATATGATCGAATTAAATATCACAATTAAAACATACAATGTACATGAATGTTGGAAATCTTTTAGTTGAGCTTGACTTGTGTTTAATGTACAGATTGTTGATCAAAATCTTCTGTTTGTACTTAAACCATATTATCACGTCTTAAACTGAAAATGAACAGTAATGACAAATAAAGACGTTTACTATGGTGACACTGCAAATCGGTACAATGTACTCGGTGAGCCCATCCCAGGCAAGAGGCTTAAAAACATTAATATCTTATGAGTGCAGTAAAACCTTTGTGGTTTTTTTTTGATACATTAATGAATAATACAGTACTTAATTCCCAATAATCCAAACACACATCTATGAGAAAAAAAGGGAAGGCGTACAGATTCACAAAAATCCCAAGAGGATGTAATTAAATTAATGTATATTGAAAATTTTCAAGAATGAACCCAATTAAATCTTTGAATGGAAGACATTTATTTTTTATATGCAATTCCAGCAAGAATAATCAATTAAAAAGGTTTTCAAGTTTTAAAAAATTGTCTGACAATTTTTTTTTATCTGTCTTGACTTTGTAATAGGTATTATGGTAAGATTCTTGCATTTTTTAACTCTCTCACAAATTAAATCTTCCCAAGTTTCTTTACTCATCATCCTTAATTAATAGCAATCATATAGAGCTGTAGACAGGTAAGTAAAAGATAAAACATTTATTTACATTTAGATGAAATACATGTTAACAAAAAATCAGCAATTGTAAATCTATCTTTCATAGATATATATTTCATATAAATAAAACAGAATAAGTCTAAAAAAAAAATAAAAATTGATTTTTCCTCATCCTGCAAAGTCATCTAGAAACCTTGAATCAAGTCAAGAGGTCCGGATCTATCAAAGTGAAACTGCTGTTAAAGAATGGAGCCTTTTAGTGGGAGTTTTATGGCTGTCGGAGATCAATAGGTCCTCGGTCCATTGAGACTGGATGTCTCTCAAACCTTCCCCTGATGCTAGGTGAACATGATACCCCTTTTAGTAACAAGTTAATTGATAGATACAGTGAGTAGAAATGGAGTAAAATGGGCCCAATTAGCGCCAAAGAGAATTACCAACAGGATTAACCCAGTCCTTTGACATAATACTTTTTCATAATTAAATAGTACAGTTATGGGTGCAGATAGTAAGGGTATGTATATTTACGAAAAATGCTGGTTTTTATCAAAGAGGAAAAAATCCTTGGAAACTCGTACACTCTATAAATCTTCTTTACAAAAAATATTTACATGATATTGCTTTCAAGATTTGCAGGAAAACATTCATTTTTAAAAACAATTACTTGTGTAGAGTACATTAGAATGACCTTGACCATTTGTAAAGCTGCTGATAGAAAATACATGTGTATTATAATTTGACATCACTTTGCTGATGTAGGTATTATTACTGGGCTGACAAATTTGCTTACCAGTTTTAAAATGACGTACTGAAGCAGATAAACCGTACATTAGGCTTTAAATGCTATCCTTCTCTTATAGATATAGTAATAAAATCCGGGATTTATAAACCATTTGACATTTGCCAAACTGCAAGGGCCAAAAAGCCTAAAGGGCTCAACTGGTAATATGTTCAACCTCAAATCTCAGCATGATGAAAAAAGTTTCATTGAATTAAGACATGCCAACCATGCATGTTAGAATTTTAAAACAAGTAGGCAGTGAAGAGCATCTTTCAATGTATGCAAATTATTCTTTTAACAGTGGAAAGTCTTCTGTTCACTCGAAAATTCATTAAAAGACATCTACTGTTTTGGCATTTCATTTCCTTGATTTTAATTTAATGAAAAATGATGCAACAAACAAAAGATGACACAATAACAGTTGGTTAAAGACAGTCAATTCAAAATAGGCCTAAAGAAATTAATGTGTTTCTGGTTCCAGGACTAACCCTTAATAATATTAGATGACTTTAAATTGCTTGACATACTCTTCTGAAGGTCGTACAAATTTTAACCTTAAACTTTTTCATGTTTTAAAGAAAATACTTATCATCAGTAGGAACTGTGTTCATTATATTTGAAATGTTTCATGAAGGGCTGTCTGACTGGCCATCATCAAGTTAAAAAAAAAAAATAAAAAATAAAGTGTTAAAACAAAATATTTACCATCCCCATGAACCCTTTTATTTTGCGTTTATTTAATTGATTGGTGCTTTTTAAAAATATCTTTATAATATGTAATTCTTACTGCTCTAAATATGGCTAAGTCAGGTAGGAAAAATTTCAGACAAAAGATTGGTTTACCTGATCTCTTCTCCGATGTCCATGAAGAGGTCGTGTTTTCCGTCGTCAGTTTCATACTCCCAAGCCCACAGCTGTTCCTTGTCATCACGTGCAATGGTTAAGGTTTTCAATGATATACATCAGTATGGAATAAAAATATCAACATTTATTATATCCTTTTAAACTGATTAAAGCATGTCTGTGATTATTTTAGTGTTAGATCACTCAATCATTTTGATAAAAATTTAACATATCGTAAACTTTTCCTCAGATAAGGGAAATCAATTACGGTGATTTTCAAGGAATAGATAATTGTTATAAACTAAAAATCATTTGTAATGTATTTCTTCCTTCAGGGAGAAAAAGACAGCATGAAATGAAAACAAAAGTACAGAACGATGTTGATTGATCTTTGATAGTATAATATTCATTTCGAAATTGGATAATCTCGTAAAGTCAGTATCACAAAGGTGCAACAGAAAAGAAATTGTTGATTATAAAGTCATGATCTACAAAGATAAATTTTTTATCAATCAAAACAGCATTGTAAATTTTATGAAGCATTTAAAGAAACAAATAGTAACTGAGACAAATATTTTTCTTCGTTTTCAATTTTTTTCTAATATTTACATTTTCCAGTGTCTTTGTCTGTGATAACACCACGAATCAAATGTGTAAGGTATAGTTCAATACATTTCATAAAAATTTTAATGACACAATTGAAAAAATGTGACTTGTCAAAAACAGTTTTTTCATATACTGCACATACATGCATGGCACTGGTATATATCAAAAAATTATTGTAAAGATAAATCTGCTTGTAAATCATTCAAGTATTTTCTTTAATTAATATAATGTAACCCACATATTGATGCACTTATATGGACTCTTAAAGTGCAACTTTAACGTTAGATTAAAACCAATTCCAATAATATTAAAAGCAATGGCCTTTTATTTTAATTCCTCAAGCAACTCCGAGGGAGCAATTTCATTTTTCTTCAAGACAGAAATTGATTATTATTATGCGTTGCAATTTTTTCTCCGATTCACCAATCGTACTCTTGCACTTTCCTCTACGTCTTTCATCGTCGGAAAAACGTCGAGATGACAAAGTCCCTGACAACCACACTTCCTCCTATGATGCTTTTAACCCCGAAGCGGACGAGAACTTAACATGCGACCGACTGATCATTACAAAAGGATACAACCTGGAAGGGTGCTGCATGGCATCTGCTGGGATAAGGATGTCATCGAATATTCCGATTGAAACTGAAATCAAGACAAGTCACATTACACCGCATTACCCGTTATTGACCCAGATTTGTAAAATTCATCAAACGCAATTCGATTTGTCTTTGCCCCCACTATGTCTGCTGTACGCCAAAAAATATAATCATAAACATGTTAACTGATAGTGTCACTCATCTATTATTTATCACATGTTTCTATATTTGGGAGATTTAAATTATCTCTTGTTATGCCGGTGCTTCTTTACTTTGTTTTTTGAATTTTTCTAGAATAATCGTGATTAGTTACTTAGAATAATTGACATATGTTTGAAAGGATTAGGGAAATTGGGTACCATAAACTCCTTCTTTGCTGCAGCTTTTTGTCTTCCCTGTCAATATTTCATCCATAAATGGTCGAAAAACAACATATCTGAAGTTCACTGTATGGGGAAAAAAAAGGAAAATTTTACTTTTTGATTTCAATCACATGAAAATATCATTGAAATTTTAAGTCATTAACTTGTTTGTAAAACACATCTTTACTTTTGCAATGTTACCTTGTATTTTGCAATTGAAAAAAAACCCATATACTGTAGATTCCTTGTTTAACGCAAGGAATTAATATTTGTGTAAAATCGCAAGCAGCAACCCCCTCTGATTTTAAAATCTTGCTGTTATTTTTCAGACTCCTTTGAACTATATGAAATTATAACAAAAAATTGGTCCTCGCGATGTTTATTTTTTTGCGATTTGATACAAACCAGCAGAATCTTGAAATTAAGTACTCGCATAAAAAAAGGAATTTAATTTACAGTTTCAGGTTTTTTCAATTTGTCACACAATTTGTGTAAATGGGGTAAATACCCATAATATGTACATGTAACTTGTTTTTTTTTTTTGCGTCAATCATTTTTTGCAAATTAAAAAGTTTCTTAAAGCAAGTGATACCAGATATAATTTTTGCCTATGGTATTTTTTGAGATGTGAATGTGAAAATAGCAAAAATTATATCACCTGCTGCAATAATAACCAGATATACGTTATGTCTGTGAAGTAAAAGCATGTTGAGCTCTTTGCATTTTAGTACATTAGAAACTTGTTAAACAGTCACAAAACTTTAATCTAGCAATTTAAATAACCAAAGTTTTAAAGTAAAATTTTGCTTAAATATAGATATTTGCTTTCATTTTGTATATCAACAAAGGAAAAAAAAAAATTAAAATAAGAAATTTATTGTATCTCAGACTGCTCATTTTTTCATATACAAAGATGACAATTAAACCTACTGGTTCTTTTTTTTTATTATCAATCTCTTCCATAAAAAAGTTCTTTTGCTATTTGCCAAAAGAAAATAGATAGTCCTCAAAGTTGGCTCAAATATATTCTCCTGCAGTATTTGATTTCTCTTGCATTCTAGCTAAGTAAACTCAGAGCTCTTCTTTCTGATTTTGTTAGTAATGGTACTTTAAACGTATAACATTTGGCTGCATATTTTATTTAGCATTTTTGGCAGTAGATATATAGGTACATTCTGAAATGTTCTAAATCAAATCCAGCATGCAATGCTATCTGTTGAAAAATTGCTTTTGGACAAATATTGTACATGCTAAATACGATACGTTTACAGTATCTTGATGTTGAATTAAAAGACGAATAATTTGAAATTGTTTACCAGACAACAAACTGCTATGCTTATAATAAGCAAAATATTCTTCTGCTTAATTAATAACCTAATTACTGACTAGACAATAGCAATTTTATTGTCCCTTGCCCCAATAGTTAGTATTTACAATATACCGGTAACAACAAGTAATCTTAAACTAAATTATTTTTCAATGAATGCAATATTAAAGGATGATTCAGAAACTACTGGTTACAGATATAAACATAGTTTCCTCAAGGAACATTGAACTCTTGGTTGGATCTGACATGGAAATTTGGAGGGCTCTCTTTTTTCAGAGTAACAAACCTGCAACTTGCTTAATGAAGAAGCACTGCTACCAGTAATTAGACAATATGTCGACTGCTAATACTACACTTACCAATAGTATGGGAGGCTCCATCCCCTGGAAATATATAACTGTCCTCCAGTTTTGTGACATCCCATAAAGCAATGCACAAACCCACATTGTGAACAACCTAAAAAGACAGAAAAAATATCACAAAACAGCTTAAACTGTTTGTAAACAATCTGGAAGTAATACATGTATTTCGAGAGATTGCATAATTTGTTGCAGTTGAATGTTTCTACGGAGTGGTATTCCAGTATTATAGCTGCATGATATGCATAACACATGTACAAATGTCTAGTACCATTATCTCTGAAGATGAAAAAAGAAAGTAGGAGAATAAACTGGTGGTAAAAAGTGTTAATGACAAAATTGTCAAGGAATTCTGCATTTACCTATTGCAGATACGTGTCCCAGCTAATTCCCTTAATGGTTCACAATCAAAATTTTGGGGGAGAGGGGGCACAGATTCTTAGAGAAGTCAGAGGCTTATTGTGTTTTATTCAAAGAAATTTGAATAACTATCATGAACTAAATAATGTGTCGTTTGTTTAATCACGATGTTCCCATAAAATTACAAATATAAAGACAGTTTATTAACACAATTATATAAAATATCCAACTGGAAAGTCATAAATTTTCAAAAGCATCAGAAGCTGATATCACACTAATTTTCAGAGCAAATTAGACTTCTTATTAACTGACTTTATGAATGGCTGGGGGAGTATTATCTATGAAGTCATTATCCTTATATTTTTTTCATCAAAAGTTCCAGGATTCTAACCCCGACAGAAACAAGAACATGTTTTCCGATATCTGAAAACACTCTGTTTTGATGTCGTAAAAGCCTGCCATTATTTCAGACTGATGACACGTATGAGTCACTCTACATCCTGATATTTGATGGCTTAAAAAAAAGAATTATCACTTCTGATCATGAAACTGTATGAGATATTTTGTAATAAATAAATGTATTTTTTTAATCATGATCTCAAAAATCTAGAAAAATGCTCAGCAGAATAATGGGTCAAAATTAAAAAGAAAATATATGCTCCATATCGTTTAATTTTTTTTTATTTTTTAAACTTCTACAACAATATTCTTATTTAGAGTCTGATCAAATCTTCTACACTGACCAAATATCAAATTACTAGCTAGCACATCTCAGATGGCTGTGAGGGAGATAATATGTCTCATATATACATATTCATTAAAAATGTCAATTTTACAAAAAATGCAAATCTTAAATCGATCCTTCTCAGAATCAAAAATGACTCATAAGAACTTTGTCCATTTCATGTATCAGCAGTGTGAAGAGAGTGCATGAAGGTCAGAGACTATAGCCTTGGATTGAATACAAATTCGTTGAAGGTTAATTTACTCTCTGCTGATAATGACACCATGCAATTACCGGTAACAGTTTAACTTGAGACAAATACCGAACCATGCCTCACTTGAGGATTTGAAAAATCTTACAATTAATTTTCAACATAAGATTAGACTTTTTCACAAAAAAATTGGAAATTTTATGTCTAAATTAGTTGCAAATTACGAGAGCCCTGATACCCTCTCATAAGTATTTTAAAATTGTGAATAATCATCACATGTTAGAAAATGTTTAAGACAAACACTTATAAATTCAACAATTTAAAGCACATGATAACATAATATTTCACACTATTTTGCATTTATTGTCAAAACAATACCCAAAACAATTCTACAAATTTCTTAATGTAAATCAAGTAGGTTTTTTTTAAGTTAATCAAACTAATTAAAACAATGTAATTGTGATGTCACATTGATTAAACTTGATATTTGATATGCGTGTATCCAGAAATTTTTTCCAGGGGGGTGGGGGTCATCTGAGGGATGTTCAGGTTTAATGGGGGGAGGGTGTCCAGGGCATATTACGATAATTTAAAAAGTTTGCCGGGGGGGGGGGGGGGGGGGGGGGGGGGGGGGGGGGGGGGGCTCCTCTTCATTATATCATGGTTATGAGACCATCTCTTGTCATCATCAGATTTCATACTAGTCTTGTACATCCTCCATAACAAATAGGTTATGAAACATCTTGACTCCAATTCGTTCAGTCAAAGTGTTAATAGCAGGTCATGGTCATGCAATCATAAGCAGACTGAGTTTTGTTGAGGGAGAGAGAAACCATACTGGGTGGTATTTTTCCTGAAATGTCACAACAAGAGAACGTGTGATTTGCGCTGAGATAACCGAAATGCTGAACCCTGGAGATGACAGATCATGTCTGTGTTGATCATACAAACTTGTACTTAAGTAGCAGACTGATAAAAATTATGTTTGTTACACAATAAATGTTCCCAAATAGGGTCAAATATATAGTTCTTAACAATATGAGTTTCTGGACACATTGTAAACAAACTTTTATTCTCTTGTGAGAAAATCATGAGATATTCGCAAGAACGTCTGAGATAAATTGCAAATATTTTTAGGCAGGATCCAGTCTCAAATGTTTATCATTTAAGCATTGAATGCTTATTTTTGGATGTCGTTGGTCCTGTAACACACCAAGCGGTGCAGACAAATTGAATACCACGCGTTAGCATGGTATGATAATTTGTCTGCACCGCTTGGTGTGTTACAGGACCAACGACATTCAAAAATAAGCATTTAATGCTTATATTTATATTTTCATACTGATGTCTATTTCTATGAAATATATCTGTATTGTCGCTGTAAAGCCATCATATACGCTCTCAGTCAGGGATATGAAACATACATGGAACAGCCATATTAACATGTTATTTAGTTCGCTTCCATGACTAAAAATATAGTGCCAGAAACTTTGTAGAGAAAAATCTTTTTATGAAGGAGTAGATATAATTTAATGATTATTTTTCAAAAGAACTTATCAAATTGGTTATGTAAGATTGAACGTTTGATTTAATTTTACAAAAATAAATATACACAAAACACGTGAAGACATATATATTTGTGCACATGGTGCATGAATTATCAAAGTGTATTCATAGAAAATTGAACGTCGCAGATTTCCAATGCAAACATAAGGGGAATTATATACTGAATGTAAATATTTTTGTATGTTGTAAATTCCTTATTTTACGCGAGTACTTAATTTCCGCGATTCTACAGTTTTGTAACAAATCATGAAAATGTAACATCGCGAGCACAAATTTTTTGTTATAATTTCTTATAATTCAAAAATGTTTTAAAAATAGAAGCGAGATTTTAAAATCCACGAG
The DNA here is from genome assembly GCA_033439105.1 of Magallana nippona. Classification (NCBI taxonomy): domain Eukaryota; kingdom Metazoa; phylum Mollusca; class Bivalvia; order Ostreida; family Ostreidae; genus Magallana; species Magallana nippona. The sequence goes on along the minus strand of CM065925.1, from coordinate 30,820,297 downwards.
GGTTGCTTCTTGCGATTTTACGCTGATATTAATTCCTCGCGTTTAATTAGGAATTTACAGTATAATCATATGATCCGTCGCAAAAATAAGTTGCCATGAAACAATTTTTACTGGTCAATCCTGAAATATAATCACTATAAATAAAAGTTGATTTACAGTATACAAATATTGATTTGGGTTGAAGGCAACATTGATTATATTAGCCCCCGATGGACAAAATATTGAGGGGGCAATATATCAATCTGAGGGGGCTAATATTATCAATGTTGCCCAAAAACATAGTCAACATTTGTTTTGTTATATGAAGAAACAAACTAAAAATCAAGACAGGGTTTGAAAACAAATCATCATAATTTTCCCAGCTCAGCATAGTATTCACAGTTCCATTTTGTGCCCAGTCCATTTCCTAAATATCCTCGGCATTAAACGGTCTCTGGTGATACTCCTCCACTCCTGCTAATTATGCTACATATGTTATAACTGTTTTTATGACGTCACCTTGTTTTTGAGCCGCAAAAGTTTAATTACATCATCGTCAACGACTCTACCAATCAGATGCAATTAAGTGAAATGGTTGGAATATTCACTCAATGTTATTCTTAGCCAGTCAATATTGAAAGAATATTGACCAGTCAATATTTTTCAGACGAACTACCGGTAATATTTTAATTGTTGATTTTTCATCTATATAGAGTTCTATAGTGAGAATATACTACTGAATATAACAATATAAAATATAATACATGTATTCTATATTTTTTATCCTGGTCAAAGGTGCTGTCAGATACCAATTTAATAGCTATTAATATATATCGATCAATAAAACAAAGATTAACTTAGGGTCTTTATTTGAGTAAATTTGAGAAGGGATTAATATTTCAATACTGTATATCAACTTTTATTCGTGTGCGAAAAATTTCAGGAGGTGGGCAAAAGCCTTCATATATTTCTCGCTGTGAACTAGTCCTTAAATAATCTACATTGATGATGATATTTCTCTGGAGAATCAAGGTCAATTATACAAGTATTTGGTAATTAAAACACATGTAATACAATTCATAAAACAGAAATATCTTCAGGATAAAAAAATTGCTGCCATTCTCATCTCAGGATAAATGACTGAGGTCCATAGCTAGCTAAACCTGAATTACCGGGTACACATTCCCATGCCAAACTATACTGCGTAAGAAAAGTTCATTACCGTACTGATGTAAATAACATGTGCTATGGTGGTTAACTGTGTGGATCTTCAAACATTTTTAAGTAAAAGATGTGGAATTATTTTTTAAAGGCTTGATCGCAAAAGTTAGTCTTTGCGAACCAGTTTATCTCCAGCAAATACATGTAGTAAAATAAAGTTGTTGACAATAAAAGTTGGTATATTGAAAAACCTTTTTGTGATGCACATTTTGCAAATCAAGTTCTCAAGATATGCCATTAACTTCGGCAGAAAGAAATTGATGAACTAGCTGGCTTCATAATTTTGGACTCATTGTAGATTAAAGTGTTTCTCTATTTTATATGATTACCAACTGGCAGATACTCAAACTACCTCAACATACCTAGGAATCAGTGTGAAGTGTAGAGAGGGTCCCTAATCATGCTAATAGGAGATAGAAACGTCATATTCATATAAGAATGATGTATCGCCATCTTCTTAAAGTTTATAGAGTCATCTCCCTTATTATAATAATTTACATTTACCTCCCTTTATAACTGTCATCAGTCTCCTTACCTTGTTGGCCAGTTTCTTGTTGAGGGCCTCTATGACTGCATCATTGAACTTGATGTGGAACAGCCAGGGTGGAATCCGGACCGTGTCCTTCATCTCCACAAGGACAAACATGGCTGCACCAAGTTACAACCTACCATGACCAAAAATAATATAAGTTTAATTGATCAGCACCTAGGAATGATTGAACATGATTGAATGGAACAGATTTTAATTATGGTAAAGTTGAACTTTGATATCTTGAACACTGATATCTCGAATACAATGGATATGTCAATGTGATTTGTAAGTCCCAACCACTTATATTGTATTTTACCCTCGATATCTTGATTACTCGGATATCTCGAAGCTTTTAAACAGTCCCATCTATAGTTAGACTGTCCCAAGATATTTATGCCTCACATTGGAAGATTTTAAATAAAAACACACATACCTGTGAGAGAAGTGCAATTGAAATCTATGAAAGGGAAAATTTCCAAGATATCTTCATTGAATCATTATCGTTTTTCACTTGGAAAAATTCACAGGACCGGAAACAGGTTTCTTACAGAGATTTATAATGGGGAATGTTTCCATCTTTTCTCCATTCAGAAGTCACTTGGAATACGTCACACAATTTTTGAACGTCATCATTTGGGTACCTTCATTTCTTTCGCAATGGGAAATCCCGTAGACTTTTTATTTTTTAGCTGAAACCTGAAAAGCTAGAGAGGGCATTTCAAAGGGGAAATCTTGGGAATTTTTCATACTATTGAATGAACATCGGTTGAATCCAGAGGTATTTATAAAAATAGAATAATTTAAGAAAATGTGTGGCAAAAATATCTTGGGACAGACTGTAGTTTGAGATAACGAAGTTTGACTGTTACTGTACATTTCATCCAAGATGTTGAACTGTCCTTTAAAGTCCTTACTGAGCTTTCTAAGGTTTGGTTTCATTGATCATACAATAAATATGAAACTTTTGTTTCACTGTGTAGACAATGTTGTATTTGTGGACTTAATTAAGATAAGATAAGCATGCATAATAAAATACATAGCATATATACGCAATAAATGTTTATATACTGTTCATGGATGAGGAAATTCTCACGTACACCACATAAAAGCAATAAATAAATAAATAAATTAGAAAAATTCTTGAGTAAATTTCTGTAAATTTCTCCACATCAGAAAGGTGGTAGTGGCAATTAAGCAGTAAAGTGGTAAAAACGTCCATATAGCAGGCCACATAGGCATACATATAATGGATGATTATAAAAATGTAATTGCATATTTACAGCATAATCAGAACAGTACATATATTCGCGCTTGATTTAGGTTACTTCTAGTTAGCCCATTTGCGTGTAAACATTTTAACACCATTTTAACACCATGCTCACAAATGCAAGCTTTTACAGTAAAAAAATCTGCAATTAATTCATGAAATTGCATACAATTACATAATGAACTATAATCCACTTGAATATAATTTTTAAAAATGTACATCAACAATTAAGATATTCAAACAAAGTGCACAGTCACATTGTAAACATAGAAGTGCATGAATACAACATCCTTCTTTAATAATTGATGACCAGGTATTTATAAAAATAAATGAAAATTTTTTTCCTGCTGCAATATATGCTACTAACAGTGATTCGCCCCTGAATCAGACACGAATAACAAGGTCTGGAAATTAAAAACAGCTGGCTTAATAAGACATCAACCCCAAATTTCTTGAAACACAATTGCTATTAACTGTTTTTCACATTGGCCAATCAGTCCCTATAATTACGGTGAATCAGCAAAGAAAATCATTGTCATCCTCTCTAGTCTGCATTATATAGAGACCCCCGGTCGGGGCTTTATAATGGCCTGAGTCTAAGACGAGATTTCTGGCTCAGTCAACTGGCGGTCACATCAGCTAGAGCTGCTTAACTCTTGCTCTCTTCATTATGAATCTATTGCTGCTAGTTCAATGGACAATCCCTTAAAGAGATCATTAGCCTTGAACTCTCTGGTAAATGATTACTGACCATACTGTAGATTCCTAATTAAATGTGAGGAATTAATATCCGTGTAAAATCGGGAGAAGCACATCTTGCAGATTTTAAAATCTCGCTTTATTTTCGTACAGATGTAAACTAAATGAAACTATGATAAAAATTCTGTGTTTGCAATTTTGTATTCTCATAATTTGATGCAAAATTGAATCGTGGAATTAAGTACTCGCGTAAAATAGGGAATCTACAGTATACTAAAATGAAAGCAATTTTCAGCCATCTTCAGAGAGCCAATTTTAATGAAGCAGCTCAGAAATAATGAAAACATGCACTTTAGAAAATTCCCTTTGTTTTTATGTATTACCTAAATTTTCATTTTAATGTTTAACACATTATTTAATTTTGTCAGGTTATGTAATTTGTTATTATGTTCAAATTGTAGTCTAAGGGGGGTAACTTCCTTTAATTACCAATATAATATGTTAAACACTACACAATTATTAATAAAATCAGCAATCATGAAAGTATCTAAAATTATTGCAGCAATGCATGATTAAATCCATAGGGACAAAAAATATTGGAAGTATTGAGATGCCAATTAGCTCACAAACATTATTGGTCTTGGGTTTCAAAAAGATTTAATACTGTAGTGTAAGCAGTGGCGCACATATGGCTTAGTGGTTATGAGTGTTAAGCCAGTAACCAAAAGGATGCTGGTTCGAGTCCCTGTTGTGGTGTGTTGTGTCCATAAACCAATTACAAGGCTCTTAATTTATCTGCATCGATACCAGCCGCACCGGTTTACATTGGGGGCATCGTTCGATTCACAGTCTACTTGCTCCATAGACAGAATCAATGTGAATCACTAGTGGGTTAATTAATGTCCAGATGCTAGAGATTAATCAGCAATATACTTGCTGGTGTCCCATCCAGGAAGTCAATGACTCTCATTTGCTTACCCAACACCATGGAAACCAGAGATTCATGTGAGCACCAGTCTCATGAGTCTCATGGCTTGGAGGTGGATTTTACTAATTTCACCTAAACTTATCGTTCATGTTATGAAGGGAAAAGGGTTTAGTGTATAATGGTTGGTGAAAAATCAAGTCTCAACTGTGACTTGAACCCATGCAGGGCCTACATGGCAATTATATCAAGCAGGGTCTCAACTGCTGCTGAGTTATTGTGACCCCATAATGAATACTAATTACTGTAGTCAGAATAATCTCTTTCTCGGGGCAAGCCCTCACCTAAACCTGTCAGTAGGACAAAATCATTTTAGCGATAGAACATTCTATCTAATTAACTAACAGACACACACCTGTTAATAATCTGGTGAAAATGTTCCCATTTGAAAATTTTACCCAAAAAAATGCAAAATTCATATTTTACAGAACCAGTACAGAACATGAAACATCTTAAAGATAAAGGATTTTGAAATCAAGGGGAAATATTTTGGAAGATTCAGACACTTATTTCCATGCAAAAAGAACATATACTACTTTCAGCCAGCTATATTGATTGACACATCATAAATTCAGACAAAGGCCACAAAAGACAAGCTTATGAATAAATAATCATACATGTATCATAAACCTTCATCTTGGGTGTTTTAAATCATCGCCTTCTTCTGAAATTTTGATATTGTCTGATTTATTGGGCCATTTTGCAAATGAATAACATTTAATTGATTTAAAGTTACAAAAACTTCTAACTAAACTGTTAAATTAATACACCCCTTCACAATAAATGCTGTACTGCTCTCTTGCAGGGCAAATTGATATACTTTGCCGAAGTTTTTAAGTAGGTATAGATAATAAAATGACGTAAATGAAACAATTGACTTTACGTCAAATCTTACTAAACTATATCATTTTGTCCTGCAAAAGAGCAGTACCGCAGATACAATGAAGGGGTTTATTTACAAGGATTGTTTGGAAATATATTTTTAAATTAATTTGGAAAATTTCTTTGTGATTTCATGACTTAATTGATACACAGGGGCATCTTATTCACTCTCCTACCTATGACATATCCGCTGTGCTCTCTATGACGTATTTAAGGAATAAGGAATCATTCTTTGAATATTATGAGGTGATAATTTCGGTTGGGGCGTGATCAAATCTATCATAAAGCCCTTTGGGCGTTTTTGGATTTGATCACACACGACTGAAATTATCACCTCTTATTATTCAAAGAATGATTCCTTATTACTTATATTTATATAATTTTCAGCAGTTGTATGATTAAATATTATATTATTAATTATGCAAACCCGCTTGCGCCCCCAACAATACGTCTTTTGAATTTATTGGGCTGTATAGTACAAAATCGATTCGTAGTGTTATCACAGACAGAGACACTGGAAAATGTAAATATATATAAATAATACACTGTGTTATCTATATATACATCATAGAGAGCAGAACGGATAAGATACCCCTGTGATTAATATGTGCTTTTATGTGTATTACCAATTATACTGGTAGTTGCAGTAAAAATTTCAAATAGAAACATACAATGCAGGTTTTTTCCAATAGCAATTGTTAAAGTTTTAAACCGTGGAAATGGTACCAACGACCCAATATATTGCATGAAATGCAGTGTAAGCTGAGATTCAGCTTGTGATGTTTGAATCGACTGACCCCTTCATAAAATCCAATCCAAATACAATGCCAAGTTGAATCTAAACAGAGATAATTATAGCAGTAAAATATGTGCAAAAGAAATGCTGTCAATCTGTGCACATGAATCAATTAAAACGATGTATATCTTTGGAAGTTTTTCTCTAAACTCATTATCTGATTTAAAAGATATATGTTAGAATTAGATAACTTACGAAATTAGATTGGTACATGTAGTAACTACTTCAAAGCATGTTGATCCTCATGATGAAACTTCTGAGACATACACGTGTGAATATCGAAAGTAAAAGTCAGGTTTTGGGTAAAGTTAGGTTTCATAACAAATAAAATTGCATGAAAATAAAATGATGCTCTACTGGAAATATATCAAACACTGTAAACATTATACAATGATGATTTATGATAGTTCAAATAGTACTTAGAATGATATATTGGAATAGGACGAAGAAGTTTTATTGTTTGAAATATCAATAACTACGAACGACTTACTTAATTCATCCGGGAATTAAGTCACGTGATTAGTTGCAGCGTGAAGGTGGACTGAAAAGTAGGAAGATTCTGTTTTTATTCATTTTGATTTGTACATGCAATAAAAAATTAATATAGATGCACTCTTTTTAACATTGGGCGTTTACTTTGCGTGCAAGTACATGTTTCTTCTTATTCTTTTGACTCTTGTGCTGACCTGCCTACTTTCATTTACCTAGTCCAGCCACAGGCTTGAGAATACAGGCACCTGAAATTTTATCAACCAGTCGCCCAATAACTAAATAAGCCAAATATCGATAAACGATAGTTGGCTTATTTAGTTACTGAGCGATAAACGATATTTGGCTTACTGAGCGACTGATTGATAACAATTCAGGTGCCTATGGTTAAGCTAAATCAAAAGATAGTGCTGGACCTATTTACGTTTTAGAAATACAGTACGATAGGTTGTCCATGCAAAGTAAATGTATTCTGTGTTTAACATCTGTTCACTTAGGATAAATTTCTTATAAGATTTAGGCAACATATCCAGTTTTCGTATAAGCACATGATAGTAAATATTTTTCTTAAGTCAAAGTGATAAAATTTGACAATGATTAAATTTGACAATTTTTTTTTTATTTTCATATAAAACAGTTTAAGACAAAATGGCTGAAATTGACTCTGCAATGGAAGAAAAGTTACTTGGTGATGACCAGAATGCAGAAGGAAAGAAAGAAGGAGGTATTTTATAGTAAAGCTCCATGTACACGTCATAATCTTAGGATACACTTTTCAACAGAGTGTTTTTGCTGTTTTATTTAACGTGTTTAATGTATCCTGACATTTATTTGATTGTTAAAGATTTTCTTATGTATCCATGCTTATTATTTATTAATAAGATACTTTAGAATAAATTTTAAATGTTTTCTTGAGTTAAGAAATACCAATTCAAGTTTTTACTTTCATTGAGATCTTTTTTTCTTTTGTGTCAAGGAGGCTAAATCATGCGCATTTGATAATTTTGGCCAATAACTATACTGGCATAGGACCAATTCTCGCCAAGTACCATTTCTTGCCAGTGCATTGTTACGTCATTTTATCAACCCATAAAATTATATACGAAAAGTGACGTAACAATGCACTGGCGAAAAATGGTACTTGGTGTGAATTGATGGCACACTAGTATAAAAGAAAAATTTCAAATATTTTAGATCTTAAATTTTAACATGTTCTTTACACAGAACTCTTTGTCGAAAGGAAATTAACAATTAATTTAATGTAGATACAATGGACACATCAGAAAATTTAGGAGAGTCCGAGCTGGTGGAGGTGAAGAAGGCAGTTGATGAAGAGCCCGAGGAAGAGGAGGATGCCGAGGGAAAAGAGAAACCAGCTGAGAAACGAGAGGAAGAAAATACATTATTGACAAATGGTTGGTTGTTAATGTTGTACATCCGACGTAACTTTCCCTTTTTTGACCTAGCACAAAATGTCAGAGGTTCTTAAGGTGGCTCACTACACCTTGAAAATTTTTCTGAAATCAGCAGAAAATTACTTCGTTATATAAGATAGCATGCTGAAGAAGACGTAAGATATACTATATCAGTCAAATAAGCAAAAAATATATGCAATTTTGGCATAATATATATTCAGTGGATTTCTAAAATAATCAGTGTTCAGAGAGAGAGAAAGAGAGAGGAATATAATTTTCAAAAAATGATTGAGTAAATATGATCAAAAGCCCAAGGCGAATTTGAACTAGTGATCTGCGGTTCACTAGACTGATGCTTTAACCACTGAGCTAAGATGATATTGAACCAAATCGATTGATACAAACAATTTAACAAAACAGTTAAATTGCTATCTTGTGAGGTAGTGTCATAAAAAGTATAAACGTTGTTGTAGTGAGGTACCTTAATGAAGATATGTACAAAAAAAATTGTTGATAATTTATTTGAATTAGTGTTTTTATGCAAGGGGCCTGGCCTGTATGACTATACATGTGTCGAAATATAATAATTGTTCTGATTCAGAACAACAAAAAAGAGAATACCTACGTTAATGTTCAATGCTTTTCAAAGAATATGTATACACATCAGTTACAGACAGGTTGTTTCTAACTATTGACAAAAATCTCAGAATATCAATTATACTATACTATATACAGAGTTATTTTTGCCCTGTGTTATTTTCGCTCTTCTTTACTTGCAAACACCATCTTGAATTCGCCCAGACAAAGTTGTGTTTAAACATGTTTTAAAAAGAGAGATAATTTGAGACATTGGAATTCACCGATTCTTAAATTTGCCCGCTGACAACGATGGCAAAAGGGGCAAAATGTAAACAGCGAGGGCTAATATTTCCCTGTATACAGTATCACACAGCTCACTGTCAGCTCTTCATTTCTTTTTAATCCAGCCATCAAGGGACCCATCAGGCTGTCTGTTGTTTTGATCAAGGATCTGTCCAATCATGACCTACATCAGGTGTTACACAGGTGTTCTAAGGCCACTCTGGAAATGGAAAGGAGACGAGGGTATAAATGCAGATTTTCTTTAATGATATATTACATTTATTGTCATTTGTAAGCTGTTGGAAACTATTTACTGTGGTTTCATCAATATTCGTTGAATACCAATTTTCGTGGATTTTGTTTTAAAGTTGATCCATGAATTTAAATGTTCATTGAATTACAATTTCTGCTAAGATTTTGTATTGATAGGATCATTTGCCACAAATTTAAGTATCCTTGAAACTGTGATTTTCACTTAATCCACGAAAATTGATACCCACGAATATTAATGAAACCACAGTATATAGTTTTTGACCATATTTAAAGAAAATTTCAAAATTGATTTTTCAGGGTTTTGACTTTGTGGTTTGATCCATGGAGATCTATCGGAGCTCTTGCTATTCTCAAGAAACTTGCTAAACTGCAACTCTCTGGAGAAGACTTTAAAATGGAGTGTCCGAAAGCATTAGCATCAATGCTTGGTATGTAAAGATAAAACAAAATTCAATGAGTTTAGAGACTACATACTTGGTCAATGTACAAATTCAAATCAATGCATCAATGTCCTACTGTAAAAGAAATATATATAAGAAGATGAGCTTGCATTAGAATTCTTCTGTTACATGAAGAAAGATGAGCTTGCACTTGAATTCTTCTTTTACATTAAGAAATGGTCTATATTTTGTGCTGTTTTTAGCTCACTTGAGCTGCAAGCTCAAGTGAGCTTTTCTGATCACATTTTGTCTGTCGTCCATCTGTCTGTCCGTAAACTTTTCACATTTTCATCATCTTCTCAAGAACCACTGGGCCAATTTCAACCAAACTTGGCACAAAGCCTCCTTAGGCAAAGGGGATTCAATGTTATGAAAATTAAGGACCACGCCCTTTTACAAGGGGAGATAATTAGGAATTACTGAAATTTTATAAGAAATTTCCCCCCCCTCCCCCCCCCCCCCCCTGTGAGCCCATCCTACCCCTGGGGATCATGATTTGAACAACTTGAATCTACCCTAAACGAGGATGCTTCAAATTTTAACATAGGAACATATATAGAAAAATCTTTTTCTAAAAAACCTTTTGCCAAGAAAAGCTGTAACTTTAGTGAAAGCAACTTCAGATAGTGTAGATTCAAATTCATTAACAATCAAAATCTTGAGGAGTAGGGTGGGGCCACATCATTGGGGATCCAATGGTACAAAGGAAAACATTTCAATTATTCAAAAAACTGAAATGTTATCATATATGGTTTTACTTATATGCAATCATTTTGACATATTGCTGATTCTTTAAAATTGATTAGACTCTGGCCCCTTGACAATTTTTGGGCCTCACAAGGGGTTCAGAGTTTGATGTAGGTATATATTCCATATATAAACAATTGTTTAGGATCTATTTTAGAACTACAATGCTCAACATGTGATATGGCTTTAAAATCATCCTGTTAGAAAAGGGACCTGATTATAAACATAAGAATATCCAGGGGGAAAAATATTTTTTTATTTGTACAGGATCTACATGTATTATACCACATTGTCCAGATATTTTGTATTATGACTCCATTAAGCTGATTTTATCATGCCTATTGTTGCTCAGGTGAGCGATGTGGCCCATGGACCTCTCGTAAAATTTTCCTTTTGCACATTTCAGGAACACAAAAGATAAAAGAAAAGTATCCAGATGCAAAATTTGGTAATTATTGGAAAGGGGGGATAAATATCACTCACTTCTATGAAAAAATAAATATATAATGAAAAGAAGTATCAAGAATCATAAAAAAAGAGAGTCATACTTGAAGGCTTTGTGCCATGAGTTTGAATATTTGAAAGTTCATATCAGAATTTTGAGCAATATAACATATGTATAATGCTCTTTTCATTGACAGAATTTTACTGTCAAATTTACATGTGGCAACATTGAAACCACAATGGTTTCACCTGAACCCTGTCACCCCTATACTGGACTATTCCATAAAATCTGTGGGTCACTGCCACTCACACTTGACAAAGAGGGATGACAGGGTTTATCTTGTGACTTGTGAATTTACAGGAAATAAAAATAAAACTCTGTATGTTCATGACATACCGCCTGAAACGTCTGAAGAGATTTTACGGGTCATGTTTCCCGATGTTTCTAGTGTCAACCTACCCGTCGATAAAGAGGGGAAGAAACTGGGGTAAGTCGGTCACTAGCCACCGTGGCAAGTGCTTTTGCATTCTACAAGTTTTTCATCCATTGTTTTTTGTGTTACCATCACCACATGCAGTGAGTATTACCATTCCCACTCCCACCATGTATGTCAGTTAACTACATGGCCGGGGTGGATCAAACATTAACTGCATGGCTGGGGTGGATCAAACAAAAGGTCACTACAGATTCTGGGCCCCTTCTAAAAGAGATGTTGCCTTGTTACTGTAGAAAGCTAAAATATCAAGCTTTTTTGTTTGAATTTGGTAACATTGTATTTTTGTTCAATTGCATAAAGGATTTTTTTTGCTTGTTAATATTTTATAGCAATTCATGATTCCATTTTCAAAAATTTGTTAATTTTTCAAAGGAATCTTATCCCAGTCAAAAACATAACATGTTGGTAAATGAGGCAGAATTTGAAACATATCATGTGTTTACAGGGTAGCCATTTTGGATTTTGTGTCTGGAAAGGATTGTAATGCTGCATTAGAAAGAAATCCTGAAATTCAGATCTTGGAAACTAACTGTACTGTTGATTGGTACTTCCCAGCACCCGAGGATGGTAATTGAATTAGAATTAAGTGATTTAGATATTAGTTTTGTCTGAAATTTGAACACTCTTTTATCTGTTTGAAGCAAACTAAAGTTCCTGTTTCTGTCACCTTTTTGTTGTTTTTTTAAATTAATGTACATACACATGTACCTAACTCTGACGTCTTTTATCCATTTTCAAGTTTTTTCTGGCCTCCTTGCACAATTTTGCACAATTTTTGCACAATTAGGTCGTCTGTAGAATTTCACTATATCAAAATACATGTACATGTACCGGTATATGCAAATGGCAATCAAAAAGTGATGGAAATCGGAACTTGTGACTGGTTTTAAAAAAAATTGACCAATTTTTCAGGGAAGTGTTCAAATTTTGGTGATAAGCGTTGAATAGAAAATCCGTAAAATTACATTTGTGAATATGTATGTTAACCCAGTGCTAATACACTAACACTTTATGTCAATCAGTGGAGGAGCCCAAGGAAAGACAGAAGAAGCAACACAGAGACCAGGCTAGTGGCTGGAGGAAAAGAAATCGAGGAGGAGGGTACGGTGGAAACTTCAGAGGAGCCATGGGTAGCAGTGGCGGTGGCAGCGGCGGTGGCGGCGGCGGCAGTGGTGGTTTTGGTGGCTTCCCTGGGAACAGAGGGCGAGGGAACCACATAGGCCATGGGGGCTTCAACAACAACAACAACAGATACCGTAAGTCTATCAGTTAGAGAAAAATCTAAAGAATTCTTTGTCTGTCATTTTATGTATTTTGCAGCATTTACCTCCATTTAATACATGTACTTACATTTTTACAAGTTTTTTTATGGTGCACATTGTGGACTGTTAATAATGACTGTCAGACTTTGTAATATCAAAGACTTGCATAAGAAATTGAAGGGCATATTTACATATTTTGTGAATCAGCAGATGCCATAACTGGTCTTTGAAGTCCTCTTGAATAAGAACTTTTGAATAGTACCCATATATACTCATCTTAAATGATCAATCCATTGGGAGGCGGTTTCCTTTGAATGATTGTTTTTGACCTCTGCAGTTGCAAAGCAGGAACACATGAATCAAATGTTGATGAACCAAATGCAGAATTTGGCGTCGATGGTTCAGGGAGGAGGGGGCCCCGGGGGATTTAGTGGCCAGGGGGGCTACGGTGAGTAACTTTTACTTCATCTATATCCTAATATAATTACCAAACATTGGCAGAGATTAAGCATCTTGATGACTAATATAAGTGATATTCCAGTACTATCATTGATGGTTTCTATGGTGTGTAATCAACAGTGAATCTGACAGATTTAATACCGGTACTCAAATTAAAATATCTGTTCAGTTAAGAGTTAACCTAGTTGTCCAATTTCTGAAAAATAAAAAATTACTGTTAGATGTGTGCTGGATAGATAAGTTTTGGATTTATTTAACTTATGATTTCAATAAGTCTATAGAAGTAAATCCTAGTTAAATGCTCCTAACTTCCACATGTACATATACATGTAGAACATTTGATTTACCCAGTATATTTCTGTATGGAAACAAATATTTTTTAACTTTTTCTACAATGTATTATATTTTGTTATTTTGAGTACATGTGTGTCTAAACTTTCAAGTATTTTTTTACTCTAAATCTTCAGGTCCAGGTGGTCAAGGGGTAAGTGTTTATCCATTACAGTAACTTATATTTAAGCTCATCAGATTTATTTTTGTGGGAATGGGACTCTAATGAACAGACTGAAAAGCAATGGATTTGTTTTGTATCAGTAATATTAAAGTACAGCATTTGTATGTATATGAAATCTGTGTGAACCTCTCAAAACCAATTTTTTGTGAAATTTTATGTTCTCTTGTTACAAAGTGGGTGATTTTTTGGATTTTTTTTTAGGTGGGTGATTTTGATCAAGGATTTCGTGACAAGTAAGTATACAACACATGTGATTTCTATAAAGGTATTATGGCAAATCTAGCTATATAGGCTATACATTTTGATATGAAATGGAGTCAACATTGCCAAAGTTGTTTACCAATGAGAATCTGTGTATTTCTTGGTTTTTTTTTTACGAGACATAACTTTTCTAACATCAATACTCTTGAGTCTAGATATTTTTAATTTTCAAAATTTTGATCGCAATAAAATGCCCCATATTTACCTTTATGTTCTTTGCTCTAAGTTGTGTGGACCATTTAATACACATATTTATTTTTATTTTAACACCTGAGTCAATTTTTAAGAATCATTTTTTTTTTCATTTACAGCTTTGGAAACTATCAGTCTGGTTATTATGACGATGACTATTCAGCTCCAAACAAAAGAATGAAAGGTATCGATGCCTTCTATCTTTTTTTTGACAATGATATTGATAAGGAAATTTATTCTTCTTACCTTATTGTCAAAATAATGTCAAATTAAACAAATAGAACAAAGTTATGTGATGCTTCAACACTGTTATAGGTAACCGAGGCAACAGAAGAGGCGGTGGTGGAAACATGGGAAATATGGGAGGAAACATCGGAAATATGGGAAACATGGGAGGACGTATGGGAAATATGGGAGGAAACATGGGAGGAAATATGGGAGGAAACATGGGAGGAAACATGGGAAACATGGGAGGAAATATGGGAGGATGGTAGACATGTGGACAGGTAATCTAATGAATCCAGTGTCCAATTATATTATCAAATCTTAAAATATTCAGATAAGTAAACATGGTTAGAGCGCACATGCACCTAACAAAATCACTCAGTGGACTGTTTTGTTCCCCTTTAAGGAGCATGGTCACAATTTTGATCAATATCTAGTTTAGAACATAACTTTTTTTTTTAATTCAAGCCTTGCTTTATATTTGACTTTTCCATTGAACTGTTTCATAAGTCTGGTAAAACAATAATCTGTGATAAAAACAAAGATAAATACAAAATATGGTCAAAAAAAAGAAGAGAGAAGAATAAAAGAAATTGATTGATTCATTAATGATTCTTCATATTTTCATTTTTTATGATTTTTTCTTGCACTCTCTTTCACAGGTTTACCAACATATGAGTCAACATTGCTGACTTTAACATTTTACATTGTACCGTAATTCACCAAAACATCATTGACAGACTTTAGAAGTGTTCTATGTTTATTTATGTGATTTGAATTTGTTTTATGTATATGCTCACTGTTGTCTTCTGGAAGGAGATAATAAAAAATAACAAGGACTTGTTTTTGTTCTTGTTTATTTTAAAATAAATTCATTATTTAAAAGCAATAAAAGTAATTCAGAGAAATATATTGTTATTCTAGTATATACAGTACTTGATCATATTGATGTCACAGAAATATATCTAATATGGCTCTGCAGGTCCACTGGTGCTTTAGGACAGGACTGACCCCCTCCATCCCCCCACCCCCAAGTATCTAGACACCCGAGACTTTACTCATTTTTTCATTGAATTATCCTTTTGACATTTTTATAAACTAATCTATACATCTATTGCACACAATTACTTAAAACTTTTTGAAAAGAATCATATCCCCGCTGTATTTAAGAAATGAACTCGATGTCTACCCAAGTTATATGAGTATAACCTGGGTTTTGGCTGTTTACACTTTAAAATCTGCAAGGCGGATTATTAAAAAAGCGTAAATTGCTTCAACCCAGGTTATATGAGCATAACTTGTGTTGATATTGAGTTCATTCCTTATAATTTAATTTTCTATAATTTACTGTACAAATTTTTAGTGCGTTTTGCTTTTAAAAATGATATAAATCTGTCAAGCGGATTTGTACGTTTTTTACATTGGTGCATTGTGACGTGCAACCAAGGTTATACAAATTAAACTTAATTTTTCTATCCAATCAAATGCCACGTTGCAACCAGAATTAAATCATATAATGATAATTGCTTTTATAACTGGATTTTTCTGTAACAATTGCAATCATATAAAAAAAAATAATTACTCCATTTTAAATATACCATATACCAAACTATTTCAATAAAATTGATTTCTTTCATGATTCTTCCTTTGAAGAAAATTTACTGGTTTCTGTGAAATTTAAAATTTTTTTCGCAGTCGGTATAAATCGAACTATCGTAGCTAGTCCACCTAAAATTAAAAAATAGAATTTTCTTCAGTAAATTTGCAAAACCTTCTTTGTTTGTCCATATCTTGACTAGAACTAAATAGCTTTTCATTGGCTGTTGGTTAATGAATATGCAAATCATTTATTAATGTTGCTCAAATTAAAATGGTCTTGTGACCAAAGGGTCATAACTCTTACTTCTTATAATAGTGAAATTACCTATGAAAGACAACTCCTCTTTTTATAGTCTTTTTCAAATGTACGAATGATCCAATCTAGTTGCTGCGTCTAAAATAAATTAAATATCGGATATTGAGCTTGTAATTAAAAAATTAGTATAATATATTAAATATAATCTAATTGATACATTTAACATTATAAATACCTTTAAAGAATAAATTTCCGTCTTCAATGTCTTTGTTTATTTCTTTTTCTGTCAAGTCAAACACACTGCTGTCTGTCTTTTCTTTATCGTTCCAATACAAAACCTGAAATATTTAAAATAATTGTAATGTCTGTCCTTAAATTGTGAATATGAAAATCAATAAGTTAATAAAATTAATTTCATTTTTGTTTTGAATATATATGATTATGAACACATACACATTTACAGAAACACAAACACTGACATAGACAAACACAAACATAAAACATTGAACAGTTTACTTTATTTTAAGGATCTTTTGGATTCAGTGTTTAATATTATTACTCTTTCATTAAGTTTATATAAAATTTAGTATCATATCAAATTAATATAAATCAAAAAACATAAGTAAGTAAAATCCTCACCATTGTACCATTCATGATTAATGAATTATATATATCAAAGTAATTATGTTATAACTTTTTAATGACATTTTACATAAAATATTAAGTAATTATTTTTTTTGGTTAGGGGAGTAGAATACCATTTACACCATTTTTGTAAGAATCATGCAGTGCAATTTTGTGATTAAATTACTTTAAAAACTCCATTAGCATGGCTTAATATTTTTCCCTCCCACTGAACATCCTCGCCGTCCTCGGACCAAGTATGTATTATCTCTCTATGGAGCAGGTCTTTGGGAATAAAAGAGTTTTCACAGACAGTGGTGTTTGTATCACTATTTTCTTTTCTTAAATTCATTAGCATCACCAGATTATTCCTTAATGTTGCTTCATCAAATACTTTTCCTTTCTTACTAAAGTTAACTAAATGTTTATGTTCTTTATTTATTTGAAATACTTTTTTGTGAATGTTGATTTGTTTTTTCAAGGCTGACAATCTGTCTTTCTTTGTTTTCAATTTATGAAGCTCGGTTTCAATCTTATTTTCACTGTTCCACAGTCCTTCATCTCTAATTTGGTCAATGACTTTGTCCAGTTCATCCTCTTTTTTCTTCTTCTTTCTCTTTATTTCCTCTTCTTTCTCTTTCAAGTTAGTCAGATGTTTTTTTAGTAGTGTTTCTTTTCTATGCTTATCTAAGTTCATGTAATTCCTGTTCTTTTTCATAGCATGTACAGTGATGTTTTTTTTCTCATCCTCACTTTTTTTATTCAACCACTCTGATGTTTTGTTATTAAAATATAATAATTTACTTTCAACAGTATTGTTCGTTGACATAGAAGATGATTGCACATGGTAATCAACCTGCCCCATCAACTGTTCCACACAAATATTGCTCGTGGGGCAGGATGAACACTTCAAATCTAAATTTTTCTGTACATTAAAATATTTACCATCCTTTAAAAAATCTGCAAATAGTTTTTCAACTTTAGTCTTTAAAACAATACACAAACGTTTAATAAAAACACATGTCAAATCATCATTTAAAGGATATGTAAATAAAAAATCAGACACAGTATCTTCTAATTCCGGCCCTTCAAATAGTCTTATTTTGCGTCGTAAAGCTAATATTGGCTCTTTTGCATATAAATCTAAAACGTGTAAAAATCTTTCAAAAACTGACCCCATTGTTAAAATATTGTTCACTTCCATTGTTTTTAACCAATATGGTCCTGTTAATAATTTACATAAAATACCAAGTGCTCTTAAAATTGTTAAAATACATTTGTTTTGTAATGATAAAACAATAACATTCTGGACAAAATTAAAAGAACTCTTTGATGATAAAATGTATTGAAGTAAAAGTTTGTGTATAAAAAAAGTACCAGCAGCATTATAAAAACAAACATTAAAACGATTTCCTCTGATATTCATTAAAGGAATTTTATCAATGCCCTGGCTTTTAAAATACAAATTTGAAATGTTTGGATCTCCAGTGCCATCTTTAAAAAAAAATTTGGATACACACCTTAAAATAAACATTGTAAATGGCTCTTTAGAAGAGGTGGTGTGTCCGTCAAAATGAATATTGAGCTCTTTTTCAATATGATATACCTCTTCTAAACAAACCTCAGAAAATTGGAGAAGGGGGTGAACCGAACATTTAAAAGATTGTACATCATGAGATATATCCTGACATAAAATATTATTAACTTTCTGTTCTGTGGCACTCCTATCCGTCATAAAACATGATAAAGAATTAAAAATTTGATCTTTCTCTCTCTCGTTATTCACAATATCATTAAAAATCTCCTTTGTAGCACTCACATACGTCTCTCCCTTCCCATCACTCACTTCTCTCACACCTGCTGTCAAAACTTTTTTTCCAGTACTAATTTGAACAGCATAAAAATGACGTCCTTTTTTTGTAGTTGCATCTCTATGCATCGTAATATCACTACTGTTTAAAAGTTCCTCATTTAAATGACATCTACTTAAAACACCCATTTCACTAGTTAAAACAGAAGCAGTGCTCTTACTTGGTAAATTTTTTACACTTATATCAAAAATATCTAAAACAGCCTCTAAAACAGGACCAATATGGTGAACACCAATATTTCTACTTCTAAAAAAATAATACAGATTTCTTAATTTATAGTTATAAGGACAACCTTTAGCACTTTCTTTAAAATCTAAAATCTTCTTCACATGTACATAATCATCTTCATCTTCTATCATATCATCTTTTTCAGCAATTAAAATGTCAATTTCACTTTTGAGTTCTTCAATATACGTTTTTAAAGAATTACACTGAACTCCTTTATCCAATTTCTTATCTGATTTTTGTTGCTCCTTCCTCTGAAAGAAGTTCACTTTTTCTTGTAGTTTTCTGACCTTTTCTTTGGTTCTTTTCATTTTTTGGTTAATTTCTTTAATTTTGTAGCTTCGAAGTTTTTCTTTAAGTTGAATATTTTCCTTTTTTAATTGGGATATAACAATTTCTTGTTCAGTTGTTGTTGTTACTTTCTCAGTGTCAGTTTCTGATGATACACATGTGCTTGATGGTTCTTTCTGGGTTTTTGACGGAATTTTAAATTCTTTCCTCTTATATTGGTCGTATATTGATTTCTTACTGACTGACTTATTTAGTCTTTGAAATTCTTTGATAATTTTTTTTATTTTCCAATGTAAGCTGCTTTTATTAATTTGAAAAGTATCAATCTGGAGAGTTTCACAGATTTCTTTATGGACTCCATTGATGGATCCATTATGTTTTTTATATATTTGAACAACATTTTCATTTGTCAAAGACATTGTGAAAAATGTGATATTATAAATTAAGAATTTTACCACATATACGCTGTTTGAAGTTAATAAAAGCATAATTATTTTGTTATGCGACACAAATACACATAGACATAGACATGTACAAATACATAGACACACAACACAAACACACATATATTCATATATGTAAAATTACATGTAGTAGGAATCTTTTTAATCCATCAATAATTGTTTAATATTTCTGTAATACATAGTGTACTTGCATGATATTGAGTTTAGCTTCAATACACATGCATATCAATGTAAAGTTGAAAATGTACATACATGGAAATGCTTCATACTACATGTAAGATACAAATATTACAAGTTATTAAATAAAATAACTTACATTATATGGAAAATTCTTTTATATCAATGGAAACTCTTGTTGACAAACCTTTAAAAAAATACATATATTAAAAACAGACTATAACAAGGGGGAGGTAATAAACTGCACTTCTTGATAAAGAAAAACCTTTAAACTGCTACCGCAGAAAAGCGCAACATTCTAAAAATAATTCTTTTGCACTGTTACGTAGGTAAATATTAGTAGAAGTTCATATAATATCCAACTAATTCCAATCTATGAGCAAATAAATATAAAACAAAAAAAATATATCACTGGTAACGACAACAATAATTATATTTTAACTGTCACACGTTGTGTTATCAAAATTTATTTCACTTTAAAAGTATACAAACAAAGTAAACATTAGTCTTTATCTATTCATAACATTAAATCAAGTTGTCATTGTTCTAATCTATACTTACAGATATATTTTTCGATATCGTCTATCGTGGTCGTCTCTGACCATCAAATATGGCCGTCAGGTCACAAGTAAGAGTTATCGTTCTTACAAGAAAATGGCGTTAGCTGGACTGGCTAACTATCGGGTTTTTTTTCGCGGCTCGGTAATATGGGCCTAGTTTTATTCACATCCTTATGGCGATATGGTACAATCAAGTCGTACACTGTTGTGTTTGACAACTGCCGTCTTTCTCGCAATATTCAACTTTATAAACGAAAATATTGCCTCCAATATAAATGGAGGATGGTAAATACGTGTCTTTTATTTATACATTCATTTTCGAGTATTTTCAAAACACTTTCGCCAATACCAACCATACACGTTTCATATGAAAAATTCGAATTTCCTCTGTTCATTTTGTAGGTACACTGACGAAAAACTAATTTTGGCCACACCAGGGCCATGTACAGTGGAAGTCAGAGATGCAGCATCTCTATCACAGAAAGAGTTTATTGAAAGGTTAATATATACTTATAAAATTATAGTAAAGCTCCCATTTGCTTTAGCAGGGACTAAGCTTACCTCTGAAGTATGGGAAGAGAGAAATATAAACCCTATCCATATAAAAATACACCTAGTGTTTTTTTATATAGATAGGGTGTATATCTCTCTATTCCCATACATTTATCAGCTTATTCCCATACATTTAACAGCTCATTGATAGAAGAAATTCAGAGGCCTGTGCTATTATTCCCTAGTTTTAGCAATTGATTAGAATAAGATCAATATAATAGTGTACAGACCATACATGAATTCTTTTTTTTTTTTTTTTTTTTTAGATATGCATACACAAAACCAGTGATAATACAACATGCCACAGATAATAAAGTATGTATATACATCAATATTTCTGTGATAGTGTGTATAATAGGCTCCACGCTCCAAGATATATTCATCGACACATTATCATTTTTTTCACTCAGAAAAATTCATAGGAACGAAAACAGATTTTCTTTTCTCTCTGACGGAGATATATAATGTGAAATGTTGACATCTTTTCTCCATTCGGAAGTAACTTGGAATACCTCAATCGCAGAATTTTTCAATGTTATCATCCGAGTACTTTTATGTCTGTTGCAATGAAAAGTCCTGGTAGACTCCTAATTTATCCTTTAATTTTATCCGTGTATTGAAACCTGATAAGCTAGAGGGGGTGTTTCAAAGGAAAATCTTGGATTTTTTTTCACACTTTTGAATGAACATCGTTTGAACCCTGAGGTATTTATGAACATCGCGAGTAAGTAAAATATGAATCGATGATGTCTTGGGACAGAGAATAGCACTAGCCTTTAGGTTTTTGTTGGTTTTTAAATTAAAGGGTCCCGAATCCGAACCTAGTTGTGAAGTACCTCTTACTCTATTACATTGGCGCCTAACAAAATAACCCACATGGAGGTGGAATGAAGAGTCTCTTGTGAGATTTCTAAGGGAAAGAAATCTCAAAAGAAAAGGGAGAAGAGTGTGATAGTGTGTGTGATAGGCTCAGTACTGCCATGCCCCTACTAGCACTAGTTAGTGGATTAACCCTTTAGCTCATTTGGTAGAGCGTTGGTTTTTAAATTGAAAGGCCCCGATTTCGAGCCTAGCTGTGGATCAACTTCCTACCATTCTGTACAGTTCTAAGTTTATTTATATCTCGCACCCCGGGATATATCAAAGTTTTGTTGAAGTCCCCTCAGATTTGAGATGCCAATATTTACCTTTAGTTATATAATTGTCATCTAAATTTTATTTTTCAAATATATGTACCGGGTAATCAGAAAAGAGATATGAAAAAACATACATTTGTAGTGTGGTTTCTTTTCAGGAATTCCACAAAGTATGTGAAAAAGATCCAATGTTGCAAAAATATGGGTCCAAAAAGATAAGATTAAGTTCTGCCAATACACACTCTTATGATAAAAGTAAGTTTACAAAATATGCATAATATACATATGTATAGTGTTTGTAAATGAAACACTTATGTAAGTCACATTTTCTAAAACAAATTGAAGAGTGAAGCATTCTGAAAACTTTTTCATTGATTTTCATCATGTAATTTGTATATAATCATTAAGAATAGAAACTTTGCAAACTGCTTTCAGGGGACGTAACTCTAAAGTATTATGCGGAACATGTGATGAAGCCCCAGACTCTAGACATGCTGGGCAATGGTAAGAAGTTATGAATTTTTGATTTCATTATACAATGTATGTTAAAATATTTATATGGAAAATGATTATCATATTTGGAAAAAAACCCATGAAAAAATGTAATTACATGTATCTATATTTGACTATGATTACTTTTCTTTTAATTACTTAACTTTACCTCTCAAACAATATAATTATGTATGTTTATCAGTCGATGAGAAAGATAGTGATAAATTTTTAAACTTAGTGTGCTTATTTATTTATATTCCAGAATGTAAATTAATCTTGCAGATGTGTACTGCAAATAACTATGTCTTTGACATATGATGGCATTTGATTCCAGAAACATTTTACTGGTTTGGAGACAACAACTACACAGAATGGGAAGAGTTATTCAAGCAGTACAACCCTCCCCCTTACAAATTACCTAGAATGACTGGAGCTTACAGCTTTGGAGTGGCAGGTATTGAAAACTTTAAGGGTACTAATTATTTCCAAAGAATTTTTGAGGAAATAAGCTTTTTAAAATCGGTCCAAAACTAGCACAAGTTTTTGTGTGCCGTAAATTGTAATTTTTGTTGCACATAAGGAACTGTAGCTCCCAAGATGTCTATCCAGTTTTTTTATAGAATGGAAACTATAGACCTGCAGCTAGTATTGAAGGTTCTATGAATAAGTTTATAAACTCATATTTTCACTGTAAATTCTCAGAACCTCAGATATGGATTTATGAAATTTTATTTCTGTACCTAAAATGAAGTTGTTGCCCTTTTTCTCTTGCAGGAGCAGGCACAGGTGTACCTTTCCATTTCCATGGGCCAGGATTTGGGGAAGTTATTTTTGGTAGAAAAGTAAGCAAATTTCAAGATTCCTTGAACAGAGAATACCAAAACTTTAAAAAATTAGAATACAGATGATTCCTTCAACTGAGAATATCAATGCCTTCAACTAATGAATTATAGATTTATGTTAACTTAATCAATAACAGATTCATGCAGAATAGATGCTCCTTTCCCATCAATAATGTCTACTGTAGATTCCTAATTAAATGCGAGGAATTAATATCTGCGTAAATTAGTGAGAAGCATTCCTCGCAGATTTAAAAATCTCGCTTTTATTTTCTTAGAGTTGAGAACTGTAAGAAATGAGTATAAAAGTTACGTGTTTGCGATTTTATATTCTCGCAATTTGATAAACGGGGGAATCACGGAATAAATAAGTACTCGCGTAAAATAAGGAATCTACAGTAAGTAAAAAAAAATACAGTTGTAAATATTTCTAAATACCGGTACAAAAAAACCTTTTTTTGTTGGGTGCAAATTTTTTATTTATTTTGATTGTTAATACTATGTTGTCAAAATTGAACTTGCCAAAGTAAAGCTCACCCTCATGCACACATATACTTTTTTAGTGGAAATTTTTTATATTGCAAGTCATAAACATCAAATTAATTGTTATTCCATAATCTCCTATAATCCCCAAATTTTATACCTGCCAGAAATAATCTGCTGTATGGTATGTTTTCAATATGTCATATATGTGATATCATTTTTTACTTTTTATATGTCTAAAAAATTGACCTCATTAGTGGAATATAATACATGAATAAAAAGAAGAATTATAAGGAGAAAAAAACCTATCTCTATTTTAAGCAGGTTTTCATTGAAAATGCTGCATTACATTAGAAGTTTGGTTATTAATTACAGAGATGGTTCCTTTACCCTCCTGAGAAGACCCCCTCTTTTCACCCCAACAGGACAACACTTCAGTGGTTGATGGAGGACTACCCTAAACTGCATCCTCAAGACTATCCATTAGATTGTACAATCAACCAAGGGGAGGTCAGTCAATTCATTTATCCATCCATTTATTCATCCATCCATCCATCCATTTTTTCCATCTATTTTTCCATCCATCCATCCACCAATCCATCCATTTATTCATCCATTTTCCCATCCATCCATCCATCCATCCATCCATCCATCCATCCATCCATCCATCTGTGTAAAATTATCAACACATCCATACCTCACCAGTACAATTTTTGAATTGATTATATGCATTTCTGTGTGACTGAATGAATCAAATATATATTTTTTTTTATTTTTCAGATAATTTATTTCCCAGATAGATGGTGGCACGGTACCTTAAATATTGACACAAGTGTTTTTATATCAACATTTCTAGGTTAATAATAAATCTATTTATTTTAAATTTTGTTTTTTATATGATCTTGAAACAATTTTACAGAGTTGACAACTTTTTGAGTAAAAGTGTGTTTTGCTGTTTGTCACTTAAAATATATTACAAAAGACCTCATATGATCATAAAATTGACAGTACTCTGAGTCATAAACCTTGATTTTTAAATGATTTATCAGAAAAGCATGCAGCTCAAACATTATGTGATGGAATTTTGCCACCTACACGTATTCTGTTTTTTTCTAAATCAACTTATGTTTGCGCTCTAATGAGACACGAAACCGGAGACAGCTAAATGAGATTCAGTAGATTCATGTAGTAAAACACTTTCCTATAGCTACCAATTCTATTCAATATCATACATATTGTGTGTCTCTAATATAAATAAAATAGAATAAAATGCATAATTCATGGATTTCCAGTGATAGAAAAGGAACGTTATTTCCACTGATGTTAGGAGTACGCTTATGTTGGTTTCAAGGCTATGATTTCAAGTGAGTTGCATTTTTTTTTTATCAAAGTCTTCATGCAATAAGGTACAAACATCTCTACGGGTTTAATAACACCCCTACCCCGCCACAAGTGGTTCTTTCCGCGCAAGATTGTACTTTCAACATGAACTCTAGCTCTATGATGTAAGAAAAGACCATCCCTAGAGTTTGGTTTTTAGTGTGATTATTTCTAGTTTTGCGAATTGCAAAGGAATCGTATGACCCCCCGAAAGAGCCTTGTTTTGTAGAATAAAATGATTAACAGCTAATTATGAAGGAGTGTCTTAAAAATACACCAACTAACTGGTGAAGGGACAACGCATTATGTATAATTACGAACAGCAATCGATTCAATGACATATCGAGCATAGCTATTTTCTCTGTCCCATATTTTTTTCCATTGATGAACATCTAGAATGCTCGAGCAAACAAAACTATGCATGATTAAGACAATTTATTGATCTTTACATAAACATATTAATTTAATTTGACGAGGAAAAAATTCCTCTCGAAAACAGTTCATTCTATTCGTAAAGAAAATTTCTGGGCTTTAGTTATTTCGGTAAAACTTTTGCATGTTTGTTTTTTACGTTTTCTAAATTCGCTTCTTTATAAACTGCTTTACTCCTACACTTTTGAAAAAAAAAGAAGAAATAAAATGAAAACACGGAATTTATTTTCAATTGTCAATAAAATATCTTTTTTTTTTACGAATGCCTGTTAGA
Source organism: Magallana nippona (assembly GCA_033439105.1). Classification (NCBI taxonomy): domain Eukaryota; kingdom Metazoa; phylum Mollusca; class Bivalvia; order Ostreida; family Ostreidae; genus Magallana; species Magallana nippona. The sequence continues at coordinate 30,794,202 of CM065925.1, read as the reverse complement.
AAAATACAATTATTTTAAAACAATGACATAAACTAAAGGAAATGCAACGTTCGATATTGTTAGATTTATGAGACACGAGAAACACCTTAAAGGTTGCATAACGTCTTCGCTAGCCAAGGGTGGCGATCCGCTCCTATATTCTTAAAGGAGCGGATCGTCACCCTTGGCTAGCAAAGATGATGTATTACATGTATTAGTCACAATGTAACATTGATTCCAGTCTAACAGAGAGAGAGAGAGAGAGAGAGAGAGAGAGAGAGAGAGAGACGAATATGATAGTTCGATCAATAGAGAACTCTCATTATGAAGAAAATAACCTCATAAGTTTTCATTGTCAGTATATATACCAATCAAATTGCATTACAAGTTCAGCATAACACTTTTCATTCAATATATATATATATATATATATATATATATATATATATATATATATATATATATATATATAAAATAAAGCTGTTATTTTTACTCATTGTCAATGTCCGTACAATCAAATACATGTACATAAAATTCCAACAATTCTCTCGAGGGCTTGTGGAAAGGGTATTTTTTGAAAGCCCCTTTAAATTACTGTATTGGTATCATAAAATCAATTTCAGGACACTTCTTTTTGTTGTTTTTATTCAATTAATTTAATGTAGTATTCAATTCTCATTTGGGCTGACATACCGTGTACAATACAACAAAATGGCACACGAATGAAATGTATTTTCATTATCCCGGTATCTGTAAATTATAAAACAAAAAAACATAACCAACTTAAAATTTACTCACGTTCTGAAAAGGTATATGTCAAAAATTAAAATTTTATTTTATTTACTTGATAAATGTGATTTTAGTGTAATACATGTTTTATTTATATATGATATAGAATATTACAATTTCAAATAAAACTGGAGTCACATCTGCGACAGAGCTTGGCTCAGCTATAGTATCTAACAAAGAGCTCAATGATTGAAATAATATTTTTAAAAAAAACTTGGTTTAGTTTTGCAGAATGAATACATTGTATCATCGCATGACCTTTTTTCCAAATCTTAACCTTTTGAGACCATATAATATTCAATCAAAGACTCGGTTTTGTTTTATACCTTAGACTTTGGGTGCTTAAGAAAAAAAAAATACGAGAAAGTATGAAAACGCGAACTATCAGCGAATAGTATTTTATTCTCTACTGAATCCGTCCGTAAGGTGACAGAATCGCCAATGATTGCGCCGTAATGAATATGATTAAATTTCGCATGTGCATTGTATGATGCTCTTAGGAAGTAAATCTGACATTACGAGGCGCATAAGAAGCTTTCAGATATCTGTCATCAAAGCAAGAGAAACACACCGCACTGGTCATGATGAAGTTGATCACGATATAATACGAAGCTCCAAATTATCCTCGGAAAAAATCCCCATAAGTAGACAGTGGTGTTCATTGGGAGCTAAATTTACCAGAATCGAAAGTTTTCCTCCCCCTCTCGCCTCCCTAAAAGCATGAGTTCGATATAAAGTGATTGACAAAATGGTGGCGTCATTAGGTGAGTAGTTTTTCCATTAATCCTTACAATACTGAATTAAAAATTTTCCGACTTGTTCTAGATATAACTTGTTTTATGATACCGTAGTTATATTTACACATTGCACATTTTTAGCGCGCAATGTTCACGAGAGATAGAGAGAGAGAGAGAGAGAGAGAGAGAGAGAGAGAGAGAGAGAGAGAGAGAGAGAGAGGGTTACATTTGTTTGTGCTAGTATCAATTTTTCATGATTATGACATCATTAAAACTACAATGGAAAAATGTTAATGGCCAATTTAGCATTTTGCAGCTATTAAACGATGGCTTTAAAGTTCTTTTCAATGCCTTAATTACAAACCTTCATTCATTTTTAAGCAATCTTGTCGGCATGAGGCCCTTTGTACAATGTGAATTTCAAATGAATAATGAAAAACATTGTCTAAATTTTTTTTATTTACATACCGGTTATGTGATGCTATGGGCCAACATTGCATGTATAGTTTTTCCTTATTTTTTTTTCTTTGATTGTATAGAAGATGGACAAGTATTAAAGGCGGGTATATGCAATAAAACAACTGATAAGGGACTGAAGATTAAGAATGAATGTATTTCACATATGTATTTCTTTTTAAAAGCCTATATGCATTATTTAATACTCTCGATTCTAATTTGAAAGGCTTAGGGGATAGATTATTTTGTCCCAAAGAAGATTTTACAGATTTTGCGATTGGAGTTCGACCCCAGCCAAAAAAAAGCCCCCCCCCCCCCCCCCCCCCCCCCCCCCCCACAAAAAAAAAAAAAAAAAACCAAACAAACAAACAAACAAACTTATGCCATCTACTTTAGTACTTGTTACAATATTTCACAAAACAGTAGTTTGAAATTTTATTTTTTCCAGGCTTTAAATTTGTACTGAAAATTATTTTCAAATGCATAGTAGTAAATTACGATGAAAAGTAGTAAATGAGTGCCATCTGTTGTCCAATGTTCTTCCTTTCATGTAAATTTTCTGTGTATGTGAAGGAATACAAAATAACAAGAACAAACAACATCTCGTTAGTGCATGTCTCCCCCCTCTCTCTCTTCTTTAGACCCACAGGCCCAATGCGAGTTAAAAATGCAAATATTTAGTCAGTCGAGCTCACATGCCCGCCATTTTGCTAAATCCAATGCAAATTAAACCAGTTTATTTTGTAATAGGTATGTGATTCACCATGTTAAAGATTGGTCTTCTGCTGATAGCAGATACCCAAAGAGAAGATGACAGACTCTCTCTCTCTCTCTCTCTCTCTCTCTCTCTCTCTCTCTCTCTCTCTCTCTCTCTCTCTCTCTCTCTCTCTCTCTCTCTCTCTCTCTCTCTTTTCTCTCTCTCTCTCTCTCTCTCTCTCTCTCTCTCTCTCTCTCTCTCTCTCTCTCTCTCTCTCTCTCTCTCTCTCTCTCTCTCTCTCTCTCTCTCTCTCTCAGAAAATAGCATACAATATATAAATATTAAAATTGCGGCTATACCTTTCTATTTGGCAAATTAACGTTTATGAAAGTGCATACCGGTATAAAATAGTAAACTGATGTAATAATGTCATACCGGTTTATCATACCGGTAAAATAGTAAACTGATATAGTAATGTGATACCGGTTTATTATACCGGTAAGACATCATTACAGACTACTATATGTAGTATGTGGATTTTCTTCTCTCCAAGACAGGCTCTTACTTGGTTCTTCGGTAATCATCTGGAATTATTCTTACACTTGAGAGCAATTAAAATGATATATTCATTGACTTCTTGGTTAAGATCCAGCGTTCGCGTCGCTATTACATCAAAATCCATTAATTTGATGAAGCGCTCACTTTCAGAGCCTTATTCTCGTATGTTTTGATCGGGAATTTATTTCTCAAAGGACATCGGGATTGGTGTTGTGGTTTAATAAAGCTTTTAGTTAAATCTTGCGTCATTGGAAATACGACAGGGTTAAACGAGATTTATGAACCTTAGCTTTTCTTGCGCCTTAAGAATGTTCGAAAATCTTTCTTGCAGGGCTTTCGACAGGAATACAAAAGCTGAACGTTAGATATTAGCGCCTTGGCGCTTCCGGTAATTTTGGTATTCTAATATCCGTACTGTAGTTATACAAAAAACAACAACAAAACATTCTATATCTGCATCTTCTCAAATATAATCATGCAACATTTAAAAAAAAAAATCCATGGAGACACACAAACAAAATGCTGCATGTACACATAGAACGTAGAACAAAATAAATGAAAAGAAATTTATAATTATAAAAAAAAATAAGCCACAATTTTGTAATAAAACACAATGTTCCAGGTAGGCATCTGATGTAACGACGTCAAATTCCTGGTGTCGTTGAGTTATCTCTCTCATTATTTCTTTGTGTCCATCGATACATCAGATTAATATGTATAGTGAATGTGTAAAGTGAAAACAACGCGAGATAGAACATCCATGTACATGGTAAAAAATCGACATTCAATTGTAACCAGCCTAAGTTTGGTGACCATTAATTCGATAAATGACATAGAAGTTTGTGTTAAATCTTAGCCTTAGAGTTTTTGGGTTGCAAATATTTTTTTCTTCTATAGTTCTATACAGTTTGTTTATAAACTGTGTTAATCAAGGATGCATGCTTTTATCGTGTTGTTTTAATTTTATAATTCATTGTCTTTGCACCGTTTTATAATCATAGTGCATTAGCATTCCTTTTACTTTATAGACTATAGTTTCTTAGTTCACGCAGACTCTGTTCTCTCAGGACATTCTTCGACATATGTCCCTATAAAAATCCTCCCACATGTACTTTATAGACTAGTTCCTTAGTTCATACAAACTCTGTTCTCCTTGGACATTTTATCCCTATAAACATGTAGATAAATTCTAAGAGGAGCAAAACAAAATGCTATCTTTCTCACTACATTGCACGCCTTAGGAAGCAATTATTGAACGCATCACTTTATATGTTGCTCTGGATCAGTATTCACTGCAAATCTCTGATAGCAATAGCAATACGACCAAAGTTAGTTTTATTAAGAAGACCAGAGATCCTAGCTATACATCGCGGTCATTGTCGGACTAAATACCTTTGTCCGTTGTCTTCACCAACTCCCACATAAGCTGACGAATCATTGATTGAAGCACCTATCTCGCGATGACCATTAAAGACACAATAATCGAACACAAGGATCTTCAGAGTTTATGGTATAAGAGGGGAAAGAGTCTTCGTGACAGCTTTGGAATACACAGAGGGGCCTTTCCATCCGATCCGACACTTAAATATCCGCCCGACAGTCATTTCGCTGACCAAAGTAAGTTAATTAGACGGGCTACGTGTTATTTACATATCAAATTTTCCTCGTAACGATGAAACGAAATTGGCTTCGCGAACTATTACATCGCGTGCTACTTCTTGTGGGTTCCCAAGTATTGTCACTTATTCGAAGACCCCTTTGTGTCTGTCCTCTGTCGTTTTAACTATTTCGTGTTGTACATCTTTACGAGATGGCTCTTGGCGACAGCTGAGAAAGAAAGGACAACGGCTTTTAATCTAAATATATGATTTTTCTTACCCTTACGTGTTCGAATGTAATTCAAAGCAGCAATTTGAATTTCAGCCGAAAAATAGAGAAAAAATTAACTGCATGGGATTTGGAATGCAGAAATATTTGCTTTAGGGCTGAATGTCATATTTGGGTTGTTCGTAAGTGTCAACCATTTTTTATGACTGCTTTGAATCCCATGTTCCCAGTTATCGAAGGTGGGTTACGAAGGGTTTGGGGTTTGCGTGCGCATTAGAATTCAGTTTCAAAGCCCCATGTAAATTAGGAAAACTTTTTGACAAATCAAGAACAAGAGAAAGCTTTTTGGTCAGAGGCATCAAGACGCACGGCTTAGAAATTTCATTTTAACATCGACGCAGGCTCAGTCTGCAATTCTAATTTTATCGTGACACCCCCCCCCCCCCCCCCCCACTTCTTCCACCTGCCAATACAGAAATGAATGAGATACTGACAGAACTTTGTGTAAGGTACGTTACCCATCAACATCTTGCATCGCCTTAATTAATTGTCAGCGAGACGTGAACAAACAAGTATAATTCAAGCTGTGAGTTAATATACCGGTAAATATTATCTTTTCTTTCCTCTACAATGCCAGTCAGCTTACAAGCATTATATTGCACGTGTTTGTTATAGTAAAAACAGTTCGTGGCGTAACGAAATCTTGCAATATATTGACAAAAATTACACAGAATGCGCGAGAAAGGTTCAAACGGCTTTCAAGCTGAACTGAAACGCACGCTTTCCCCTCAGAGAATGAACAATTAATGTTTTACAATTGAATAAAAGAGCAAAAACAATGGACTACAAACAATTGTCCAATGGTACCATAAGGTATGTGTGCAGTAGGGTGCACGCGATTCTTGTGATATTTCATCATATTTTGTACGTTTACTCAGAATGAAAAAAAATTCCACTGATGATAATGAAAAACCATCTATTGTGTGACATAGACCTTTGATTGTAGTGTTATTTTTCACTTTCAAAAAAGTAGGTCAATGACCTATTTTACACTATTTTACACTTAATTTTTCTTAATTGTGAAAATAATAGAAATTGTTAAACTCCTTTAAAAACTAAATGCATTTTATAAATGGCAGTGACACTAAATAGAAACAAAACATTAAGTTTTCATGGACAAATTTTAAAAATATCACAGTCTGAATTTCCTCTATCAATTTTCAAATTCCCACCCATTTTGATTCAATTTATCAAAAAATTGAATGATGATAATACTGAAACATTTATATAATTAAACTTATTATATTCTGCGGGCATAAAATTTATATGAGGTCAATGATCAACATTTTGAGATTCGGTGTCTTTTATCGTTTTCTTGCATCTTTCAATATTTTTGTTTTCCGTGCCATAAGATTATCTTAATTAATAAGTGAGATAAAACCAACAGAAAATATGCATAATTATGTTGACTAACAAATAAAATCTTAACTTTGAATATCATAACACTGCCAAAAATATTTCAACGGAAAACAAAATCTGAAAAATTTAGTCCGAATTTCCTCTGTTTTGCTCGAAGTCCATTTTTGTTTGTGCGTAATTCCATAATATAGTGAATATATCGATGTTATGTCAATATACTTCATTTCATAAATACTTTCTATGTTTATAACAAATTTTACTCATGACATTGAACTTTTTTAACAATCCGAATTTGAGAACTCAAACCCTGAGTAAACAACTTCCTCGATTACTTGAAAGTTCTCCATTTTTTAAAAATGAAAATGATTATGCAGAATCTGCTGTTGTTGTGAATTTCCCCATCACCACATAAAATAATCTAAAATGTAAAAATCAATCTTCATAGCCTTATTTACATGTACCTTTAGCAATGTATATCGACAATTTCATTTGGTTCAATATAAAACCTCCAGCAAACAATTTTGTTGGTAAATTCAATTATTGATAAAAATACGGTGAACGTTTAAGAAGCAGGTAATTTCAGTTATCGATCAATTTGAGGAAGATGTTAAATGCATTTCCAATTAATCTTTGATAAGAGGTAAACCAAAAATTAAAATGATTTGAATTTAAGAAAAAAATATTCTTTTACATGCATGGTTACGGTTGTACATGTATACACATGTCCTATACAAAAAGTAAAATTTTGATTCTCAATGATCTAAACCTTTGTAAAGGACACAAGTATATATACAGCAAAACTCGTTTATAGCGAATTTCAAGGGACCATAAAAAACTTCGTTCTAACCGTAATTCTTTATACGTTTACAGCGAATTCGTAAGAAATCTTATAGCGAATTCGTTATAAAATGGTCAGCTGAAAGTACTTCAAACTATGGCAAGTTATAATGAAAATCAAATTAACGCCATTTACAAAATATATTAATATAACCTTTCAATTTATTCTTTTTTTTAATTCATTCAATTATATTTGAATTTAAATTTTTAAGATATGCATCTTAAAAATTCATGTATCTTCAATGAAATTTGTAATGGAAAAAAAATCGTTATATGAATGATAAAATACGTTGAAATTTTGCCAGCGGGGGTCTTAAAATTACTTAAGAAATTATTTCAATGTCTACCCAAGTTATACGAGTATAACCTGGGTTGGGGCGGTTTACGCTTTATAATCCGCGAAATTTTTCTTTCTATCCAATCAAATGCCGCGTTACAATCAGAATTAAATTATTTAGGTATAGCCGTACATTGGTTATAGCCGTGTTCGTTATATACGGCAACTTTCTATAGGGTTATATTTACATTCAGTGTATATTTCCCCTTATGTTTGCATTTGAAATCTGCGACGTTCAATTTTCTATGAATACACTTTGATAATTCATGCGCCATGTGCACAAATATTAACGTCTTCACGTATGAGTATATTTATTTTTGTAAGATTAAATGAAACTTTCAATCTTACATAACCAATTTGATATGTTCTTTTGAAAAATAATCATTAAATTATATCTACTCCTAATTAAAAAAAGATTTTTTCTACAAAGTTTCTGGCACTATATTTTTAGTCGCGGAAGCCAACTAAATAACATGTTGATATGGCTGTTCCATGTATGTTTCATATCCCTGACTGAGACCGTATATACTGGCTTTACAGCGACAATACACATATAGTTCATAAAAATAGACATCACTATGAATATAAATATAAGCATTGAATGCTTATTTTTGGATGTCGTCGGTCCTGTAACACACCAAGCGGTAAAGACAAATTATCATACCGCGCTAACGCACAGTATTCAATTTGTCTGCACCGCTTGGTGTGTTACAGGACCGACGACATCCAAAAATAAGCATTCAATGCTTAAATATAAAATTTTACCAGGACATAATAAGAAGTCGTTATAGCTATGTTTGTTGTATTCGAGTTTTGTTGTACCCTTTTTACAGAGAAGATCACTCACTCGATGGACTCGAAGTTTTGTCATATAGAGCTGACGACAAGAAACTAACTTGCCTAATGCTTCCTTAAATGTTCTTGCCTTCTCGATTTCCTGCACAATAAACAATTCCAATACCTTTCATTCAGCAAATGAGGATTGAAATCATCCATCTTACTTTAAACTCGTCTCACTTTACATCGCTGATTACACCTTTATAAAGACAGATTTATCGAATCTAATAAGCCGTTACAGATAATTATTGTAAGATGCTGAAATTTTGGGGGTTTTTTATAGATAGTTTAGAGTATATTCGCTATAAACCTATTCAAAATACATTATTCAGACCATTAGAGAAACAGAACTTTTCTTCTTATTCTACTAAAATTGATAGTGTGTACTATGTGTATGAGAGAGAGAGAGAGAGAGAGAGAGAGAGAGAGAGGTTTTTCTCAAACCACTAAGTTTTTTCGACAAGAAAGGCCCCCAAGAGAAGATGATATTATATTTTGTAAATAGGAAAAAATTCTCCCCAGAATTCGAAGTAATTTAACAGACACACAACAAGACTATTCCGAGAAACAAGGTTCTAATGAACGAAATAATGGCTTTCTCAGGTTCAATCCAAAGAATGAACGGATTGAGAGACAAACAAGTATTATTTTATTATCCTTAAAATTGTAAAGCATGTTCCATGGCAGGTAGAGTCGTAAAAAATTGCAATAAAAATCAAGCGAAGAAAGCAGTCGTTTGGAAAGTAAATAAACCGGTCTTTGAACGCATTTTCAGACAACTTGTGATTTTTGTGTTCACTGTTTAAAAAAAGAGGAGGAAATTGTACCAGAGAAGACGATCATTTAAGAAATGTCTAATGACTTTGAATGTGAACATAGAATAGGTCTACTGTTGAAATAAATCATTCAAATTAGACCAGTCTGTTAACTCTCGCAGCACTGCTGTTAGTTTTCAATTTTCTAGAAACTATAGCAGTTTTTTTTACCACTGTGCAGGAAGAGAGAGAGAGAGAGAGAGAGAGAGAGAGAGAGAGAGAGAGAGAGAGAGAGAGAGAGAGAGAGAGAGAGAGAGAGTGGGGGGGGGGGGGGGGAGAGAGTGTTTTTTACTAGGGTTCGCCATTGCATGTCCAAGCCGCGGTTCAGAGCCCACGTACAAATCTCCAGATAGTATATATACTAGTAGTATTGTATATATACTGGTCATGGTTTGCTACGATACTAATCGCCCGGCATCAACAATATCACTAGAAACACCGGTCATTGTCGCGATGGCAAGGTATTCAATGACTTTGGATTAGCAGAAGTCATTATACCTAACGGTAAGAGTGAGTTCCCGAAATGAAAGAACTTCTCTTGTACAACGACCCCCCAAAAAAGTAAATAAATACGGGAAAGCTCAGATAAGTCAAAATTATTAGCTTGTTTGTATATTTCATCTGAAACGGATCTCGCCAAACCTCTAAAAGAAGACAGAACATTCCAGTATTGATTCATCTGGTTATTAAAATATAAATTAAGATACCTGTACAATCATGCATGAACATTAATACATGTTCTTAGTAATGAAAAGAAGTATATTAGACTGTAGCATCGATTTTAGAAATGGACACATCTACATAGAAAAATAACCCCCCCCCCCCCCCCCCCCCCCATTCAATACATTTCAATTTCTCATTTAATCACTTTATTGTAGATATTTTAATCACCCAAGGGCTGTTAAATGCTAAGAGAGTACTCTACGTGTATAAGAACTAAAAGAAATAATCCTCATTCATAATATGGTTATATATTCAACACTGCAATAAGCTGTTTATAAAAAGAATTCTCACTTTGGGACCCAACACAGGGTGTTGGATTTCCCCTCCGTCTTTCATTTGATATTACATTCTGGCAGACACAACTTTTTCATTGCCCGGAGCGGTTTTTCTGTTTTCCTCCAAGAAATGACGATAGTACATATTAATCTGTTAGAGTCCTATATCGATTTGAAATAAATGGGAGAGAGTTGAGATGGGTTTTTTTCCCAAATCAAATCTGAAATTTAATAGTTTTATATCTGACAGGTTAATAAATCATTTTGTAGAAATAAGATATAAATTGAGCTTAATGAAAGTATTAAATCAATTTTGAGCACGTGGCGCAAATGCCCTAAGGGAAGACAACACTTGATACTACTTGCAACTTAAACATTTTTCATGGAAATATGTTGGTTGATAAACAACAAGTTTTTACTAACTGAATTTAATTTACCAATCACAGTGACACAAATTCACAGTGAACAATTTGAATTCTTTCAAATCATTGATTCATCCCACTTTATATGATCATGGTTCATCACACTCTTTGTATGAAAGTAAAAGAAGACTATAACAATAAGATGGCTTCTAATATTTATTGCATAGTTAGTTATAGTCAATTTTAAGGCAGATGAAAATATGCTTCGGTGCTCTGGAGCCGCAACTAATTCTCCAAAAAGAAAAACCCAGACATGTCAATATTTTTTTCAACAAGATGTAAACCACTTCTTCTCAAACTTTATGTAACTTATTAATTAGTGCTAATTCTCCCTTTTTAAACCTTGTCATAGAAAATCTCTTCATTACCAATTAAAATGCACACAAATTCGTACAAATGATTTTACAAAAGAATTGTAAATTAGAAAATAACGACGTTTAACACGTCATATAATAGAAAATTGCATCAAAGAGGGAAACTAGTTCCATTTGACATAAAATTCTTTGCTTAAAAATCATAATTGCTTTTCAAGACATGTCGTTTTAAATAATGAACGCCTGCCAACCTTCAGATGCCATAAATTTGGGATGTTTTATGATTGAAGTCATGGCAAAATTACAAATACCATTTGTTGGACATAATTTTGTGTTTTTACACTCTGTATAGCAATACGGTTTATTCACATTATCAAATAATTCCAAATTCATTACTCGATTAAGCATATTATACTCTCAGTTTAAGGATAACCATTTTAATGATCCATGAGATTGGTTTTCAAAATTTCATTTAATCGAAATCAATAAAAATCGACCCAACGCCTATAACATATATGCACCAATTATTATTTAGTTTTATTTCATACTTAAATCAAAGGAGCAGTGAAAGAGGAATTATTGGTGACAGATGGGGACTAAGACAACATTATGTTAGGGATGCTAGCAGAATTAACGAGAAGCCAATATTGCACCCAAATCAGAGGAAATTAACTTGCTGGACGAACAGGATGACATCCTTGCTCTGACGAAATATACAAGAGATTTCCGAAGCCTACACGAGAAACCCATTTTTGAAATTGACTTGACACGAGGAAGGGAATCGGGGTATTTCACACGAAGAGAAATCTTGGCACGAAACTAAAATATAAGTGGTGTTTGATTAGGCTTTTATTGAGAATGATATAATTTACCTGAAATGATATCACACAGCTTACGTTCCCTTCAGCAACGCCATTAACCAAACTACAATTTCAACCTACGCGACGAATCATGACTTACAAGCTGGTTAAAACCCAGGAAAATTAAACAAATGAATATATTTGTTGTTTAAGGACCTTCACTATATTGTGCACTTAGTTCAGGTTATTATAGTCATAGTAAGTATAATCTGTCACAGGTTACCGTTTCTGTAAAAACGATTCAATAAAATTAATTCAATAAAATGTCTGGGAAAGAAGTACAAATGTCACCCCACAAAAACCATTAATATTCCTGACATTTTGCATTATACACATATATACTAACATTGTTCAGTGTCTAGCACGACGATAACACTACGAATCGATTTTGTACTATACCGTCCAATAAATTCAAATGACGTATTGTTGGGTCGCTAGCGGGGTTTGCATAATTAATATTCTAATATTTAATCGTGCAATTGCTAAAAATTATATAAATATAAGTAATAAGGAATATTTTTTTTTAAATTATGAGGTGATAATTTCGGTCGGGGCGTGATCAAATCTATCATAAAGCCATTCGGGCTTTATTGGATTTGACCATGCCCCGACCAAAATCATCACCTCATAATACTCAAAGAATGATTCCTTATTCCTTAAATAAATGAAAAAAAATTGGATTACCTTTACCTGAATATAACTTGCAAACAGTGATTGAGATTACAAAGATAAATTTTTCACGGCATAATTACACTATCTACTCAGAAGAGATAAAATTATGCACTTGCAAATTGACTAGACGACTGTTCTATTACACTTATCAAATCAAATTCATTCAAATCGCGAGAACCTACACGAAGTGATTTTATAGAAAATTGCGTAATTGACAACACAAGGGAAATTTCATCTTTTCAGAATGTCGTTTAATACTGAAATTTAAATGGGATAAGGCAAATGTTAAAAGATCTAAAACGGGATGTTATGTTTTATCAAAATTGAATTTAGGCAAAATAAGGACTATAATTTAAGAACTTTGTCTATATCAGTTCCCAATACAGTGAGTTCTAAATACCGTATGATCTTATGATCACTACACGCAACAGCTTTTAAATATCATTCATATCAAAATAGATCATAATAAAAGACGCGAGTGTTTTATATAACTTAATGGACAGCATTTTGTTAACTTTTATGACTACATGTGTACTCAACATAGGACTGCATTTTAAGCAACCATCTTCTTGTCTAAATCTCATGAGATGATTAGCTTCTGTCTTCTTTCTTGATGAAATCAATTAGAATCTTTTTTTCAAACAATAAAATGCTTTCATTTCGGTTCATTAGGGTATTATAATAAAAGTTATATGGCTTGCAGAAAAAAACATAGTCCTTATAACCGAGTTATGTATTTTTTTCCCGCGAAGATCACAATTGCCTTATCCCGTACAAGGCAAAAAGTAATAAGAATTTCACTGTTTAAATCTTTTTGGTTAATTTGGCCATACGTGTAATGCAAGACTTGTGTATTTATATTGTATCCCAGTAACGAATCATGGCCCTGCATGATTTGTATCACAATAAATTTTTTTAGCTAAATTGATTATACTTAAGGATTGGACACAGCACCATAAATGTCCATGATAACTTTGTCTCTTTGCAAGTACAAGGTACTAGTTTATTTGTTCAGCCACTAACTTCGTTTCTGGAAAGATTCACTATGTTTCAATGTTCCGTCAGTCACAACTTTTTTTTCAGCAAAATTTATACACGTATTTTATAAGCAAAACGGGCATATTGCAAGACACTTTTATTTCTGTTAGCTAGTACATGTGTATTTTGTGTAATGAATTTATGTTATAAAAATATCACAATTCGAAACTCGTAAACTCTGAAAATCGAAAGTGAAAGATAATAATATGCAAACTGTTCATTACCATTAGTAAGTGTGTGTGTGTGTATATATATATATATATATATATACACACACACACACACACACACACACACACACACACACACACACACACACACACACACACACACACATCATGCAACTACGCTGATTAATGAATTTGCTAGAAACGGAACATTCAATTTTTCAACAACGTATCAGTATTGAGCAGAGCATATGCCATCATATAAGCAATACACAATTTTTAGAGTTCATGGCGTTAAGAGCAGCATGCAATTTGCCAAAAGCTCTACACCATACTGTCATGATCACTAAAAATGTTATTTACTACTTATTTTTGTTTACAAAATTTGTTGTTTTCTTGCGGTTGTAAGGAATGCAGAGGGAGAGAACAATAGGTATGGAAATATTTGTAAATAGGTAATCATCGTTTCTTTTATAGCTCATACAACTGATTTTCTAGTTCATTTTAATTTCCTTTGAATATTTTTGAATGTGAAAACTAGCAAATACAAGAGAATCTTCAGCAAATTCACATTATTGTATCTTCGAGTTGGGCAAACGTAAAATAATCCTCGTTTTAACAAATATTCATTTTTTTTTTCAATTCATCAATGTTGTGCAAAATTCCTTTTTTAGGTGTAAAATTGACTGTTTGTAACCACTTGTTAGCGTTAACGCGATTTTCATCACAAAAGTATGAAGGGTCCAATAAAACTAGGGCGTTGATTATCCATTCATGAAACCGAATAAATTCCACCGAGTATGCCTCCAGTAAGCGTATGCGAGACTGGCGTTGGTTTGCCGAAGATGCAAGGTATAAACCATTATCGTTATTCCTCCTTATTTATTGGATTATATGTCTATATACTAAATAAATTTAATCATATCAATAATCATCTCAAAGCGTTTGTTTTTATAATCATACGGACAATTACTTCACATGGAACAGGTAACATTTGATTTGCCTAAGATGATGAGCGTCACAAAAAAAAGGAAAAAGTCAGGACATTTGCTAATATATATTTAGATAAAAAAAAACCTTTTCAATCTATTTTATATCAAATACATTCAGTACATATTATCATAAGTTTTTAAATACTTTTTAGTTTTAGATAAAATGAATGTGACAGTAGCATTATTCGATTTGAAAAGGACACATAGTTTCAAAAAAATGAACGAGTACTCGACTATCGCTCGACTAAAGCCCCTCGAATAATCGACTTAGCCAACCGAGTAAAACTGACATCCTTAGTCAAATCCCTACTCACGAGTAGACGTAAAATTTGACGTTACTAGGTTAGGCTATCGAAGGGAACGTAAAAGGGGAAGCAATTAATTAATGTGTTGTACATTCTCCATTAATATTATTACTGTACTACATATTCATTACTGGTTTTATCAGGTTGTTATTAAATCCCTGCACTGTGCTGTACATATATTGTTAAAAACATTTCATATATATGCAATAAGATGTATTTCTCGCACAATAAAGAAAGTTGATTATCCGTCTTGCATAATTATGTTTAATTTCAAAACTTCATGCTGTAATATTTTTTGAATTACATGTATATAGCGCTGGGAATACATGTAGAACTTCAATGTATTAGAAAAAAAGAAGTTAAATGAACAATAAAAATGAATAATCTAACCTCAAATGTTGAGAATGACTCATATGTATTATTGGTCATGAAGTAATCGTCATGGCATTTTAATATTAGATAAAATAAATAAATGCCCCTGGTTTAAAAGATTTCTATAAAAATATAATGTGCTTCGATGAAAAATATAATAAGCTGTTCTGTACGCGTTAGTGATTTTATTGGTGCTTTTCATATTAACATTTTTCATTTTTGTTTGACAGTTGAGTTTGATGAGCTATGTTAAATGCTATCATATCGACCACTTGGCCCAGTTGTCAGGGAAGTTTAAGTGATGTATTTGATAATGTTCTCCAGCATTTTCGTCGCACATTGGTAATCATCGTTTTGGAGGTACTTATCAAAACTATGATCTTTTATCTTTCGACTTTTCCGAGAATGTTTATTTAGGCTCAATGGACATAGGATTTAACGGGAACTCGCTAAACAAACGCATGCAATTGATATTATTAGATGCGAAAGACGGAGAGCGCTAGAAAAGTAGCCAGAATATTTGCTATATGTATATTTACTTTTGTTTGTTTTCTCAAACTCTTCACGTCTAATAATTTAAAGTTACGATGCGGTGGGTACTAAAACCTAACTTCTAAAACCAAACATAATTATTATAAGTCCTCATTATATCATCATCGTTCAAATATTCCTCCTATTCATTCTTAAAATAATATTTCTTTTCTTTTTAACGATGCCAGAGCTGATGTGTTCCGAGCAATAAAATTGTGAGAGAGCGAGAGAGGCACACACGCAAACCGGTATAAAACGGAATAATTACCGATGTAGATTTAACAACAGGGTCTTTGAAAAGGAAATATTGATGAAAGATATTAAGACAAAGTTTGTGTGTCGTTTATGTATAAGTAGTTCGGTGTCGGTGCGGTAAATTTGAAGTATTTACAATTGTGGAAAGCACTTGACATAGTACAGAGAGCCATTTGTGAGCTGGCAACTATCTTCATGCAGCTTTTCCAAACCAAAGATAAAATTTGCGGAAACGCTGTGCAATAATTACAGCAATTAGTTTATCTCAGGAGGAAGATTATTACTGAATTTGAACACAATTCGGAAAGAAAGATACCTTAAAATATTCACGTTAATGGGCACAGGTAAGATCTTTTATGTAATATTTTTTTTAAAAATTTTCTTTTAAATTATTGTAAAAAAAAACTGCATCGCCATATCGCAAACCTTTTTACATGAAGATAAAAGGGATGAAGTAATATAATCGTGAGTTTTATGAACTTAATTGGGTTGATGTTTTGACTATTTGTGCAACTCTTTAAATGTTTCCCGCCCATTAAGCACGCCTTTAACCACAGTATGTGACTGATGAAAAGCTATTTAGACCCATTTTGACAAGCTAGGGCCTCCATCGTCTCTGACACGGTTACTTTTTTTTTTATCATTATCTTTTATATTAAAAACAATTCTCAATAATGAATGGAGTTTTTTTTGTGTGCACACATGCAATCTATAGCTCTATTGCTGCAGCGAATTCCACGGGCATTATCGTTTCTTTGGTTTTGACGTGTCGCAAAAAATGTTTTAATTAATATTCCGAAATGCACGTATACTAATTGCATCTATCTTTCGTTACATAAGACACGCGTTCATGCTATATATTATATAACAACAACAACATATCTATTTTCAAAATGCGCTTATTGTGATTCGTATAATGCCTATATATGAAATTCCTTTGCTAGCCCCCCTCCCCCAGATATCGTTAAAATGAAGAATCAATCATTCAAAAAGTTAACAGTCGTTTACGCTCACTGAAAATATCGATGTATGAATGTTTTAGCTGTTTAGTTTCAAAGATCAAAATATTTATTTAAAAAAATCCAAATCACAATTGGATACTGGGGACTGAAATCCGGAAGTCGTAGTAATATTATATTGCAAAATAATATTTTTTGACTTAATCTATTCTTTGCCTGTCAAAGTATTAAAAAACCATATGAATTCATATTGCAACATTCTATATATAGTTTGTTACTTAGTAACGTAAAAGATTGGCATGGTAATGACGTGTTGAAAAAATCGTACAACTGACAAAAAACCCACTAAAAAGACAAAAGTCTAACAAACAAGTTTGAAAAGAATCTGCCGTCTCATTCCGCTACTCAAAACGAAATACCGTATCATATTTCTAATGGGACTACCCTATTAATAATTAAATATATTTCAACATATCTAAAAGAAAGAAACGGAAATAACCTGCCTGCGTTTTATAGCAAAGCTATGCAAGCAGGCGAGCATAGAGATCGAATTAATAATTGATAATAGACGGAAGTATTTCTTTATATGTGGCAACAGCAATTTAATATTGAAAAAAAGAAGATATATTTTCGTCGCCACGTTTTGTTGTATAGAGTTATTGTTATTTAGTACGACAGGTGCGCGCGCTCTCCATTGTTTTATATACTGTTATGATGCTACACAATCGACCCTCTGCTAGCGGATGTAGTGCCATCATCAGTGGCTTGGCAGTCTAATGATAGTTCATAATTAATTCAAAGTGAGACCTAGATGACCAGTTTTGTCTACAGCCTTGCCATTTCAGTGTACGTAGATGCTCCGTAAAATACCACTGGCGAGAAAGTTATTAGATGAAAAGTTTCTGTGCTTTATGTTCCTTTTTTTTTCTTCTGTGGAATTTTGGAGTTTTTTAAAAAAAATTAATTTGTTTCTCGGATATTAGGGCCCCTTTTCCCCTTGAATGATACACGGTAAGGTTATCTTGATTCTTGGGCAATAATTATTTATTGTAGATTTATAGCTTTTGTAGTTTTTGTGCTAAGATTTAAAAGAATGTATGTAATAAGTGTTTAAAAAATGATTTGTGGTCTGTAAATGTTTTTAATGTTGAATTTAGTCTAGAACACGCAATAATGATACATTGACTGAACTTTTGATTTATGAACGTCGAAATAAAAAAAAAGTTGCAGCTGTATATAGCTGAACATGCATTTAATGCAGATGCAGTTTTTTTAACTATCCCAAATTCTTGAACCTTTTTATAAATAAACAACTTTTATCAAAAGATGCTTTAAAAGCGATAGGAGTTACATTGAAAGAAATTCCTTCGGTCATGACTTGTTCACCTTTACCAACACGCCCTATCGAACTTTTTATCAGAGTTTTAAAAAAAATATTTCAGCGAAAAACATTTACATGAATCCTACATTAGATCAGTTTAAAATTTAATTTCAGGCATTTCCTGGAAATGTTGAACGTTTTTGTAGCGAACGTTTAAGTTACACATCTCCGTTTTTAAGCTAAGTGTCATGTTGTAAATTTTGAATTTACAGGGTGGATGTAAATATAAAACTTACAACATGAAAAGTTGTCATGTTGTAAATTTTGTATTTACATCCACCCAGTAAATTAAAAATTTACAACATGACATAAGCATAGAAGTTATATCCAAGCCACTCCAACGGTAGCAACAAAGGCATAGCTGTACCAAGATATCAGAATTTGATTGATGATACCAAATATACATGTATGCACTGTTGAATTCAGAAATCGTGCTTATTGATTTTTTTTATAGTATCAACCTTTTCTGTACTAAATACAATACCGTACTTGTAATCGATGCTTATTGTTGGACAATGCTAAAGGGAGTTTTAAAAACTGATTAAAAGTCATTAGAAATCGGCTTTTAACGCTAAGGTCCAATTTCACATTTGACATTTGCGCTTCACAATTTATTTACACATTGCAAATGGGATTGAAAATTATATTTATACATCTTCTTTCGAAGAATATTTAACTGATTTGAATATGCCATCAATGTATTAAACCATGTTTGAAGAGACAATCTTTTGTGGGAAAAATTAAGGTGTCTGACGACAGATGTGAAATGTAAAATTGAAAATCAACTCTATGAATCTGGATTCAGGGGATACAAAAACCAGGTTCAAACCATCGCATTATTGTATGTAACAATAGTTTATATTACATGCGCATAATTTTTAACCAGTAGTTCCTTCATTTATAAGATGCCCTATGAAGGTGGTCATGTTGTTAAAACAATAGTAAATGTTAGCCAATTCAAAAAGGACGATGGAGATCTCCATTGAACCGATGTATATATATAGATAGTTGAAAATCCAAGCCAATCTTGAAGAGTTAATCAGCTACGGTCAAAAGTTATAACCAAAAGTTTCAATCTTCGGGGGCATAAAAAAAACCCAATGCGAAACACTGGAAACAAACCCTTCAGAGTCGATACCACTGCTTCATGTAAAACATTTAGGCTTTAATAAAACTCATTATTCTTGTTCGAAGATCTGTATCTTTTGCGACGTAGTGACTTATACAGTGAAGAAAAAACTCCGAGTTCTCTGTCTGATCCGAGTCTATAGGGACCAAGAGCAATTAGTGTTCTTTTACATGTAAACATTTGGTACTTTTTGATGGACGTATGAATTCGTTCTCGCGATGAAAACAAGACTTACTCTCACGATTGCTGAGGTAAGTGGCTAAGGATTTTTTTCCATGATTTGATGAACTCTTTCTTTTACGTTTTGGCTGAAACAATCGTGAAAGGATTTAGATGGGGTGGTGGGGTAGTTTTATTAAAAACCATGGAACATTCATCTAATCAATTCAGTCTTATGCGAATTACAATTTTTACTTAGAAACTATATGAATTATCGCACATGAACTTTGATTGGAAAGTGTTTTTTTAATTATGCTGGTTCAGATTTAGAAAATTAGATATTAGATATTAGATATTAAACATTTGCAAACGTTTAATTAATCAATTTAAACTAAAGATCTGTTTTTAAATATCTTACTCATATCACACGTATTGAATTTACAATATTTACATTTGAAAATATGCTTCCTTTATGAACCTAGAGAATAGCGAAAACGTTCAATTCTGTGTGAACGTTTCCGTGACGTCACAATGATAACCGCACGCGCTTATCGCTTGTCGCTTGGATTATTGTAAACATAAAATATTGGTAATTTTAACAGTTCTGAACAATTTGTCTCTCTCAAACGTAAATATAAGTAATAAACAGCAATGTTAAAAAGTTCACCGGGATATGAAGTTGGTTGGTACGTGATCAAATCTACTGAGAAGCCCTTCTGGCTTCACAGGATTTGATCACGTGACCAACCAACTTCATATCCCGGTGATTTTTTTAAATTGCTGTTTATTTCTTAAATGTACGATATCAGACATATAGTTTCCATTACAGTATAGCAATAATAACTTTTGAACACTATTATACTGTTTTATTACAAACAACTAGAAAGAAAGGTGGGGAACATAGATGAGATGTCTGATTGAAATCACACATATGATACGTCTATCAGATCTTTCAAATTTGAGAATATATTAGTTGTGCTTTACTTTCAAAGATGTAGGCGCCAGATGTAGATTAATAACGATTAATAACTTTCTATGATAAGGACAAATCAATATTCAATGAAGAAAATTTCAACCTGTTACATTTAAGAAATGAAACTATTTTCATCAGACATCGAATTTCTAATTTTTGAGATGTAAACTTCATAAGGTGAAACGATTCGTTAAAAAAATAATCAAATTCATTAAATTAAAACCACAAATGAAATACAGATTATGGACCCTAGCCCCTCCCCCCACCTCCCCCACAAAAAATGATGAAAGCGTAACGGCATTATATTCTTTTACTTATATTTTTAGATTCTCTTAAAAATCGATGTTTAAGGCCTTAAAATTGTCCTTTTTTAAATAACGAGCAATTGCTAGAACTTAGTCTTTATATCACGACTACATCATGATTTATATTATTGGACGCGCTATCCCATCAATGATCTTTCCGCCATCTCTATAATACATCATCTTAGTCATAAAACTAGATTTTCAACACCCTTTCTATCTATTGTTGATAAATATAATCATTTTCTGAGCGTCCAGAAACACTTGGACATTAATATGTACATCTGGATACGATATTGATTGATTTTGACCACGGATAAGTGTGAAGAGATATAATTGCACACATGTTCGCTATCCGTCTGGAATTCTGCTTCGCCGTTTGTTTTGAATTTTCTGTTGAAAATTTCAGCGCGCGAGAAATTTGCGGTGAATCTTCCCCATCATTTGTTAAAAATGGACAAGCATGTATTCATAAAAATGCACCTGCCTTTCGATGTTTGGATGGCGATTCGAAACTTAAAGCGATAAAGGTATGGTAATTTTTATTGCAAATTAATATCAAAGCCCTTGCATTAGTAACTTTACATATTAACTTAAATTCAGTTTTATGAAATATGGTTTCACGTTTATAACCAGAAAAACCCCCCACATGAGTTTTATGTTATTTGTAGAAGGATAAAATTCAAATAAATTGAGTGAACGTATATATGAATAAGATAAACATTGTCCAATCGAAAAAAAAAACCAACATCCCTCTCCCAAAATAAAACCGAAATCAACATTATTCAGAGTTTGTTATCGTATAAAAATAAAAACAAACAAAGCAAGGAATTCCAAAGTTGCAAAAAAAAAATAGTTTTAAAATTTTTGTGTTGCAAATTTGAAATACCTATGTCATTTGAATTTCAAGCCTTAAATTTAACATATACAAAGATGTCATGACATGTACAAACGTTGTAATTTCTTGTTGATATTGCCCTATACACATATGTATTGATTTGCCTCGCCTCACTGGGTCCGATATAATTGTGTTGATGTTCATGACTATGAGTCTTTATCTAGCGCCATTATTCCTGTCTTACCTATACTTCATCAGTCTACCACGTGACCTCTTCGGGCAATTATAGCAGTTTACTAGAGATACATGTACATGCATCTATCGATTGACTCGCCCTGTAATTATTGGACACCTGCACGACTATAGGGTCCCCTTGGAATTACTATGAAACTCAAACAATTCTGATCTGTCCAGTGTTGACCTTTTGAACAAAATAAGTCAATTATCGTGTAAGAAAGAATTTTACTTGCGGTTGTCCATCCATCAACTGATTAGCCGTAACTACAGGGGATAACCCCCCCCCCCCCTTAAAACCGGACACAGCAATTCTGTAGAAAGGGACTGTTTTTATTATCCCTTTTCTAACTTCCTGTTTGTTCTTCTCGTAAAAATAATCTCGTTTTTTCCGTGTAGAGTATGCACTTACATGATGGTGGTTATTCAAATTAGCAAATCGCTCTCTCCTCTTTCTTTCTCTCTCTTCCTCTCCCTCCCCCGCGGACTAACAGAATGTTGAATAAGCAAGCACATTTTGTGTACCTACAGGCAAAGCGCCTGCATAATTTTAACAAAGAATTTCTTACACCTGAAAGTAATGTAGCAAAAAAAAAAAACATTGTGTGTGCCAACCCTGTCAGGTGTGTATTGACCCGTTTCTTAAAATTAATTACTAGTATCCCAAGCCATGTATGACACGACTTCAGGAGTATTGGGGTTAAGGGGTGACTATGAATCGATAAACAAAGCAACTGAATTAAGGGAAACGGGGAAACAGGCCAGAAATATTTTTGTTAGAAGTCATACACAACATATGTATGCATTGCGTTGCTGGCATCGAGAGGTAATTAATTTCGTCTTTATTTACACACGTAATGCAGCTAATCATATAAAACTAGAAAAGAAAGTATAAAAATATCTTGCAATTAATTCCAACCAAATAATATGAGTCTTTTTTTTTAAACGTTTTAGCTTTGATAATTACATGCATAATCAAATAATTTATCTTTTTGTGTTCTAGCTTTGATATTTTGCTATAGTTGTTTGTGTTTTAATTTTATTTCCTTTTCATATTCAATTAACGTGTCCAATTAGATAAAGGTTTTCCGAGAGTATATACACAGTGCTTTTGTCTTTTTATTTGAATTATATTTCTTGGAGACAGGGAAGCGAAAGCATTTTTTGTTATAGTACCAGTATGACTTTTTATATAAATGTTAAAGTTTGTACGGTGACGATAGATATTTCAGTTTATGCGTCGTTAAGAGGGCTGGGTGGTCTTGGCCATTTTACTATATTTTTCTCATTTAGAAGAAGAGCTTTATATAAGAAACTATTCCCCCCCCCCCAAAAAAAATAATAATAATGGTCTGACCCTTAGAAATATTAATGAATGGAAATTTTCATTTGACCTTAAAAAAGATGAGAAGACTTGACATACCTATCTGAAAACTTGTGCAGCTGTTAAAATGCAAATGGGATCACAGTTAGTTTTAATATGATTTCGGTAAACTAAAAGAAAAGTACATTTTGAGTTTTTATGTCATTCACCGTAATTTTTCGTTTGTGTGCATGCATCTGTTGGGGAGATGCACAGCTGCGAAGCAAAGATACTAAGATTTAGTAACGGAGAAGCAAGAACACATCCGCTATCGATAAGTGTTTTCTAAAATTTAAAACAGTGTTACATCGGATATGGTTTTTTTTTTGCGTGAGACATGTACTTAAATTTATTTAAGCATTGAATGTTTATTTTTATATTAATACTTTCTATTTTTATGAAATATATGTGTATTGTCGCTGTAAAGACATTATATACGCTCTCAGTCAGGGATATGAAACATACATGCATATGGAACAGCCATATTAACATGCATTTAGTTCGCTTCCGCCACTAAAAATATAGTGCCAGAACATTGTAGAGAAAAATCTTTTTTATGAAGGAGTAGATATAATTTAATGATTATTTTTCAAAAGAACATATCAAATTGGTTATGTAAGATTGAACGTTTCATTTAATCTTACAAAGATAAATATACTCAAAACACGTGAAAACGTTTATATTTGTGCACATGGCGCATGAATTATCAAAGTGTATTCATAGAAAATTGAACGTCGCAGATTTCCAATGCAAACTGTATATTCTTTCATATTTGAAACTTGAAACCAGCGTCATTTTTAACTTATTTTGATGCAAGAAATAGATAGCTACGTACTACCGAAAGTCCAAGGTCTTGTTAAATTGATTCTAACAGGCTGATCATTGAACCACACCATGGTAAAAGTTTCTTTGCAGATAAGTATTAGATAAAATCTTTGATATATATGTACGTTAAAATATATAGTTTTCCCTTATGCTTAAACTAATTTAAAGTTCTTGATTGATTGTTTGTTGTTTTACATCCGATTGAGATTCTTGCGTTCGTATTAAAAGACGTCACCAGATGCCGATTTTGCATATGACATAAGTGCTTATGAACATTGAACACCAAGGGTTCATAATCGTGCCAGCGCCTACAGTTTAATGGCGAAGTAACAGTTACTCTAAAGCCTTACGGGTCGTACTGTCTATACCCCCTCGGTCTATAGCTACTTATAGTATCAAGATCTACACGTGTATATTTTCTACAGGGTTCAACATTTTGTGTATGGTTATGGAGGATTTTTTGGGGAAAGAGCTTGATAATCAAAGGGTTACAAGGCCTTGTAGAAACAATTTTGATCACTTGGGCAATATTATACGCTACAGAAAAGTCATTCTATTTTATTTCCTAGACATGCATACAACGTAAGTTATAAGTCGTTTATTCTATTCACTACAACAATGATACGTGTAAATATAATTTTACACTTTATGAAAACCTGAACCCCCTTTTCCCTGAGCACCGGAAGATTTAGAAGCTATTCTGATATTGACCAGAAAGATAAAAAAAAAAGGGACCAAGAAAGTTCATTTATAGTTCTATAATTGAGTGATGTCGATTGTTTACTATTTATTTTGTACAGTTTTATTTGACATTGGTAAAAATTATAGAGGCAGTTGAAAAAAGCAATGACTTCATTGAAAATAGTGCTTGTCTTTTTACAAGTTTTAGAAAAGCCACTTGTTTCAGATATAAATAAAACCACTTTGGATTATCGTATTAAGTGTAGACCGGAAAGAAAAAAAATATTATGTTACATTAACCACTTGTTATCTCTAGTTTCTCATTAAGAATTCATGTATCTTTACTTCCGTGTTTATGAACGATAACCCAAAACATTTTGTCTAAGTTTTTTATGGAAACAATCTCTTCTCGAGTTACGAACTTCAAATGCATTTTTTTTAAAAAAATTGAGTCATTTAAACTAAGCAACGACCCTTCGGTAGTTTGTGTCATTTCGATATATTGGTCATGCAGTCGTTGGATTAACAGTGTATCAATGAAATTGATGAAATACCAGCGCCAATTTCAACTTGGTTTGGTCAATGAACTGTTAGAATGACTGACTAAACATAATAATATACAGTTAGTCAGCAAGTAACAGTAACCTCATGGGTGCTATAGAGTTGCAATAATAAGCTAGAATGTATTATGTCATTTTGGGTTTTTTTTGGATCACAAATTATAGAATGCATATGTGTAATAAAATTCATGTTCCTAAATTACACAACATTTACAACGGCTGTCGGATTGCAACGTCAATTTCCTGTCAGTTCTGTGGTTTTTGGCTTAAATCAAAATATCAAATAAAGTTTAGCTTTGTCTCCAATTTTCGAGGAGGCAAAGGACATTAATTTACTTATAAATGCAGACAAAACATATCTGACATCATTCGAAATTATTTCAGTATGCTCTTGACATTTGAATATTTCGACTGATTATTTGAAAAGAACGAATATTTCCTTCTTTAACATTTTTTTTGTACTTAAAATCAAATTATCGATTACAGTTGTACAAAAACAAAATTCGACAAAAGAATCTATAAGTCGCACAGCTAAGTTGTAACGTTTCAATCCTCCATTTTTATTCAGAAATAAACTTTAAAAAAGAGCATACAAGTCACTCTCTTAATTCTTAATTTCCTAGAAGTTGAACTCCATATCTACTGTGAGTAGAATAAATCAACTTCATATCTGTGTATTTTCGGTATTCTACGAAAACCCAGAATTAGCGTACCAAAATATGATGTTTGTAGATCAGGTACAAGCATCGTCTTTAAAAAGGGGGCGGGGGGGGGGGGGGGGGGGGCACCAGACCTTCCCCCAACATCCTGACATGCCAAAACAATGAAAACTTCACAAATCATCAAAATATTAATCCGTGGGGTTGAGCGGTGGGGGGGGGGGGGGGGGTATCAAAAATGGAGGAACCATTTTGTTATAACTTTACTTTTTCTATCTATGTTGAGATGGAAAAAAAACCTGGCCTCTCCCTCTAATTACCTGCATGTTATATATAGAAACACATTTTAATTCTGAATCTCTCCTTCGTTATTTTGACGCCACGCCCTCATTGGTTATACATGTATCAATAAATACAATATAGTACTGCTGTGCTATGTCTGGATTTTATTGTATTTGTGGTGTGTTTAATATATAAGTATGGAATTATTTGTAAGGATCGATGTTCATGCTGAGTACAAATTTTGTTGACTAAAACTAAAAATTAGGCGAATGACTTAAACGTTTTAGCTGTCTTAATTTAATGACATATGGAATGAAGGAATAAACCATGTACATGTATTATTCCCACTGAGTCATGTCTGACATCGACTCTTAGTAAATTCAACAGTAAATTCCACGTATACAGACCACGCGAAGAAATGATGTAACATTCGATAAACTGTACAAACAAGACAATAATTGCATGTTGACATAACAACAAATTCAGCTACCATGCATCCAGTTTAGTGACTCGTTAATAGACAATTCTCTATGTTACTGTACGTACAAAGCATTTATAATGTATTCTATTGACCTACAAAGTATGTTGACCGATACAACCTTACAATGGACCTACCACAGCCGACAAATAATGAAATTCAGCGTTTCCTGTTTTTAAATATATGCACACCGCAGTTTTTGTTGGTCTTTAATCACTTCCTTCAATAAGATTTATTTACGAGTACATGTACAATGAGATTTGTCCCGCCATGGCTGTATGTGAAACTGTTTGTGCATTCAAAATGTAACAGTTCAAATTAACTGTGACACTTTAAGTGGTGCACAATTCTTGCTCCCTTCGGTAAGGGCTTGTTGTCTTCTTTTCACGAATTTTTTAAAAGTAATCTAGATGAGGCGACAATTGTATTGATGTAGAGATTTCATTTATCTACATGTATAGTATTACCTTGATCTTTTTCAGACGAAATTCTAAGTGGAAGCTAAGCGAAGTGGAAGACCCACATTTTTTAACGGCATTGCAATCTCCCACGTGATACTTCATTTGTTAGTAGCTGATTCAAGAGACAAGAAGGATATACGATGCAGTCTTGCGACATTGCGATATTTTTTCGCGGAAGACTTTAACTAAAGAGTTTTTTAGGATATAAAGGTACGAAAGGCAGAAAAATGAATGCAGTGAATTGCTTGACCCTAATGCTGGTTACAGTGGTAAATTTGATCGAAACTGGCCAATCTAACAAAAATATCATACGTATGGGGTACATCACAGGCTCCAAACTTCAGGTCGATGGCGGTTTGTTCAGTACCCGGCACGGCCAAAGAATATCAGGGGCCATCACTTACGCAAGGGATCAAATTAATAATGATTCGTCCATTCTTCCAAATCATACCCTGGAATTTCTTGTGGCCGAAACATACTCACAAGAGCTGCACAGTATCAAGGAGACAGTGGAATTGATTGATAGAAATATCTCGGTGTATATAGGGCCACAAGAGACCTGTGTCCACGAAGGAAGAATAGCTGCCTCGTTCAACCTGCCCATGATTTCTTACGTAAGTCTCTTACCTTTACAAGTATAAAAGGTGTGGATGGTCTGACATTTAAGATCAGAAGATCCACAACAAATTTGCATAAAAGCGTCTAAAATCTTTCAATAAAATCAAATCTTTTTATCTGCATTTCCTAAAATACAGTCAAACACATACATGTAAACATACACATTTTTTGTGTGAAATGTGTCAATGGCAGTAATGTCCTAGGATTAGATCTCTCAGAGTAAATGTGTCTATAATGACCTTGTTATGGTAATTTCCTGTTATGATGTTGCGTCGCGACAGTAACTTTGAAAAAAATGCTTCAGTTAAAAGGAAAATTTGAAACTACTAAGTTAATGTTAAAAATTCGCTGGGTGTGGGAAGCGAACATTTGTAGATGATACACTGTTTAAAGGTGAACGTCTCAACGAATTATGTTTGTCACACCGATGGTGTTAAGAAAGTCTATCTCACGTTGAAGCATTCATTCACACATACACACAATAGTCGATATAGAGTCACGTCGACATGGACACATCGGTGTCTTTTGCATCCCAAGTATTCAGTGAAACCCTGGGCTGTTGTATGTTATTGATATGTGTTTGTCGACTCGAGTTATGACCTCGGATGATTAACTGAATCTCTATTTGTCATCTTTATATTGCACGCCAAATTCACAAAAATGAGTAGCCATGGACTCATTGACAATTAAAGAATTGTTAATTAGTAAAAGACATTATAGTTAACGAATGTAAATTATAGTTTACAGATGTGAATCTATAATTATCAGCAAAATCTATTGTTAACGTTATTTGAAAACAGATAAACTTAGATTATCATTCGTAAACCATAGTTTACAACCGTTAAATATAGTTTTACAGATGAAAACTATAGTTAACGAATCGTTAACTATAGATTGCGGTTCGTAAACTATAGTTAACATTCGATAAACCTAATCAAATGTGAAACTATATTAAGCTTATTTTTGTGAATTTGGCGTGCCATATCTTTAAGAGTTTAAGATTTCATTCTAAGCACCTCATTTATCTCAAATCATTTGACAAATGTGTTTAATATGAACTGTTTTACTTTTTTACTTTTGCAGTGATATTTATGGGCTATGCACGTATATCGATATTCGATTTATACACTCTATAGTATTGGGAGCCCGGTCTTTCAAAATTATCCGTAAACATGATAGAAATATCGTTCACTGTTACATGTAAGTGGTAAACGTGGGGATTATTTTTATTTCAATAGGAACAAAAAATCTTTGCTGATCTCCAGTTTTTGTCCAACTCTTCCTTTCGGAAACGCAAAACAGTTAACAGACAGACGAACAAAAGTTCAGATCTACAGAGGCAGAAGTCGCATTTTGAGGCACTGATATACATTTATATGTGGGGATAACTCGATTCTCCTAATTACTTGTTAAAAAATCAAATTAAAATCATGTGATTTTGACAAAATAGTTTAGCTTTCATTCACTAATATTTTGTAAGCAAAATCAGTCATCACTTGTTGAAAGAGGTGTGTATGGTTTTACATGCATTTCATAAACCATGATCGTTTTCCTGGTATCTTGATGACGTCCGAGATAATTTCTTGAACCGGAAACTCTTAATGTGCCATGGAACTATAAAAATAAACATTCCTGGAGCATTCAATATTTAATTAAATTAGTAGTCTTTAGCCAACTGTTCAGTAACTAGAAGAGATCCTGTTTAGACGTACAAAAATGTACTGCATACATCGTTTCATTTCTTTTGAGAAAAAAGAATGAGCGATAACGGAAATCCCCCAATAGTTACGGATGCTATCAACATTCCCGGTGATTGGCGCAATATCTGGTTTTCGGATATTAACGGATAAATACAACAATTAACTATGAAATGCTAGATCCTTATTTTCTTTTCTAGTGCTCAAGATTGTTTATGGGATAGTATTTACAATCGACGGAAATGTAATCATTGTGTGATCGTTATTTGAGGAACGGTAGGGAAATGTTGTGACAGAGTGAATAAACTCATTTGTTATCGAGATTATAGCTTCATCATCTATTTTGCACCAAATTAGGACATAAGGAGGAAACCCACGAAAAAAGAGACTGTAACAATTTCCAGGCTTTCTTTAAAAATGCTATTATTGGTTATAAGTACGAACAAAATGGAATTACTCATATTCAATTTGATGTGGCATGTTACAATGTACCAAACTCACGTATCTGTACCTGTTGAGTATTTAAATAAAAGAAGAAAAATCAAGAATCAGAAAAAATATTGTACCGACATACACACTATTATATAAGATTGAACAGACGAATCGAGGTCCCTTGTAGTAAGCAAATATGTACTTTCCTTTTAGAATTGACACTGTCCTTATTCTCGTTAGAGAAGTGGACAGACTTAACCTTCACGATGAAGAATATGTCTGTCCATTTCTCTAATAATTATTGTACAGGCCTTATATAGCAACGATCCGTGTCAGAAGAAAAAGGAAATATGTTCGAAATGAAATTGAGCAGCTCTCTTTGCAATAATATCGTAAATTTAAAAAAAATCAAATACATTTTTTTTTAAGATTTTGAATTGTTCGTTATTCATAAGCAGTTGAGTCTGGAGCTTAGTTTAAATAGAGCCAGACACTAACAGTATCTTGAAGTCTGAAAATACAAAACTTATATTTTCGATTCTCAAGTCTTAAAAAAAAGGTTTGAAGTGTTGATCCGCAAAATTCTACACACATTAAGAGAGAGAGAGAGAGAGAGAGAGAGAGAGAGAGAGAGAGAGAGAGAGAGAGAGAGAGAGAGAGAGAAAAGATCAAGTGGTTAAAATAAATTGACAGAGATATTGTACGCGGCATTTATTGAGGATTGAGATCAGAACTAATAAAATAATCCATTACTATAACGGAAGTCACATTCTAATTCTTTCTGAATGAAGGTTTAAACTTGCTTTTAATTAAGAGCTGTCATTCATAAATAAGTCATTATTACTACATGCCAACACAACATCAATTTAACTGTCTCATTGAAGATTTTTTAACCATTAAACACGACGCCATGTCACATCCATAGCGCTGTTTCTGGAGATAAAATCGACACTTTTTTAAACCCATTTTTTGTTTCAAAATATACCTATATTGATGCTTCTGTGTATACCTGGTACAAATGATTTGGTTTCTTACCCTTTCTCATTGTGCATTTCCTTATCACATGCGTAATAAAAAGTCTAGGTTTTGAAGATTCGCAGCGTTTTTGTATATCCATTGGCAGGAGATGGCGATTGGTGGATGTTTAGCTTGAATTTATGTTGAAAAGATGAAACATATTTAAATTTAAATAACTTTCTTTGGTGATAAAGTATAGGAACTTGAAATAGCGCTTGTTTATCTGAAGGGTTGGCGCAAGATAAATGCTTGTGAATTGATATTGTTTTCCGTTATCTCTGGAACTTGGTTAAATTATTTGGCATTTATTACCAGTTTTACCTTGATTTTGTGATGTTTTTATTTTTAGTCTTATATTCAAAAGCTTGCGTGAGTAACGCGGTGGGGCAGTGACCAACCAAAATCACGTTTATGCCCTCTAGGGCGTATCAAGACGTAGAATTAGATATGCGTTCAGTATCTCCGATTCAAGCCAGGGTATCTTTATACAGGCTCTGTAGTATCAAAAGCAACTTCCGACTTTGAATTTTCTATCATCTTGTTTCATGTTTGCAATAAAACAACACCGTACTTTGCTGGCTCATTTGCAATTGTATTTTTGTATTCACTGATATTGTTAGATATCTTGACGCCATTGAAATTCCATAGCTTTAACGGATCTCTCGCCATTTGTGTATTAAATCTTGTGTCACAGGATGTTTCTCTCCCCTTATTCCCCAAGGACAAGTGATTTCCATTCTTCCTGAATATTAATTAGAGAGCGTACGATTGTAACAGGTGCACACGATCAACTACGTTTTACTAGAATTGAATCATTTCAAAATATTTTGATGAAAAGCATCATTAAAGCTAATTTATTTTTACACCATGCGTTAGGGGGCAAAGACTGTTGTTTCTGTCTTGTTGATGTTAGATATTTCATATACCTTGACCACATGTTCATTGATCTCAAATAAAGTAACGTCAAGGACAAAAAAATATTATCATAAATTCTTGAATGCAGTGTTATAGAGAACTAAAATCGCTATTGTCATTGTTAAGACACTATCGTTCATCAACATTTGTTGAATACCAATTTTCGAGGATTTCGTTTCCACGAAAGTAAATGTTCATTGAAATAGAAAAACTAGTTACAAAATGTAATGATAGGATTATTGTGAAGATGCAGTAACTAGTTACATACTCGTAATATAACGATAGGATCATTGGACACGAATTAATGCTTCCGCAAAACTGAAATTCTCACTCAGATGTAATCCGCGAAAATTTATGTCCACAAATATTTATGAAACCATAGTATGCAAAAAAAAATCAATTCTGTGAAAAGTATGATAAAGGTACTAAATACTTAACAAGATGTATTTACAGTAGATACTATACAACATCAGTACTTTGTATACATCATTGAATGTGTTGAAGGTTTAATTAAATAAATACGTCCAGAAGACTAAGAATGTTTTATTATATTACGAGATCTTGTAAAGTTTTCTTTATTTTTCACTGCAAAAAGCTTAGAGATAAAGAGTTTTTGTCAAGAACATTATGGACCAAAATTGCCTCGACCATTTAGATAACCAACAATACGACTGTGGCTTCAGCAATTGCTGTATTTTTCATTGCTTTTTTTTTTACAATTGATATGAACCGAGAAAATTATCAGGTCTTTAATGTTGAAAAATGAATAAAGTTAACCAATTTTTACAGCATTTCCATAAAATTTTTGTGAATAAAAGAAATAGCTACATGTATGTCCTTAAATTATGACAGATAAGCTCATCCCGATAGGGATTAGGTGAGTTGTTTTCGCTTTTAATTTGAATAGCCTAAACCGTGTTGTGTTTGCGACACGCACATCAAACAAAGCATTTTGTTTTATCAGAAATGAAGTTAATCAATTATTGTTGTTATTGTTAATATTAACTGTTTAAATAATGGTTTGTGAATTATTTGACTGAATTTTCAAGGGAAGATTTATGATATTCTTTGGTATGATTACGCCTTAGAAAGATCAATCGAGCGAGAAATAGCATAATTATGCATCTTAACTTTTATTCTTGAGAGTTGTTTCAATTAGACATGAGCCAACCATGTTTGTGTAGATAAAAAACTTTCCAATGTTTTAGATAAAATTGTTTATAAACGTACTCCCCAAGGAGCAGAGACGCGCACAAACGTATATCCAGATGAAAGGGCGAGGTGCAATAATTAAATCTTAAAACATTCCTTTTAAATCGCGATGTCCATCGATTTGTCCTTCACAATTCGTGAAGTGTTCACGATTGACAAGGTTGCGATTCCTTTAACCTATAGAGATGTCGATATCACTTGGGTCATGAATAAATGAAATATGGACATTTTAAGCTCTAAGATCTCATTAATACAGATGTTGAAAACGTCATACATTGTTTGGTTCCAGTAAACGTGACTCTTGTAGTATCGCCTTGTTAATACTTTTTGTCTCTTTGTTGGCAGTAAAATTTCTTCAGCGCTCGTAAAACAACGTTCATACTTGAGCAACCTACAGATTTTTTTGATTCTCCAATTGATAATATGATTTACTGTCGCGTGAGAAAGGAAATCAGGACAATGCTGTTGCATTTCCGTTAAATCAATTTCTCTTTCCCGCTAAGTACTACATCCCATGGACTCCATTCATCCATTAGATGCCGTACAGAGTTAACGAAGTCAACCAAAGTAATTACCAAAGAAAAACCCATTTCATTCTAAACCATCTTGAAGAAAGTTGATTCCCTCTTTAGTTTTTGTAATTGAACAAAACAAAACAAAAATTTAGATGAAATCTTCATTTTCTAGTCGAACAACAATAAATAAATAGATAAAATCTTTATATTTTAGTGTAACAAAGATTTTTAGCGGTCATTTAAACCCATTACATGTAACGACCCGATGAGAAATTGTACTTGAATTCAGAAAGACCTGCATTTGACAGACGCTTATCCTGGAGGCTTTGTACGCCAAATACCCCAACAAGGGCAATACACCGTATATTTTCCCTTGAAACGGCCATTCAGGTTTCTGAACCGATCGAGCATAATTATATTAAATATATATTTTCAGCAATCCTTACACAAGTTGTCAGGAAATCTTATGCCTATTGTAAGTAGTACATATTGTGCTAAGCTGGAATTTAGAAACTCGACAAATGATTGCATTTCGGTTATAATTAAACAAATTAAATTTTTGATAATAAATAAATTTGCATTCAATATCAAAAACAAAAATATGCTTTTCTCTAGAATAATCTTCACGATTGTGTCAAAAGTGTTTAGTGTTCTGTACTGGGCACAGCTGTAATAACTCGAGAGAAATAATGATCCATTACAAAAACCCTTTCAAAATACACTTAAATTCCGCAGGATCATATGCAAGCATATTTTAATTACAATGTAGTAATCTAAATAATTATATTTTTATTACCCTACGGATTTATGACATCTGGTAACATATGCTATTTGATATCATTTGATAGCTTAGTATAAGCTTTAAGCCAAAGGTAGATAAAACCCCCAGTTTGATTTGATGTTAGTAATAACTAATGTATATAGATAAATCATATATATGGCGATGTACTTCAGGTACCTTTTTAGATCAATAGGTTGTTCTTTTGTATTATTGTGAGTGTTTGTGTTTTTTCATCAAGCCATCAAACCGAAGTAAACACAAAGTAATGCTTTATTTGCATGTGTAATTCCCCTGTTTTATGTCTACCCTTTCCTTCTTTGTCTTCAATTTTCTTGGGGGGTAAAACGGCATATGCCATGAAAATGAACAATAGAGAATCTCAAATTGTGTATTTTCAATGTCTAATTATAACAATTTTACAAACACTGAGATATTTACGTCATTTGTCTCTCATATACAGGGAACTCGCTGACTAACATGTTAAGAGGGATGGGTGGTCGCGGCCATTTTTAGGGTATATTGGTCTCCTAAAGAAGAAGAGCTCTGTATAAAGATATAAGAAAATGTTCCAAATATTAAAGCTAAAATATATGGTAATTTTCTTTACATAATGATAAGTTTATAGCTTAATATACCATACTTTAAAATTTCAGGAATATCAGATGGTTTAGTTGTTGACTACCCAGCCTCCTTAAAGCCTCGATTTTTTTTTTATACATTTGACGTATTAATGACATTGTAAGCTATATATACACAGATTTTTTGTGGAATCCACAAATATTGTTCAAACAATAACATTTAAAGAAAAAAATCTATTTTTAGTTTTGTGCAGCAGATGATGTGAGTGACAAGATCAAATATCCGACATTTGCAAGGACTAAACCAACTGCTTCCCAAATATCAGCGAGTGTCGTCTGCATCTTGAAGAAATTTAATTGGAAGAAGGTCACCTTCATTCACACAGCGAATGACGAAAATGGCTTGCCGGATACGGTGGCTACTATTGAAAGTGTAATTAATAATTGCTGGCAAACTTTTATTCGCGCGGGAGAAATATTTGATAAATGCGATTTTTGTGAAATTGGCTCACTGTCACTTATCTTTGTTTTTTCAAAGACAAGATCCCATCATATATGTATTTATTGTATATTAAGATCTATTGAACATATCCCAATCGTTGATTAACATTCTATAATCTCGTAACGAGAAAATGGTATGTTTTATGTGATATTTTTAAACTTTCTTGATCTTGTAATGTTCCCCATAACCCTGAATCTTTATTAACGGTAATTGGATTTCTTGAGATTTTAAATGAAATTGATTTTATTACGTTTGTATTCAGTAATAAATTCAATTGAATTTGCTTTTTGGGATACTTTGGCCCTCAATTTCAAAAGTCTCCATTGAAAGCGAATCGAATAATTATTTGTTATACGAAAGTAAATGGACAAAAGTTATAATGTTTATATTTATCATTTCTGCAGCTTATGAAGAGAGAAGGCATACAAATTACTGACAAGAGGAGTTACCACTTTCCATATTTCCACGGAGAAACAGAGAACCCTTTTACAAGTCTTGTAGCCGCAACGCGTACCAATACACGAAGTGGGTAACTGTGCAATTTAAAATGTTTACACTTTTAAAGAAAAAAATTACTTCTAGATTGATTCTTTGGTATTGTATTTCAAGAATACAGGGAAAAGTTAAGAGTAATAACCGTTTCTTGCAATATTATAGTCTACGTGGTTTTGGCCCAGTATTATGAATTTATCGGCCTGATGGACCACCTGTACGAACTTGGCTTACTGGACACGGGGGAATATTTTGTTGTGGGTGTGTGTTTGGCTGAAAGTGACACCATAACAGCTGATGCATATCTGAAAGGTACATGCAGAGAGTTAATTGTTGATCAATTGTTAATAAGATAGAACATGTATTTGACGTATCGTAGAATCATTAGAATTCGTGGTGGCTCAATTTCCGTTGTATTCATGGGTAGCTCTCCCCCACGAATTCACATCCTCGACGTAAACAAATTTTGAAAAAGTTAGTTTTCTTACTGAAACTGAAAGCCGAAGCATCCACGAAATTAAATCCCCATAAATCAACAAAAAAAAACCCCCACAATCCACGAAAATTGACCCCACGAACTTTAAACGATTCCACAGAACTCAACATTATTTACATGTACATACTCGTCTATTATGATTCTTTTAGTTCTTTGAAGGTTCGTTTAAGACTATGCCAGTTTGATTTGTCGTGAATTATTTGTATCAGTGTCATACATGTAATAGATGGGATTTCTGAGAAAACTGTGATTTTTATACATTATGCAAGTAGACCAGAGTGCAAAAACCGGACATTTGTATCATAGAATAATTAGTGACAGTTAATTAAGCTATCTATCGACGAGAATGAATGATTTATTACCTTTATATTATGGTTGGTGAACGTTCGGAAAATTGCTGCGGCGCGCCGTGTTCTCAGTAAAAATGGCCATGTAATGGCATCTTATGCAAATGAAATGGACCATTAGTGCTACGCGATTGTTTGTTGACATCCTCTGCATAGCTAGCTTTTTTTGTATTGGCAAGTCTGTATGTTTTATATAACATTTATTCTGTAGAATTAATCAGCACAAATAAAGGGAAAGACCATGCAAAAGAACGACTAGAGGCTTTCAAATATTTCATTGGGGTCGTGGAATCGCCCCCAAATTATGACGAGTATGAGGAATTCAAAAGTATCGTCAACGAATATCTGGAAAAGCCTCCTTTTAGTTTCCAGACCCCTTTCAAGCTCAATCAGACCATAGAGAAACGAGTAAGTTCAGTTCTGCTTGAGAACATTAGTTCTCTTTTCATGACACAACCAGATGTGACTTTCGTTCTATATACGTCAACACCAATTTTCCATGTTCATTTCGTCATTAGATGACGCAAATTTTAGTGAATCAATCTACTATTTAAAACTATTGAAAATTAAATGTGAAATAGTACATGTTGGCATAGATAGAAAAAATTAAAATTAAAATGCTACAGCATATAAAACTATATACAACTTTTTCTGGTGAATGAATTATTATGTCTGACATCCCCACTTCTATAGAAATCGGTTAGTCGATTCCAACCTAAACTCGAAAACTGATAGATTCCCAACAATAGATAAAATATTAGAAAATTAAGTATATATATGACAACTTGGTTGATCGCTTTATCTGGGTGTTTAATTGCGTGTTGACCTTATTTTGCAGCTCAGGACTGAGGCTGCTTACCTATATGACGCAGTCTGGTTGTATGCTAGAACTGCACACAAGATTCTGCAGCAAGGGGGGGACATCCGGAATGGCACCCTGATCATCGAAAACCTTATCAACGTCACCTACAAAAGTAGGACCAGAGTTTTATTACACCCTCATGACCCTGATAAACTTACAATTCAACTTTCAGGATATAATAACACTTAACATTTTAATTTCTTAATAATTTTCAAAGTTTTTCTTAAATAAACAAAAATAGTTGAAAATCCAGAGTGGGATGGTATATGTTTCCCCTCCCACACCTTACGAAACGTTTATTAATTTCAAGTTCGTTAACCTTTTCATTTTACAAGTAGAAATTAGGTACATTTTTAGCTAGATAATGTACATTTTAATACTGTTTACAAAGTTGCTAAACTTTTCAGGTATGGTTTGGTTTGATTCACAAATAAATATCGAAAATTTAAAATAGAAATTATCAGTTGATGAATCACTATGTATAAATGAACATGTATGCCTTGGACATGCAAGGAAGAAATTTCATTTGTTTTGTAATTATTTCAAGATTTACCTGTAACCTACAAATACCACAAACTTTACCATCCATAAAAATTGCTGAAATCCAGACTTTTTTCCAACTGCTTTTAAACCAAGACCTTGAATAAAATGATATAATCATTGTTTATGGTTATAAAGTCAATTTAAACTTTAAAAATTACCCACACAACCCTTCCCTTGTGACGAAAGAATTTTTTGACTGTCGTTGTTATTAAATGTTCGAATATATAATGTTATGAGAATAAAAAAGAGAAAGAGAAGTCATGATTTGATATTATCAATACCATCAAACACAGCCTTCCTCCCGGGTATTAAAGAAAAATATTCTTTTATAAAAAGTCATATACAGTAAAACACGCTTATAGCGAACTCGCTTATAGTGAATTGAAACTTATATTGAAGTGATTTTCATTCCACCTGGGTTTTAAACATATTTTGAAGCTAACGGATATGACGAATGAAGCAAAATCCCCCGTACCTGGCACTTCGTTATAAGCGTGTTTTACTGTATTGTCCTTATCAAAAATTCCATTTTAGGAATAAAATGACAACCCGTTTTTTTCTATTCAATCCACTTTTCTGTGATGCATTTTGAGCCATTTTCTGCTCAATTATTCAATAGGATTCTTCTGTGACTTGACATTCTTAATTTACATTTATTTTAGCTTATTTAAATGTCAGCAATTTATTCTTGCAAAATTTTACCACTAAACGAAATACACGAGCATGTCAATTGTTGGTTTGGGTAACGAATTCCCTGAAGTGCTATAGAAAAATACATGGCATGGAAATCGACACCGGATATTGAAATTAATTTACGATAACAATTGCATGTAAACTAATTTGTTCCCATTATATGTTCCGTTTGTCGATTTTTGCAGGTGCCATAGGATATACAACAAAGATAAATCAACGAGGCGACTCGGAAGGCAACTTTACACTGCTCGCACTCAGGAATGAGAACTCTGTCTGGGGACTCTACCCCGTTGGGGTTTTCCGGCAGACATTTGATGAAATGCCCGTAAGTTCGTCGAGATATTGTGTTTCTTTTCCAGTGTCACTTGTGCGCATTCAACGACCGTTTTCCCCCTAACCCGATAAATTATTTATACGGTTTTGCAATTTCCAGGTTTTATAAATAGAAATAATTATATGATCAACTTTCAAAAAAAATTATATTCTGATTAAAGTGAAGACTGTCCAAAGTATTTATATGTGTAACGTAACCTTCAAAATAGAAAACCTACGATAATATTTAAACAAACAATTCTTAAAAACATTGATTTTAGAAAGGCTTATTTTAAAAATCGAGTTTTTCCAAAGAACATTTCCCCTTATTCTTAGCGTGCATGTGACGTTATTTGTATCATTTACCTTGGACACCATAATAAAAACTTATCGTTTTCTTCACTATATGACTTAAAAGCACATTTTTACGTCAACTGTTTGATCGATTTTTTAAAGGATTTTGAGTTCTATGAAGGCAGGAGTATTGCTTGGCCCGGGGGTAAGATTCCCGTGGACGAGCCCGCGTGTGGATATAACGGAGAGTACTGCATAGAACCCACTGGTAAGACACTTACTTTGATAGTCAACTTATTCTACGCACGTGTGCATGATAATGAAACAAAAACAAAATGAGAAATTCATAGAAAATTAATAAACGTAAATGATTGAAATCTTTCCAATCACGTTAGTGATGACAAAATATGTAAAATTATAACACAAGGTGTTCAAATAGCTAAACATATACGCACCCCCCCCCCCCCGAAAAAAAACAACAACAACAACAAAAAAACCACCCCTTCCAAAAAAAAGGTCGCTTGTTCCGGTATTGCTATAGTTTTTTTTATTGTTGATCTAGATTATACAGTTGAAATTGGTCTTGGGATAACTGGAGGGATTTTGCTTGTCATCATCATAATTGGAACCCTTTGTTATAGGTAAAATATTAAAAAAAGACATTCCAGTCAAATTCTTAAATAATGTGTGACAAAGGACAAACAATTTATAAAAAATTATACATGAGGACTAGTCTACATCAATCTTAACAATACTGTCACTATATGAATTCAGTATTTCAGTAAGTGCATTTCGCAAACCAAGACTTAAATGCAATATTTATTTCCACAGAAATTGGAAGTATGAACAAGAACTAGCCAGCCTATTGTGGAAGATTGATTACAAGGATCTCACCATAGACTATGCCGACCCGTGTACCATGGTAAATCTTGTACTATGCAGCGTTTTTATAATACGTCTTTAGCATGTACATGTACTAGTATACAAGTGAACACTCAGTAGGTCATATAGTACAGACCTCTAAATTATTGAAATATTTATATAGATATTGTATATATCCATGAATCCTGATAGACAGTCCTATTTTTCATTTTTTGTTTTTGCCATCTGTGTAAGTTGTTGGGATCTGAAAGGAAATGTGTCGCATATTCTAGTTACTTTTTTTTATACATGTTTGTTCAAATCTGATGTTAGAGCCGTTTTAACAAGAGCTTGAAGTAATTTGATGATGGCGAGATTTACTTATATTTAACTGTCTAGTCATGGGCTAATAGTAATAGATAGGAATACATTAACGCAATGGCACTCGCCCGACTTCATCCAGGGCTTTATATATTTCAGTTCAAACAGCGTCAAATTCACACTACAGAGAAGTTCTTGGGGAATTTTTTTCCCGATTTTGACAGTTTATGAATATTGATGAGCGAATTAGAAAAAAGAAGGTCAGCTTATTTTGATAAGCAAACTATATAGTTACATCCCACCGAAACTCCAAGCTCTTGTTAAAACGGTTCTAAGTCGATGAAAAAATTACAGCTTAGAATTATAATTATTGAATTTACTGCATTTTGCAGAAAGTGCGTTAATATCGCCACCAGTAAACTTGAAATTTACAAAATGACACTTAATATTATGTATATAAATTTTAAAAGGGTATCAGTCATATTAACTGTAAGTTGGGGAAAATGTTGAGGGCTTTATGGATTAAATAATAAGGAACCATAGCTTTAGTTCCAGAGTCTAGTGCTTCTTGTAATGTCTTTGACAGTTCACTTAACAAATGCCGAACCTGAGCAGAATATCAATACAGTCCATTAACTGAAGATGTAGAATTCCTTGAGTGTTAATCTAGACAGTGACTGATAGATGAAATTAACGTAAAGAAAAACGCACTCTGTCAGAGAAATTGAAATAGAACGTTTTACGTATCAAGATGACAAATGGACATATGATAGACTTGAATTACAGAAAAATGAAGACATTAGTGTATCTATAAATTTTTTTTTAGCATTATTTACTTGCATTCTTTGAGGCTTCAATCTGTCATTTATCAAATTGTACTTAATACAAATTTCAACAAAAGCATCGTCCTCCTTGAATAAGGGGCGGCATTATGAAATGAAATCGCTGTACAGACATACATACACACATATAGTCATGTTTAATTCCTCAGTTAAAGGCTCAGTTACCTCACATCTACCTTTCGCTTTTTGTTTGTCTCTTGGTTATTTTCTTATTTGGCGAATATGCTCAGGATTAGAACAAGTCCAGTAAAGTCCGTTCTATCAGGCAAAAAGTTTCGAGCGGATACCATCGGATTTATGTGACAGTTTAAAGTACGGTAGCTGTGTATTTATTTGTAAGACCCTGACCCTCTCTAGAACATGAGACGAATAGTGGCTTGATTTGCAAGTGATTCTTGCAAGGATAAGCTAGGTCCCTTACACTTTGTCATATCCATAGATTACCATGTTATACTCTTAACACACATCCCTCAAGTATTCAGTGTTATATTGAGATCTGCTTTTCTTTCAGCCCTACTTTAACAATATCACGAGGGCATCGAGCAATATGTCCTTGACCTCGCATTCTGAAATGGACAACAGACAATTGTACACGAGCGTCGGTACATACAAGGGGAATCTCGTGGCCATAAGAAAGGTCAACAAAAAGAATGTCGAGCTAACCAGGAACATTAAAAAGGAGCTAAAAGTGGTATGAGTTTCTAATTAATCATGAAAAAAATCAAAGTAATGAAAGTACTTAAAGGTGCCTAAGTACGAAATGATAAGGTGCCTGAAAATGTGTACATTACTTAGTATGCCTATGTATGATCAATTCATCGATAAACAGTTGTTAAAGTATTGATACTTTTTTAAATAGGGTGATATCTCGTTCGAATCAGTTTTTATTACGAATAGAAAGTTTTGTTTAAACAAAACGGCAAATAACTTACTGCTCAATGGATTTTTTTTTTACCATTTTCAAATTAACTCCAAGCAATAACTAAACACT
Source organism: Magallana nippona (assembly GCA_033439105.1). Lineage (NCBI taxonomy): Eukaryota > Metazoa > Mollusca > Bivalvia > Ostreida > Ostreidae > Magallana > Magallana nippona. Next base: position 30,751,383 of record CM065925.1, on the reverse strand, counting down.
CACTCAAGATAATTTATGACACATTCCTGAAATCAGATTTAAATCTTTAGAAACCATATTTTAAGACAACTTTAGGTTATTTTTTCTGTAAGATTTATATGATGTTTTTAGATGAGAGAATTACGTCATGATAACGTCAATCCGTTCATTGGATCCTGTATCGATGCACCGTACATTCTGATAGTGAGTGCTTATTGTTCCAAAGGAAGCCTACAGGTAAATTAAATGCTTCACGACAAATCAGATATTCCAGTTGCTTGAAATTGTAATAGCAAAAGTGGTTAGATCACCTAAAAACCTTTTATTGAAATCTCTTGCATATTCAATTCCTATATTCCCCCATGTTTTAGTGCAACTAAAAAAATCAAATTAATTTCCTTCAACAGAAAATATTGCTGTAATGATGTTTACTTTTATAAACTATTGTAAACGTTTGAATATATTTAGGAATATATAATTTGTTTACTTAATTAACTACTAGTATGTAAAGTATGTTTAAAGTGTATACCATGGAAATACATCATAATGCAACCTTCTGAGGAAACATTGATTTACAGCCTCTATGCTTTTTCTACCAAGTATTTTTATAGCTGATCTGATTTATTTTTACTGGCATTGATGGTAATGAATAATAACTTTTTGCAGGATATATTGGAAAACGATGACATTCAGCTTGATTTGATGTTCATTGCGTCAATAGTGTTTGACATAATTAGGGTAAATTATTGGGCTTTATTCATTATTAAGTGATTCTCAATGGTAGAGTGAAAGTATATACGTTAATGTAATATTAATTTATGTTGTTCAAATGAGGCATTTACTAGAAATCAGCTAACTGATTTATGCTAAAATACATTTATTTGACAACACGTTTGTTTTTCTGCCAATCGGCTTTAATGTTTGAATTTCCCCAGACACTCATCTCTCAATCAAATTTTGGTATAATTCTAAATTAAAATCACCGACAGTTTTTTAAGCACGTCAACGTGCATATTAAGCATGAGTCAGTGTTTGATTTCTGTCAAATCTGGAAATGAAAAATTATTTTAGCATTAAAAAAAATCATTTCTTATTCAAGTCAATGCTTCCAGACGGTATTAATCTTTAGAATCATGCTTTAATTAGGGGATGATTTACCTTCATGAAAGTGAAATCAAATCTCATGGGAAATTAAAGTCCAGTAACTGTGTCGTCGACAGTCGCTGGGTGGTAAAGATAACGGATTTTGGTCTGACGGAGTTTCTGGCCGGAACGGAGGAAGACCACTCGGAACACGCTAAATACAGAAGTATGTTTTGTAGAAAAGAAGACAAATCCGTGTGATATGAAAATATATTTACCAAGCAGATTTTTTTTTATTCTATCTTTTTCTCTTACTTTATAATTATAGTTAACGTTGAACACAAAAAGATAAGTCTGTGTGATCAAATAGTGCTTATTTTCCTGTATGTATCAAGCAGTATTCTTTTATGTTAATTTAGTACAATTTCATTTTACTTTATATGTTTCAACACAAAAAGGGAGGTAACTCTGGTAATATTTGCCAGTAATTTTATTTTTTTTTTCTTCAAAATTTACTCTTATATCTTACTGTATTTGTTTGAACACAAACAAATCCAAAATTAAGTGTTTTATATTTAATAAACATAATGTATATATTAACGTATCTACCTTTCTGTGAAATAAATATTATTAATTTGAAATTTAAAAAAAAAAATGACGGTCGTCTTTGCATCTGTTAAGATTTGCTATGGACGGCCCCCGAGTTACTTGAACTCGAGAAAAAGGGAAGGGGGACGCAACCCGGCGATGTGTATTCCTTTGCGATCATCTTGTACGAAATCAACGGACGAAAGGGGCCCTATGGAAATTGTACTCTGGACCCTAAAGGTTGGTACATTGTATGCAGAACAACCCCCACCTTCTTTTATTCCCTTAAATATCTCATTATCAACAATATAAGTAAACTAAGAATGAATATTTACAATGCCATTGCATACTACCAACATCTACACTTTTAATCTTAAAATCCAGGAGTATATATTTAAGACTTGTACTAATTTTATTGTAAAGGCGCAATCACATCTATATTTTAGAGATTATTGCACGGATCAGGGACCCTAAACACGAAGTGTTTCGCCCTCGACTAGCAGAGCTAGACACCACGCCCAAGTTTGTGACTGAGGTCATCAAAGAATGCTGGGCCCAGGACTCGGAGAAGAGACCAGACTTCAAAACCATTAGATCAAAGCTAAAGGAACTGCAAAGAGGAATGTAAGAAATATTGATGTTTTTTTTTTTGGAAGCGTACAGTCTGTATTGGCTTGTATCTGTAATGGCTAAAGTTAATTAGATTTGATTAATGCGTTTGTGGTATTTCATTTTGTTATTATGATTTATGTGAAATTGACTAAAATACACGTATACCAAAGAGACAGCGGTTCGAAAAATACCATGAGAATCCTATTCTGTAGCATAATTGTGAATAGTGTCTAGATTGATGAATTGCAAACAATTGATATGATAAAGAATGCACTTAAAGGAAAGCGATAAGTTATAAATAAAAACATACCATGTTTAACACTCTGTCATGTTGTAAATTTTGAATTTACTGGGTGGGTGTAAATACAAAATTTACAACATGACAACTAGTTGTCATGTTGTAAATTTTGTATTTACACCCACCCAGTAAATTCAAAATTTACAACATGACAACTCTCATAAGAAAATTGACTATTTCCGTCCATCCATCCATCATTTAAAAGTATAATTTTGCGTCTTAGAGGAAGCAGCAAATGATAGATAATTTACTTCACTGCTTCGGCCCATTAATCAAACTATATTTGATCACGTTTTAAAGACCCTATGATATCCTTTTCTTCTAAAATATGTCTTGTTATTTTGAAGGAAACCGAACATTTTAGACAATATGATATCTATAATGGAGAAATACGCCAACAATCTGGAAGCCGTGGTGGACGAGCGGACGGAACAATTGATCGAAGAGAAGAAAAAGACGGAGGAACTGCTCCATCAGATGCTGCCAAAGTATGTATGGGCGCAGGAAAAAAATGTAGTATAAAATAGAGGCAAAAAAGTCTGAAAGAGAGAAACCCAGGCTGACATTTTCATTGAGCATGCTAAGAATGTAAAAATACAAGAGTCTGAAGTACTTTTGAAAATAGAGACAATAAAAAATTGGGAGATTTTCTGAATGTATTTCACAAGGAAGGAACGAAATTTTAAGCATGTTTTATTTTGTGCATATGGATTCAAGCGTTAGAGTTTGCATCCCACACACCGATAACGGTGTATTTTTATGAATGGCTTTTGTTATGCAGGATGTTACACGTTGCACACGTAAATATCCAGCATTTAAAAAATTAACAATGTTTTGAGTTGGCTTGCAATGCGAGGCAGCTATTTGATTTTATAGCTTGGAGGAATTTATACCACATGTGTTGTTTGATAATTAGTCTCACTTTATACAAATGTACTTTTGAAAATGAAACATAATGTTTGAAATGTGATCTTACACGCTTTGATAGATTCAAAATATCGCATTCAAAAGGCTGAACAAAATATTCCTTTCTTCTCGATTCGTTTTAATTGTACACAAATGTTTCTGTTAATGTTTTACATTTTAACTATGGTTATCCCTCTTAGTTTTAAAAATGATGCTACAGAGATAATAACACTGACTATGTAATAGTTAGATCATATTAAGAGGGCTCGATGATCGTGGCCATTATTAGACTGCATTGATCTCCTTTAGAAAAAGAGCTCTATATAAAAATATAGGAAAATACCCAAATCTAAAAATCTTATCTGAAAATTTTAGGTAGATCTGATGGTTAATTTGTTGACCATTCAGCCTCCTTAAGTAAAATTTACGCGATTAAGAAGGGGGCGGAGGGAGCAAAGCGACCAAGCCCCTTCTTAATCGCGTAAATTTTACTTAGTATGATCTAACTTACATGTACATGTACTTAGAACATAACCCACTTTTTTATTGGCTGATCAAAAGTTGTGCGCCAATCAATTATCATCTCTCTTTTGTTTACGACTCTCTAAGCTGTCAATCGAAAATGTGACGTCGCTGTGAACTGAGGAAAAAAGTGGGTTATGTTTATTTACTTATTTTACAGCTTTGTAATCCAGACGTTAAAAATTTTCGTAAGATTTAAGATGTAGTTCTTAAGATATTACCTTTAAGTTTTAGACTTCATACTCAGTTTTTTTAGTCTATTCTGTAAATCTTGAGAACTTGAGAATTACAATTACATGTACAATAGAAAAAAAATCAATGAGCAATACAATCAAACTATTTATATTTTTGGATAAAATCTACTTAACATCTTTAAAAAACACTGTCCAGTAACTATAATATTTTGCCATTACCTGGCACTTTAGTGTCTTTGAGCTGTGTGTTATGTTAAAACAGATCAGTCGCAGAACAACTGAAAATGGGCAAAGAAGTGGAGGCGGAGTCGTTTGATTCTGTGACCATCTACTTCAGTGATATCTGTGGGTTCACGGCCTTGTCTTCTGAGAGCACGCCCATACAAGTAAGTAAAATCCGATACTTTATGGAGTGAAGTACGTGTATAAGTGTTTACTATGTAAAATGCGACTCTTTCTGTAAAATATTATTGTAAAGTTCACATATGAGTGAATATAATAAGAATGTGTTGATTGCTTATTGTACTCTTAAACAAAATTGCAATATAAAATTATGAATTGATTCGCAGTTAGGAGTTTAAAGTTGAAGAGAAAGCCACCCCTTACCCTTCAAAACATAACAATGCAATCAACTGTGTACTCTATGTTACTTAGAACTGGTTTTTTCTGTTAAATGCATTGCGTTGTGGAATATGTTTTTAACCATGTAGTATTGAGTTGAATTTCTTTTATTTTTTTTTTTTGTTGCAGGTGGTGAATTTGTTGAATGATCTCTACACTTTATTTGACTCTATCATTGAACATTATGACGTGTACAAAGTGGAAACTATAGGCGACGCTTATATGGTGGTTAGTGGCCTTCCTAACCCGAACGGAACAATGCATGCTGGGGAAATTGCCTCGATGTCACTAAATCTTTTGGAAGCCATCAAACATTTTAAGATTCGACATCGAGAAAACGAAACTATTAAATTACGAATAGGTATTCATTCTGGGTCATGTGTCGCAGGAGTGGTAGGTCTGAAAATGCCAAGATACTGTTTGTTTGGAGATACTGTCAACACAGCATCCAGAATGGAGTCCAATGGCGAACGTATGTTTAAACAATTTACTAGTAGTCCTATCAGAGATGTACATAATGTAGTTTTAAATAACTAAACACAATACTGCTTTAAAAATATTTTTAAAACAATGTTTCTACATTCTAAATGTCTTCTTTGATTAATAAGTTGAATATGAAATACTTTTAATGAATGCAAAGTTCGAAATATGTGATGAAGACTAATATAATGTACATTATCCCATGTGCTTTCTTTCTGCAGCTCTGCGAATACACTGTTCACAGCGGTGTAAAACCATATTGGATGAGCTTGGGGGCTACAAGACAGTAGAGAGGGGTTTTGTGTCAATGAAGGTATGATAATTAATTAAATCAGATATTATTATACTAGTAAATATAATAAGTATGCTTTTCAAGCCAGACTAGTGAACGAATTAAATTTTTATATGAAAAAATCAACATGTCGGTATACAAATGTAGTACTTTTGAGATCATAGTCAAGTAAACAGGTTATTTAATTTTTTTATTTAAATAGGTAAGTATATTACATATAATCAAAACAATACTACAATTAAATAAATTTTCTTTGATCCCGAAGATTTAGAATATAATGCATGCATGGCCATTGTTATTTATAACCCACGTTGTGGGCTTTTTTTCGAAAATGTGGAAATTAAAAAAAATTATAAGAGAATACTTACTAGGAAATGTATTGTTGGAAAATGCAATCTAATTGAATTCTTTTATTTATTAAACTGAGCGTTTTTAACTTCTAATTTAGGGTAAAGGAGAAGTGTTGACATACTGGTTGACAGGGGAAGACAAATCCTTCCGTAGGAAGCGGATGACGCGGTTTATCCCGACTCCCGATTCTAGTCCCACGCTATCAGGAAACAACAACCAAAACCGGACTCAGTGTAACTGTGAAAAACCGGACTCTCTGTGTATTGACAGTAGACTCAGTCGTTCGTTTTATCGAAGGCATTCGTTGAACGACTCTTGCAACGGAAGTGTGCCTTCCCAGTTCTCACTAAATCCACACAGAATTTCTAGTTTTAAACAGAGGAGTTCTAATCTGCCCTCTCCGAGACTGTTTAAGCAAATCCAGTTTAAAGAAGTTGATGAAAGCAAGATAAGAAACTGTGATCACAACTTGGAGTTAGCTCCTTTAATTACCTGAACATTTTTTCTTGCACTTCTATACAATATTTCGTTGATAAAAATCTCAGGAGTTACCTTTCGTAGGTTAAACGTGTTAAACGAATTTTACTTCTTGTGTTAAGTATGCTGTACGTTGTAGTATACTACATGCGCGGATCTAAGGGGGGGGGGGGGGTCAAATATAACTCGGACCCCCCCCCCACCCCACTTCTGGGTCCGTGCATGTACTAATTTATTACTGATTGCTTTTTATATTATTTATTTTAACTTCCGGTGAAGTTCTACGTTTTAAACATTATGTATTCTGAAAAAGCTGCTAGAAAAAAAATTACTGCTGAGTGCATCATTAATTTCTGTGATACTTTGAATAGTATTTATAAGTTATCTTGTAATTTTTTTTTTATGATTCAATGTGTTGACATGTTTTAATGCGAATAAAAAATTATTCGTTGTTTGATTCCTTTTTCCAGTTTTCAAAACTTAAATTTGATTGCATTCATATGCATGCATGCATTACTTGTATTTCTCTGAAAAAAAAGTAGATCACTATTATAATAGGGACTCAATTGTAATTCGGACATTCATGGTATTATTTTCTTCTATAAACAAATTTAAAATCGGTGTTTTTATTTAAAAAAAAAAGGCATGTAACTTATTAAAGGATAATTTTGATATTTAATGTTTGAAGATGAAAAATCAAATATTTAGGTATGTGGGGTTACTCATTTTATCTTTTTCTTAAATAGTTCTTATCTCAATTTATTCTTTTGTCCAATTTAATTTTTAAATTTTAATCAACGAAAATTCGTCCTTCTATGAATTAGCGGCTTCGAATTGATACACTCTCTATATAGGAAACACAAACCTATGTAATTATGTTACCCACGTTACGTGCAAATCCATTGATCTACTTTAAGATGGTTAACTCTAAGGCCCTTCATTAATCAGGCTTTAAGAAATTGCATTTAGATTGCTAAATACCGGTAATCGTCTAAGCTAGACTACACCCACGATATTGTTGAATTAGATTCCGCTAGTTCATGGATTGTGTACATCTTACATGAAAAAAAAAATAGCGTTGGAGTTGAGCTGACGATACTTGCATTCTTGTCAAGAGATGTGAATACATGTATATAGTTTTTAAAGAGTATGACTAGACTTCAGTTTTGACAACTGTTTTGGCTTTATAAATCAGTTTAAAATAAAATGGCGGTTCATATATGATATGAAATTATGCCAAGCGAGGCTTAAAAGTAAACATTCGAATAAATATATAATGAAAATGGTATGAAATGGGGCTCAAATAGATGGTTTATTTATTGAGTGTATGTATCCTTTATATTAGTATAAACCCGTGATCCGGTTTTCTCATTTGTTGCCTTATAGAACAATTAAAACTACTTAATGGTTGTCTCATGAATACGGGGAGAAAATACTTAGTGGTTGTTTACAAGTATTTGTTGTTTTATTTATTGTTTTCAATAAATTTAATTTACCTCATGGATATTTCTAAAATTTCTAAATAGTAAGAGTAACATTTTATCATTTTATTCCATTTATATCATGGAAAGCGATTTACATGCAGTCAAGCAAAAGATAAAAAAATATACAATATGATACATGTAACATATTTTTTTATTCTCAAATTGCAATTGTTGGGATAAATAATTCGGCGCACTTAAAACATAACACATTTGTCAACTGGATTCATAGCGGCACCAACGGGACAATTAAAATCTTTTGAAAAACTTTCAAAATTGGATAACATTCCTTTTACTCTGTTAAAAAAAAAAAGAAATATTAAGATAAAAAATCTACATTTTGCATATAAATGATAATTATTGATTTAGATACATCAAATAATACAAACCTTAAATTTCTCGGTAAAGACACTGTATTTCCATTGTTTATATAAAAATGGTCAATACCCCTTGGGCCTATACTTTCGCAATAAGTCTAAAATGACAAACAACACCGATTGTACATTAAAGTTTTGCATACTTCAACGAATTCAAAGTCATTTATCAATTCAAAAATGTTATATGTTTTATTGGGTAACTTTTATATCTGTAAGAAAACATGACTGAAATAGAATTGTGGACTTTAATCTATTATTAATCTATGATCGTTCTATGTACTAGCATGTTGAATTTCAAAAGTCATATAATCAGTCTGTGAATTAAATTTAATGAATATCTAATGAATTTTCCTTGTTAAAACAAATGAAACCGACAGAAGAAATTCAATTCAAACCTGTTCTGCTACATTTGGGTCTTTGGCAATAAAAGTTACTTTTCAAATAGTTTGAATAAATGACAAATAATCTAATCATCAAATAACCATTGATAATAGGTGAAGTGATAGGCAATCACATTTTTTGGTAAGGCTTTCGAAAGTGGTTACCTAAATTAAATAGAAAAATGTGTTCTTCTAATTGCCTTGCATTTGGAAATGAATAAAACAAACGTTTTTCAAGCAAATTGAATTTAAAGTGCATGTTATCAAATTGGATGTAACTGTACCTCACCTGAGTTAAGGCAACGAAGAATAATTGGTTCTCTGTAAGCGGCAGAGCAGGAAGCCTGTATTTGTCTTTCCAATTAATATTTGTCAGGAAGGCCTGAAATAATTGGTTACTTCATCAATTTCTTGTCAGTAAAATTTTGATCAAAATAACTGTTCTAAAATCAAATGTACCATGTATGATAAATTGTTCACAAGAACTGTTGGATACGATTCAAAACCTTTAACCAAAAAGAGTTTTCCCCGTGTTAATTGCAGTATTCGCAAAGCATAATATTGAAATTACTGTAAACCAACTTTAATCCACCATGAGTTTGTTTCGCGATTTACCGGAGACAAACTGGTTCACGGCAACTTACTCTCACTAACCTCGCGAAAATTTCTCGCACGCGAATAAATATTTTACATCAGTATTTAACTTCATGAAGCAGCCTAGTTAATGATCCCAGGTCTGTTGTATGTCTATCATTTAATTTTCCATCTTAAGGATACACTCAATTCCTCTAAGATAATATTTATTTCTATTGGGTTTATTTTTTCGGAAAGCAACTAAACCTCGAATTCAGAAAAGTGTGACCTACTATTATCCTATTCTGTGAATTATGTGAAGGAATTGCCAATATTGACATGAAAATGTTTTCAGTTAAACGTAGTATGAATTTAGTTGTTTTTTTTAACCTGTGACTCGGGTCAATAATCGGTTTTAGCAGTAGTGTTAAGGAGGCTGGATGGTCAACAAATTAACCATCAGATCTTCCTAAAATTCTTAGATATGAATTGTTAAGCTATAAACTATAATGTAATAAAACATCCATATATTTTACCTTTTAATTTTTTGTATTTTTCTATATTTTTCTATTGAGTTCTTCTTTTAAAGGAGATCAATGCAGTCTAAAAATGGCCATGACCATCGAACTCTCTTAAGATCAAGAAAGGGATAAAAGGAAAAATATTCGATATCTTCACACAATATGTCAATTCAATTGTGTTTAAATATCGCCTCAGACCTGTAATGCAAAGTTCATCAAATGATGATATAGGGAAAATCGTCTCCACAAGCGGTACCAAACTACAATTGATTATTCGAGATATCGCCATCCCTGCATTCTGACATAGTGAAGATTTTAGGGGGCTTACACTGTGACAACCAGAACAAATAAAGGGCTTCATGAGGCATTTAGGGTTCATTTCTTGAATATCTTTGAGAACATCTCAGAGTTCATTTTTCTTAAGAAGTACGATGCAATATTTGTAAAATGTTTTTATGTTTGCAAATGGAAATGCTGTGCATTTAAGTTTAAGGAAGAAATTAGGACCCAGGAGGATTGCAAAGCTCAACGAAGGAAGAAACATGGGGGATTATTCAAATTCTTCTTAAATTCTCAAGGTCAAACATGGAATCATTCGTGTTGTTCCTACTTTCTGGTGTAGTATAACCATTGTTTGTTTAAGCCCCCCCCCCCCCCCCCATAATGTTCTTCAATAAAAGATGCAAGGTTCAGGAGAAATATCTAAAACAATTTTGCTCTATAGAAAAACTAAGCTACAATTATTTGTGATATCACTATGCGAGTACCATAAAGAGATAAAAAAAATTAAGTCTGTTCACACAGTGACCCCGGACCAATAATGCCACTAAATAAAGATGATGAAAATTATTGGAAAATAATCATAAGAACAGCAACTCCAAAACTTATGGAACTGTAATGAAAAAGAGTCGTGAAGAGCTCAACATAAGCAATTGAAATGCAGGCTTTGAGCCAATAATGAAATTATTGAAAATAGAAATTAGATTTCTAAATACAAACAAATAAAAATGTATTGTTCATACTTACATCGTATGCTATTTGTAAAGCCAACGTGTCTCTAAAATTTTCTCCTTTAGTTAGAGCCCCATTTACCTAATATGTAAAGAAACTCTCGGTAACACACATAAACATCAATAAAAGTTAAGAGCAAATTATCCGCTTTAAGATAATTATATCTCGATTATTATCAAAAGAACCAATGATATCGTTAAACATCCATGAAATAGTTTTAAAAAAAAATGTCATTTTAGCATCAACAGGAAGGGAATCTACATAAAATGTAAAACTCATATAAATAACAGAAAAATAAAACTCCTTCCTTCGTTACTGATTTGTATTTGCCTCTTGTTCAAATACCTGATGTACTCCTCCTCCGGCGTCGGTGATCGTATATTTTGTAAACGTTTCAACGAGACATTGAAAATGATGAGCAAAGGTAAATACAACTTCCTGCTCGATTATGCCATTTAAGTAGTGGGAAAGAATAACTACAAGTAAAAATCACAAAAAAAACACAAAACGCCCAAGATAAGGCCAAGCTAATCAATAAGAGATTAAAGATTAATGTTTCGGGGTTATTTGTTCTTTCAAGTCCCATCGAGGTTGTTCTACAATTATCGATGTCATAAGTATATTGTTGGGATTTACTGGCAACTTTAAAGTATGATTTTAATAATAAAAGATTTAAAGGGGCAATTTTCAAATTCTCAAACTTTGCTTTGAAAAGCTTTCATATATTTCATGAAATTATGAAAAAAGTAAAAATAACTATATGATTTACAAAGCTGGTTTGAGAAGAAATGTTATCCAAGTTTGATCTGATGCATTCGAACAAGCCAATTCCGTCCGTAGAGAGAGGACATGTCTTTTTTTTAACACTCAAACTTTCACAGTCTAAATTGAATTTTAAAAACAAAGTTCCCTATACATCTAATTTCAGTAATTTAAATCTAAAGTTACATACCATCAATATCAAATACTCTAGCGAGAATCTGAGCAATAAAAGCCCCTGTGGAGCCAAAGAGTAAAGCATTCGATGCAAAATGGTAAAACACAGGGCTCCTGTTTGCAATCGGTGAAATAACTGAAATCATTAAATTACATATATTTAATAACATTTATTTTTGCAGATTGATTTGTATCACAAAACATATTAGTGTTTATATGAAAAAAAACTACATAGCCATGAGTGTCAAGAATAGATATATTGATAAAATCAAATTATGAATAAAATTATTATGATATTTTCAATATGAGTTATTTGAAAGATTAGATTAGTTCAATGAATCTTCCCTTCAAAATATAGGTGATATACTATACTTACGGATGTTTTGTTTCCAATCGTTATAATCGGAGATTGTGTTCATGAATAATGGAGAAATGATATAGCCGTCCATTTGGTATCGATATTTCCGTCTAATAGCACCAAAGACGATTGGGTAAAAGTCCGTGTTATTCAAGAGTGCGGAATACACAGTATCCCCATAAATATTATATCCAGAGTCTGTAATGAATGAAATGCCAGCTTCGTTGGCGTGAGCAATTAATGCTCGTCTCTGCCTGAATGGTATCCAGTACATATCGTCAATGATTTTGATCAAAGACTTCTTCAGTTCCGAAAAAGCCATAGAAGAATTTCTGCTGAAGAACACGTCTTCTTGTGATTTAAATATGGTGCTTAACGGTAAAATATTTTGCAAACACGCAAAACATTTGGATTCCTTTGTTAAACTTGTCCCATAAATTGAATTTTCTTCCCTGAATGGATTGAGAAGTATATGGTGCGCAAAAAGTATGTCTGAGTTTAATATGATATGAAGTTTTATGAAATTCTTTATAATGTTTATTTGTGTGTCGTACAGAATATCCGTGACGTCGTAGGAAATATCTGAATAGCAAATTTCCAAATTGTCCGATACATTTCTATCTAAAAGAATTGTGAAAAATGTACTCCAGTCGATCTTATATCCGGAATAAGATCGTTTAAGTTCACCTATTGTATATTTTTGAGAGCAGTTTAAGATGCTGTTAAGGCTACTCACTGCAGAAGGCGCAAACATGGCCTACAATAAAATAAAATCGGTCCAATTCAATAAAAACTATAAATATACATGTACTTCAATCATATTCCATATGTCGTTTTAAAACGAGCAATAGAATTCGAACCAACCTCAATAAATATCTTTTGAAACTGGACAATTGTTTTAAAAAATACCTTCAATATAAGCTTAAGATATCATTCACAGGCGGGGACAAATAGAAACTCATTTTTTTTATTCAATTGAATTTGAAATGGAAAATGTATATACATGTACCTGATTGAGGCGCATTTCGAAGTCCAACACTTCATTAACTGTTAGCCGTAAATAAGCGACAGCGAAGCTGCTCGTGCCGTTACCAAACACAAGCTTAACGATATTTCTCACGTAGTTTCTGTAAGTAATGATTTTCTGAAAAAAAAATAAGATTATATTTATATTCATAAATATTTAAAATTATACTTGGAAGAAACATTAAATCATTGTAATTAATATTGTAGGACTGTAAGTCAGCCATACTAGATTAGAAGTATACCTCTTGTTGAGGCAAGCGAAACTCTTTTAAAATAGTTAGCAATGCAAATAATCATAATTTACGAAATTGAATTAACTGAAATGTTTTTTTTTTTCAATTCTGGTTTCTCACGGTTGAGTATTGACAATTTTTTCTCAACAAATTACATACATACTGCGTCTTGTGGCGTCAGAAAATAAAAGTCACGTGGCGACAGATGTCGGAAGGACGATATCTTGTGATCGCCTTTGGAAAGGTCCGAAATTCTTTGATCTGAAAATCTGTTTATAATCTGCAATCACAGAGCATCAGTTTATGTATGTAATCAAGTATATTCCAGTTGTCTAAATCCGCCATTCTGTCTATAATTAATTAAATAACGTTGCTGTATAATTATCTTTTTAACCATTATCTTTAATTTCTCCCCATTTCTCACGCTCGTCATCGATCAGATGTGGCTTAGCTAGTAAAATTACAGCAGGTTTTTAAAATGATACAAGTGTGGCATGGTCGATCAAGAATATTAGAAAGATGCAAAAAAAACCCTCAATATATTAAGTACTTTTAACAAAAAAAGCTAAGTACAAATTACCGAGTTTTAATGTTTGCAAACGGTATAATGACCATAAAAGCTATCATATTTATTCCAAAATGACTGTATGATTTGTTCAAACAATCCTGAGATACAGTTGCATTCAAGTGGTCACTATAAAACCCAAATAGCTCTATTATCACAACTCACTGTCCGGACTTTCACAGATAAAGGGTCATTAATACCATATCAGGATGTTAAACAAATCAAATTCAAACATATAGCAGACTTTATTTATACATCCTAATGGTCGTCGGGATGTTTAGCTTAACGCTTCATTATCTACTCCAGTGATTTCTCTTGAAGACTTTGTGATTTAGACTCCCTACATATAAATCAAACGCGCGGGATGGTCTGAGTAGCCACAGAAATAATGCCAATGGGTTATTACCAGTAGCTCACTGGTATCGAAAAGTTGTTATCGTAGGCCGTATAATTCTAATAAAGATGTCGATATCGGTTGAGGGGCCCTATCTACTCACTAGACTATTGGAAGTTTCACACGTCGAAAGGGGAGAAAAAAACCTTTGCATTAGCTTTATTGCATTAAGAAGAACAAAAAAAGCTAAGACCTGAGAAAGCTTAGAGCCTTTTAGCGTATTCTAAATATATCAGTCTATTGGAGACTCATTTACCGGACAATAACTCAATTTCAACCTCTTTTTGTGTGTGTGCGGGTTTTTTTTTTTACATTCTTCACTCGTCAGAATAACTAAATAAAATGTGAAAAAGAGCTTGTGATCATAAAAATTTCAGATGTATGATTTTTGATAAATGTGAATTAAAAAGATATGTTTCCATTTTTTGTTGCATGATAATCCAACATTATATAACTCGATACTAAATAAATCTATATCCGTTTCGTGATAAACAAGATTTTTTAAAATTAAAAACTAAATATTTTCACAGATCTGGAAAAAAATCTCACGGCAAATTTGTCTTTTTCCAGTCGTATGACTTTGAAAAGAGGCGAAACCCCGTAGTATTTCACAGCATGGGCTAAAAGCTCGGTCAACGATTGACTGGGTCCTAGATTAACATCAGTTTGGTCTCTTTCGAAGCTGTCGACCAAATCTTCAACTGACAAAGAACAAATTTTACAAATTAAAGTACAAAAATAATTTTACAAGCTTTAGATTATGGTGCAAATGCCAAGATTTACTTAACGTGTACTTCTATGGCGAAACGGCTATAAAAAGACAAGTCGATTCAGACGGACACGCAAATCAAATATGTATGGTTAAAGAAGGAGGCGATAACTTCAGCAAGGACATAAAATGGCAATAATCCTTCGTGCCTCTAGTAATCGTGGTTTAGATATAGAGTTGCCTATTTGGTTTCTGGTTTCTTTCTTTCAAGTTTGCAAGTCTTAACGGTTATATATCAAATGCTGCGAACATGATGTGGGTGTTTCCGAAAAAAGGTTTAGATTTCTGTTTGCTATAATTATTAAAGAATGAAAGAAAGAAAGAAAGAAAAGAAAAGATATGATAATTACAGTGGCGCTGTATATTTCTTTCTGGTGCCGTGACACAGGATTGAAACGCTTTCTTGGCGAGCTTTACATCGTTTGCATCAAACCGTTTGACGGTAGATGATAACTTATCTGTAAATAAAAAAATACTAATTAGATACATGTATATTAACTTGAATTTTACTTTGATACAGTTAGACGCAATTTTCACAATCATTATGTTGGGTCTTTTTGTATTTCCTTCAGGTAAAAATTTACAAAAAAAGGTATAAATGTTTGTCAATATGAAATATACATGATAAAATAATTTTTCCTCATGTAATTTGTCAAATTTGTCAATAGTTTGATCATTTGGTTATCGTTCAGGAAAAGGGGTACCAAGCAAATAATACATATACATGGATTAAAATGATTTGCCCCCCCCCCCCTCCCCCCATATCCTTTAAGAAAAAATTAGAGTTTTCTATACCTAGATGCTAAATCGAATTGACTTACCAATCATCTTAGACCTGTAGTACTGTGTAACTGCATCTGGAACCTCCCGTACCCTAGGGGTCGTCCAAGTCAGGGGTGCATGGTATCCCCCGCAAGCATACTCGTAAAAATCCTTAAAGAGACCAATAAATTATCGAACATCTTTTAATTTATAAAGAGACTCAATTAAACTTTCGTCGATATATGCAATGAATCATATTATTTTAGCCATCGATTTAGTAGACATACATGCTTGTTATAAACACATAAAAGAATATTAATCTAAATAGAATATCTGAATGAAAGGAATGCTTTGAGCATCCCAACAACGGCAATACGTAGGGTATAAATAATGAAGGAAGAAAGAACTAATCCAATAAATGATAGTGCTCTCATAAATAAGTACTGAATACATTTGTATTGCTGATTATAGCATATTTCCGACAAAAAGAGAAAGAAAAACTACATTTGCTTTTGGGAATGAGATATAAATAAAGTTAACGCGTCTGGAATTTCTGCTCGTTGCGTGCAATTAATACGACTTCAAATAATAGAATTTCTGAATAATATCAAATTTGGGAGATTGCTCCGTGGTCGAATTAGCAGGGTAATGTCGTTATTGGTAAGTTTGGAAGACAGCGTATAATAGAGGTGTGAGGAGTGGGGGAGAAGCTCCTTTTGTTATCGTTTTGATCAATACGAATTTGTCATGTCGCACCAATAGTATATTGAGATATTGTATACGGTCAGGCACAGAAATCAGACCCCGTCGAATCTGGTGAGAAAACCAATTTATTTTATTTTTTTTTTTTGGAAAAAAAATTCTTATTGACCGATACGCATAAAAGCCTCTGGTGGGTCAAAGAAATGTCGGGGGAAGACGTCGGTCATCATAAACAAAAGGGCGCGAAAACTGTCAATTACCTCACATGGATCGGCACTGGTATTCATCCGCGAGCGAACTTCTGCGGATAAGCGAACGCAGTCTGGAGTGTAGCAAATCTATAAAAATAAAAATAAAACGTATTATTCATCAATTATTCAGGCGTTTTGTTAAAGACTGCGTTTCCCCAATAAGATCGGGCCTAAATACTATACTGGCATTTAATAAGTTGGCAAATATCCGTTATTATTTAAAAGCCTTAATCTATGAGGCACTTAAATAAATATACAGAAAGACGATGAACAGCGCAAAGTTGCAATCAATTCTGCATCATTGATAAAACACACCCGTATTTGTTAATGAAAGGTGTTATTAAGTTCATCAGTCACTGCCAAAACGATCATTTCCGATGCCAACTTATTAAATTTTGATCCGAAAGAGGATATCAGGAGGTGTATTGGAGTTAGAGGGTCTATGTCAGTGATTGAAATTGTTTTGCAAAACTTGTTTTCCATAATTACTGTTATTCTTAGAAAAATTGGAAGGATCTTGCATCAACATTTTCTTCAATGTTTTTCAAAAGGAATAAATCATTATCTTGGTACAAGATAACTAAAGTAACCAGATTCTAAGCAGAGCAAACCAGATATTCGTATGCTTTGAGTCACAAGTTTAAAAGCAAACGCGAAAATACCTCATGACTTCGACATAAAGCGACGTTTGCCTGTACATGTATATCTACCTTCCGTAAGGGATATTTGACATAACTGCCACGCCATTTTTGTGAAATTGGTAATCAGGTAATGTGTACGTATATCAAGTATTGTGGAAATATTATTTTCATTTAATTTTGATTCCCCTTTAATTGTTTTTATTGTCAAGCGTAAGGACAGAATGATGCACCTGCCCACCTTATACCCAAATATGTACAGTGTACATGTATTAGATGCACACGATATACCGTGTCATTGTTTCTCAGAGATATGAATTAAGCGTTACGAGTGATTACCTTGAGATTGCTTTATGACACTTCATATGACGATCGGTTATCGGAAGAAGATGCTTCAACAATTACCCCGACAGCCCTCCAGAGGATGCTTGTCCAGCAGCATTGTCCAAAAACTATAATTGCCTTTGATTTAACAGCTCAGCCTAACCAAACCTTTTCCCCATTTGGCTTTTTTTACGCGTTTTTCAGAACAGACAATACCGAATAGTTTATTGCATAAGTTTGTAAATCCTTTGGATATTTATTCTTGTACATTATTTGTACTCTTGAATTTTTCTTTTGTTTTATAGAAATTATCCATATACAACATCTCAGGACTGTTTGATAAGAAAGATCCAGTAAGTTAATTTAATTGAACGAAGCATGGTAATTGAGTTTTTCCCGTGTTAAAAAGGAAATGAACTCTTTACACTAGTATGATAAAGTGTACGCATAAAGGTGGATATTATCGTAGATTAGATGATGACGTCTCATGTAATTAAAATAAGAGATTTGGATAATAACATCTACTCCATACACCTGAACTGTATATTGATTGACTACGACATGTACTTAAAGATTTTGGATACATCTAATGCCAAATTCTTAAAGTATGAAATATCAAAGATCTTCATGTAATTTTTTAAGCATGCATGGAAAATCCGTAGTTGAATCATCTACATGCTTTAAAAGCCATATATAAGAACTTTTGGTTTAAGGTTGCTCACTACCCTAAAAGTTTATCAAATCAACAGAAAATTACCTGATTGTGATAGATAGCATGATTCATAAGACGTTAATTATGATGCATAAGTTTATAGGTCAAATAGGCGGAAACATGTAATTTTGGTTGAATCATTATGATTTTCAATACTTTAATTAAGTAAAAATGAACAAAATCTCCAGGGGGAATCGAACTCATGACCTGTGGTTTACTAGAATGATACTTTAACCACTGAGCTATGATGATATTCAAGCGATTCCATTGATACAAACAATATAACGAAACATTTAAAGAGCCATCTTGTGATGTAGTATCTTAAAAGGTATAAATCTTGATGTAGTGAGGTACCTTAAACCTTTCTTAGTTTTAGATAACATTATAAGACGAGCTTCACGTTCGGTTAGTTTCTCAATCAACAATAAGGACAAATTCGACGACTTTATGCAGTAAAATATCTTGTGAGTTTATTCCTAAATTACCAACTTCCTCTCTCTCTCTCTCTCTCTTATCTCATTTCTTTATCTTTCGGTCAATACCGAAAAACTGAATTATTAAGATTTACAAATGCTGCAACCACTGGACTTACGCCGCCACCCATTCTAAGCTAGACGCGTTTTCTATTCGAACTTCATTGGATGTTCCATCAAGATAACACATAGAACAGCAAAAATCGAATAAGGCTTAAAACTTCTTCATTTTGGGTATTAAGCATTTCTTAAGACAGATAAACCAAGATCATACAGCGAAGATATTTCTCGTAAATCAGACCTGCTTCCATGCATGCAAGCGCTGCTTTACACATAAATACTGGATGTTTTCTTTACATGAGGATAAATGGAAACGATTTGTAAACTTTTTCCCGACAAGCTGTACGGCGTTTAATATAAAATGGTGCTTGCATCATCCAAGCATTAATTTTTATAATGCTTCCAACACATATGGACATGATAACATGATTATTTTGAGTGCATTTATAATTAGGTATGTATAATAATGAATTTCATTATGGTAAAATTACTTCTTCCACATACATTTGCCATTCATTTCCTTAAAAGGCTGTGATGTTAATTAGATAAGTCATATGTAATTAGTTTTCCTGAAAAAATAGAAAATTAAATGATATTTCCCATATTAAAAAAAATCTCAAAGAACATTACCATTAATATGATTGCAATTGGAATTTCCACCCCCCCCCCTCCCATCTTTAATTGAAGAGCTCTCCATCGTAAATACTAATTAAACTGCACCAATTTTCCTAATTACTACAGGAAAACCTCAACATACCTTGTTTATATCTGAGTCCGGACCCACTGGAGGCATCGTACTGACAAAATATGTACCCGAGGGGTTCCAAGTGTAGTTCGAGTCCGATGAGCCATTGTTAGCACCATTTTTGGTTATGTAGACCACCACAAAGATCAAAACAGAGGTCGCCAACACGAAAGCAACATTCCACAAACAGCAGCATTTTTCTCTTGTGGACCAGTATGCGCTCCATTTTGAGGAATCGGACGAGAAAGATCTCAATGGTCTACGAGAGGGCGAGGGCTTACTGTTTAGAGAATCCATGTCAGTGTCTTTGAAATTGACATGCCCTCCGTCCTCCAAATCCGTGCTACTGTCGTCTGAAGTTACTGTGTATACCACGTACTTCCCAGAGTCCGGACTCTCAACAGACATCGTAAGTGTCATCAAGGAAACTGTTTTGAAATCAAGCAGGGTTTTTTTGTCATTTTTCAGATTTTGTCTTACAAACAAACTTTAAAAAAATATAACTGCAAAGCTATTTTTTTAAACCATAAATAGCTATTATTTTTACAAAAAGATAAAAAAAGAAATGAAAATATCATAGCCCCTAATTAGGCAAACCAAAGAGGGTAAAGTTAAGCATTATTTACCTTGATAAGAACATAAAGTGAATCCAGATGATGGAGGTAGAAGCGCCCGCCTGTCTGTCAATGGATCACATGGAGGAATGGGCGATCGCCACTCCAGCTTGATTCCATCTCAAATGGAAATCAATTTCGTAATTGTACGGAAAGCATCCAATACTCTGTTATTTTCCAGGTAAAGCATTTTAATCCAAGAGAGCAGAATTGTACTCACGCGAAGTTGGTTTATAAGATCAAAGGCAAACGTCCTACAATTTGCCTGATAGATGGTAGGGAGGCATCGGGGATATTACATTATGCAAGTTCAGACATGGTCATCGGGAAAAAAATACAGAAGTGGCCAAATTATACAGTAAACACCGACCTTTATTATTCGAGTCGAGTAGTCATACGTTCGCGCTTAGTATTCAATTAACGTATACTCTTTCTTTTTTTCTAATATGGAAAACCATAAAATTGGTCTTGTAAATGGAACCAAGACACCTGCTCCTTTAGCAAAGGTGACGAGAATAAGCTATCAAGTCTAAGAAAAGAATGGTCTGTCCCGAGAAAAAGGCGTCAGATTAACCCCCAAATACCGTAGTCTATATCAATTAAATTGAGCGTTGAGACATCTTTTATGTGACTGGCGAATTGGTTGTTGTGCTTTTTAGAACATAAGACTAGTCTGTTTCAGTAACTATATTGATATGGAGACCTCCAAATGTTCTAGGTTTTGTTTATGTCTTACGGTTAATTGACAGGCAATACAGAAGAGTCTAGGATGAAAACTGATCAATAAATACCAATTTGAACAGAACTTGATTTCATGTAATTGACCACATGATCAACCCAAGAGTTGTAATGGAATAGTTTTATGGTCCGCGACATGGATGATAATATCATATTTTATATTTTAAAGTCACATTCCGAAAACAACATTTTAGAGCAATAATGTCTCCAAGGTATAAATATTACGCTTACAAACATTTACTTTACTATATTTTAGTGATGAAAATCAATTTTAACACCTTCATTCATCATATACGTAAGTCTACAAATAAAACTGATTAAAATGTTTTACATAGGATGAAAAATATCTTTAGACGAAAATTCTTCGCGTTCGATTTATGAGGGGGTGCATGTCAAGTAAAACACTGGTGCTAGAAGTATATAATACGTTAAAACGACTAGGTTAATAATGGAAATTGCGGAATCAAAAATATGTTCTCCATAAAAACAGCTCGGCAATAAAACAGAAAAGTGTTCAATTCATCCGAAAGCTTTTTTTTTAATTTCCTGCAGAAAATCTCGTTGCCTGTTCCAATCCAAAGAATATCTCCTACATGGCCAAAAAATAATGATTTATGGAACAGTATTTGTCACTTCTGACTTGAGTTAATTCCAAGAGATATACATTTTTTATGCTTTGCAGCACCTCTTTCGAGTTCGAGCCAAAAACGCATCGTATAGGTTTGACAAAGAATTGGCCCTGATAGTTGATCTTTATCTATAGATTGTTGGATAAATAGAGGAGATGAAAAAAGTGTTCCCATAATGTCAGATCTATAGATAATTGTAATTTCGTCTGCTTTTTAAGAAAAACAAAACTATTGCAAGTCGTTTGCATCACTTACTGTATAGTGTAAAACCAAAGAAAATGTTGTTAGCAGTAGGTCACAGTTACTGAAGGCACATGTACGTGTACACCCTAATGCAATTTTTTCAAATCATTTAACTCGATTCATAATATTAGACTTTCCATTAAAATAACGTTTTAGATATGAGATGGTTACTGCTTCTGTAGTTTCATAATTCAACTCCGCATTATCGACTTGATACAAATATATATAAATATTAATAAGTAATAAGAAATATCTTTTTTGTATATTATAAGGTGATCAAATACAGTTGGGTGTGATCAAATCTATCACTATCACAAAGCCTTTCTGGCTTTATTGTAATTGATCGCTCCGAACGTATTTGATCACATCATAACTCTCATAGAATGATTCCTTATTCCTTCAAAATATAAACTGCAAATGGCGAAAATTTATGAAAAGGTTTTAGATATACGTATTTGTTCAGACTCCATTATGTTAATGCAGTTTGAAATCCTTGTATCAAAAAAATAATTTTTATAAGTAATACCATAATAGAATTAATTAGATTTAATTAAAGAATTGATTTTATCAGGAAAAATGACGAAAGGTTGACAACTCTAGCCCCAAAAATTGACAATATCTCAAATAATCACCGTCTTAGAAAATGAGACTACTTATACATTTTATGCGCGCATGGATCTAGCGGTATCGATGATAGTGAACGGTAACAACTACTTTTTGACTGTCATCATTGTACACATAATAACAATTTTAAATTGTGCGTCTAACAACTGTGTTTTACTTTATACATACAGATACAAATAATCGCTTGGTATTTTTTTGACTTACGGAAAAAGCCGATTGATTTGGCCGACATTTCTGGGATCACTGCGCTTGTTAGTGTTTTGTTTATTATATCACGTTTATTTTTTGCTCTTAATACTAAAAACCTAGTCAAATGAAAATACCCCCCCCCCCCTTAAAAATGGCTATTCGGTTTTAAGACTCTTAAGCTTTTTCCGATGGACAAAATAAAAGTATCTGAGGAAGTATTAGTATTGCCGTTTACTTTAAGAAAAATTATTTAAGATAGTTCCTGCCTTTTAAATTTATCTGAGCAATGCAAGTAATATTGCTCAACAATTAATGTTCAACCTTTTGATTTTAGAAAGCTGGCAAATTGGTATTTAGTAGGTCAGTTTGACGATGAACATGATCCTGCTGTATTAATTTAAAATTTAAAATCAAAGATTTCTAAAGTTAAGGTTAGAAATCTTTGATTTTAAACTTTAAATGTAACATACTTAAAAATAACTTATTCATTTAAGTTCTAATTCATCGGACAGACACGTTTGAACTTTGATAACTCTCTTCCCGGAGAGAAGAAATCAAAAATAATGTTCCACGTTGTCAGAAATAAAATAATTAAGAGTGACCATTGCATATATCCGCTAATGGCTTATTTTGTGTATATTTCTTTTTGCACCGATCGCAACCATGATACCCAGTTAATGAAAGCACGTTATATTTGCTTAAAATAATCAGCCAAAACTGCAAATGTATATTCAAGAAAAATATATTAATTTAAAAATATTCGATTTTTACTTGTTTGTGTTACCAATTAATGTTCTGTATAAGTATGAATCTATCGACATAATTAATTTTCATTTAACTTTGTCAGTATAACAATTATTTCAAGACTCATTGAATCGCAGTGGAAACAACTCTTTCAGTTTGTTTGCTATATCGATTGGAGTACGTCGGTCTGTACTCTGCATAGCCGAGGCACTGTTAAGTTATTGATCGAAATATCCACCAAAGTCTAATGATAGGATCAGAAAACATGGCGTACTGGAGATCTTTCTGTTCTTCATTCATGGTACTCGCCGTTTTGCTTCCAAAGATGGATGCAACCGATGTACTACAGTTCTGTTCCTTCTTTGGAAACCGCGGACCAAAACCTCAGTCCAATCTCCGGAATTGTTCTTGGTTTCAAACGAACTCCTGCTGTATGCAAGAAGAGATCGATGCAACATTTGGGAAGGTGAAGCCGTTAATAGGTGCATCTCCGGCTTGTCAAAGGTACACCAACTATCTGATGTGTTATATCTGTGCCCCATACCAAAACAGGTTCTACAAGTTCGAAAGACTGACGGTATGCGAGGAATTCTGTGATGATTGGTTCGAGGCATGCGGCTCAGCCATTCTGAAGGGTGTTGTGATCAAGGATTTGTACAACAATGGAAAAGCGTTCTGTAAGGGCCGTTCTTTCGAAGTGGATATGTTCGCAAACCAGAGGTGCTACAACTTTGACTCTAAACTGGACAAAACGAGCATAGGGAGTAGCGCCATTCTTGGTATCGAGTTGTTTTGTGGTCTTTTAAGTTTAGCGTGGATTTTAAACAGAACTTGTTATTGATTCCCTAGTTTGTATATCGCTTTAAACATCGAATATTGACTTTGCTTTTAGACTTGCACACTTTTAAGATGCCAAATGTTAATTTTTATTATAATTATAACGAACTGATATTATTATCATTATTAGACATAGTGAATATAATTTTGTAGCAATGTTAGCCTTTAACATTTTTGTAAGAAAGAATTTTTATATTGTTAATAATAAAAATTTGTATATACATTTTTTGACAATTCTTTATAAGGAAATCGACACTTTTCGTCTTAAACATGTTGAAACGTATATATAATGATAATAATGATCTAAATGTGCAGTTCTACTATCGGTATTTCAAATCATTTTACAGTATTCTTATTGGACTTTAAAAACATCTTGTTGACGCAGTTGAAAGCTTAGATGCATTTGTTATTAATTTCTAAATAGAACGAATCCAATAATCATTTATAAAAATTATTGTGAAGCCGGCAGAATCATATGAAAGTTCTATCCCTTTTAATTCAGAACAGCAGAGCCCTGGAATGCAAAAACAGTCGTTGAACTGACTTTCATCACATAATAATCGGCTGAACTTGTCACTCAAATATTTAATTTTGTGACGAAATGCCTGGCGGATCAATTTAACTACTAATCGGATTACATTAACTACAAATATCTTTGACTCGTTGAAATCGCTGACAAATTGAAGAATTTCTTAGAATAGCATATTCAGAATACGGCATGGTACTACGATGGAAAAAAAGGAATGTCGGATGTTTCGAAGTGACACAGCCTACCTTTTGTACCTTCGCCAACAGAAGAGTCTACCCAGTAAAAAAGGTAGGTTATTTAAACAGAGTAAAATGTTAATTTAACATTTGTACACATTGTTTAAATGATAACCAGAAAAGAGGAGAAATCTGCAAGTTAATTATAAAATATTGGTTATATTTTCAAAATTTAAGAATATGAGAATCAAATTGACACTTTTTTTTTAAAATTGTTTGTTTGGAATATTTTTTTTAATTTAGCTGTTGCATGCGGTGAAAAATGTATGAAGTAATTAGTAATTACCTTTCAGAAATTAAAAGACAAACGGAGAAGAAGAGAGAAATTTTTCTATATAAGGGCGCTTGTCAAAAGTGTGGGATTTCTTGTTTATCTAGATTTAAGCATCAAATTGGATCTGCCAACATTGATTTGTCTAATTCATGTCTGAACAAATTGGAACTTTTGGCCATATTATACACAATAAAGGTTTGTTGAATTGTTTTCATTTTGATATCCCATGAGTTAATGAATTCTGTGAAATTTTAGGACGACCTGGAGTATGAATATCCTTTGTATTTTTTTTTTAATTTCGGAATATAGACCGGTCATACGATAAGCAATCTAAATCTTTCTGGGACAAATATGGACATTTCATCAAGCGGATACCTTTCAAACTTCCTAAGACACAACAAAACATTGAACAACCTCGTAAGTTTTTTGATAATTTGATAATTTCTTTTTATTGACTGAATAGAAATTAACTTTATATAAAATCACAAATATAACAAATTTCTAAAACGTATAAAAATCTCTTAATGCAACCCCGACATATTGTATTTAGTAAATACGCCATCTCAATAATAATGAAATTGAGAATAAAGCATGGTCCTATTAATTATAAGTGTAAATAAATATGTACAATATTTCGTTTTATTGTTCTAGAATATTTCGAAATGTTCTGTGCACGGAGAAATTTTCAAAACAATTGTCACTGCACTATTGACGTCACAGGTTCGAACTCTCGATGTAGGAAGTAAGCAAAAATATTATTTCAAGCGGTTCGTTCGTTTTATATGTTTTTCTTTGCTATATCAACTTAAAATTTGATCATGATGGATAAAATAATTTCAAAAAGATATTACAAGGTAAGAACCATGAAATATTAATTATAAATTTTTGTTTCATTTCCAGAAAATAATATTCAGGATCGCGATAAGGACACGGTAGCTTTATTAATTGTAAGTATCAAATAAACTTTCGTTAAAACACGCGTACACGCAACCTTTCGCCTTTCCTTAATTTAAAATGCGTAAAAAGAAACACATGTTAAATAAATGAAACATTTAAAGAAAATTATTTTCCATCATTTGTATTCATATATTAAAAAAATTGTAGTATGTATGAAGTCATGTAAAACTTCCTAAATTGTTACATTATTTTCAGAATCATAAAACATTGAAAGAACTTTATCTGAGTCACAATAAATTAGAAACAAGAAACACAAGACCGATAGAGTTATCTTTTGGTAAGAAATAAATTCAATTTTTTTTCTTAAACCAAAGATGTTTGTATCGTGCCGTATAAATCTAATGTAAAGTTAAAACTCTGCATTCGACATTCTCATATATACATGTATCTAAATATTATATATCAATTTATTTTTTTCAGCCTCTAGTTCGCTAGAGATTCTAGATCTCTCATGGAACTGCATTCGATTTACGGGAGCTATTGATATTTCTAGAGGTTTGACGGTACTTACGCATGCACTGTGTAATCTAACGTAAAGACCAGTTGGGCGATGTTTGCTCATTGCTCTTTTTGCATTGAACAAGCTATGTTTGTGACGAGTCTGAGGATTTTTTTTGCAGCGCAATAAAGCATTGCAAAGACTCAATTTGTCATGGAACGGGTTTGGATTTGAAGGTTGTGTAGCGCTTGCAGAAATGTTGGAATCCAATCATATTTTGACAGAACTTGACCTTACAAATAACAGGATTCACCCGCCAGCTTTGATTGCTCTTATACGCGGATTAGCACAAAATAAAACGCTTAGATTACTGAATGTAAGTAAAGAAAGCATGCTTGATGTAATACAAGGATTATATAATCATCAACACTTATTAAAGGCAGAAATTGTCTTCATATTGAATAAAACATTTAAACACATGATTAACATAATGAATTTTTATTTCCGTTTTTTTGTCAGCTAAGCCTTAATCCTATACCAGCATCATATTCTTGCACCTTGTTTGGTAATATTCTGCAGAAGACTTCTTTAAATCACTTGATATTGAAGGTATGATGTAGTGAATTTACAATTTAAAAAATTCGCAGTATTTTTAAGGAAATGCATAAAAATATCTCATTACGAAACGTTTATAAATAACAGTATTTTCAGTCAGACATTACATAGCACATTTTAATGATTGGCTAAAAGTGTGTTAAATCACAGCACCCGGTATATACAGTTATAAAAGAACATATTTAAGAGGAACTTGTAATAGTTTTTGCAATAAAACCTTTTTTTTAAATGCCTTAAAAAGTTTCATGTATGCCTATATAATGTAGTTTTCATGTAGAAAATGGTCGTAAATGAGGAGTTTGTCGAACTTCTGAGAAACGTACAACAAACTAGAGATGTTCAAGTGGAGTTTGAGAAGTCTCTCATTGTACCCTCTCTGGACCATCAAACAATGACGAATCAGGTCAGGGCGCCCTGGTTATTCAACCTTGACCCTCTCGCTCTTTTGTTTATGCTGAAGGAGAAAAATAGAGCGCAAGACTTCTTCAACAAGATAAACAGAGATGGTGACAATGTTTTATCCTATGATGAATTTAAAGAGTTGTTCAAGGTACGCCTATGCAATGAGTGTTTAGTTCATTGCAAAAGGTGTTAATTTTTTCGTTTTTAAATCTATATGAACACAGAGATAGAATTAAAATAAAATACATTTTTATTCATTAAAATACAAAAACATATTAATGAACACTTTAGTGTGGCCGAAAAAGTAAAGGAAGACGATATTTTCTAAATAGAATTAATAAAAAATATACTAAGTCTTACTCTTTAGGATAAATAAACTACTGTTTATATGAAGGTCAAATGTTGATCAAGATAATTAGAAATTCTATTTTTTCTTTTCTATATAGCGTGCTGGTGTCCCCGTCTCTCAACTAGTTCTAGATAAAATCATAGAGTTTTTGGACAAAAATAAAGATGGGAGCATTGACTTGAGGTACTCCACAATATAATGCACTCAATACCATTTCTTAATATCTTTGTTCATTCAAATGACACATGTACGTATACATGCACACATTTTTGTTAATGAGATTTCAAAACATGACTATTTGTTTTCGTCACAGTGAATTCTTGGATGGGGACAAAAGGATGAAGAAAATCACAAGAGGCCATGCAAAAGAAAATTTGAGAAGAGAAAGTTATACCAAGTATTCTCGGTCTTTCAGAAAAGCAAAGATTGATGCAAAAACATTTCGACTCGACATTGAGTCCAGTCAGTAAGCACTACTATCCACTCCATTTGAAAAGAATTATGATTATAATTCATTTCCTGGTATTTGTTGAAAATGGAACAACTCTGACCTCGACAGGTACAGATGAACTTCTGAAAAAAGAGAAAAATAATCATATATTAAGAAAAATAGATAATAAAAAAATGTAATTACAGTCTAAACTTTGTCCTCTTCAACGTAAAGTGGATCGATTTATTGTTTCTCTTTACCTTCTTCTGTCAATTTGCAGAGCTTGGTCGGAAGCTCTAACCATGATTACATAGGTTTCACCTCTGTTTATGGTTCCAGAACAAATAATATTAGAATTTTTATTGAGCCGATCTTGCTCTAACTTAAACTTGTCATTCCCGTTGTTAGAAACACTCTGTATATCAAATAATATTTCACCGTCATAGCCATCATCGTCATCTGTGGCAGATATCTGTAAGAGCATAAGTAAATTTTAGCAGCAATGTTTATTGTATATTACATTAAAAATTGACTATTTTCTAATCACGATAGTTGTATGTATGACAAACAATTGTTGTTGTTTGTTTCTCTCACTAATTTAGTGCAGTGTTTAACAAAATTGAATTAAAAATATTGATTACTAAAAAAAAATTGAATTGCCTGAATAAGTTGTTTATTATTCCTTGAATAGTCTCCTTCATTGATATTAACAAAGTAAATGGGTGCAAAAAATCTTGGCGAATTTATGTTGGTTCTACATCTTGGGCACCCCTTCACTTCAACGTCAACTAAAGCGTGATCACTCAAAGGCGGGGAGCCTACATCGGTTGCGGTAATGTTGAACTAAACAAATAGAAAAATATATATATATACCATCATATTTTTCACATGAAATTAAAAAAAAATATATGTTTTACAAAAAATTTTCATTGATTAACATATATTTACTATGAATCGATTGTCGGTGACATTCATGCACTGTTTTAAAGATATGTGTCCTGTCTCTGGATGGAGGTAGAAGAAGTTTATTGCGGTTGTTTCACTCTCTGTTATCTTGTATATTATCTGGTTGTTAGGTGCCTGAAAGCGAAATTGAAAATAAAATATACAATATAATGAACAAAATAATATTTTTCTAATCAGGCAGTCATTATTTCATTAAAAACCCTAACATATTGAATGAAACTGAAATATAATATAAAATGATATTTGTCATAGATAATTATGTACATGTTTTTGTAAAAGAACAACCACATTCTTTATAAATGTTAATTGAGACACATAAAATATAATATTTTACTAGCCTTATCACTTCCATAACTGTTGTTAAGTGACATATGATTAGAAATGCGTCTTTAGAAAAAATTGGTCTACATGCCTTTTATATTACAATTTTAGTCATGTTCGACATTAAAACAGCTAGACACGGATTAGAAAAACAATTACATGTATGTGGATAGTTTTAAACACTTGTATTTTTTCCAATAAGCAATGTAGCAGTCTACCCGATCATTTAACCAATATTTCTCTGAATTGAATGATGTACAAAATTTGGATGAGGAAAGTTCAGAAGAGTGGCGGGCGACCGTAAAGATGCTTCGAAATGGTGAAATTGCGACAGAATTTTGACATTCACCACATGTAACGTAAGCTAGATTTAAAAGGTGAATTAGATAATGAAGATATACCCACATGTCTACTTTTTGTAATCGCCTTTAGAATTGTATGTTTAAACGATGAATGTTGATTCATGGTGCGTCAACCCTGCAAGTAACTAATTAATGTTCGACAAGATAACTTGTGAACTGGCCAATTTAAAGAAGGGTTCCGATTTTGAGAGGGTATACATCTACAATATGAGTTTTACATTCGAAATGATAATGTTGAAAGTGATTCGGAATAAAGTTGCGAATGATACCAAAACAGTTGTTGAAATTGTTATAGTTAAGTTTTGAGGGTGTTCAATGTTTGTTTAGAGGTCTATGAGAAATAGTACTCTTTTACTAAAATCACAAAAATATTTTCTGGAAGTTCTATTTGGTATCTATAATAAAAAATTGATAGTGTAAAAGTTTGACGTAACCTTGCATGCCACTTCTTTTTAAAAACCAGATTTAAATACACTCAAATCATTTTATGACAATATCATAACACTAAACGATATCTACCTCTAAAAAACTCAATTAATTTTTGATAAATGTTTTATTCTTCTTTACATGAATCAATGATAATGTCAATCATTCACAATCACATTTTTCACCTGTCGATCGCTGTCCATCGCGGTGACTTGAGTAAATGGCTGCCCTATCCTGTCTTGTTCCCAAACTGTTCCGTGGTATATCCTTCGATTAAAGACTGGTGCATACAAGTTTCGTTGTACGCGGATAATTAATATCGTTGTTGCTGTTCTTGGAGGATAACCACCATCACTAGCAAGTATTCTGAGCTAATCAAAAATGATATTTGTTCATAAAGCTACTGTATCAAACGCTTTCTTAACATGTATTAAATACTGAAGGGTCCCAAAATCGAAATAAATATTGGATTTTTCTTGTTTTTTACAAAAGAGCTAGATTTCGACAATGACCGATACATGTAAGTGCCTATCTTGTATCGGCAACTTCGGCATCAGTTAAAACTGAAAGAATATCGCATAAATTAGTAATCACATAACAACAAAGCTATCAATGCAAGTGTAGTGCTCTAAACACCATTTTGTTGTTGCTATTGTATAATGGGAAAGTGCCAAGTGTCAAGTAAATAACGTATATTTTCCTCGCTTAGTAATTAACCTAAGTCGAATCGAACGTGATTTTAGAGGAACACCATAAAATTATATATATTGATTAAAAAATTAGAAAACATGTGTCTTTATTTGTCAATGAGTCCATGACTAATTATGATTAGTCACAATTCTTTGTTGTGTAAACAAAGCCTAGGTAATATTTTACTTTCCAGGCTTAGACCTAAAATAAATGTGACAAATGCTATGAACTGTTTATTTATGTTCAAAACTAATCAGCAGAATATAAGACATTTGCTTTATACTATGAACGTTTTAGATTTGACTGTATATTTGGTGGAAAGTTTTCTTTTGAATTGTGTTTTTATACAAAATTAAAATTATATATAACGTTTATTAGTTGAGAAATTGTAATTCTATGAATTAAATAGGGTAAAATGCTAAAATGGCGCTTAAATGGCGTTTCCCGGTACAGTAAAACACGCTTATAACGAAGTCCCAGGGACGGGCAATTTTACTTCGTTGTAAGCGTAATTCGTTATATCCGTCAAGTTTACAACATGTAAAGTCACAGGGAATGAAATTCACTTCGCTGTAAGCGTCAATTCATTATAAGCATGTTCGCTATAAGCGTGTTTTACTGTATTTTAAATTATGCATAAAGCCAAAGAAAAAAGTAGGATTAGTTCATTTATTCGAGGCGACGATTTTATTTTAAAAATAAGAATTTATTGACAAAGTATAAAGAGAAACATATTAGCATCTTAAAAGTGTTATTCGTTAAAAAAATAATTTTTATAAGCCAATATAAACCACATTACGCCAATTATTTTGAGAGAATAAAAATCGACTTTGATATTACATGTATCTCTGGACCAAACCAAGAAGTTAACATTTTTAAAATTTTACCACTTGGTGACTTTTTATAATAGTCTTGATATATTTGAAAGAAAAAGAAATCTCCATGGCAAAAATACAAAAAAAAAAAATGGGGAAAACGTGAACATTCAGTGCTTTTTCAACAAATTCCCATAGGGTCCCATATTAAAAAGCGTTAACTTTCGAGACGACCCTCTAAGAAATCGGGATGGTAAATAAATCATTTTTTGATCATAAAGTAATTGATATAGTGGTAAAACTACGTGCAAGAAATTTCATTAAAATATCTATGGTAGAAATAATTAGATTCGGCGTCTTTAATCTAGTACCAGATACATCATCACTAAATGTCAATGCATATCAATATAAACCAATCCACGCTTATCGTCGGGGAAAACCCATATACTTCTCACAGTAGCTTTAGTAGTTTAGAGGTTAATAACATTGTCAATTGACATTAAAATCTGTCTCCATTGTGTGTTTTGATTCCCCCAGGATGGAGCAACTTATACATCGACTGTATTGGCCAGCAGTCATCACAGGACTTAAAATGTTTTTGTTCTTTTTTATTTTTATTATTATATTATTATTTAAGTCCTTCGTCTTGTATTTAGGGGTACCTCCATCCTTTACACGATCGCGCATATTTCATTAAACCAAGCTATTAAAGGTTATATATAATTCATCTTTCGTTTGCTACAAGTTTAACAATATGCACGTGAAAGACTTCCCTTCCCAAATTTTTATTCACCATTTGAAGCGATTCTTTTACATTATGAACCTACAAAAATTCAGAAACATAAAACACAGGATTCGTTTTTCTAGGAAAAACGTCATTGCTAAACAAATTGAAAAAAAAAATAATAAAAGTTTCCCAACATGTTTTAGCTTAACTTGAGAGAACATAACAAATACTGCTTACCTGAAATGAAGTGGCAGGGTCTGATGTTATAGACTGTCGCAGTGTTACTGCACCAACCGATGAAACTTGGAAGAACGTCGTTGATGAGCCATCTCCCACAAGTTCAAATGAATAGACATTGAATGGACTCTTCAAATACCAAAGAAAAAAATCATTAAAGTTAACGATCATGTTTATGTCAAAACTGTACACACTTTCACAACAATGAAGATTTAGCTAATACAGGGAGAGAAAGAGAGACTCTTACAACTGTATCATTGTCTCTGCCATTGACCCTGTAAATTTCCTCATTGACGAGTTGATTTTCTTGGATTTCTCTCTCAGCAGGAAGGTTCAGAATTTCTGGTGGGAACTGGTTACGATTCACGTTTACTGTAAGTGTTGCCTCGGGACTGGTTCTAGCAGGATTACCTCCATCAGTTGCAACAAACCTTACCTTCAGAAAAAAATGAAGTTCAGACATTACTCCCAAAAATGTATTTATCAGACATTACAAAATAAACAAATTCATAAGCCCAGTGCTTTAATGACAGGTATTTTCGAAGCATTCCTTGCCTCTTATTGCATATAGGCGACTGTCACATTGCTTTACAAACAAATGCATTTTGACTGCTTTGTAATTCATTAAGAGATAGGAAAATCTTACTGTGAATGGGTCTCCTGTAATTCCCACAAGGCTGTTTCTCAGATATACAAAGCCATCCACATCGACGAAGAACAAGTTCCTGTTAGGGGAGTTTGCTGTCATGGCATAGCTGACAACATTGTTAGGGGCCTGTAGGACAAAATGTCTTTTTAATTGTACTATACATTTATATTGCAGACCTAACTGTTCCTTTGTCAATACAACTGCACCAGAAACTAAAATACTGACCGACACCAATTCTACATATATCGAAAACAGTTGTTATAAAAGTAACATTAATCCTCACTTCTTAGAGTATACAGATCCACATACCTTGTCATCAGCATCTACTGCCTGAATTCTGTACACAGATAGGGAGACACTGTGAGTTTCTGATATTGTTGTGATATAGTTATTGGCTGTGTTCACATTTGTCCACTGTGGGGAGTTCAAGTTTCTGTTGACAGTGACACGAAGCACAAGGGTTCCCGAGCAACTTGTGACTGTATTTACTGCATCCTCAGCTCTCACTCTCAACTGTAAAAATACATAAAAATCTGTCAATCTGAAAAAATTGCCAATCTACATGACTGTATGAATAACCAAATTGCAGACCTTTTTTGTTATCCAGTTAATTAAAATATTTTAAAAGTCATATTTAATCATTAAATTTTTCTTTCTTATAACATGTCTAATCCTTTGTAATTAAGGATGCCTTTTCATTATGATATGAAATGCACAGCTTTGCAGATAAATATACATGTATCTATAAGTAACGAACAGTGCCTCAACTTCAACTTTAAAACAGCTAGCCTTTTCTTACCTGGTAAATGGTGCCCTGATCAGAGAATAATGAAGGTTCAACTGTGGAAACCTGCCCAGTTTGGTCATCAATTCTAAAGAATACTCTAGCATTTTCATCTCCTATGAGAAGGTATCTGACTGTACTGAATGGAGTATTCTGCAAGAAAGCAAAAAAACATGATTTTAATTTTTTCTTTCATTCTAAAAATTGTATCAATTACATTTTTAATTATCTGATTTGCTAATTGACTTACTGCTGCATCTGGATCAATGGCATTGGCATCATAAATAACCCTGCTGACTGAAGACTGGTTAATGGAAAGGTCAACAACAGAAGATGCAAATGTTGGACAGTTCCTGTTTCTTAAAACAGTCACTCTCACTGTGGCCGGTGTGTTGCTGGATAGTTGAGGAGTTCCTTTATCATTGGCTTGTACAGATAACTGAAAACAATGATGATAGTCGACATGTAAATTTTACCAGTCTTTTAATAATTCATTTTCAAAAATTTTGAGGGGTTGTGATTGTTACTGGGATTCAAAGAATGCTCGCAGTTACACTTTCAGCTTTTTTTATTTGACAGCTGATATCTACAAAATCCTCAGACCATGATCATTCTCCTACAACTCTTACAGTGTAGAGACCAGTATCAGCATTGTCATCGGTAAGAGGCCTTCTGACATAAATCCTTCCTTCATTGTCAATTCTGAAGTAAGTCTGAGCAAGTATATCACCAAGTATTTCATAAGTTACTTCATTGTGGGGAGCCTGTTCAAAATAAATAGCAGAAATGACCATCATTTCTTCTTTTATATATATATATATATATATATATATATATATATATATATATATATATATATATATATATATAGAAAACAAAAAACATGTCAGTTGCATATAATGAAACATAAAGAAGTCAACTGTCATATATTCCACCCTTACTTTGGTGTCGTTGTCACGTGCAGAAACTTCCTGTATTACAGTATCCAAGGACTGAATTTCCCATATTGTAACCTCATAGACCTGTTGCACAAACTCAGGGGCAAGGAGATTTCTATTGACGTTGACGGTTAGAATTTTCACATCATACTTAGGAGGGTTTCCTCCATCAGTAGCTCTGAATGTTAGCTATAAAAATAGAAACTCCTACCATAAACACGTGTATAATTTACTTTGGAACTATTTACATCTTTGTGGAATATAGAATGTTTTACTTTTGATAGAAGTAATGCTTTAAATAACTCAAATTGATCACATGAGAAGCTAAATCTGATAAAATCAGTCAAGACATTTAACATGTGAATATTTAAGTAATCTCTAAAACCTTATGGTCAATACTAATTTTCTCAAAATCGCATAACAATATTTTACAAATATTTTATTATGACGTGAATAGCCTGTCAAGAGATATTCCCCCAGGATGGAGCAACTTATACATCGACTGTATTGGCCAGCAGTCATCACAGGACTTAAAATGTTTTTGTTCTTTTTTATTTTTATTATTATATTATTATTTAAGTCCTTCGTCTTGTATTTAGGGGTACCTCCATCCTTTACACGATCGCGCATATTTCATTAAACCAAGCTATTAAAGGTTATATATAATTCATCTTTCGTTTGCTACAAGTTTAACAATATGCACGTGAAAGACTTCCCTTCCCAAATTTTTATTCACCATTTGAAGCGATTCTTTTACATTATGAACCTACAAAAATTCAGAAACATAAAACACAGGATTCGTTTTTCTAGGAAAAACGTCATTGCTAAACAAATTGAAAAAAAAAATAATAAAAGTTTCCCAACATGTTTTAGCTTAACTTGAGAGAACATAACAAATACTGCTTACCTGAAATGAAGTGGCAGGGTCTGATGTTATAGACTGTCGCAGTGTTACTGCACCAACCGATGAAACTTGGAAGAACGTCGTTGATGAGCCATCTCCCACAAGTTCAAATGAATAGACATTGAATGGACTCTTCAAATACCAAAGAAAAAAATCATTAAAGTTAACGATCATGTTTATGTCAAAACTGTACACACTTTCACAACAATGAAGATTTAGCTAATACAGGGAGAGAAAGAGAGACTCTTACAACTGTATCATTGTCTCTGCCATTGACCCTGTAAATTTCCTCATTGACGAGTTGATTTTCTTGGATTTCTCTCTCAGCAGGAAGGTTCAGAATTTCTGGTGGGAACTGGTTACGATTCACGTTTACTGTAAGTGTTGCCTCGGGACTGGTTCTAGCAGGATTACCTCCATCAGTTGCAACAAACCTTACCTTCAGAAAAAAATGAAGTTCAGACATTACTCCCAAAAATGTATTTATCAGACATTACAAAATAAACAAATTCATAAGCCCAGTGCTTTAATGACAGGTATTTTCGAAGCATTCCTTGCCTCTTATTGCATATAGGCGACTGTCACATTGCTTTACAAACGAATGCATTTTGACTGCTTTGTAATTCATTAAGAGATAGGAAAATCTTACTGTGAATGGGTCTCCTGTAATTCCCACAAGGCTGTTTCTCAGATATACAAAGCCATCCACATCGACGAAGAACAAGTTCCTGTTAGGGGAGTTTGCTGTCATGGCATAGCTGACAACATTGTTAGGGGCCTGTAGGACAAAATGTCTTTTTAATTGTACTATACATTTATATTGCAGACCTAACTGTTCCTTTGTCAATACAACTGCACCAGAAACTAAAATACTGACCGACACCAATTCTACATATATCGAAAACAGTTGTTATAAAAGTAACATTAATCCTCACTTCTTAGAGTATACAGATCCACATACCTTGTCATCAGCATCTACTGCCTGAATTCTGTACACAGATAGGGAGACACTGTGAGTTTCTGATATTGTTGTGATAAAGTTATTGGCTGTGTTCACATTTGTCCACTGTGGGGAGTTCAAGTTTCTGTTGACAGTGACACGAAGCACAAGGGTTCCCGAGCAACTTGTGACTGTATTTACTGCATCCTCAGCTCTCACTCTCAACTGTAAAAATACATAAAAATCTGTCAATCTGAAAAAATTGCCAATCTACATGACTGTATGAATAACCAAATTGCAGACCTTTTTTGTTATCCAGTTAATTAAAATATTTTAAAAGTCATATTTAATCATTAAATTTTTCTTTCTTATAACATGTCTAATCCTTTGTAATTAAGGATGCCTTTTCATT
This sequence comes from Magallana nippona, assembly GCA_033439105.1. Taxonomy (NCBI): domain Eukaryota; kingdom Metazoa; phylum Mollusca; class Bivalvia; order Ostreida; family Ostreidae; genus Magallana; species Magallana nippona. The sequence goes on along the minus strand of CM065925.1, from coordinate 30,713,669 downwards.
ATGATATGAAATGCACAGCTTTGCAGATAAATATACATGTATCTATAAGTAACGAACAGTGCCTCAACTTCAACTTTAAAACAGCTAGCCTTTTCTTACCTGGTAAATGGTGCCCTGATCAGAGAATAATGAAGGTTCAACTGTGGAAACCTGCCCAGTTTGGTCATCAATTCTAAAGAATACTCTAGCATTTTCATCTCCTATGAGAAGGTATCTGACTGTACTGAATGGAGTATTCTGCAAGAAAGCAAAAAAACATGATTTTAATTTTTTCTTTCATTCTAAAAATTGTATCAATTACATTTTTAATTATCTGATTTGCTAATTGACTTACTGCTGCATCTGGATCAATGGCATTGGCATCATAAATAACCCTGCTGACTGAAGACTGGTTAATGGAAAGGTCAACAACAGAAGATGCAAATGTTGGACAGTTCCTGTTTCTTAAAACAGTCACTCTCACTGTGGCCGGTGTGTTGCTGGATAGTTGAGGAGTTCCTTTATCATTGGCTTGTACAGATAACTGAAAACAATGATGATAGTCGACATGTAAATTTTACCAGTCTTTTAATAATTCATTTTCAAAAATTTTGAGGGGTTGTGATTGTTACTGGGATTCAAAGAATGCTCGCAGTTACACTTTCAGCTTTTTTTATTTGACAGCTGATATCTACAAAATCCTCAGACCATGATCATTCTCCTACAACTCTTACAGTGTAGAGACCAGTATCAGCATTGTCATCGGTAAGAGGCCTTCTGACATAAATCCTTCCTTCATTGTCAATTCTGAAGTAAGTCTGAGCAAGTATATCACCAAGTATTTCATAAGTTACTTCATTGTGGGGAGCCTGTTCAAAATAAATAGCAGAAATGACCATCATTTCTTCTTTTATATATATATATATATATATATATATATATATATATATATATATATATATATAGAAAACAAAAAACATGTCAGTTGCATATAATGAAACATAAAGAAGTCAACTGTCATATATTCCACCCTTACTTTGGTGTCGTTGTCACGTGCAGAAACTTCCTGTATTACAGTATCCAAGGACTGAATTTCCCATATTGTAACCTCATAGACCTGTTGCACAAACTCAGGGGCAAGGAGATTTCTATTGACGTTGACGGTTAGAATTTTCACATCATACTTAGGAGGGTTTCCTCCATCAGTAGCTCTGAATGTTAGCTATAAAAATAGAAACTCCTACCATAAACACGTGTATAATTTACTTTGGAACTATTTACATCTTTGTGGAATATAGAATGTTTTACTTTTGATAGAAGTAATGCTTTAAATAACTCAAATTGATCACATGAGAAGCTAAATCTGATAAAATCAGTCAAGACATTTAACATGTGAATATTTAAGTAATCTCTAAAACCTTATGGTCAATACTAATTTTCTCAAAATCGCATAACAATATTTTACAAATATTTTATTATGACGTGAATAGCCTGTCAAGAGATATTCCCCCAGGATGGAGCAACTTATACATCGACTGTATTGGCCAGCAGTCATCACAGGACTTAAAATGTTTTTGTTCTTTTTTATTTTTATTATTATATTATTATTTAAGTCCTTCGTCTTGTATTTAGGGGTACCTCCATCCTTTACACGATCGCGCATATTTCATTAAACCAAGCTATTAAAGGTTATATATAATTCATCTTTCGTTTGCTACAAGTTTAACAATATGCACGTGAAAGACTTCCCTTCCCAAATTTTTATTCACCATTTGAAGCGATTCTTTTACATTATGAACCTACAAAAATTCAGAAACATAAAACACAGGATTCGTTTTTCTAGGAAAAACGTCATTGCTAAACAAATTGAAAAAAAAAATAATAAAAGTTTCCCAACATGTTTTAGCTTAACTTGAGAGAACATAACAAATACTGCTTACCTGAAATGAAGTGGCAGGGTCTGATGTTATAGACTGTCGCAGTGTTACTGCACCAACCGATGAAACTTGGAAGAACGTCGTTGATGAGCCATCTCCCACAAGTTCAAATGAATAGACATTGAATGGACTCTTCAAATACCAAAGAAAAAAATCATTAAAGTTAACGATCATGTTTATGTCAAAACTGTACACACTTTCACAACAATGAAGATTTAGCTAATACAGGGAGAGAAAGAGAGACTCTTACAACTGTATCATTGTCTCTGCCATTGACCCTGTAAATTTCCTCATTGACGAGTTGATTTTCTTGGATTTCTCTCTCAGCAGGAAGGTTCAGAATTTCTGGTGGGAACTGGTTACGATTCACGTTTACTGTAAGTGTTGCCTCGGGACTGGTTCTAGCAGGATTACCTCCATCAGTTGCAACAAACCTTACCTTCAGAAAAAAATGAAGTTCAGACATTACTCCCAAAAATGTATTTATCAGACATTACAAAATAAACAAATTCATAAGCCCAGTGCTTTAATGACAGGTATTTTCGAAGCATTCCTTGCCTCTTATTGCATATAGGCGACTGTCACATTGCTTTACAAACGAATGCATTTTGACTGCTTTGTAATTCATTAAGAGATAGGAAAATCTTACTGTGAATGGGTCTCCTGTAATTCCCACAAGGCTGTTTCTCAGATATACAAAGCCATCCACATCGACGAAGAACAAGTTCCTGTTAGGGGAGTTTGCTGTCATGGCATAGCTGACAACATTGTTAGGGGCCTGTAGGACAAAATGTCTTTTTAATTGTACTATACATTTATATTGCAGACCTAACTGTTCCTTTGTCAATACAACTGCACCAGAAACTAAAATACTGACCGACACCAATTCTACATATATCGAAAACAGTTGTTATAAAAGTAACATTAATCCTCACTTCTTAGAGTATACAGATCCACATACCTTGTCATCAGCATCTACTGCCTGAATTCTGTACACAGATAGGGAGACACTGTGAGTTTCTGATATTGTTGTGATAAAGTTATTGGCTGTGTTCACATTTGTCCACTGTGGGGAGTTCAAGTTTCTGTTGACAGTGACACGAAGCACAAGGGTTCCCGAGCAACTTGTGACTGTATTTACTGCATCCTCAGCTCTCACTCTCAACTGTAAAAATACATAAAAATCTGTCAATCTGAAAAAATTGCCAATCTACATGACTGTATGAATAACCAAATTGCAGACCTTTTTTGTTATCCAGTTAATTAAAATATTTTAAAAGTCATATTTAATCATTAAATTTTTCTTTCTTATAACATGTCTAATCCTTTGTAATTAAGGATGCCTTTTCATTATGATATGAAATGCACAGCTTTGCAGATAAATATACATGTATCTATAAGTAACGAACAGTGCCTCAACTTCAACTTTAAAACAGCTAGCCTTTTCTTACCTGGTAAATGGTGCCCTGATCAGAGAATAATGAAGGTTCAACTGTGGAAACCTGCCCAGTTTGGTCATCAATTCTAAAGAATACTCTAGCATTTTCATCTCCTATGAGAAGGTATCTGACTGTACTGAATGGAGTATTCTGCAAGAAAGCAAAAAAACATGATTTTAATTTTTTCTTTCATTCTAAAAATTGTATCAATTACATTTTTAATTATCTGATTTGCTAATTGACTTACTGCTGCATCTGGATCAATGGCATTGGCATCATAAATAACCCTGCTGACTGAAGACTGGTTAATGGAAAGGTCAACAACAGAAGATGCAAATGTTGGACAGTTCCTGTTTCTTAAAACAGTCACTCTCACTGTGGCCGGTGTGTTGCTGGATAGTTGAGGAGTTCCTTTATCATTGGCTTGTACAGATAACTGAAAACAATGATGATAGTCGACATGTAAATTTTACCAGTCTTTTAATAATTCATTTTCAAAAATTTTGAGGGGTTGTGATTGTTACTGGGATTCAAAGAATGCTCGCAGTTACACTTTCAGCTTTTTTTATTTGACAGCTGATATCTACAAAATCCTCAGACCATGATCATTCTCCTACAACTCTTACAGTGTAGAGACCAGTATCAGCATTGTCATCGGTAAGAGGCCTTCTGACATAAATCCTTCCTTCATTGTCAATTCTGAAGTAAGTCTGAGCAAGTATATCACCAAGTATTTCATAAGTTACTTCATTGTGGGGAGCCTGTTCAAAATAAATAGCAGAAATGACCATCATTTCTTCTTTTATATATATATATATATATATATATATATATATATATATATATATATATATATATATATATAGAAAACAAAAAACATGTCAGTTGCATATAATGAAACATAAAGAAGTCAACTGTCATATATTCCACCCTTACTTTGGTGTCGTTGTCACGTGCAGAAACTTCCTGTATTACAGTATCCAAGGACTGAATTTCCCATATTGTAACCTCATAGACCTGTTGCACAAACTCAGGGGCAAGGAGATTTCTATTGACGTTGACGGTTAGAATTTTCACATCATACTTAGGAGGGTTTCCTCCATCAGTAGCTCTGAATGTTAGCTATAAAAATAGAAACTCCTACCATAAACACGTGTATAATTTACTTTGGAACTATTTACATCTTTGTGGAATATAGAATGTTTTACTTTTGATAGAAGTAATGCTTTAAATAACTCAAATTGATCACATGAGAAGCTAAATCTGATAAAATCAGTCAAGACATTTAACATGTGAATATTTAAGTAATCTCTAAAACCTTATGGTCAATACTAATTTTCTCAAAATCGCATAACAATATTTTACAAATATTTTATTATGACGTGAATAGCCTGTCAAGAGATATTAACCCTGTATGTAGACGCTGTATCAGGCTGAACGCTCTGTTTCAGACTAACTACACCAGTGGAAGGATCGACTTGGAAATAAACCGTTGCTGTTCCATCACCGACCAAGGAATAAGTGATATCTTTGAATGGACTCTGTTAGAAAGAAAGAAAATACCCAGTAGTTAATTCACATAATTAGATGAAGAATCTCCTAGCCTTCAATTTTATTCATAAATTATAATACTCATAGATGATAATGTCATACCACTGTGTCTGCATCTATAGCTCTGACAGTGAAAAAGCCTCGACTTGTAGGTTGATTTTCATTGATTGGTGCGATTGCTGGGATGTTCTGGAAGACGGGAGGATTGGCATTGCGATCAACATCCACAGTAACGGTTATAGTGTTGGAGAGAGGATTCAAACCTAGGTCGGTGGCAGTGACGGTCATCTGGAAAAAAGACAAAATCACTTACTGAACATGTTAAATATACAGCATGTTTAAAACTAATGTAACAGCTTCTCCTTATATAAATTAAACATCACACTTAGATAAATATGTAAGCGAGTATTTAATTTGATTATTCTGTCTAAGCTTTAATTTACATGATATCTACTGCCAGTACAAGGAGCATAGAGAAGGGATCGCCTCAAAGACAGACTGCCCGTTTGGGCATCTATCAGGAAACACTCAATGTCATCAGCTCCCTCTGTCAGAGAGTACCTCACAACATTATTTGGTGCCTGTTAAACATAAACAAAAAGTTATTAGACTGCAATAAAGTCGGAAGAAACATTGACAATATAAAAAATGAATCTTCATTTTATATCATACCTGTAGAGTCAAAGATTTTAAATTTTTAATCATTCCATGCAATTAAACAAAATCCCTTTTCCTTTTAATCAGTAAACTAGCAGTATTTTTGTCTATAAAAATTACATACTGTATATACTGTATAATTACAGAACAGTTATAAATTTAAAACATATAAAATATCTGCTCGTACCAGTGCATCACTATCATTTGCGGTGACTGCAATGATTCGTTGACCCAGACTCTGTGTTTCTGGGATACGTGTGAAATATGATTGCTGGTTGAAGATAGGACGCTGATAGTTGCTTTTCACGGCCAAAGTCACCACAGAAACATTGGTTTTGCTGGGACTTCCTCCATCATAGGCCTCCACTCTCACCTTGATAAAACAAAAGTTAAATCAAAATAACTCAATATTGGATTTGTTGGCAAGTGTTCCTATCACCAAACTGTTCTATGTTAGCACATTTTATCAATATATGAATGCAACATTCACCTTGAATTGATTTTGATTCACACCATTCAAGACCTTTTTGATGGATATCAAACCACTATTTTCATCTAGTATCTGGAAATAAGTTGGAGCCAAGTCATCTCCAGTGATTCTGTACCGAACAAAACCAAAGAACCCGCGGTCATCGTCTCTGGCTGTGACCTGGAAAACGCTTGCACCTTGTTGGATGTTGCCCTCCAGATCCTTAGAGTAGGGTTCACTGATGAAGTATGGGGTGTGGTCATTTTTGACAACATAGACAGTAATAGTGGCTGTTTCTACTCCTTTTGTTGTCAGTGGAGGATTCCCACCATCTCTTAGAGAGACAGTTCCCTGTAAAAAAAAAATATTACATCAAACTTTAAAAAGTAATGCGAAGGATATGACATAAAACATGATATTATGTCTGAATTATATTGAACGTAATCATCATATTTATCTCAGTTAATAACACCATACCAATGGGTACCCCAGAAATATAAAATCATATATATTATATAATACATGTATTTATTACACCTACAGTCAACTCTTTTTATACATAGTTATGCATACATCTGTTTTGCTTGTCATGAGAAAAGCTATTAAGAATTTTGTTAACATGTTATAAGATTCTAGACTTAAGTCAATTGGTACTTGGACAAAAATCGATGATGTATGAGGAAATTCCCCCAAATATCCGATAAATTTTCTTACCGTAAATGTTCTGATATTAGTACTTGTCAATTGTTTCTTAATCGACAATTGTCCATTCTCAGATAGTGAGAAAAACTGCATCATGTTTGCATCTCCAGTTAAAGTTGTAATCCTTTTGTTGTAAGGAGCCTGAACAAAAAAAGATTTACATGTATACATTAGAGGTCTGGAATTAATGGAATGATATTCTATACTTAGCATATATTCGCATTTGCTATTTATTTTTTTTTCCCCAAAAAATAAATCTGACAACGTTTAATTTGTTTTACTTGTGCATTTATTTCAAAAAGATTTAAAATTGTACTAAAACATCCTTTTCAAAGATCAAAATAGAATAAACTGCAAACCACAAAAAACAAAATATCAATACTCGACAATTTTATTTTTTTTTGCTTGTTACCTCTACATCATCATCTCTTGTAGTCAGGACGGCAAAGGGGGTTCCACAGTCTACGGTCTCCGTTATATTAATACCATAAACAGCAAAGGTCCACTCGGGAGTGTTAAGGTTTCTGGCTATTGTCACTGATACTGTGGATGTAGCAGTTCGACTGGGCATGCCTCCATCTCTAGCCATGATCAGAATCTCAAAAAATAATAATCTGGATATAGGCTATTGTTACAAATAGGATGTACTTTGCATATCATGTAGCTCGTTGAATGTGTCGCCATGACTATCTATAGCAGATTATTTCGTTCACCTACTCATCTTCCTAGTAATTGTCCAAAAGGTGCGGTGTTTTTCTTTAATGTTTCTCGACTGATATATCACATACAGTGGTGATATATAAATGATCGAAAATATGATATTTGTTAATATAAAGTTGTCCCGTTATTTGACCTCATTGGATAACTCGAATGTAGATGCACTTTCACCCAATATTTCAGTCTTCGACAAAACAGTAAGTCGTTCCCTAGTTAACAAATGAATAAGAAGTACTTCCGAATATTTTTCTACAAGCTAAATAATAACAATCTCCCGCAATTTACATATAACATTTGTTAAGCTTACAAAAACGAAAAACATACGAAAAACTCAAAACCAGTTAATTTTAAGGCAATTGTTTTCTTCAGTAAGCATATACATGTAATATATATGTGTATCTTATTGAATATGTTAAAGCATATGACTTTTCATACCGCTTTATCTATTTTTGTGTTTCTTATCAAAATGTTAAAAGTATATGACTTTTATAAGTAATTTATGAATCAACTCTGATATACACTGTACAAAATATATTCATTTGTACGATATGATTAGCAATAGCCAAATTTTTTTTTATTTAGCAATACCGTTTAACTTCAAAATTTTGCGGTCAAAATAAAAAGTACGCAATTTCGACGTCATGGTACATGTAAAATAAATGGCAATTTTCCAACCTGAATTTGATGTCTTAGTTTTTGAGATAAAAAATTAATTTTAGTATATTCTGTTTTCCCACGATTTCTTCTATCATAATCAATCAAAACCAATTTTTATGATTTATATGTCATAAGACCTCTTTTTTTCATTCACTGGCTCATATCGTAAATACAATGTAATCTTCTTGACGTTGTAAATTCACAATCAATATGTGTGCGATCGAAGATGCATGCTATAAAATGCATAAGGAGAGGTAGCAAGGAAAGAATTTCGCGGTTTGATAGAATAGCATGTTTATTCGTTGTTATTTTTACATAGAAAATATACACCGAGTAATAATAATGCAATATGTTCCATGCTTGCTCTCGTGTTATCATGTAACTATATAACAGAAGAAAGCATCACATTATATTTGACTGTGAAATGGAAATGGGACAACATTTAAAGTACGTGTATATCCAATAAGAAAAGGTAGCACTCACTGAGGATCGTTCGACGTTATTATTCTGCAGACTCTGCCTGGTGGTGATCAAACCAGTAGCAGGATTGATACTGAACAAAGTCTGTGCTGTACCATCTCCAATAATGGAATAGATCACAGTGTTATATGGAATCTGGAATCAAATGGCATTAGTAAAAGTTTAACAACAGTTAAAATAATATTAAATTATGTGCAAATTCAAATTTTAGACTCTAACAATTAAGCGATTTCTTCGATGCAATTGGAATTTTACTCGCATAGAGAAAGTCAATCCTGTAGAATGCCATGCTTTGAAGCGAATATTGACATATGTTTTCTGGTTTTGCTTAAATATATACCCTAAAAACATTGACCATATATAGGCCAGTTTGGAGAATGATCATTAGCGGTTTTCTTATAAGTGTGCGTATTGTTGAATAGAAAAAGTACTGACAATTCAGTCATTATTATAATACGACCACTACTGACTTGATTTGAACACAAGGATAAATTCCGGAAATATAAACTTAAATAACACTTTACACAAATATTCAAATGCACTTTATCTGTTAATTCACTTTTTCGTCTTTTATTTTAAACCATATTTTCAAGCCTGTGTTAAAATAAGTTTACATATCATCATACAGTATTAACAAAAGTCGCATTTCATTTTCAAAATTCTTAAGAACTTTGATACACTCATCAAATAACTCAATTTTTTTTTAACGTCATCCGAGTCACTCATGATATCTGTTTTTGACCGCCGTCTTCCATCGTGCATATTCCGTCGTGCGTTTACATTTGAACATTTTCAGCTTTTTTTTTCTATATAAAAGTACTATGATTATCTTGAATAAATTTGGTGTGTGGCATCTATAGGAGGAGAGAAACAAAAAGTTTGAAAACTCATGACTCTCACCAAAAGGGGCCATAAATTTTCGGTAAAAACTGCAAAAAGTGATGCAATTTTTAAAATTCTTCTTATATCCTCTAGACATTTAACAAATAAACTAAGCAAATAGTCAGAAGAATGACGCTTCTACAAAATTGCAAATACATGGCCTAGGTTCAGGGGCTCTAATGTTAGAGCAGGACCCAGATAGTTTATAGGAAAAACGCATTATTTTTAAAAACCTTCTTCTCTTCTACTTGACATTAAGCAGATACACTATGCACATATTCATGATGCACAATGAAATTTCCACCAAAATTGTGAAATTTATGACCGAAGGGTCAGGAGTTCTGGCGCAAGGGTTGGTCTCTAGTGGTAATATAGTGAATATGCATTAATACTCTTCTTTTCTGCTTAATTAAGTTTGATTAAAATTGTCACAGTGGTTTTGAAAAGCAGATAAAAGAGTGAAAAGTGTACGACAAAGACGACAACGAAGCGACAGACACCGGGGAGATTTTGATCAGAAACCCTCACGTAAGCCTTAGACTCAGGTGAGCTAATCATTTGCTACTTGACATTTAGCAGACATTCTAAGCACATGGTTATGGTGAACAAGGAAGTCTCTACCAAAATTGTGAAATTCAATTTTACGACGATTCCCGGGTCAGAAGTATGGTGTCAGGGCAGGACGTTAGTAAATATGAGATCCACCATCGTGCATTTATGACGTTGTGATAAAATGAACATGTGTAGGAGTACATTATTAGAATTAGCATACAAGAAATACTAAAGAGTGTACACATTAGAAATGTTACACACATAGATATGCTAACCTCAGGGTTTTTTTTCTCTTATTTTTGATGAATCCACTCACCAATGTACGTCTGTTATACTTCAGATAAATATCGAAGTATTATGGGAATGCTGATACCTTGAGTTGACCCCCTTATAGAAACTAAAAGGTAGAATTATGTGTTCTTTATAAATTAGGGAGAAAATGATATCACAAATAACATCTTACAAGTTGAAGAAAATGTCTATTGTAGCATTTTATAATCTGATTTGAAAAGCGAAAAATTGCAATCTTCTTTATATTCATATACTTAATGTACCCGTATTTTGAGATGACCCCTCAAAAATTGATGGTAAATTTTCAAGAAAACCTTGCAGGTACCATATAATTGGTTTATATCTAACATGGTTAAAAAGTACAGTATTGTTCTATTGTAGATTTTATGCCTAAAAAACCCCCAACAAGTTGGCTGCCTTATTATGTCGGCCAGATGCTAAATAGTAGAGGAAAAGATTTGTAAGGATAAAAACATATTCACCATGTTCACTTTATTTCCATTAGGAGCGGGCCCTCACATGATAGCCTCGATACTTAGGGCATAATTTTCATAAGTTTAGTAGAGACCACCTTCCTATTCAAAATTATGTGTTTAATTTTTATGCTAAACGTTCATAACAAGATAATAATTAAAAAAAAAAGTAATGCATATTCACTTTTTGACCATCCGAGCCATGCCTGAACACCAAGAATCTTGAGTCAGGGGTCATAAAATTTTATAATATTGATAGAGGTCTCATTGCTGAAACATACATATTTGCTTAGTGAAGTTTTTAAATGTTCCGTCTTTGAGTAAAAATTTTTTTAAAGAAATAATGCATATTCACAATATGACCCGTAGAGACTCGCCATTTTACCTGCCCCCCCCCCCCCCCTCCTTTGAAGTCATATTCTTGTAAATTTTGTTGGAAGCTTCCTTGCTTAACATAACCATGTACTTAGTTTGTCTTAGAATATACAGTAGTAGAGATGGAAATTTTTAAAGATTGTATTATATGGTTTACAATTAATACCCCAAACATAATGCCTTGGACGTGTGAGTCATGAATTATGCTCTTCTTTTGTAGATTCTGTCAAGATAATCCTCGTAGTTTCAGAGAAGGAGATGAAAATGTTAAAATGAATGTTAACGCAAAAAGCACGAAGCACAGCTTACAGCAAAGGACGACATCAGATAGAGTGACACAGGTGCCCTAACAAAGTACCCAAAAATCAGCATCTGTGGCGTTGACTTGTCGAACAGTAGACCCAATAGGACTGTTAAAGTTCAGAGATGCAGTGTACGGTTCACCTTGGAATAAAGGGGTGAACAAGTTTCTGTACACAGTTATGGTCACTGTTGCTGTCTTCATAGAAACACGTGCAGGACTTCCTTTGTCACGAGCCATAACAAATAACTGAAATAGTAACCTACTATTTTACCAAACCCATTTACAAAGGAAATAGGTGTGTTAATAACACATCAAAACGATATTTTATTGTAGAAGATATATATATTTCGTTGAGTATTTGAAAATCAGCAAATTATAATGATATAAATTTTACAGTGAATTCGGAAGTTTTGGTGTTATCAAGCAGAAGAGACCGTCGAAGACTTATGTTTCCTGTGATCTCATCCACCATGAAATATTCTGCTCCCAGATTACTTTCAGTGCCCGAGCCGACAAAATACCTCACTTCATTGTAAGGTTCCTAAACAACAAACATGCAGAGATAATATGCATTTTTAGAAGAAAAAAGAGGCAACACTTACCGTTTTTCACATGCAATATCTTACACAAAATAAAAATTCTGTATTCTGTATAAAGCAATTTGAAGTTTTGATCATTTCATTTTCAATTTACAATAATGTTGAGTATTTAATTTATGGAGAATTTAATTTGTAAGTACTAACATTTTGTGGGAAGGTAAAATTCATTTATTGACAAAAATTTACAAAAGATTACAAGTGCATACAACTTACAGTATTTTAAGTTTTCTCTGGTCAATTTATCACTTCAATTTTAATTTCAAAGTTCGTCTGAATGTTTCTTCAAGGTTTACTTTTTCATAAGAAAATAGTTTATTTTTTAACAATGGCTAGTAACTATACCAAGTTTGTTCAAATTTATATTTTTGTGGTGTCAAACACATACAAACAAACAAATATTTACCTTGAATATTATTTTAGAAAATTTTGGATGTTCAAGAGTTTACCCTTTTATCACCATCAGTTGCTTTCACTTGAAGGATTGGTAGGCCTAGTTGACGTGTTTCGAGAATTGTCTCATTATAAGACAGTTTCTCAAAGACTGGACTATTGATGTTGCGCTGCACTGTAATGGAAGCTACAGTAGTTGCTGTTCTTGGAGGAGATCCACCATCTTGAGCCAAAATTCTCAACTGAAATCAAAATACTATAATTCTAGTAATGAAATCTAGGTATCAAATCCTTTTTTAAAGAAATAGTCTCATAACTGCAAAGGTGTGTATGTACAAATTAAGTAACACAACTAATTTTTTATGCACACACGGTTGCAGTCATGTGACTATATCTTTCAAAAAAAAAATTAAGAATTTAATGCATTTGTTAACATTTTGCTAACTTCTTGTCTTATCTGCAAATGTGATCTATACCTCAAAATTCCTGTTTCAGTAATTGCTATTTAATGGAAAAGTCAATGTAACATCCACAAGCATGGACTATCAATTTCGCTTGTGTTCAACATTTGCGACATCACAATAAATCTCTTCATTTAACCTTTGAGTACCCTTTCTGTGTTATGGCGTTATATCTGAAGTAGCTCTCCACACACTTTACAAGCAAACATATGTGGAACGTAAATATTGCTAAATGTCTCTTATTAATATTTTTTCATTTCTAGAGCTGTTTTGTTTTTACTATAAATAACATACACGAGGGCTGTTCGGAAATTATTGAGACATTTTCTCTTATTTCCTTGGGAAAAAAGATAAACCCTAAAATTTCACTAAAACGTAAATCAGGATAGAGATTATCAATGCGAAAAGTTTCTAGTCCATGGCATGATTAGATCATTCCTGGTAAGCTGACCAACGTGCCTTTGTCCAGTGATCCGGAGCAACCGCAAACTTATCGCAACGTCATTTTAAGGTTTCTCATTGCTCCTATGATTTAAACACATTACAAACGAACGGAAATAAGAATTATTCTTCCTTTCTCATCTTTTGTTTTCATTTAAAGATGTCAACATTAACTTATTCTCTCCATTCTTCATTTTTTGTGAAAAAAAAATCCTGAAAGTCAAATTACTGTGAAATGTCTCCTACAGTCTTTCTATACATATTTTAGAACTGTTGACATCAGTTAGTTTGTAAAAAGTACTTGATATTTAGTCCTTTTGTCTTAATTTTAGTTAAACAATCAGTGAAGTAAGACGATAAACTAAAGTTCTTTATCCTTTGCAATCGTATAGTTTTTGTTTAAGCAATTGCATGGCCTTAAAAGGTCTTCTTCTGAGATTTCCACCAATTTGATGTATATTCGCTGCGCCGCCTTGGCGTCAAAATTCAATATAACGTCGTTGTCAGATTTCTTTTGTTTGGTAAATATATTCGTACTATATCCGTATTTCAACTTGAACACAAGTGAAACTTGATCAACACTTAGTCACAATAAATAGCAAAATGAACATATTTAATTTGATTTTTTTTATCATTAACTGTAAGTCTACGGACACTTAGAAAGTAGATGTTTAAGTTTTTTAATCTCCGAGTTTATGCGTGCGCGGGTACCTCGACCACCGAATTGTTTATCTACCGTCGTAAATAAAATATTTAATAGTCTTTTAATATTACTTTGTTTAATTATTCATTGGGGTTTCTTTAATGTTGATGCCAATTTTCACCAAAATTCGTCACTAAGAAAGGAAAATCTTCGTGTTGTCTCAATAATTTCCGAACAACCCGTATAAGAGCCCTATGGGCCCAATCGCTCACCTGAACAACAATAGTCGTAATAAAATCAATTTTATGGAATGATATGTACAATATAATGTACAAAATAACTGGGCAATGTAGTAGAATAGATCCTGTATAAAAAATATTTTCAAATATTTCTTCAGATATTCTTATGTTGCGCATTCAGCCCCTTTTGTGACAGGATGGTTTCATAACCATATCACAAATCACATATTAAGCAGTTCTCAAGATTGTCTAAAGTGCCTGTGTATACAAAAATATATATCAGACTTTGAATCCCTTGTCGGGCCATAGTAAAAACAATTTAGAATCAACAGTATGTCAAGAAGTTTGCGTATGAATAATACCATACATTATTACACTTTAGTTTTTGAGAATTATTTTTTTCATCACACTCATCCCTGGGGTTCATTAAACAACTTTTAATCTACATTACCTGAGGATGAGGATGCTTCCACACAAGTTACAGCTTTTTTGGATAATTGGTTTTTTGAGAAGATTTTCAAAGATTTGTAAAGATTTATTTTCTCTAAATATTTTAATGGACCCCCCCCCCCCCCCACCCTGCATTGCGGTCCAATCCTATCTCTGGGCATCATGATATAAAAAAAGGCTTGAATCTTCACTTTTTGAGCATGCTTCTACTCAGGTTCCATGTACAGTTTTTCTGCCCAATCGGTTTTTGAAAAGATTTTTAAAGGTTTTCTTAATATATTTTATTAAAGAAATTTGACCCCCTTCCCTCAATTGAAGGCGAACCCTAACCCCGTGGATAATTGTTTGAACTACATTCAATTTAAACTACCTGAAAATGCTTCCACACAAGTTATAACTTTTGTAGGTTAATGGTTTTAAGAAGATAAATTTAAAAGTTTTTCTCAACATATTATCATTTAAAACTTCAACCCCCCCCCTCCCAATTGTAGGCCCATCCTATACCCCCCCCCCCCCCCCTCCTCCCGGGGATCATGATTTGATTAAACTTGAATCTTCACTACCGCAGTATGCTTTCACTAAAGTTTAAAGTACAGCTTCCAATTGGTTTTTGAGAAGAAGATTTTTAAAAAATATTTTTCTCTATATATTTCTAAATAAAAATTTGACCCCCCCCCCCCGAAATAGCATCCCAACCCTACCACCAGGGAATATGATTTGAAAAAAAAAACTTTTAAATTACACTACCTGAAGATGCTTCCACACAAGATACAGCTTTTCTGGCCATATAATTTTTTAGGATAAGAAAATTGACCATCCCCCATTGTGGTCCCACCCTACCCTCTGGGGATCAAAATTGCACAAAATTGAATCTACACTACCTGAGAATGCTTCCTAAAAAATTACAGCTTTTCTGGAAACTTGTTTTTAGGAAGATAGTTTTTAAAGATTTTCCTCTAAATATTCCTTTGTAAAATATAAAATGCGCCATTGTAGCCCCACTTTACCCTCGGAGATCATTATTTGAATAAACTTGAATCTTCACTACCTGAGAATGCTTTCACACAAATCACAGCTTATCTAGATGTTTTGTTTTAGAAGTGAATATTTTAAAAAAATATTTTTCTATACATATATATTCCTACACAAATTCTGCCCCCCCCCCCCCGTTTGTAGCCCCAACGTACCCCTAGGGATCGTGATTTGAATAAACTACAATCTATACTAACTGAGTATATTTCCACACAAGTTACAACTTTTCTCGTTTTTGAAAGGATATTTCTAAAGATTTTCTCTATAAATATTCCTATTACTATATTAAAATTTGACACCTCCTCCATTGTAGCCCAATTCTACCCCCGTGGATTATGATTTGAACCAACTTCAATCTACACTATCTGAGTATGTTTCCACACAAGTTTTTGAAGAAGATTTATTAAAGATTTTTATCATTATATTCTTAAATAAAAATTTGACCACCCATTGTTGCCCATCCCGTCTCCCCCGGGGATCATGATTTGAAAAAAAAAACCCTCAAATTACACTACCTGAGTGATGCTTCCAAACAAGTTAAAACTTCTTCCGGAAGATTGGTTTTTGAGAAGATTTTTTAAAGCAAAAACAAACTTCAATCTACGTTTACACTACCCGAGGATCCTTCCACACAATATACAGCCTTTCTGGCCACACGAATTTTGAGAAGAAGATTTAAAAAGAATTTTCCCAATTAAAATATTCCTTTGTAACAATTTTATTTCTGGCGAATTGATTATAAGAAGAAGATTTTTAAAGATTTTCTCTATATATTCCTAAATAAAAAAATTAATTCCAACTTCTAGTCCATCCCTACCCCCAAGGATCATGATTTGAACAAATCTGAATCTATACTATCTAAGGTTACTTCCAAACAAGTTACAACTTTTCTGGCCAAATAGTTTTTAAAACAACTTTTAAATATTTTTTAATTATGTGTTTTTGGAGAGGGATCGTGGCCCTTCATTTTAACTAACTTGAATCCCCTCTATCCAATAATGCTTTGAGCCAAGATTGATTGAAATTGGCCCAGTGGTTCTTGAGAAGAAGTCGAAAATATAAATCGTTTACAGACGTACGGACGGACAAAAAAGTGGTCAAAAAAGCTCAGCTGAGCTAAAAACCCATAGGTAGTTATGTTGGCCTTAAACAACAAAGGAACAAAAAGATAATAAGTCAACATGTTTGCCCATCTTCAACCAAACTGCATGTATTATTTGTTTATTATAGCTAGGCATCTCACCATATATTGAGTGTCTGGATCTGCTTTTAGATCACCGTTTACAACAATGCGTCCATTACTGTCCAGTCTGAAATAAGTCGGAGCTTTGTCATCTCCAATGGCAGTTAAAGTCACTGTGTTGAATGGTGCCTGAAAAAAGCAAACACCTTAAAGTTTGCATTCCTTAAATGTTAAACATACATTATTGATACTAATTAGCTAAATAGATAATAAATTTATGGCGGATCCAGTCGGTGGGAGTTAGCATCAAAATATATACTTGCGATGAAATGATATTGAATGACTACGTAATGAGTGAATATATTTACTGGGAACTTACTCATACACAAAAAAGATAACTAAAGAGTTGATAAAACTTTAATAAATAAAATAAGGCAATTCGTTTTTTGAATGCGCGATTTTAGTTTTGATTGATGGAACTCATTCGAGGCACGACCTCTGGTGAGAGAATGGGATAGAACTTTCCAGAACGGGGTAACCAAGAACGCGGGTTGACTAATTAACGAAAAGTGTAGAAAGAGTTCATCATGCATCGCGGGCAGACACATTGGATCGGACATCAATAAAATGGAATAATTTAATGCGATTTTAGTTTTGATGGAAAGAAATTTCCTGAATGGGGTGCCAAGGAACGCGGGTTGCTAATAAACATCATGGCGGAAAGTGTAGGGCGAGTTAACCATTGGGCAGATACTTTGGATCTGACAACTTTGGTTTAAAATATGCAAATAAATATGCATTCACTAGCGTTTTTTAATTCCATACATTTTTATACCACGACAGATTGGTAGTAAACCTTAGACATTTATTTATAAACAATGAACATATTGTGTTATGAATAAATGATGTATGCATAAAACGGTGAAGTTGAATGGGGGGAGGGGGGGGTGACCTCCCTCTCCTTCATTGTTTTTTCTTTTATCTGATATTCTTATTCAGGAGAGTGATAAAAAGTATAGTAAAATTTGATATAAAGAACAAAATTTAGAGATACATTTCGGTTTAGTTTTTCCATCCCTGCCCGCTCTTCTAAAAATTCAGCCATGAAGTTGGTTTTTATTTCAATTTTAAAAAATAGGTTAAGAAAGCAATTAAGAAAGAATTCGGACACGTTATATATACAAAAAATGAACAAAACAAATATGGTTCAATATATTAAGCATTGTATCATATTAATGTGTAAAGTTATAATTCCCGCGCTTCCGTGGGATATCATCTAGTTTTAATAATAAACAACTGAACAACATGCAGTTGGAAAAACAAAGAGAATTTAAATCAATACAGGATATCCAAAGGAAAAGCAAGCAGGACTTTGGTGGTTTTAATAAGCATGGCCACTTCAAACTTTCTTTTCAGATCTTTTCTTTATCACTTCCCTGCATAGATTTAAAAAACTAATAATCAAATTAGAAATTTAACCTGGAGAAGTCTGATTATTTTCAGCAAGAGCAATCTTAAATTCACGAAGAGTTTGGCATAAATAATGGCTGACCAGAGTGGGACCTGGCATTTTCTTTAATCAAACTGAAATTTCACCAATGACTCCAACGAAAGGCCTTACATTAGGTGCAAGGATCTCATGCCTGTAACGGACACTGGTTATAGATATGTTCCTTATGACATAATGGTCTCTGAAACCGTTGTAGCTTAAATCCTGTCCAACGTTAACCCATGACTGACCAATTACTAAACCGGTCAAGTTCAGCAAAGCAACAGTCTTTGAATCGCCTTTTTTTCTTCCTCAATACACGCCTTCGACTATCGTTGAATCTAAACAAAATCTGGATTCATCTGACCATAGCACTTCTTGGATATATGTGATGGTCCCAGTTGACATGGTTTCTAGCAAACTGGAGGCGACGATGGCGATGTTCCACGCTCAAATGTGCGCGCACAGCCGGCCTTCTGGCACGAATTTCCCTATCATGAGGTTTGTTTCATAAGGTTTGTGTGGAGATCCTTATGCCTGCTGCTACTGTCAGATATCATTTTATTGCAACTGCTAATGACATTCGATTCTCTTGACAGAAAGTGCTACATTTGTAATTGTATTTATTGTCTGACAGTTGTGCTTTTTCGCGACCACGTTTAGGTCTCCGTTTGACAGTATTAGTCTATTCATATTGTTTGACGTTTGGAACATTCAGCTTCAAGCATTCCATGTACCTTGTGGCTTTATTTTCTGTCAGTTGTATTCTTTAAGGCATGATTAATCGTTAAAGGCAAAAAATCCAAAATCATTGTTTGATATGTTTTCCAACAAAAATGAGCATGTTACTATATATATGTATTTATCGCATTAATGTCATATTCGGTGCTTTTAAGATGTGATTGAAACAAAACCATGCCGATGAGTCCCAAAAGAATTAAATCATGCAATTTTGCAGAAAACCTGCTGATATCAACCTAATCCTGTAAAATTATGACTTACGTCAGTGTCTCCGTCACCAACGTTGACTTGAAGTATTTGAGTGCTGGTGACAATATTTTCAGTAACACTGGTGGTAAATGGTTCACGAGTAAAAAATGGGTTAAATAAATTCCTATATACATCTATTGTTACTGTAGCATTTGTAGCTGATGACCTGGAGGGAGATCCCATATCATAGGCTTGTACATATACCTAAAAAGAACACCAGCTATGAGCCATAATCATGCTTAAACAACAAGTGGAAAGTAACGTCATTATTGTCGGAAACAGACATATCCAATGAGCTTTAAAGGGACTTTGGTCAAAATTCATTCTGCTGTTTTTAATGTTTACAATGCTTCAGTGAGGCTTTTTTTATGGTCAACCAAATTCTGAGAGACATTCGTCGAGTTATTACAAGCGAGATACAGAGCTCACAATTTTTCTTTATGAAAACAAAGCTCATGTCATGTTTTTGTTTACATTTTGAATGTTGAAAAGAAAACTCCAGTTTTAAACATAAAATGAAGGTGATAAACGCTAATAATTTTTATCTATGTTCAAAATGAAATCAGCAGATAAAAAAAATCAGTTTGAAAAAGAACTTTTATCGGTAATCGAATTATTGTAAACAAATACATGACACGATCCTTGATTACATCACAAAGAATTGTGAGCTCTGTGTCTTGCTTACGTGTACAATTCTACGACTGACACTCACAATTGGTTCATTACAAATTTCATTACAAATACATTCCTATAGCATGGTACATTATTATGTAACCAATAAAAATAGAACAATAAAATTTGACAAAAAATCGTGCTCATGCACTTTAAGTGAAATAGGTCTTAACCAACCTTCAGTTGACTTTAAAAATATTTTCAATTGAGGAGAGGTTTTATCCTATATTTTTCCCCCTCGAAACTAATAAATATGTTGAAAAAATGATTTTAATGTAATTACGAAATTTCAACTTTTTTTTGTACCTGATATATTTTAGAGCTATCTAAAGTTAAATCTCTTTTCACAAAAATATTTCCAGTCAGACTGTCCATTGCAAAATAAGTCGATGCTAATTCTGAAGCAAACATCTGGAATCTGATGTCGTTGTCAGGAAATTGGGTGTCTCTGTCTGAAGCTGTAACAGTTGCTACAGTAACGCCAAATTTCGTGTTTTCTGGTATTCTTTCGTTGACATTTCCAGATAAAATCTCTGGTGCAAAACTGTTACCTATTGTGAATGACAAATTCTAATACA
This sequence comes from Magallana nippona, assembly GCA_033439105.1. Taxonomy (NCBI): domain Eukaryota; kingdom Metazoa; phylum Mollusca; class Bivalvia; order Ostreida; family Ostreidae; genus Magallana; species Magallana nippona. The sequence goes on along the minus strand of CM065925.1, from coordinate 30,693,037 downwards.
TGTATGCATGATTTGAATTATATAGACTTTATACATCGCGTATTAGATAATGTATATGTACTGACAAAGAATATTTTTATTGTTTGCGTGTTCCTGTGTGTTCTTGTTATCTTATTTTCATCAAAGTTAATCAATGATTTGTTTTAGATATATGTGATACAACAGATTGGTGCTAGTAAAAGAATTTAAGCATTCATGATTAAAGAAAAAGATTCTGTTAAAGGCAACTTTGATGTCTACAGCCAAGAGCTTTGGGTTAGAAAATCTTTGTTCTTTTTAATAATTACATGAAGGACAAAGTTTGTCTGCATTTTCCCTTTATATTCTTTTATTTGTTTTGCTTTATTTAAAGGTATATGTGGCGTATTTGAAGTAAAATTTTTGACATGAGTTTGAGTACAAATATACATCAAGCTTCTTATAATTAGACGTTTCACCAACTCTAGGCCCATAAAACATGTTCTGTCTTTAGTTATTTGTTTCTAAACTTTGCTACATGTCTGTTGAATATTAATGTGATCCGCCATTTATAACGCCACTGCGCATGAGTGCGGGAATCCCCAGCATTGAAAACACGATGGAAGAACAGTTTGTTTACAAATTAGAATCACGTTTTTCATGTCTTAAATTAGATAATTCTTATATCAGATAATACTCGAAGCATTATTATTTCGATATTCGTTCATGTAGAACGATATAAATTGTTAATTATGTGTAATAAAAGTGAAACACGATTTTAGCATCATCGACATTGTAAACGGAGTAAATACCCCTCTTCCTGAGGGATGCATGTACTAAGAGTGTTTATTTATTCTTTATTCAAAAATTCCTCTAAACGAAAATCCACTTGTGTTTATAACTTATAAAGTAAAGACACAGAACACATGGAGCACGAATCTGACCAATAAAACCCCTACAACTTCATGATTGAAAGTTCAATTCGGCTTTAATTATTACTCCGTCAATCTACATGGTTTCCGATGACGATATTTCCTTTGTCCATATCCTTGTCAGTCTGTCTTTTTTCTTTCCTTGCCAAATCTGTCAAACTTAACGGTATACCCTTCTTTATAGTCGTCGCCATTGTTGTTGATAGACCGAGATGGATGTTACGTAACCCATTTAAGGCGGGGTTCTTCAAATCTTTTGTATTTTTTAACGGCACGTAAAAAAATAAAATATGGGTTTTTTTTTTATTTCTCGTTCCTTTGTTATGCGGTTGACTTAGACAGTGTAATTTATCTGAAAGTCCTATCTTTAACTAAAGTATTGAAGCAAAAAATCAGATCTTATTATTGTTATTCACTAGAAATACGCCACATGTACCTTTAATTTTCTTCTTGATCTAGGGTATATAAAATTAATTAAGTTTAAATACCTGTAATGTACTGCAGATTGTTGATCCATATCATAGTTTGTAAAAATAATACCAAACACGTCCACATCCTAAAATCATATAAGATTAGTTTATTTACATGTACACATCGCTATTAGAATTCATTAGCTTGAGCAAAATCGCGATTTCCCAAAAGAAATTCTTAATGTAAAACATTTTAAACGCCTTCGTTTAGAAAACTAAAGGCCATTGGGGCATAACGCTTTTGCTTTTATTTTTTAATAATAAATTTGTATCCCGTTTGGGTCTTTCTGTTTTTCAAAGATTACCATCTAATTAAAATATATAAAACTACAACGGGATAATTTCCCAGTCAAATAATAAATTGAATGTAGATTTCCCATATTCATTCACATGTAAAACTTCATATCTATGCAACACTCATGGGGCCCATCTATTAGTCGGGGGATCACGGTTTGAACAATTTAAAAACTACTTTATGTAAAATATTCACTTCAGGCGAGCTAAATAAAATCCATGTTTTTCAACTACATTTCATTTTTATTACATTAATAATACAATGTTTAAAAGTGTGATGTTTTTCAAAATCAGTTCAGTTCAACGAAAGATCAACGAATATAATCAAGGTCGTATGAAAAGTTGGGGACAGTGACAGAAACTTGAAGACCTTTAAATGAATCTTATTTATAAAAGGAACGGAGGTTTAAGATTCTTTAACTAGGTCAAGTTGATCTATGTGTCAGATGACAACAAAAATTCAGATGCAATTAATTAATTTGTTTAAAATTAATTGGTAACAATTTTTTACATCACGACCATAATTTTCGTATTGACTGTCCTTGAATAAAAAGAGAAGGAGAATGCAAAACTTACTTTGATACATGTATTTAGAATCTACTGCTTTTATCAGCACCATCAGTTGACTGACTTTCATCGAAAGATACATGTTTACAACTTTTGCATTATGCCCATATACTTTCAAAAATGTAATGACCTGAAGTGAAAAAGAAGAAAAACAAAACTTACTCTGAGCACGTATTTGGAACTTAGTGTCTTGATATAATGCATAAAAACGTCAAACTAAACGAAAAGTAAATGTGACACCTATTTAACTTCCTTTTTGCCACGCCTCAATGCTATTATTCAAAATCATGGAACCGTAATATCTAGTAAGACAAGTTTAAAAGTAAACATTTAAAAGGGACATTCATTCTAAAATATTGGAATTTATCCCTAAGGATAAATTCATTTATACAAGTAACATCAACCTTATCCTTAGTCGTGATCCTAATAAGGATCGGGTTAGCTTTAGCTAAACCATCGGGTTTGGTGTTCGCAATCGATATCGGGTTTGGAATCCTTTTTCATCAAATTCTTCCATGATGCTGCGATCATCAAACAAAATTTCAGGTTGTAAATCCATGCTATCTGACAACTAGAGTAACCATCGATCGAAAATGCATTGGTCAAGTATACGCTCAGTTACTGTTAGTATCCCTTTTAACCCAATTTAATTCCAAATGTCGTATTTTGTTCATAACAAGCTAAAAATCAGGTATTAAGTTATTCCAACACGTGCTCTTAAAATCTCTTAACATCAATTGTGCAGTATATCCTTCGATATATAAGAATTAAAATAAAAATCAACAGTTATTACAATTTCCTCATACTGTTTGTCAAATATTTAACGTATGTATACTTCAATTACATATTGATGCTACAGTTGCTTATGTTATAATGTTGCACCTTTGCTTAACTTATTTTTCACCATTTTAGAACTATGCCACTATTAAGATTTTGTAGCACATGTGTTTTCCAACACCTCGACGTCCGTGTTAAGTACATGATCAACTACTGTAAGTATTGACTTGTATAAATCTAATTCATAATGCAGTATTGACCACTTATAAGTTGATTATCAGGTAATGTCATACATTGACGCGGGTGACTCTAAACCAACATTTCATACAGTATTTTGTGTGATAAGACAAATTTTAAGCCAAATCATGTTCCTCATTAAATTTCATAAAATCATATAAATTTTCATGATTTTAATCATAACCAATTGCTATAGAATCAACAATCAAGCTTTTATTTACACTTGGCTAAAACTTGTTATACGATATTGAAGATTATTGCCACAAGTAAACGCTTTCAGCACACATGCCGACGATAACCACTAGGAGACTTGAAACCGTTTTCTAGCCTGCTGACCAACACTTCCTGATGCAATAGGGGTTTGTTCAGACCTCTACAAAATGTTCATATCCTCATTTCTACATAGATACCAAACACCAGAGATCTTCTAACAGCATCTTCCCCATTCAGGTACAACTAAACCACCTCAATCAATGTGCTTAAAGGTCCTCACATGGGACCTATTTAAAAAATAAAAAAAAAATTAAAAAAAATTAACAGCATATATTTTGCGCTTATAACTCGGTGTTTTCCCTTTATTTCAAAGTAAAGGGTGAAAGATCAGATGTTACAGACTAAGGGTCGAGGTGAATGAACAGAACTCTGTAAAAAAAATCAAAGGCCGGAACGGCCACAAAGGCGTCGAGCTGACATTTTTTTCTTTTATATAGAATGATACCAATAATTTGAATTTCTGTACTAATAGTCATATCAAATGATATTAGACTTAGAATAGAAAGTATATGAATTATGTTTTCTGCTGCTTTAAAAACAAAAATCAGTATATTTTCTTATAAAATAGGTAGTGGTGCTTTTTTAATACAATAACTCATCATAATTGCAAAAATCGAAGAAATTCCAAAGTTCAAAAATAATTTGTTTCTTTCTGCTTCAAACAGTCTTTGAACAACTTTCACAGGTTCATAATTTGAATACATTAACAGTGTGTCCCTAATTATAATAATAAAACATACATTTATTTATTTCAATTCCCGTTTGAAACAAGATTTCCTATGGTATGGTTGTTTACAAACAAATCCACAACACGTGCTATCTAAAATGCTCGACCAAACTAACTGCATTATCGAGTTTATTTTTTGCAACGAATTTACTAGATACGTTTATCGCTTACATTTATTTTGGAGACCGTGCCCGATAACAAATAAATTTACATCTAAAATGTTATTTCTATCGGGCACTGTCTCCAATTAAAATGTAAGCGATAAACTAAAATAATATCTAGTGAATCTTTACACTTAGGCCTGATTGTATTCATCCGCCATTTCTTGATTAAGCCAATTTATTCTTATGCAATGAGTTGTCAATCACCAGGGAGGCAAAGTTGGGTTTTTGTACACAATTTAGTTGAATAAATGGAAAAAAATCTTGTAATACGTTTAATACTTTTAGGAACTTATTTCTTAATAATGCGCATCTAAAAGGCGGTGCAGCGCGTGAATTTTGGACGATTGCCAATCCAGACGATCGCTAGAAGGCTGCCGAGCATTAGCTCGACGCCTTAAAAAACAAAAACAAAAAAACAATTATTTTTTTTTTTATTAAATTTTTGATTTCTAAGCGGCATTTTTATGAATTGAAGCAGTCAATTTGGCCTGTAGCCGGTTCTTAGGGAAAACACTGTAACTACGGCAATCAAGCATAGCTCTTTCAGTTCATTCTTCCAGTTAACATGTTCAGTTACATTTGAAAACCCTGTATGTCTAGGTATGAAAGGCACATTCAATCCTTGCATTTGCCAGCATTCACATCTCTGGCCATATTGACCAAGCCCTCATTGATTAATATAAAGTCTTATTAACACACAAACCCAGGCGCTTGGCGCCCAAAACAAACCAGACAGGTTTGGCTTGCTCATTGCATGCAATTAACATATATAAATACGGTTTAACCCTTATACATTGCATACTGTCTTACTGTTCACACTTCCTAGTTAATACCTTCCCATAGTGCAGGACACTACTATAACATGTATAACATTTTTACTTCAAACTACAGTGTCACATCAGTCACTACTCCAACCCTCGGATCGATCCTCCGAGGTTTTACACAATACTAACCTTAACAGTTTATACTCTCACTGTTGATATCATTTAACTCCTTGGCAAAACCTTCATAAGATAAGATTCATTTTGTCTCGTAGAGTTTCAGTTATAAAATAGTGTACTTCTATGCAGTCCGACTTTTCTCCATCTTGGCATCTCCTATTTGGCATGTCTCCAAGAAAATGGATCAGGTCAAATTAAGCTAAATACTTATAATTTCAAGAAGGCTTTAGCATTGATTTGTATCCTCATTAACACAGTCATGTATTTTCTTTCATTTGCAATTTAAGACCTCTTGATTATAACATCAACTAGGTCTGGTTTTGGCCTCTTCATAATTATACATGTCAGTAGTCTATCCTAATGTTGGTCTTTGGTTCATATTCTACAGATTTGGGAGTGTTCATTGCTGCTGATAACATGTTGACTAACTGATAACTTGCATTTGCAATGTTAGAATTAAATGTAAGATTCCTTGACAACTTTCACTTAGAGTTTAGAAGTATCATCAGCAGTCATCGCAACATCTTGGTACACGACAAAGACAGTTTAATATGCTTTACAGAAATTATCTCATTTCAAGAACGTGTCGAATGATAGACTTATACTACTTGGTTTGTTGATTACCTTTTGGAGAGATTTGAATCACTTACTAGGGATAGGGATAAATTCAGTGTCCCATCAATATTTCTAATCTCTATGGTCATATATTGGTAACAACATCATATCTTCACTTGCATTACAATTGCACTAGTAATTATCTTGCCAGTCATAATGTCAAAGCATCTTATACCTTACATATATCCTTACACCTTCGGTAAAATGCCAAGCGGTCAACTTTATTGTCACGACCACCCGTATTTCTCATTTGTTACATTCATTTAACCTGCATGTCCTTTCTCTGGTAAGTCATGGTCTTTATGCGCAGATGTCAAATTCTTTTTACATGTTGATTATAATTACTTGTGTTTAATTTCTAGGGAATGGGCATACATATGATCCAAACACAGGATATATCCATTACAACAACATTTTCCATTACAACTAACTAAGTCTGTTTCATGAATTCAGTCGAAGGCAAATGGTCATGATTGAACATAGTGTGTTGTATAAACGGAGGGACATTAGTGTGTTGCACCAAATTCTGCTTGCGGAGGGTACAAATTTTTCTTTAGCTCACATGCATACTTGGCATCAATCAACTATAAACATCTAGGGCCTCCTGCAGGCAGGGTTCAATATAGTCCAACATCACAATGATTATACGTACCGGTATGCATTTTACATGTTCAAATATTTCATCCCAATTGTCAGGAAGTAGCATTAAGTTCTAGCTTAATCTACCACTTTGCGGACCTCATCTAAAATTTAATGTCAGCTTCAGACATATTTTACCATCAACCCAAATCCTGGCAACTACATGTATATATTATTGATATTATCATCTTCTCAAACATCACTCATAACCCATAAGATGCTTTTCCTCGTGTCACCCACAGACTTATTGCTGCACTTCCAACACGCAATAATTTAAGTACTCCCTTATTTACTAGCTACTTGTTCATCTTAGACACCTTCAGCTAAACCTTGTTTCTTGTGAGTAAAAACATCACATTATGCATCTTATTGCAAGGAATTTGAAGCTTGAATCATGTATCACAGTACAATCACTCCTGATTTCAACAAATAATCAAGTTGGAAAAGCAACTTCTTCTCCACCCAGCCAGGTAGATTCTGCTATTTGACCAATTTTTAACAAATTATTTCGTGCATGGTCACCTGCGAAGGCCAGTCACTTATCTACTTTAATAATCATCATATTATACCTGTTCGCAGTTTATTCATACTTCACCTCTAACATAGACTTTTAAGTTACATGATTTCAATTACAAATTTAGTCTACTAGTTTTGGGTCAACATGTTGAGGTACATCACTCACCTAGACTTATACTTTTCAAGACACTATGTTGCAAGATGATGATTTAAATGTTTGTTAAACTGTATCAATCTAATTGGTCGTGTAATGGTTTAAGTACCAGGCTTGTGAACTGCATGTTATGAGTTCGAATTCGCTTGAGATTTTTTGTTGATGTTTATGAAATCAAATTTTTGAAAATAAATTTTTATATTCAAATTGCAAATTATTTAACCTATGTGGCTTATATGCTTCTTCCATCATAATATCTATCATAATCATGTAATTTTCTGCTAATCTTACAAACTATTTCAAGGTGTAGCGAGCCACCTTAAAGCAAAGAATCAAGCTTTATTTCAGATTATGGTTGTACTAACCATTGCTAGCTCCAATCCTACCACATATGCATTTACAAATCAGGATTTATGCATATCTATAATCGACCCTTATCTTAATTATGTGATGGATAAAATACAAAGGGTCTTTATGCCTTTGAGCTTGAATACACTGAATAACAATTGTTATGAGATTGGGCCAACTTGTACATATAACCCAATTATTTACATTCAATAATGTTCTAGCTGACTTGCTATACCATGTCTTCTTAATATTACATCCATTTAACCTTTATGGCTTCATGGATTCAAAAGTTTGACCAAATTTTATAAGTATATATTATTCAATTTTAAACATGTTTAGCTTACAATGAGTTAATATCCCAACATATAATTTCTGTTTTGCACATCCAATGCAGGTTGATCTAACGTTCATAGGTTTTCTGATATAGTAAAGACATATTTCTGGCCCATGCTCCCAGTTGCCCCTTTATCCCCCCATTCACATTTTTGGTCATGGCTTACCCTTAAACTTGCCCTCATCCCTGTGCTCGCCCCTTCAAAGGGTTTTGGGTTGCAAATCGTCTGGCGAACAAACACCTTAGCTAAGCTGTTTGTATGGCGGAATTTGCAACATGGCAGGGTTTCTCAGGTCTTTGATGTAGGCAACTGTTCCCAGGGCCTGCTCAAAGCTTGGGAATAGGTGGTCAACTGCTCCCAGGGTCTACCTAACCTAGCCATTAACCCGCTTTGAGCAAAGCGCTATTTATCCACTATTTGATCCATTGATTATTCATTGACTCAATTCACCAATTGACAATGATGATTGATATTGATTGATAGATTGATTGATTACGGATTGATTGATTGATTCAATAATCCTATTGCTGATGTTATTGATTTATATTGATTGATCAAACAATTTGATTAATTGATTATTTATGGATTGATTGATTGAACAATCCTATTGCTGATTTGATTGATTTATATTTATTGATTGAACATTTGATTGTTGATGTGATGATTGATTGATTTATTGTACAGCCATATACCTGCTCACCAATTGGGTGGCAGGTCGGTTGTTAAAATGCATGTTCAATTTCAATAAATAAGCCATGACCAAAATCGCCAGTTGGTGTTCAGCTGTTGTCTTTTATAATCATTGATATTATGAATTACAACCCAAGCATGCTATTTAAATTATTAAGTAATCATACTAAATGGATAAATTCATATATATCCCTTACATAATATGTATCATATATTTAAACATCCATAAAAATCAAACAACTTAACAATTTTTAACCTTGAAAATCATGTTATAGCGAATAAACCAACCATTCAAAATAATGTATTCAGTCATGCAGAATTGAAAATCATTAAACTATGTAACACTATGATGCAGATTGATTTAATAAAAATAAATTGACAATTTTAATTAGATCATTCTCTAATTTACCTACTTAATTTTTCTACTAAATATATAAACATACATGTATAACATTTCAAACTATAGCAAATGTTAATGGAATTATTAAAAGATTAAATACTCTATATTGTCATCAAAAGTCTTATGTAATTGCAAATTAAGAGAATAACAGAAAATCTGAAACAGAAATTAACATCACATTACCTTGGAATAGACAAACGGTGTCTCTGAGTGCTTCTTATGAGTGATTTAATACAAAGATTAACATCTCCGAATGAATTTGACCAACTGATGAATTAGACTTGCCAATAAAATTGAAGATGACTTGAAGTGAACCATCGAATGTCACTGGCATCTAAAACTAGTTCTTAGTCTCAACTGGTCCAAATAAAAATAAAACACAAAATAAGAAACATAACTCTACTGTAAAATAAGTAACATCGTACGCGTATTGTGTGAGGTATGTCGTTTATGTGTCCTCCACACCTGGCACTTATACTTTTTATAACAGAACGTCATACATCTACAATTGAGATTAATTACATTAGAAATTAGTTTAAATCAACACAAATTTTACATTTGAATGTTTTTAAATTTACCGCGAATTACAGAATACCGGTAGAGTTTTCAATAGCTTGCTGAATTGCTCAATAGGGTATACAATTTGGTCAGCCGGGTATCATATCAGGTCTGAATCTAGGTCTTGTGTAGATTGTTATTTTCCATTCATCCATTCATATTGCACACAGACAACTTCAAGTAAACTCTCTCCTAATGTTAGTTATTCTAATGATATTTAGTCTTTGAAAGGAATGGTCACCTGGACAGCACTGGGAACTAATGCATCAGTTCTGTTCAGATTAACATAATAATATTTTATATATGTTATTTAATAGACATTTCTGCAGAAACAAAAGAGAAACTTGCACAAGTGTTAGCTTAAAATGAATGATTTTTTTTGTTACTGTACATTTTGGTTCCTCACTTCCTGCTAAAATATATAACACTAATATTATTTTTGTGTGAAGGCTGATAAACTAGTTCAAACTTAAACAATATTGTTGAATAAAATATATAGACAATATATTCCCAACAAAAAAGCTCAAAAAGTGCAAATGTTTACTAGATTGAACTCACTTGAAGTCATACCTGAGTGATCACACTCAGATACCTTTCAAACTTCTTAAGACACAACAAAACATTGAACAACCTCGTAAGTTTTTGATAATTTGATAATTTCTTTTTATTGACTGAATAGAAATTAACTTTATATAAAATCACGAATATAACAAATTTCTAAAACATATAAAAATCTCTTAATGCAACCCCGACATATTGTATTTAGTAAATACGCCATCTCAATAATAATGAAATTGAGAATAAAGCATAGTCCTATTAATTATACGTGTAAATAAATATGTACAATATTTCGTTTTATTGTTCTAGAATATTTCGAAATGTTCTGTGCACGGAGAAATTTTCAAAACAATTGTCACTGCACTATTGACGTCACAGGTTCGAACTCTCGATGTAGGAAGTAAGCAAAAATTTTATTTCAAGCGGTTCGTTCGTTTTATATGTTTTTCTTTGCTTAAAATTTGATCATGATGGATAAAATGATTTCAAAAAGATATTACAAGAACCATGAAATATTAATTATAAATTTTTGTTTCATTTCCAGAAAATAATATTCAGGATCGCGATAAGGACACGGTAGCTTTATTAATTGTAAGTATCAAATAAACTTTCGTTAAAACACGCGTACATGCAACCTTTCGCCTTTCCTTAATTTAAAATGCGTAAAAAAAACACATGTTAAATAAATGAAACATTTATAGAAAATTATTTTCCATCATTTGTATTCATATATTAAAAAAATTGTAGTATGTATGAAGTCATGTAAACCTTCCTAAAATGTTACATTATTTTCAGAATCATAAAACATTGAAAGAACTTTATCTGAGTCACAATAAATTAGAAACAAGAAACACAAGACCGATAGAGTTATCTTTTGGTAAGAAATAAATTCAATTTTTTTTCTTAAACCAAAAATGTTTGTATCGTGCCGTATAAATCTAATGTAAAGTTAAAACTCTGCATTCGACATTCTCATATATACATGTATCTAAATATTATATATCAACTTATTTTTTCAGCCTCTAGTTCGCTAGAGATTCTAGATCTCTCATGGAACTGCATTCGATTTACGGGAGCTATTGATATTTCTAGAGGTTTGACGGTACTTACGCATGCACTGTGTAATCTAACGTAAAGACCAGTTGCGCGATGTTTGCTCATTGCTCTTTTTGCATTGAACAAGCTATGTTTGTGACGAGTCTGAGGATTTTTTTTGCAGCGCAATAAAGCATTGCAAAGACTCATTTTGTCATGGAACGGGTTTGGATTTGAAGGTTGTGTAGCGCTTGCAGAAATGTTGGAATCCAATCATATTTTGACAGAACTTGACCTTACAAATAACAGGATTCACCCGCCAGCTTTGATTGCTCTTATACGCGGATTAGCACAAAATAAAACGCTTAGATTACTGACTGTAAGTAAAGAAAGCATGCTTGATGTAATACAAGGATTATATAATCATCAACACTTATTAAAGGCAGAAATTGTCTTCATATTGAATAAAACATTTAAACACATGATTAACATAATGAATTTTTATTTCCGTTTTTTTTGTCAGCTAAGCCTTAATCCTATACCAGCATCATATTCTTGCACCTTGTTTGGTAATATTCTGCAGAAGACTTCTTTAAATCACTTGATATTGAAGGTATGATGTAGTGAATTTACAATTTAAAAAATTCGAAGTATTTTTAAGGAAATGCATAAAATTATCTCATTACGAAACGTTTATAAATAACAGTATTTTCAGTCAAACATTACATAGCACATTTTAATGATTGGCTAAAAGTGTGTTAAATCACAGCACCCGGTATATACAGTTATAAAAGTACATATTTAAGAGGAACTTGTAATAGTTTTTGCAATAAAACCTTTTTTTTAAATGCCATAAAAAGTTTCATGTATGCCTATATAATGTAGTTTTCATGTAGAAAATGGTCGTAAATGAGGAGTTTGTCGAACTTCTGAGAAACGTACAACAAACTAGAGATGTTCAAGTGGAGTTTGAGAAGTCTCTCATTGTACCCTCTCTGGACCATCAAACAATGACGAATCAGGTCAGGGCGCCCTGGTTATTCAACCTTGACCCTCTCGCTCTTTTGTTTATGCTGAAGGAGAAAAATAGAGCGCAAGACTTCTTCAACAAGATAAACAGAGATGGTGACAATGTTTTATCCTATGATGAATTTAAAGAGTTGTTCAAGGTACGCCTATGCAATGAGTGTTTAGTTCATTGCAAAAGGTGTTAATTTTTTCGTTTTTAAATCTATATGAACACAGAGATAGAATTAAAATAAAATACATTTTTATTCATTAAAATACAAAAACATATTAATGAACACTTTAGTGTGGCCGAAAAAGTAAAGGAAGACGATATTTTCTAAATAGAATTAATAAAAAATATACTAAGTCTTACTCTTTAGGATAAATAAACTACTGTTTATATGAAGGTCAAATGTTGATCAAGATAGTTAGAAATTCTATTTTTTCTTTTCTATATAGCGTGCTGGTGTCCCCGTCTCTCAACTAGTTCTAGATAAAATCATAGAGTTTTTGGACAAAAATAAAGATGGGAGCATTGACTTGAGGTACTCCTGACGTTTTTTTTTTTACAATATAATGCACTCAATACCATTTCTTAATATCTTTGTTTATTCAAATGATACATGTACGTATACATGCACACATTTGTGTTAATGAGCTTTCAAAACATGACTATTTGTTTTCGTCACAGTGAATTCTTGGATGGGGACAAAAGGATGAAGAAAATCACAAGAGGCCATGCAAAAGAAAATTTGAGAAGAGAAAGTTATACCAAGTATTCTCGGTCTTTCAGAAAAGCAAAGATTGATGCAAAAACATTTCGACTCGACATTGAGTCCAGTCAGTAAGCACTACTATCCACTCCATTTGAAAAGAATTATGATTATAATTCATTTCCTGGTATTTGTTGAAAATGGAACAACTCTAACCTCGACAGGTACAGATGAACTTCTGAAAAAAGAGAAAAATAATCATATATTAAGAAAAATAGATAATAAAAAAAATGTAATTACAGTCTAAACTTTGTCCTCTTCAACGTAAAGTGGATCGATTTATTGTTTCTCTTTACCTTCTTCTGTCAATTTGCAGAGCTTGGTCGGAAGCTCTAACCATGATTACATAGGTTTCACCTCTGTTTATGGTTCCAGAACAAATAATATTAGAATTTTTATTGAGCCGATCTTGCTCTAACTTAAATTTGTCATTCCCGTTGTTAGAAACACTCTGTATATCAAATAATATTTCACCGTCATAGCCATCATCGTCATCTGTGGCAGATATCTGTAAGAGTATAAGTAAATTTTAGCAGCAATGTTTATTGTATATTACATTAAAAATTGACTATTTTCTAATCACGATAGTTGTATGTATGACAAACAATTGTTGTTGTTTGTTTCTCTCACTAATTTAGTGCAGTGTTTAACAAAATTGAATTAAAAATATTGATTACTAAAAAAAAATTGAATTGCCTGAATAAGTTGTTTATTATTCCTTGAATAGTCTCCTTCATTGATATTAACAAAGTAAATGGGTGCAAAAAATCTTGGCGAATTTATGTTGGTTCTACATCTTGGGCACCCCTTCACTTCAACGTCAACTAAAGCGTGATCACTCAAAGGCGGGGAGCCTACATCGGTTGCGGTAATGTTGAACTAAACAAACAGAAAAAATATATATATACCATCATATTTTTCACATGAAATTTAAAATAAAATATATGTTTTACAAAAAAATTTCCATTGATTAACATATATTTACTATGAATCGATTGTCGGTGACATTCATGCACTGTTTTAAAGATATGTGTTCTGTCTCTGGATGGAGGTAGAAGAAGTTTATTGCGGTTGTTTCACTCTCTGTTATCTTGTATATTATCTGGTTGTTAGGTGCCTGAAAGCGAAATTGAAAATAAAATATACAATATAATGAACAAAATAATATTTTTCTAATCAGGCAGTCATTATTTCATTAAAAACCCTAACATATTGAATGAAACTGAAATATAATATAAAATGATATTTGTCATAGATAATTATGTACATGTATTTGTAAAAGAACAACCACATTCTTTATAAATGTTAATTGAGACACATAAAATATAATATGTTACTAGCCTTATCACTTCCATAACTGTTGTTAAGTGACATATGATTAGAAATGCGTCTTTAGAAAAAATTGGTCTACATGCCTTTTATATTACAACTTTAGTCATGTTCGACATTAAAACAGCTAGACACGGATTAGAAAAACAATTACATGTATGTGGATAGTTTTAAACACTTGTATTTTTTCCAATAAGCAATGTAGCAGTCTACCCGATCATTTAACCAATATTTCTCTGAATTGAATGATGTACAAAATTTGGATGAGGAAAGTTCAGAAGAGTGGCGGGCGACCGTAAAGATGCTTCGAAATGGTGAAATTGCGACAGAATTTTGACATTCACCACATGTAACGTAAGCTAGATTTAAAAGGTGAATTAGATAATGAAGATATACCCACATGTCTACTTTTTGTAATCGCCTTTAGAATTGTATGTTTAAACGATGAATATTGATTCATGGTGCGTCAACCCTGCAAGTAACTAATTAATGTCCGACAAGATAACTTGTGAACTGGCCAATTTAAAGAAGGGTTCCGATTTTGAGAGGGTATACATCTACAATATGAGTTTTACATTCGCAATGATAATGTTGAAAGTGACTCGGAATAAAGTTGCAAATGATACCAAAACAGTTGAAATTGTTATAGTTAAGTTTTGAGGGTGTTCAATGTTTGTTTAGAGGTCTATGAGAAATAGTACTCTTTTACTAAAATCACAAAAATATTTTCTGGAAGTTCTATTTGGTATCTATAATAAAAAATTGATAGTGTAAAAGTTTGACGTAACCTTGCATGCCACTTCTTTTTAAAAACCAGATTTAAATACACTCAAATCATTTTATGACAATATCATAAAACTAAACGATATCTACCTCTAAAAAACTCAATTAATTTTTGATAAATGTTTTATTCTTCTTTACATGAATCAATGATAATGTCAATCATTCACAATCACATTTTTCACCTGTCGATCGCTGTCCATCGCGGTGACTTGAGTAAATGGCTGCCCTATCCTGTCTTGTTCCCAAACTGTTCCGTGGTATATCCTTCGATTAAAGACTGGTGCATACAAGTTTCGTTGTACGCGGATAATTAATATCGTTGTTGCTGTTCTTGGAGGATAACCACCATCACTAGCAAGTATTCTGAGCTAATCAAAAATGATATTTGTTCATAAAGCTACTGTATCAAACGCTTCCTTAACATGTTCTAAATACTGAAGGGTCCCAAAATCGAAGTAAATATTGGATTTTTCTTGTTTTTTACAAAAGAGCTAGATTTCGACAATGACCGATACATGTAAGTGCCTATCTTGTATCGGCAACTTCGGCATCAGTTAAAACTGAAAGAATATCGCATAAATTAGTAATCACATAACAACAAAGCTATCAATGCAAGTGTAGTGCTCTAAACACCATTTTGTTGTTGCTATTGTATAATGGGAAAGTGCCAAGTGTCAAGTAAATAACGTATATTTTCCTCGTTTAGTAATTAACCTAAGCCGAATCGAACGTGATTTTAGAGGAACACCATAAAATTATATATATTGATTAAAAAATTAGAAAACATGTGTCTTTATTTGTCAATGAGTCCATGACTAATTATGATTAGTCACAATTCTTTGTTATGTAAACAAACCTAGGTAATATTTTACTTTCCAGGCTTAGACCTAAAATAAATGTGACAAATGCTATGAACTGTTTATTTATGTTCAAAACTAATCAGCAGAATATAAGACATTTGCTTTATACTATGAACGTTTTAGATTTGACTGTATATTTTATTTAGCTTTATTGGCGGGAAGCCACTTAGGCTTAACGAGGCCGAGTTCAGTTCGAGTGCGCATGACTTTGTGCACCTTTTTATTTTCATGTCGCCGAAGGTGGAAAGTTTTCTTTTGAATTGTGTTTTTATACAAAATTAATATTATTTATAACGTTTATTAGTTGAGAAATTGTGATTCTATGAATTAAATAGGGTAAAATGCTAAAATGGCGCTTAAATGGCGTTTCCCGATACAGTAAAACACGCTTATAACGAAGTCCCAGGGACGGGCAATTTTACTTCGTTGTAAGCGTAATTCGTTATATCCGTCAAGTTTACAACATGTAAAGTCATAGGGAATGAAATTCACTTCGCTGTAAGCGTCAATTCATTATAAGCGTGTTCGCTATAAGCGTGTTTTACTGTATTTTAAATTATGCATAAAGCCAAAGAAAAAAGTAGGATTAGTTCATTTATTCGAGGCGACGATTGATTTTAAAAATAAGAATTTATTGACAGAGCATAAAGAGAAACATATTAGCATCTTAAAAGTGTTATTCGTTAAAAAAATAATTTTTATAAGCCAATATAAACCACATTACGCCAATTATTTTGAGAGAATAAAAATCGACTTTGATATTACATGTATCTCTGGACAAAACCAAGAAGTTAACATTTTTAAAATTTTACCACTTGGTGACTTTTTATAATAGTCTTGATATATTTGAAAGAAAAAGAAATCTCCATGGCAAAAATACACAAAAAAAAAATGGGGAAAACGTGAACATTCAGTGTAACGAACAGTGCCTCAACTTCAACTTTAAAACAGCTAGCCTTTTCTTACCTGGTAAATGGTGCCCTGATCTGAGAATAATGAAGGTTCAACTGTGGAAACCTGCCCAGTTTGGTCATCAATTCTAAAGAATACTCTAGCATTTTCATCTCCTATGAGAAGGTATCTGACTGTACTGAATGGAGTATTCTGCAAGAAAGCAAAAAAACATGATTTTAATTTTTTCTTTCATTCTGAAATATTGTATCAATTACATTTTTAATTATCTGATTTGCTAATTGACTTACTGCTGCATCTGGATCAATGGCATTGGCATCATAAATAACTCTGCTGACTGAAGACTGGTTAATGGAAAGGTCAACAACAGAAGATGCAAATGTTGGACAGTTCCTGTTTCTTAAAACAGTCACTCTCACTGTGGCCGGTGTGTTGCTGGATAGTTGAGGAGTTCCTTTATCATTGGCTTGTACAGATAACTGAAAACAATGATGATAGTCGACATGTAAATTTTACCAGTCTTTTAATAATTCATTTTCAAAAATTTTGAGGGGTTGTGATTGTTACCGGGATTCAAAGAATGCTCGCAGTTACACTTTCAGCTTTTTTTATTTGACAGCTGATATCTACAAAATCCTCAGACCATGATCATTCTCCTACAACTCTTACAGTGTAGAGACCAGTATCAGCATTGTCATCGGTAAGAGGCCTTCTGACATAAATCCTTCCTTCATTGTCAATTCTGAAGTAAGTCTGAGCAAGTATATCACCAAGTATTTCATAAGTTACTTCATTGTGGGGAGCCTGTTCAAAATAAATAGCAGAAATGACCATCATTTCTTCTTTTATATATATATATATATATATATATATATATATATATATATATATATGGAAAACAAAAAACATGTCAGTTGCATATAATGAAACATAAAGAAGTCAACTGTCATATATTCCACCCTTACTTTGGTGTCGTTGTCACGTGCAGAAACTTCCTGTATTACAGTATCCAAGGACTGAATTTCCCAGATTGTAACCTCATAGACCTGTTGCACAAACTCAGGGGCAAGGAGATTTCTATTGACGTTGACGGTTAGAATTTTCTCATCATACTTAGGAGGGTTTCCTCCATCAGTAGCTCTGAATGTTAGCTATAAAAATAGAAACTCCTACCATAAACACGTGTATAATTTACTTTGGAACTATTTACATCTTTGTGGAATATAGAATGTTTTACTTTTGATAGAAGTAATGCTTTAAATAACTCAAATTGATCACATGAGAAGCTAAATCTGATAAAATCAGTCAAGACATTTAACATGTGAATATTTAAGTAATCTCTAAAACCTTATGGTCAATACTAATTTTCTCAAAATCGCATAACAATATTTTACAAATATTTTATTATGACGTGAATAGCCTGTCAAGAGATATTAACCCTGTATGTAGATGCTGTATCAGGCTGAACGCTCTGTTTCAGACTAACTACACCAGTGGAAGGATCGACTTGGAAATAAACCGTTGCTGTTCCATCACCGACCAAGGAATAAGTGATATCTTTGAATGGACTCTGTTAGAAAGAAAGAAAATACCCAGTAGTTAATTCACATAATTAGATGAAGAATCTCCTAGCCTTCAATTTTATTCATAAATTATAATACTCATAGATGATAATGTCATACCACTGTGTCTGCATCTATAGCTCTGACAGTGAAAAAGCCTCGACTTGTTGGTTGATTTTCATTGATTGGTGCGATTGCTGGGATGTTCTGGAAGACGGGAGGATTGGCATTGCGGTCAACATCCACAGTAACGGTTATAGTGTTGGAGAGAGGATTCAAACCTAGGTCGGTGGCAGTGACGGTCATCTGGAAAAAAGACAAAATCACTTACTGAACATGTTAAATATACAGCATGTTTAAAACTAATGTAACAGCTTCTCCTTATATAAATTAAACATCACACTTAGATAAATATGTAAGCGAGTATTTAATTTGATTATTCTGTCTAAGCTTTAATTTACATGATATCTACTGCCAGTACAAGGAGCATAGAGAAGGGATCGCCTCAAAGACAGACTGCCCGTTTGGGCATCTATCAGGAAACACTCAATGTCATCAGCTCCCTCTGTCAGAGAGTACCTCACAACATTATTTGGTGCCTGTTAAACATAAACAAAAAGTTATTAGACTGCAATAAAGTCGGAAGAAACATTGACAATATAAAAAATGAATCTTCATTTTATATCATACCTGTAGAGTCAAAGATTTTAAATTTTTAATCATTCCATGCAATTAAACAAAATCCCTTTTCCTTTTAATCAGTAAACTAGCAGTATTTTTGTCTATAAAAATTACATACTGTATATACTGTATAATTACAGAACAGTTATAAATTTAAAACATATAAAATATCTGCTCGTACCAGTGCATCACTATCATTTGCGGTGACTGCAATGATTCGTTGACCCAGACTCTGTGTTTCTGGGATACGTGTGAAATATGATTGCTGGTTGAAGATAGGACGCTGATAGTTGCTTTTCACGGCCAAAGTCACCACAGAAACATTGGTTTTGCTGGGACTTCCTCCATCATAGGCCTCCACTCTCACCTTGATAAAACAAAAGTTAAATCAAAATAACTCAATATTGGATTTGTTGGCAAGTGTTCCTATCACCAAACTGTTCTATGTTAGCACATTTTATCAATATATGAATGCAACATTCACCTTGAATTGATTTTGATTCACACCATTCAAGACCTTTTTGATGGATATCAAACCACTATTTTCATCTAGTATCTGGAAATAAGTTGGAGCCAAGTCATCTCCAGTGATTCTGTACCGAACAAAACCAAAGAACCCGCGGTCATCGTCTCTGGCTGTGACCTGGAAAACGCTTGCACCTTGTTGGATGTTGCCCTCCAGATCCTTAGAGTAGGGTTCACTGATGAAGTATGGGGTGTGGTCATTTTTGACAACATAGACAGTAATAGTGGCTGTTTCTACTCCTTTTGTTGTCAGTGGAGGATTCCCACCATCTCTTAGAGAGACAGTTCCCTGTAAAAAAAAAATATTACATCAAACTTTAAAAAGTAATGCGAAGGATATGACATAAAACATGATATTATGTCTGAATTATATTGAACGTAATCATCATATTTATCTCAGTTAATAACACCATACCAATGGGTACCCCAGAAATATAAAATCATATATATTATATAATACATGTATTTATTACACCTACAGTCAACTCTTTTTATACATAGTTATGCATACATCTGTTTTGCTTGTCATGAGAAAAGCTATTAAGAATTTTGTTAACATGTTATAAGATTCTAGACTTAAGTCAATTGGTACTTGGACAAAAATCGATGATGTATGAGGAAATTCCCCCAAATATCCGATAAATTTTCTTACCGTAAATGTTCTGATATTAGTACTTGTCAATTGTTTCTTAATCGACAATTGTCCATTCTCAGATAGTGAGAAAAACTGCATCATGTTTGCATCTCCAGTTAAAGTTGTAATCCTTTTGTTGTAAGGAGCCTGAACAAAAAAAGATTTACATGTATACATTAGAGGTCTGGAATTAATGGAATGATATTCTATACTTAGCATATATTCGCATTTGCTATTTATTTTTTTTTCCCCAAAAAATAAATCTGACAACGTTTAATTTGTTTTACTTGTGCATTTATTTCAAAAAGATTTAAAATTGTACTAAAACATCCTTTTCAAAGATCAAAATAGAATAAACTGCAAACCACAAAAAACAAAATATCAATACTCGACAATTTTATTTTTTTTTGCTTGTTACCTCTACATCATCATCTCTTGTAGTCAGGACGGCAAAGGGGGTTCCACAGTCTACGGTCTCCGTTATATTAATACCATAAACAGCAAAGGTCCACTCGGGAGTGTTAAGGTTTCTGGCTATTGTCACTGATACTGTGGATGTAGCAGTTCGACTGGGCATGCCTCCATCTCTAGCCATGATCAGAATCTCAAAAAATAATAATCTGGATATAGGCTATTGTTACAAATAGGATGTACTTTGCATATCATGTAGCTCGTTGAATGTGTCGCCATGACTATCTATAGCAGATTATTTCGTTCACCTACTCATCTTCCTAGTAATTGTCCAAAAGGTGCGGTGTTTTTCTTTAATGTTTCTCGACTGATATATCACATACAGTGGTGATATATAAATGATCGAAAATATGATATTTGTTAATATAAAGTTGTCCCGTTATTTGACCTCATTGGATAACTCGAATGTAGATGCACTTTCACCCAATATTTCAGTCTTCGACAAAACAGTAAGTCGTTCCCTAGTTAACAAATGAATAAGAAGTACTTCCGAATATTTTTCTACAAGCTAAATAATAACAATCTCCCGCAATTTACATATAACATTTGTTAAGCTTACAAAAACGAAAAACATACGAAAAACTCAAAACCAGTTAATTTTAAGGCAATTGTTTTCTTCAGTAAGCATATACATGTAATATATATGTGTATCTTATTGAATATGTTAAAGCATATGACTTTTCATACCGCTTTATCTATTTTTGTGTTTCTTATCAAAATGTTAAAAGTATATGACTTTTATAAGTAATTTATGAATCAACTCTGATATACACTGTACAAAATATATTCATTTGTACGATATGATTAGCAATAGCCAAATTTTTTTTTATTTAGCAATACCGTTTAACTTCAAAATTTTGCGGTCAAAATAAAAAGTACGCAATTTCGACGTCATGGTACATGTAAAATAAATGGCAATTTTCCAACCTGAATTTGATGTCTTAGTTTTTGAGATAAAAAATTAATTTTAGTATATTCTGTTTTCCCACGATTTCTTCTATCATAATCAATCAAAACCAATTTTTATGATTTATATGTCATAAGACCTCTTTTTTTCATTCACTGGCTCATATCGTAAATACAATGTAATCTTCTTGACGTTGTAAATTCACAATCAATATGTGTGCGATCGAAGATGCATGCTATAAAATGCATAAGGAGAGGTAGCAAGGAAAGAATTTCGCGGTTTGATAGAATAGCATGTTTATTCGTTGTTATTTTTACATAGAAAATATACACCGAGTAATAATAATGCAATATGTTCCATGCTTGCTCTCGTGTTATCATGTAACTATATAACAGAAGAAAGCATCACATTATATTTGACTGTGAAATGGAAATGGGACAACATTTAAAGTACGTGTATATCCAATAAGAAAAGGTAGCACTCACTGAGGATCGTTCGACGTTATTATTCTGCAGACTTTGCCTAGTGGTGATCAAACCAGTAGCAGGATTGATACTGAACAAAGTCTGTGCTGTACCATCTCCAATAATGGAATAGATCACAGTGTTATATGGAATCTGGAATCAAATGGCATTAGTAAAAGTTTAACAACAGTTAAAATAATATTAAATTATGTGCAAATTCAAATTTTAGACTCTAACAATTAAGCGATTTCTTCGATGCAATTGGAATTTTACTCGCATAGAGAAAGTCAATCCTGTAGAATGCCATGCTTTGAAGCGAATATTGACATATGTTTTCTGGTTTTGCTTAAATATATACCCTAAAAACATTGACCATATATAGGCCAGTTTGGAGAATGATCATTAGCGGTTTTCTTATAAGTGTGCGTATTGTTGAATAGAAAAAGTACTGACAATTCAGTCATTATTATAATACGACCACTACTGACTTGATTTGAACGCAAGGATAAATTCCGGAAATATAAATTTAAATAACACTTTACACAAATATTCAAATGCACTTAATCTGTTAATTCACTTTTTCGTCTTTTATTTTAAACCATATTTTCAAGCCTGTGTTAAAATAAGTTTACATATCATCATACAGTATTAACAAAAGTCGCATTTCATTTTCAAAATTCTTAAGAACTTTGATACACTCATCAAATAACTCAATTTTTTTTTTAACGTCATCCGAGTCACTCATGATATCTGTTTTTGACCGCCGTCTTCCATCGTGCATATTCCGTCGTGCGTTTACATTTGAACATTTTCAGCTTTTTTTTCTATATAAAAGTACTATGATTATCTTGAATAAATTTGGTGTGTGGCATCTATAGGAGGAGAGAAACAAAAAGTTTGAAAACTCATGACTCTCACCAAAAGGGGCCATAAATTTTCGGTAAAAACTGCAAAAAGTGATGCAATTTTTAAAATTCTTCTTATATCCTCTAGACATTTAACAAATAAACTAAGCAAATAGTCAGAAGAATGACGCTTCTACAAAATTGCAAATACATGGCCTAGGTTCAGGGGCTCTAATGTTAGAGCAGGACCCAGATAGTTTATAGGAAAAACGCATTGTTTTTAAAAACCTTCTTCTCTTCTACTTGACATTAAGCAGATACACTATGCACATATTCATGATGCACAATGAAATTTCCACCAAAATTGTGAAATTTATGACCGAAGGGTCAGGAGTTCTGGCGCAAGGGTTGGTCTCTAGTGGTAATATAGTGAATATGCATTAATACTCTTCTTTTCTGCTTAATTAAGTTTGATTAAAATTGGCACAGTGGTTTTGAAAAGCAGATAAAAGAGTGAAAAGTGTACGACAAAGACGACAACGAAGCGACAGACACCGGGGAGATTTTGATCAGAAACCCTCACGTAAGCCTTAGACTCAGGTGAGCTAATCATTTGCTACTTGACATTTGGCAGACATTCTAAGCACATGGTTATGGTGAACAAGGAAGTCTCTACCAAAATTGTGAAATTCAATTTTACGACGATTCCCGGGTCAGAAGTATGGTGTCAGGGCAGGACGTTAGTAAATATGAGATCCACCATCGTGCATTTATGACGTTGTGATAAAATGAACATGTGTAGGAGTACATTATTAGAATTAGCATACAAGAAATACTAAAGAGTGTACACATTAGAAATGTTACACACATAGATATGCTAACCTCAGGGTTTTTTTTCTCTTATTTTTGATGAATCCACTCACCAATGTACGTCTGTTATACTTCAGATAAATATCGAAGTATTATGGGAATGCTGATACCTTGAGTTGACCCCCTTATAGAAACTAAAAGGTAGAATTATGTGTTCTTTATAAATTAGGGAGAAAATGATATCACAAATAACATCTTACAAGTTGAAGAAAATGTCTATTGTAGCATTTTATAATCTGATTTGAAAAGCGAAAAATTGCAATCTTCTTTATATTCATATACTTAATGTACCCGTATTTTGAGATGACCCCTCAAAAATTGATGGTAAATTTTCAAGAAAACCTTGCAGGTACCATATAATTGGTTTATATCTAACATGGTTAAAAAGTACAGTATTGTTCTATTGTAGATTTTATGCCTAAAAAACCCCCAACAAGTTGGCTGCCTTATTATGTCGACCAGATGCCAAATAGTAGAGGAAAAGATTTGTAAGGATAAAAGCATATTCACCATGTTCACTTTATTTCCATTAGGAGCGGGCCCTCACATGATAGCCTCGATACTTAGGGCATAATTTTCATAAGTTTAGTAGAGACCACCTTCCTATTCAAAATTATGTGTTTAATTTTTATGCTAAACGTTCATAACAAGATAATAATTAAAAAAAAAAAGTAATGCATATTCACTTTTTGACCATCCGAGCCATGCCTGAACACCAAGAACCTTGAGTCAGGGGTCATAAAATTTTATAATATTGATAGAGGTCTCATTGCTGAAACATACATATTTGCTTAGTGAAGTTTTTAAATGTTCCGTCTTTGAGTAAAATTTTTTTTAAAGAAATAATGCATATTCACAATATGACCCGTAGAGACTCGCCATTTTACCTGCCCCCCCCCCCCCCTCCTTTGAAGTCATATTCTTGTAAATTTTGTTGGAAGCTTTCTTGCTTAACATAACCATGTACTTAGTTTGTCTTAGAATATACAGTAGTAGAGATGGAAATTTTTAAAGATTGTATTATATGGTTTACAATTAATACCCCAAACATAATGCCTTGGACGTGTGAGTCATGAATTATGCTCTTCTTTTGTAGATTCTGTCAAGATAATCCTCGTAGTTTCAGAGAAGGAGATGAAAATGTTAAAATGAATGTTAACGCAAAAAGCACGAAGCACAGCTTACAGCAAAGGACGACATCAGATAGAGTGACACAGGTGCCCTAACAAAGTACCCAAAAATCAGCATCTGTGGCGTTGACTTGTCGAACAGTAGACCCAATAGGACTGTTAAAGTTCAGAGATGCAGTGTACGGTTCACCTTGGAATAAAGGGGTGAACAAGTTTCTGTACACAGTTATGGTCACTGTTGCTGTCTTCATAGAAACACGTGCAGGACTTCCTTTGTCACGAGCCATAACAAATAACTGAAATAGTAACCTACTATTTTACCAAACCCATTTACAAAGGAAATAGGTGTGTTAATAACACATCAAAACGATATTTTATTGTAGAAGATATATATATTTCGTTGAGTATTTGAAAATCAGCAAATTATAATGATATAAATTTTACAGTGAATTCGGAAGTTTTGGTGTTATCAAGCAGAAGAGACCGTCGAAGACTTATGTTTCCTGTGATCTCATCCACCATGAAATATTCTGCTCCCAGATTACTTTCAGTGCCCGAGCCGACAAAATACCTCACTTCATTGTAAGGTTCCTAAACAACAAACATGCAGAGATAATATGCATTTTTAGAAGAAAAAAGAGGCAACACTTACCGTTTTTCACATGCAATATCTTACACAAAATAAAGCAATTTGAAGTTTTGATCATTTCATTTTCAATTTACAATAATGTTGAGTATTTAATTTATGGAGAATTTAATTTGTAAGTACTAACATTTTGTGGGAAGGTAAAATTCATTTATTGACAAAAATTTACAAAAGATTACAAGTGCATACAACTTACAGTATTTTAAGTTTTCTCTGGTCAATTTATCACTTCAATTTTAATTTCAAAGTTCGTCTGAATGTTTCTTCAAGGTTTACTTTTTCATAAGAAAATAGTTTATTTTTTAACAATGGCTAGTAACTATACCAAGTTTGTTCAAATTTATATTTTTGTGGTGTCAAACACATACAAACAAACAAATATTTACCTTGAATATTATTTTAGAAAATTTTGGATGTTCAAGAGTTTACCCTTTTATCACCATCAGTTGCTTTCACTTGAAGGATTGGAAGGCCTAGTTGACGTGTTTCGAGAATTGTCTCATTATAAGACAGTTTCTCAAAGACTGGACTATTGATGTTGCGCTGCACTGTAATGGAAGCTACAGTAGTTGCTGTTCTTGGAGGAGATCCACCATCTTGAGCCAAAATTCTCAACTGAAATCAAAATACTATAATTCTAGTAATGAAATCTAGGTATCAAATCCTTTTTTAAAGAAATAGTCTCATAACTGCAAAGGTGTGTATGTACAAATTAAGTAACACAACTAATTTTTTATGCACACACGGTTGCAGTCATGTGACTATATCTTTCAAAAAAAAAATTAAGAATTTAATGCATTTGTTAACATTTTGCTAACTTCTTGTCTTATCTGCAAATGTGATCTATACCTCAAAATTCCTGTTTCAGTAATTGCTATTTAATGGAAAAGTCAATGTAACATCCACAAGCATGGACTATCAATTTCACTTGTGTTCAACATTTGCGACATCACAGTAACTCTCCACACACTTTACAAGCAAACATATGTGGAACGTAAATATTGCTAAATGTCTCTTATTAATATTTTTTCATTTCTAGAGCTGTTTTGTTTTTACTATAAATAACATACACGAGGGCTGTTCGGAAATTATTGAGACATTTTCTCTTATTTCCTTGGGAAAAAAGATAAACCCTAAAATTTCACTAAAACGTAAATCAGGATAGAGATTATCAATGCGAAAAGTTTCTAGTCCATGGCATGATTAGATCATTCCTGGTAAGCTGACCAACGTGCCTTTGTCCAGTGATCCGGAGCAACCGCAAACTTATCGCAACGTCATTTTAAGGTTTCTCATTGCTCCTATGATTTAAACACATTACAAACGAACGGAAATAAGAATTATTCTTCCTTTCTCATCTTTTGTTTTCATTTAAAGATGTCAACATTAACTTATTCTCTCCATTCTTCATTTTTTGTGAAAAAAAAATCCTGAAAGTCAAATTACTGTGAAATGTCTCCTACAGTCTTTCTGTACATATTTTAGAACTGTTGACATCAGTTAGTTTGTAAAAAGTACTTGATATTTAGTCCTTTTGTCTTAATTTTAGTTAAACAATCAGTGAAGTAAGACGATAAACTAAAGTTCTTTATCCTTTGCAATCGTATAGTTTTTGTTTAAGCAATTGCATGGCCTTAAAAGGTCTTCTTCTGAGATTTCCACCAATTTAATGTATATTCGCTGCGCCGCCTTGGCGTCAAAATTCAATATAACGTCGTTGTCAGATTTCTTTTGTTTGGTAAATATATTCGTACTATATCCGTATTTCAACTTGAACACAAGTGAAACTTGATCAACAGGATACTTAGAAAGTAGATGTTTAAGTTTTTTAATCTCCGAGTTTATGCGTGCGCGGGTACCTCGACCACCGAATTGTTTATCTACCGTCGTAAATAAAATATTTAATAGTCTTTTAATATTACTTTGTTTAATTATTCATTGGGGTTTCTTTAATGTTGATGCCAATTTTCACCAAAATTCGTCACTAAGAAAGGAAAATCTTCGTGTTGTCTCAATAATTTCCGAACAACCCGTATAAGAGCCCTATGGGCCCAATCGCTCACCTGAACAACAATAGTCGTAATAAAATCAATTTTATGGAATGATATGTACAATATAATGTACAAAATAACTGGGCAATGTAGTAGAATAGATCCTGTATAAAAAATATTTTCAAATATTTCTTCAGATATTCTTATGTTGCGCATTCAGCCCCTTTTGTGACAGGATGGTTTCATAACCATATCACAAATCACATATTAAGCAGTTCTCAAGATTGTCTAAAGTGCCTGTGTATACAAAAATATATATCAGACTTTGAATCCCTTGTCGGGCCATAGTAAAAACAATTTAGAATCAACAGTATGTCAAGAAGTTTGCGTATGAATAATACCATACATTATTACACTTTAGTTTTTGAGAATTATTTTTTTCATCACACTCATCCCTGGGGTTCATTAAACAACTTTTAATCTACATTACCTGAGGATGAGGATGCTTCCACACAAGTTACAGCTTTTTTGGATAATTGGTTTTTTGAGAAGATTTTCAAAGATTTGTAAAGATTTATTTTCTCTAAATATTTTAATGGACCCCCCCCCACCCTGCATTGCGGTCCAATCCTATCTCTGGGCATCATGATATAAAAAAAGGCTTGAATCTTCACTTTTTGAGCATGCTTCTACTCAGGTTCCATGTACAGTTTTTCTGCCCAATCGGTTTTTGAAAAGATTTTTAAAGGTTTTCTTAATATATTTTATTAAAGAAATTTGACCCCCTTCCCTCAATTGAAGGCGAACCCTAACCCCGTGGATAATTGTTTGAACTACATTCAATTTAAACTACCTGAAAATGCTTCCACACAAGTTATATCTTTTGTAGGTTAATGGTTTTAAGAAGATAAATTTAAAAGTTTTTCTCAACATATTATCA
Source organism: Magallana nippona (assembly GCA_033439105.1). Classification (NCBI taxonomy): domain Eukaryota; kingdom Metazoa; phylum Mollusca; class Bivalvia; order Ostreida; family Ostreidae; genus Magallana; species Magallana nippona. Next base: position 30,664,518 of record CM065925.1, on the reverse strand, counting down.
TTTAAAACTTCAACCCCCCCCCCTCCCAATTGTAGGCCCATCCTATACCCCCCCTCCTCCCGGGGATCATGATTTGATTAAACTTGAATCTTCACTACCGCAGTATGCTTTCACTAAAGTTTAAAGTACAGCTTCCAATTGGTTTTTGAGAAGAAGATTTTTAACAAATATTTTTCTCTATATATTTCTAAATAAAATTTGACCCCCCCCCCCCCCCGAAATAGCATCCCAACCCTAATATGATTTGAAAAAAAACCCTTTTGAATTACACTACCTGAAGATGCTTCCACACAAGATACAGCTTTTCTGGCCATATAATTTTTTAGGATAAGAAAATTGACCATCCCCCATTGTGGTCCCACCCTACCCTCTGGGGATCAAAATTGCACAAAATTGAATCTACACTACCTGAGAATGCTTCCTAAAAAATTACAGCTTTTCTGGAAACTTGTTTTTAGGAAGATAGTTTTTAAAGATTTTCCTCTAAATATTCCTTTGTAAAATATAAAATGCGCCATTGTAGCCCCACTTTACCCTCGGAGATCATTATTTGAATAAACTTGAATCTTCACTACCTGAGAATGCTTTCACACAAATCACAGCTTATCTAGATGTTTTGTTTTAGAAGTGAATATTTAAAAAAAATATTTTTCTATACATATATATTCCTACACAAATTCTGCCCCCCCCCCCCGTTTGTAGCCCCAACGTACCCCTAGGGATCGTGATTTGAATAAACTACAATCTATACTAACTCAGTATATTTCCACACAAGTTACAACTTTTCTCGTTTTTGAAAGGATATTTCTAAAGATTTTCTCTATAAATATTCCTATTACTATATTAAAATTTGACACCTCCTCCATTGTAGCCCAATTCTACCCCCGTGGATTATGATTTGAACCAACTTCAATCTACACTATCTGAGTATGTTTCCACACAAGTTTTTGAAGAAGATTTATTAAAGATTTTTATCATTATATTCTTAAATAAAAATTTGACCACCCATTGTTGCCCATCCCGTCTCCCCCGGGGATCATGATTTGAAAAAAAAAACCCTCAAATTACACTACCTGAGTGATGCTTCCAAACAAGTTAAAACTTCTTCCGGAAGATTGGTTTTTGAGAAGATTTTTTTAAAGCAAAAACAAACTTCAATCTACGTTTACACTACCCGAGGATCCTTCCACACAATATACAGCCTTTCTGGCCACACGAATTTTGAGAAGAAGATTTAAAAAGAATTTTCCCAATTAAAATATTCCTTTGTAACAATTTTATTTCTGGCGAATTGATTATAAGAAGAAGATTTTTAAAGATTTTCTCTATATATTCCTAAATAAAAAAATTAATTCCAACTTCTAGTCCATCCCTACCCCCAAGGATCATGATTTGAACAAATCTGAATCTATACTATCTAAGGTTACTTCCAAACAAGTTACAGCTTTTCTGGCCAAATAGTTTTTAAAACAACTTTTAAATATTTTTTAATTATGTGTTTTTGGAGAGGGATCGTGGCCCTTCATTTTAACTAACTTGAATCCCCTCTATCCAATAATGCTTTGAGCCAAGATTGATTGAAATTGGCCCAGTGGTTCTTGAGAAGAAGTCGAAAATATAAAACGTTTACAGACGTACGGACGGACAAAAAAGTGGTCAAAAAAGCTCAGCTGAGCTAAAAACCCATAGGTAGTTATGTTGGCCTTAAACAACAAAGGAACAAAAAGATAATAAGTCAACATGTTTGCCCATCTTCAACCAAACTGCATGTATTATTTGTTTATTATAGCTAGGCATCTCACCATATATTGAGTGTCTGGATCTGCTTTTAGATCACCGTTTACAACAATGCGTCCATTACTGTCCAGTCTGAAATAAGTCGGAGCTTTGTCATCTCCAATGGCAGTTAAAGTCACTGTGTTGAATGGTGCCTGAAAAAAGCAAACACCTTAAAGTTTGCATTCCTTAAATGTTAAACATACATTATTGATACTAATTAGCTAAATAGATAATAAATTTATGGCGGATCCAGTCGGTGGGAGTTAGCATCAAAATATATACTTGCGATGGAATGATATTGAATGACTACGTAATGAGTGAATATATTTACTGGGAACTTACTCATACACAAAGAAGATAACTAAAGAGTTGATAAATGTTTAATAAATAAAATAAGGCAATTCATTTTTTGAATGCGCGATTTTAGTTTTGATTGATGGAACACATTCGAGGCACGACCTCTGGTGAGAGAATGGGATAGAACTTTCCAGAACGGGGTAACCAAGAACGCGGGTTGACTAATTAACGAAAAGTGTAGAAAGAGTTCATCATGCATCGCGGGCAGACACATTGGATCGGACATCAATAAAATGGAATAATTTAATGCGATTTTAGTTTTGATGGAAAGAAATTTCCTGAATGGGGTGCCAAGGAACGCGGGTTGCTAATAAACATCATGGCGGAAAGTGTAGGGCGAGTTAACCATTGGGCAGACACTTTGGATCTGACAACTTTGGTTTAAAATATGCAAATAAATATGCATTCACTAGCGTTTTTTAATTCCATACATTTTTATACCACGACAAATTGGTAGTAAACCTTAGACATTTATTACCTGTGCACCATTCCCTCTTAGCTAAAATCAGTCACCCATAGACAATTCAGAATTTTAGCTAAGTGGGAAGACACCACACCATTTTCAACGTGTCGAGGTCATCAGAGTTCAGAAAAATATTTTTCAAGCTGTTGAAAAATGACCCCGGGTATATATTTCACGACATTTGGTCTCAATTTTCTCAAGTTGAAAAAAGACCCTCGGGTCAATATTCAACGTTGAAAAATGACCATCGGCTGAGTTATCGTGAAGGGTTCTGTAGCGAACACTGACTCAATCATAAGATATTTTTTGTGTAAATTTTGTATGATATATATAGATGGCTTATTGTTGCCATTTCTGACTGTTTGATTCTATGTTTTAATTAGCATAGCGTATTTTAAACTTCGGAGAAGCAAGACATGCGCGGATCCAGAAAAAATTTTCGGGGGGGGGGGGGGGGGTCGGAAGAATAATTCTGTTTGCCAAAGTGGTCCGAGGCATTTGCGATAATTTTACTATGTGAATTTAAAAGGCCTAAATTTCAATTTTCCAGGGGAGCTCTGGAAACCCCCCCCCCCCCCTCTAGATCTGCGCATGCAATTAACACGGGATGAATGAAAGGGCGAATGACACTGGAAAGTGGCAGAGTTATCTGCCCATGTGAATCAGGAAACGATAGAAGAACTATAGAAGATGTCGAATTTTAATAGTGAGTATGCCATCGACCTATGACCGTAAACTATATGTTAAATTATGCTTTATTTTTTCGGACATACCAAGTGACCATGATTAATATAACTGCAGATTTGTTTACAATGAGAATGTTTTCTTCAATAGGCCTACTTTCGCTTTGAAACGTTCGAATTTCCTCTATCTACTTCATTGCCACCTATACCTTTTTACCATATTTTATAGGCACTATAAAATCAAAGTGCAAAAAACTGTTTGTCGCTGCTATTGACTTTGGAACTACTTACTCTGGGTATGCATTTTCATCAACGAGCGATTGGTCCAAAGTTTTGACCAGCAACTGGACAGGTGGAAAAGTCGTCACTTTAAAAACTCCCACCGCTCTTCTCCTTGATGCGAATAAAGAGGTCAAAGCATTTGGATATGAGGCAGAGGACATGTACATAGACCTTGCTCGAGACGAAGAACATGAGGACTACTATTTCTTTCATCGTTTTAAAATGATACTTCATTCAGAAAAAGTAAGCATACAAAATGATGCTTGGTAATTAAATTTACATATACATGTATAATTTACATAACAAGTTAATTTGACTGAAATCGTTCTGTATCCTATTTCTCAGGGTCTAATTATAGTTTTGATTCATAAGATAGCATTCCCAGTTTTAGAACCATTTTAACAAGACTTCTGACTCGATAGGACATAACTATCTATTTTTTGCTTCAAAACAAGTTTAAAATGACGCTGGTTTCAAGCGAAATATACACAGATTTCGTAGTCTTAGCTCAAAAGCCAGCCAAATCTTGTTGATTTCAAAGAGCCGTGACTGAGTGGCCAGCAATGAAATATACAGGCCTGTGTCACATTGCTGCATGACACAACTGCCCAAAGTCAAAGCTCCTGTTAAAATGGTTCTGTCTTAAAAGTGAGATAGAGCATTTTTGGGTACGTTACATGTACCCCAATTCCATAAAAGATGGTGCTGTCACGGCATCTGTTGGTACAGTGTCTAGGACCCTTTACTCTCGTTAGAAGTGGACAGTCAGATCCTCCACCCACTTCTCAAAAAAGAATAGATTCCTCTTGATAAAAAACAGAAAATGGATTTTTTGGCAAATTTGGAATTTTTCTGTTCAGCTGTATATTTTAATGAAATAATTATTTTCTAATTACTGAAAAACTTTGTCTTTCTTGCTTTAAAAAATAATTGAATCCATGTATTTGTTTTAATAAAGGAAACAAAACTAAACTAGTACAAATGTTGAGTTTGATCCATGCATCTTCCCAAAATTGTAACAACAATTGAATTTATATAAAATCAATGCATATGAAATTTTGTATATTGTTTACAATGGCGTAGCTAGGATTTTTTTTAGTGTATTCAAAATCGGCAGGGAGTGCAGGGGGCAAAGCCCCCAGAAGCTCCTGGATTTTAGGTTCTAGCTTTTGGATTTTCTGGTTTTTCGATGATGAGATATGTCTTAATATGTTACAATTTTACCTACTGTATGTGTAAGGGAAATGTTGAATTGTAAAAGAATGTGTATATGAAACACGGCTGCCCCAGCGGAAACCAACTGCATAAGACTTTTGATACAAGGCGTTTTGAAACAGCTCTATTTTTCAAAAAACAAAACATACAAACCATAAATGACAAACTTTTGATCAAGTTTATTATTGCGACTTTGTTCAAATTTGAATCATCCGCCGACTTTAAATGAAGTATAAACAGAATACAACTAAGACAAACAGGAAGGCATACACTCAAAATTTATTGTTTCCAGATTTCAGAATGAATACATAAACTGAAAAGGAGTTAAAAGTTGTTCATCTCATTTTAATAATTTTATTGTAGATCATTCTTTCAGCAAATAACATGAAAGTCAATGTGGTATAGTTCGTCCATATATTGATTCAAATAAACTTCAATTTATATTGTAAATTTTCTAATTTCCTTGTAAATGTTCAGGTCTTAATGAAATAATTTACAGACATGAGGGATGGCATGGGGATGCAACCCCCTACTTACCCCCTACTCCCCTACCCTCCAAATTCAAAGCTTATAAGGATTTAAGACACACGTTTGCACTAGAAAAGTGTTTTTTCGTTAGATTTCATTATCAAATTGCTTGAAATTGCGAGAGCTCCCGGGAACGATGTCATCCATCACTCAAGGGTTTAACTACCCAACAATGACTGTTTTCAAAATATATTGTAGTAACTGCAAGGTTAACGATGAAAATTGGGTACTTAAACATGCAGATTATTCCATTTAGCCTGAGAGGCAATTCGATGTGTTTACGTGCAATCAAAAGGAAAGTCTTAGGACTTATGCTTTGCAAAATTCTGTGTATTCATTTGTGTTTTTGTGTAAAGGGCACTACACCACTGGTGTATATTTTTAGTAATAGGAAGGGCCCAATTATCATCATGAGTATTGTAAACCTTAAAATATTTTATGTTTATTATGTAACAATGGCAGAAGTATAACAAAACTATTTTTTAAATATTAAAATTTACTGCAATGGATCAAATGTTTTAAAAATCTTCAAAGTTATGTCAGTTCACATATCATAATCATAGACATGTACTTTTACTGTTAATCTCTTAGAAAATTTTATACTTTCATAATTTATTTAATATTTCTTTTCCAATTTTGTTTGTAAATTCTTCTTAAGCTTCTCCATAAATCCAAAGGCTAGGCATATAGCATGACATTTTTTTTTTACAATGTACATATAAGATAAACATTGTTTATATTATGAAATGACAAGAGAATATTTACATGTACCTTTTATTATTTGATGTTATACTTATATACTTATTTACTTGTTCCTCATAAAATTGTGGTCCATTATATATTTTAATACACATGTACATGGTTTCCAAGTCTTTAAGTTATTTTAGTTACATTAAAGCTAAATGCTAAACTATGAATTGAAATCCTCCATTTCAGAAGAAATGAGTAAGTATTTACAAGAAAATATTTATTATTGTTTATAGGCAATAAGTCGGAAAACAAAACTCAAAGATGCAACAGGAAAGGAATTGGAAGCTATAAAGGTGTTTGAACTCTCAATTAAATTTTTGGTTGGTGACTTGATGAAGAATTTGAAGAACAGCTACACAGACATAAAGCAATCTGATGTGGAGTTTGTTATCACTGTCCCAGCAATTTGGGACGACAGATCGAAGCAGTTTATGAGAGAAGCTGCAAGGGAGGTGAGACTTCTGCTTTAAAGTAGATGTAAACTGTATTTAATGAATGTAAATCAAAGCAACAATTAAATCATCACTGAGTATTTAAACCTAATGTAGGCTATGTATATATTTCTGAAATGCTCACTACCTTCATACTTACAAGAAACAACTTAGAAAAGTATTTAATTGTATAAAATACTGTAAATACATAACATGGTAAATATATTTCATTGTTACAGTCTGAGTGATGGTTAACTTTTTATCTGAATTTATCTTTTTACAAGGCTGGAATCGACAGGTCTTCCCTGACCATAGCTTTAGAACCCGAGGCAGCCTCCATTCATTGTCAGTACTTGCCTGCAAACAGTCAAGTCCTCTCACTTTCAAAATATCTTGGAGAGCTAGCTGTTGGAACTAAATATTTAGTTGCTGATTTAGGAGGTTTGTACCATCATCGTTATTTTTAATGACTTGTAAAATCAGGGGCCTATGTGACTAGTAATAGTTCCCTTTAAAATGGAATAAGAATCAATGTCTTAATTACATGTATATGTTCCTAGGTTAACTTGGTTTGATAATAAATTATAAATACTTTGAAAACTAGTGTTTACATGCATGTACCTACTTTAATATCTAGATCTTTATAAAAAGAAAAAAAATAACACAAATTATTAAATCAAACTTCATGTAATTTCTTTTAAGTCATTCAAAGTTTTTATAATGATAACTGTCTGATCGAATTGGAGTTCATTTTCCTGATAGGTGGCACTGCAGATATAACTGTTCATCATAAAGTGGATGACGGGTCTTTAGAGGAAATGCGGGAAGCTAGTGGTGGGCCATGGGGAGGAAAATCTGTGGATGATGCGTTTGAAGCATTCATCGAGGACATCATTGGAAAAGAATCGATGGGACAACTAAGGACAACTTCGTTTGATGATTATTTGGAACTAATGAGGAATTTTGAAATGAAAAAGAGGTCAGTCAAGCCTGGAAAGGAAGGAAATACTTTCCTCTCTGTTCCCTTGGGCCTTGTGCAAATTGTCAAGAGTGACAAATCCCGGAAATCACTCGAAAAAGCCATTGAAATGTCGCCTTATGCAGGAAAAGTCACTTTTGAGAATTGGAAATTAAAATGGAAAAACGAAAATTTTCTTCGTTTTTTCGAAGGCACAGTAAGGAACATCAAAGCACATTTAAGAGAAATATTATATGACAGTGACATGACAGATGTGGAAACAATTTTGATGGTAGGCGGTTTCGCAGAATGTGAAGTTGTCCAAAATGCAATACGGGAGCATTTCAAAACGAAACGTGTCGTAGTCCCTGAAGATGCAGGTGTTTCTGTGCTGAAAGGGGCTGCCTTCTTCGGACACGTTCCCGATGCGATATCAAGGCGAAAAGCCCGATACACATATGGTATTCAAAGCTGGCCCGCATTCAACCCTGCTAAACACCCAGAGAACAAAAAGGTGGAAGTGAATGGCAAATACAGATGCAAAGATGTTTTCTTCAAGTACGTCACTAAGGGACAAGTTCTGACTCTTGGATACGAAAAAGCACAAATATTTCAAGCCCTGAATCCAAAAGAAAAGAAATTGGAGTGTGCAATATACATTGCGGACAGCAGAGATCCGGTATTCGTCGATGATCCTGGTTGCCGTCGTTTGGGTGTGTTGACGATTCCTCTTCCAGATCTGCCGGATGGCGCTGCTATAGAACTTGAAGAGAGCATGATTTTTGGAGAAACAGAACTTCGATTTCAAGCCAAAGACATTTTTTCAGGGAAGTCGTATGAAGTACAAATGGATCTTTTAGGTGACTCTGTAGATGAAGATGAATAAATATTTGAATAAAATAAACAAACATGTAGTATTCAAATCACTGTTTGCTATTCTTTGGAACATTGAGTGAACAGTGTGTTATTTTATATTAATGAATAATAAAAAAAAAAATTGATTTCAAATCGGCTGGAGAATCATTTTATATTTAAATGAGATACCGGCGCTTCTGATTGGTCGAGAAATTCATTTGACACCCGCATCAAAAGAATTAAGTCGGTTTTTCAATCAATTTTTGTCCTTTGATGTGATCATGACAAAAGTATTAATTTCATTATTAAATTGATTTACATAAAAGGAACAACATCTGTCTAGCCACTAAAACTGAGTAAAGAGGTATAGCGCACTTAATATACGATTTCGCCTACAGTATACCGCTTTTGCAAACTTCAGACATTTTCAATATTATACAATATTTAGTTAAAATATATTCAAAGAAACGCAAATTACACAATTACCGGGTTAAAAGAGTCTTAATTATCTTACACGACATCATTGAAATCTTCAGGTTTTGTAAGGAATATATAAGAAGATAGTTAGTATGCAATAAAAAGGATATTTGAGTATTTGAACCACTTTAAACCAAAGAAATCCGATTAAAATTATGTTCTACAGGTATTGTGGTACACGTTTACATTGCATTTATTTTGGTTTAACGTGGTCTTTGTACTGAAAATTAGACAAATATTTCAATTAATGATTTTCTAATACATTCATGTATATAGCCACATGTATTGAAAATACGTTCTAAAAGTATGTTGTGTGCGTGGCCTAGTGGTAACGCTTATGTCTTTTTGATTTTGCGGTCGCTGGATCGATTCCACCAATAAGTGAATATTTTTTTGTCCTTTCATTTAAACAATAATAAGAATAGAAAGCTTAAATTACATGTAACTACTAATCTTTTGTGTGTGGTTTTTTTTTTAAATTATGAGTATGAGCACATCCAATATGAACTGCTAGATCTCTTCAATGACACTACACTCTGTTTACACTTGCATTTATTGTATTTTGCCTGAGGAAATCACGGTTCAGAATACCAATTGACTTTATGCAGAGTTCTATAAATTCATGCAGGTTTTCTGAATTTATGACAAATCAGTGGTTACAGACACCATACTAAATTCAGTACATAGATTTCGAAAATCATATTGCGACAGGTATCTGTATCTATTTTTAGTACTTTCCGTTCAAACACGGTCTTGGCGAAATACCGGGAAAAGGCGCTATACCTCTTTTATCAAATTAAATTGAGTATAAGACTATAATTATTTGGTCGTGTACTTAAAAATAAAATTCAGTAAACGACACATTTGTACGTTCAGGAAATTGTCAAGATTTCTCTAATAATTATGCCATGCACGAACGGAGACTTACTAAAGGAAAGCATTGTATCTAAAGATATTTGATATCCTACATTACATGCCTTAAACATTGATGCGTGAAACAACGAGGTAAGGACACTTTTTTGACAAAGAAATAAATCAAATTTTAATAAAGTTGAAGCTTCTACGTATTGACTGTGTCTGGAAATACCGGTAATTCCCCAGTTTTGAAAGAATTGGTTAAAACCACAACAATAAAATATGTTTAAGTTTATGTCTATTTCAAAGTTAATGTAGCGTTTGATGCAGTTCTTCTGTGTCATTTAAAACTTCTATTTTGTCTTGGGATGTTCATTGGTATATTTGTTTTCATCAATATTTAACTTCCATTATTAGAATATATGAATGTCTTGTTTATGGAATGTTTGCTTTGTCATGCTTTTTAAACTCGACTAGTACTATATACTCAAATTTCACATTGTCGTGATCTGGTCTTTGATTTAAAAACAAAATCTGCAGTAACAAACTAGTGTATACACCTATTTGCAGTGCACTTACACCTAAAAATATGTCAAACGTACAAGGTAAATAAAACATCCTTGCATCGCTTTGCACTACCGAGATATGAAATATGGCATCGAATATCGGTTATATTTCATTACGCTTTTTGCCTGAATATTATTGAAAGGAAATATATAACAAATGAATGTAGAATTAATCTGATAACGCACCCTTCTTAATTGCTTTTCTGATCAGACAAACCAAGGTTAAGCTGACTGTGCATGTGTAGTGTGCTGTATTATATTCCATTCTGCAAAGGGGCACACAAAAATAGAGGTTGTTTACTTTTAAAATTGATTATAAAAATGTTCTCGACTTATTATAAAGAGATTGATAAATAGCATATAGGAATGTAATACATACATAATATGTACGTATATATTTTATCTATGAAGTAAAATGGCAATGTCAATTCAATATATAATTCAATTATATATATATATATTATTACGATATTGAGTATAATAGACAGACATTGCTTAGATCGAACTCACAAAATGAAGTGTCATGATCCAGGAAGTGAAAATTAGAAACAAACAGCAACTAGCACTTGAAATAGTCGTTGTGTGCTCATAGTTATTTGGATGTATATGAGGCAAAGGTTTTAGGTCCAAGATCGAGGTAAGTATTTGTAACATATATTTACATGTATTATAAAAACAATTCTGCTATTTAGATGAAAATAAAAATACATGTAGATTTGCATAATCGTACTAAATACAATTTTGACAGTTTGCTGTCTTTTTCAATCATTAAGTGTGTATGATTCATTGTATATCAGTTATTTCCGCTTTGACACTTTAAACGTTCCATTATTAAATCTAATGTCACATAAGAAATGCATCCTTATTACTGGTACTAAATTATATAATGTGCACGTATCAATGAATCTATGAAGCCTTATTGGATCAATACAATACATTTGTGTAGTGAAATCCCGTTTACGTACTTCAGGACACACGCGAGGTTTCTCAGTTTTAGATAATTTTTTATGAAAAATTATAATCTTTATGCATCTAAATTTGTTAATGTTAAAAAATTCAGGATACATTACAAAGGTATTTTTGGAGTTAAAACATTTTGCATTTGTCCTATAATAGCATGCAAAATGAAATTGAATGCTTATAAAAAAAAAAAAAAGGTTATTGTATATAATTTCCATAATTAAAAGGTATATATTCATATAGAAAAACATCTTATAATAACATGAAATATTATTATGAAATTATGAATAGGAAACTTTCACATTGCGGATACAGGAAAAAAAAATGGAAAATAATGGAAGATAGGTCTCCTCTGACCTTAACTTTAATAGCAACTACATGTAATGTTTTTATTTTCAGAATGTCAACATATCTCATTATTTCAACTATTTGGATATTTTACTTCGATTACTTAATCGCACAAGAACGTAGGTGACATATTTATAATTAGTTTCATTCATTTTCAAAATATTTGTTTTCTGTAAATATTTTACAACGTGGGCAAATATTTTAGAAAAATAAAGAAAAGTAATCTTTATCCTTGTACTGTTTATCTCTTCAATATTTTCGTCATTTTTTTTAATGCATTGCATTTACGCAGCATGTACCAGGAGCAATGGCATCTCAGGCCCGAACATCGCGGGTTCAGTGTATGAATCCAGTGTATTAGAATTTGACCCGAATTCCCCACTCTATAGGACAGACACTACAATCGAAGGAATCAATGGAGGAACTGATGTTAACTCGGGAGTTACTCTAAGTATCTCTCGAACACCAGCCACTCCAAGTTCAGTGGATTTGAATGATCTGGTTGAATTGGTAACAGAGACTGTCTCTGGTTCACCCTTCGGAAGGCGGACTTACATTCGATTAAAAAAAGAAATTGACAGAGACGTAAGTTTTAAATATTTATTGAAGCAGTAAATTCTATATATTTATATTCTCTGCTTGCCATTGGCTAGTGGCTACAATTGTGAAAAATCGTATTTAGCTCTTACAATGAATGAATTTCCTGGCATAATATCATTATATCTGTGTTAGATAATGATCATAAATGCTTATATTGACCCACCACATTATGCATTATGAGGGGGTTTGAGTTATTATTGTATTTTGGGTTATTATTCATATAAAATATGGTATGTTTCTAGGGAACTTCCTTCACAGCCGTTGATGACCTAGACACAATTGAATTTAAAATATCGTGTGTGTCACTGGTGAGTACTCTTCTAGCTTTAAACTTTTCAATTTGATGCCTTGATATTGAAATGAATGCAATTCTGAAAATAAGATGGCAGGCAGGTGTAAAGAGTTCTTTGAAAATGCATGAGCATGTAACTACCAAGGGAAAGGGAGTTCAGTTTTATTTATAGATACAGATTATGACTTATATAACATTTGATTCTTTTAAAAATTTATGTCACATTTATATTTTCCTATGAGGAACAAATAATTTCATCTCGCATATTCATTAAATTTCAGAAAAGTCCCACAGAAACAAAGTATTTCCTTGTGCAACTAGAGATTCGAGACATCAACGATAATCCACCCATCTTTGTTGGTACTCCTTACACAGCTTCAGTTGATGAGGTCAGATATGGTTGTGATAGAGTATCTGACATTAAATATTGTGTATAAATTTGAATTTGTAAAGTCATTTTAATGATAAATTTGAAAATACAATCGGTTCCTGTTGGAGCCACAGTGTATTCTGGGACATCAGCAACAGATTTGGATGCTGGATCAAACAAAGAGATAGAATATGCAATAGTTGCTGGAGATGGTAGTATTGTAAGTATTCATACTTTTTCACAATCAAAGATTTCAACACACTTCAATAATAATTTTTCGTGTGATAGTATTTATTGGGAATATGTTTTTGTTTATGTCATTTGTGTTTTGTTTGAATGTTTAGAATGATGGCTCTACCAGATTTCTACTCCCGATAACATTACGAGGAGAAATTGTTGTCAGACAGCCATTAGATTTTGAGTCTGTTCGGTCATATACTCTCAACATATCTGCAACTGTAAGTATTATCATTTAGTTTATGCTAAGATGTTAAAAATCAGTGATGTAACCTGTCCATGTATGAAATTTAAGCACATATCATTTGATTATAACTGAAACAACGTATGAAGAATACGATGATCCATTATCATTTTTTAATGTTAGCTAAATTAATAAAAGAAAACAGCTTGATTTGACCAGCTTCTACATGTTAGCTTTTGTTTTTGATCTATGAACACAGAAACTATTTTGTTTTTCTAAACATTGTGTTAAAAAATCACCAGGACAAAGCCAATAATCCCATGGACAGAAAACAAGCTACCGCCACCATAACAATTAGCGTCAATGATGTTGATGATCTGGGACCCACGTTTGTGTACACCGGGTGTGTTGAGGTGGACAATGTGTGTTTTAACCCAACTTATTCAACTAGTGTGACATCTGGATCAACTGTGAGTTAATTAATTGAATAATAACTTCTTTGACCAATATTATAGGAATTTAGATTTTTCTTTTTTGTTAAATTAAAGTATAAAGTAAATCATTAACCATAATTATATCTAAAGCTTTAGATTTAAAACAGGATTGAAATTTTATGTACTGCATGTACAATAGGACTAAACAGGATATACTATTTGGCAAGTTTTATCTTGAGGCAAGGCGTATTGTTTATGAACAATAAAAATTATTATGATACTTGTATTTAATCCTGTACCACCAAATTCTGGGAATCCCAATGCTGTTGTGAATATTGTGGCAGAGGACAGGGATACTCTTAATGCACCTATCAACTTTGCTATACAACAAAGTAAGTACTTGCAAATAAAAGAGGAAATTTTTCAAACGTGTTCTTTAAGACTCAATAGAGTAAGTACATAAATCTTAATAAATGAATGAAATTATTTTCTATATTCATTTCCATAGAATATGTAAAAAAAAAAAATCAAAATCAAAAGTCAAAAACTAGCGCAAGAGGAACTGTACATGTAGCTCTATGATCTTAACTCAAATTACCCTGTATACTCGTATATTCATTTCTGCAGCTAAGCGCAGTCACGAGATCTTTTTAGCAATCCATACGAAGTGTCAATAAATTTTATTTACAAAAAAAATCATGTTCTTGAAAATATAGACTTTCTATTCACAAAAGCGCCCTATGATTGCTATTAATTTTTATACACTATTAATGAAATTTCTGATGATTTGATTTAAAAGGTATTTTATTGAAGTATATACATGTGTCAATTCATTGCAAATTTCTGATAAACTGAAGCAATAAACTTCTGGTAGCATATTCTGTATCAACTGTTTGGAAACGTCAAAAACGTTTGTGGTTAATTAAATGCAATGGTTAGCGCACTGTCTTAAATTGATTTAAATTCCTTTGATAAAAGAAGGGCACTAGACCAACACATCAGTCAAATTATTCTTAAAGAAATTATTTATTTTAAAATGTTCAAACCAACATTTCATCTTATATAAAATCTATCATCTGACTTATTCTTAAATGTTTCTATCCTTTATTGTTTGGCGCATACTATTTTTTTCATTTTCTGATTTAGACAATAAAACAATTATCAAATCCTTTTTTACTTTCTAGAACTTAAAAATTCAAACCAATTTATTAATTAGAAATCTATCATATACATGTAATGTTTTCTTGAATATATTAATTTACTACAGTTTTTATGGAGCATTTTTTCTTTTATTATCAGAGTAATGAGAAGATCGAACAACTATCAATTTTTCCTCATATCTATGTATTCCGGTCATGTCAATAGTTTACCTATGCATGATTTTTACTTCTGAATCAGCTCTTCCAACTGGCTACCAGAATAGGTTCCAGGTTACCACTCAACAGGTCTCTGGTTCAGCTAACCAATACCAAGCTACTGTAACTCAAACCAGTCCCTTGAATCAATGCAGGTTCCTGAGCTGGAACTCTTCATTGAGGTCAGTTGCTTTTCATTGATACGAGGATGTTTTTGAATGCGTATAAGGTTTTATAAAAGGATTTTTCCATTACTTTTCTGTAGGCTCGAGAAACCCAGAGCAACAGATATTCCAATAGAGCAACAATTAAGATGACTATTGCCGCTGTCAATAATGATAGCGATGTCAACTCTTGCGATATAAACAGAAATTCGCCCAAGTTTCCAGTACCAATGTATATTGTCAACATTAAGGAAGGAAATTATACGAAAGAGCACCAATTCCTGTTAGAGGTAAATACTATATACTGCATATACATGTACAGTTTACAAATGTGACTTTTCATAGTCTTCAATAACGACACCGCTTATATTACTGTTCTAGGTTTTTGCAACTGACGAGGATGAAAATCAAGATAGTGGAATTTTGTTTGACATACAGGGTGTATCCAATAATGGAGCGGGGAAATTCTCTTTGTTATCCAATGGGCAAACGGGAAAGATCTCGATTACATGTACCGGGAATATTGTTGGTGGTGACCATTACCTTATTATGATCCGTGCTTCTGACCGAGATATAACAGACCCCAGTAGAAGGTTTGTACAAATTCTGAGAAAACTGGTAAAAATGTATTTAAGTGAAAAAATTCTGTTATTTGCAAAAGAATGTTTCAAACATTCTTTTTAAAAATTATGGTATGATTTAATGAATGTAACGTCTCAAACGTTGTGGATTTGAATTTTATCGTATTATGTTTTTCAATATGATTATATGCATGCAAAACAAAGATATATCAAACAATGGATTAACAATGTTCCGACTTTTTACTTATATGGAATTATTGGAATTTTAGTGGTTAATTTTTGTGAATTATAATATCTAAAAGTATATAATTTATTTTTCTATAACTCGTAGGGAAATGAAAAGTCGTGGATGAGAGGTATCCACGAAATACACGAAAATTAGGATACATTGAATCCTACTGATTATACAGTATTTGAGTTTTAATGTACGTACATATGATGTTACATTGAATTTCAGAAGTACTTCCGTTCCTGTTGAGGTCAGAGTTGTATCCCTTGGAAAGAATCGTTAAAGGCACAGGAATATAATATTTTTCATCATTTTCTGAAAAAGTCTAGCTACATTGTGATATCTGGAAGATTGCCAATAAAGTAAGGCATTTTTAAAATAAAAAAAGTACCAAAGCCGTTTTGATTCAACCATTCAAACAACATGTTTGGTTTAAACATAGCTATATATACAGGATAATTAATTAAAATTCAAAAATTAATTTATTTGGTTCACCATTATTTGGTCATTGCCTTACATGACATTAGTCTTCTATGATTTTTTTATCTTCATCATAGACTGTATTGTTTATCAATTTGTTAAAAAAAACATTTCATTTAGTGAATAAATGATATATATCATTACATTGAATGTGTTCAAATTCTTATTGTAGCTTTCAATTTGGTTTTCAGAATTATTCTTATTATATATATTTCCCATAAGTGGTTTAAAGAATTTTCCCACCGGATTTTAAAATCCTGTGGGAGATTTTTTTTTCATATGCAATCGGATGATCCCTTTCGGAGTTTAAATTCCTATATAGGAAGTGTTTTAATTCAGGTATTAAGTACCATACAGGAAAATGGTTTTTCCTATGGGAAAATCAATTATTCAATCGGAATTTTAATTTTCCCCCCGCGAAACATGCACTTTTTAAAACTTTGGCACTGGCATCATTATCCTGCACAGAATTACATGTACAGTCAGTCATTTAACTTACATTAAAAAGGCTATTCATTATGTATGTGTCTATGCGTTATTCCTTTTTTTTTGGGGGGGGGGGGTACAATTACAAATAGATTCGATGGGCCGTGTGTTTTAATATTTGATTTAAATCTTGTGCATGTATTCCATAGTATGATAAGACCCATTTATGCAAAATTTTAGACACTCTGGTGATATATTCAGTAATGCCTGAATCACTGTGTAGCTCTTGTTATAAATAATTAAAGTCTTCAGGTTTTGTTCAACTTTATTTTTTATATTCTACAAGAGTGTCATCTGTAGCCTCGTGTCATGCTGGGAAGTTTGTTTGAGAATGTTTGTTCAGATTACAGTGCATAGTACACAGCTTGAATTTTGCAATAATTGGTATATGATCAGAGGTATTAAAACAGGGAAAATGTAACCTCTTTGTAAGTTCTGTAACTATAAAAAAGTTTGTCGAATAAAACATACTCTTAATCTAGACTAAAGTTGTTTTCTTTTGAACATATGTTAAATTGTTCAGCACTTGTTTCAAAATCAATGTATTGTGACTGTAGAGATGTTCAAGAATATTTAATTCTTGGGCATACGAGTCAATTTTATATTCCAAAGGTAAGTATACTTCGAGTATATATAAGTAACTGTCGTCTATTTTTGTTTACAGTGACAAATAGGTCCGATTGACTTTTAATATTTGATTTATATCTTGCGTAATCCATTTTATGATAGAACATTTGACTGTGAAAATCAATTATTCTCTAGCATAATGTTGTTAGGGTAAAATTAATGTCAGAGGCACTTTCATTCTTGTGAGGTCATAGTTGTATAACGTAACCTTGGAAAGAATCATTAAAGGCACTCCTCAAACTTTATTTTGTTAAGTTCAATCAACGATTTATGAAAGTGTTAGATGAAATAAAACACTGAAATTATTTAATTTTCTGATGATGTCAGTTTGAAGCAGGTTCTATCGGGAAAAAAAACGTATAAAAGAATTGCAAAGTTGGCATTGAAATTGTTTGTTCGAAAAAGTATAAAAATATTAAATGCAAATTTAAATGTAAAAGAAATTAAAGTGGAATGCTACACCAAAATGTTATTTTATGGATCGTTAACGTATCCTTTCTGAAACATGATTTCGTTGTTCAAAGAAAGATATATGTTCTTAATTAATAAAAACGATTTTAAGTGACCTATTGAAATTGGTCTTCTTCCGTCGTCGTGCGGTGTGCGTCGTCCGTCGTCCGTTGTGCGTTAACAATTTTACATTTTTAACTTCTTGAAAACTACAAAGCCAATTGTTACCATTTTTGGTGTGAAGCATTTCTATGGTAAGAAGAATCAAAATTGTGAAAGTCATGGCTCTACCACCCCCGGGGCGCCACAGCCGGGGCCAAATATGCAAAAAAAACCAACAAATTTTCAAAAATCTTCTTCTCTACTCCCACACATGTGATGAAAAACCTGAAGGCATGGTTAAGATGTCCATGAAGCCTCTACCAAAATTGTGAAATCCATGACCCCTGGGTCAGGGGTTCAGGCTCTAGGGTGGGGCAAATATGGCCATAAAGTAAAAATAATGATATTAAATCTTAGAAAGTCTTCTTATCTACCCCATATATATTTGTTAAAAACTAAATACATGGTTATTATGTCCATGAAGTCCTCTACCTATATTGTGAAATTCATGACCCCTGGGACAGGAGTTTAGGCCCTAGGGCGGGGTCACTATAGCCATATAGTGAATTGTATTAAATCTTAGAAAAGTCTCTTCTTTACACGTGGGGAAGAAACTGAATGGTTATGATGTCCACAAACTCCTCTACCTATATATTTTTCATTGATTATATATGTGTCTATTTAGGTACATTGAAGTTATATTTTCAATTAAAAATATATGTATAATTTTTTTTCAGACAATTAATTTTTTTTAACCCCTACCCCACTTCTAAAAAGAATTTACTTAAATGTATACATATAGAACTGAAAAAAATAAAAACAAACTTGGGACTGGTATTGAGATGTCTGTTACATTCAACACAGATTGTTTTGAATTGACATTTATTTTTTCTATGAAAATATAACGTCAATGTGCCTCCATAGACACAGAAGTGTTCTTGTTCTAAAAAATAGATCCGATGCTGACTGATAAGAATAGGGTACTCTATATTGAGACAAACTGCAACATAAATGTACAAGATTAAACTTTTTTCTCAACAAATGGTTGTAGAGTGGACACCAATGACCTCCTTTCATATTTTTTACAGATTTTTAAATCTTCAATATAAGTCTGCAGGTGTGCAGTTCTAAGTGATTAAAAAGGACATTGTTCTGTTCTTGTATGCGTAATTTGCGTACAAAACAACATATAATACCTCATATTTATTGCTTTCTTATCTTTTGACAACAATTGTGGTCAGTTTTTGGCATAAACAATCCAGTTCAGAAAGTGTCTCATTTTGGTCCTCAAATGTACAAGACGGCCGGACACCCCCTAAAGAATGAACAAATCTGAGAAATGTCAAAAAGTGCTCGTGGTGAAATAGCGGGGGCACCACATGCAAGACATTAAAAAGTTAACTAGAAAAAAAAATCAAAAATCGTTACATCACGGTATAAAGAGTAAATAATTCAGTGATGATCCAGACAAACAGATATATATTCTTAACAAAATAGTTAGAATTGATATAATTTATACTATAATTTCATCTTCCAATATTCACAGGCACGTGGCAATTTTTTTAAACACACTTCATATTACAAAAATTACAAGATAGAGAAAGTTTATACGTCGACAAAGAAGATGGGGGAATAAAGCGGGTGAAATGCCTATGATTAGAATAGATAAGGTAGTTATATAAATAAAAGATATACACATCTGATTATTCTTTCAAAACTTCGTTCCAAAAGCTTCAATATACTTGGAATATATTGATTTGAACTGGTGTATGCGTACTAAAAGCCTCAAATAATGTCATTTGTTTATAACTGCAATGTCGTTTATTCTATAGAGTGGGTATGTGTTCTATATATTTTTGTCCTACTCTATAAGGTCTAAAAGAAAACTAACCAATTTCAATTATCAAAAACTTGGAATGATGACCCACTATACGTTAGACGTAAAGCGCACCAGACATGATATATAACCTCATAGAAATGATATTTTGGGGTTGGGAGTTCGATACCACCAAAACTCGAGTAAACATTTAATTCCTTCGTGTTTGTTAAAGTATTCAAACTGATCATATTGAATATAAATTTCAGAAAAATAATAGATTTAATAAATGGAAAAAATCATAGAATTGAAATTGTTTTTGATGATTGAACCAATGGGCAATTTGCGCCATCTTATTCTCCATCTTCCTTAAAGGAGGTCCAAGGCACCGCCCCCCCCCCCCCCCCCCCTTCCCGGTCGGATGATGATTTTGTGAAGTTAGTAATTTAGTTTTTTTTTTAGAGTTCTTTGCCTGTCAGATTTCGGGAAGGTCTGCCCCCTCTGTAATGATATTTTAGGGCAAATACAAGAACTCTAAGATACTCGAACACGTGTGCCTTTATTGGAACACTCGGAAGTACTGTTATACAAAATACGCGGTTCACATAAAACATAACATGACCAATGTGACGCAACAAGGGTAATCTCAAAATACAAAATCAATATAATTACACCCTCCCCTTTTGTTAAAACCTATCTGATAGGATTGTTCACCAGTTTTATTCGACTATTCCATTCATGAAAAAAACTATAGTATATTATGGCAAGAAAGATGTGCCATTAAGCAAACCAAATAATGTTATCTATAGTCTGTCCCAAGATATTTATGCAGCACATTTGGCCGATTTTGAATAAAAATACACATACCTGTGAAAGAAGTGCAATTGAAATCGATGAAAGGGAAAATTTCCAAGATATCTTCATTGACACATTATCATTTTTCACTCATAAAAGTTAACAGGAACGAAAACAAATTTCTTACGGAGATTTATAATGGGGAATGTTTACATCTTTCCTCCATTCGGAAGTCACTCGGAATACCTCGCGCAATTTTTCAACATTATTATCCGGGTCTGCTTCAATACAAAATCCCCGTAGACATTACATTTTTAAGCCGTGTATTTAAGCATTGAATGCTTATTTTTGGATGTCGTCGGTCCTACGACACACCAAGCGGTGCAGACAAATTGAATACCGCGCTAACTCGCGGTATGATAATTTCAATGCTTATATTTATATTCATACTGATGTCTATTTATATGAAATATATATGTATCGTTGCTGTAAAGCAAATATATATACGCTCTCAGTCAGGGATATGAAACATACATGGAACAGCCATATTAACATCTTATTTAGTTCGGTTCCGCGACTAAAAATATAGTGCCAGAAACTCTGTAGAGAAAAATCCCATTTTTTTAAGGAATAGATATAATTTAATGATTATTTTTCAAAAGTACATATCAAATTGGTTATGTAAGATTAAACGTTTCATTTAATCTTACAAAAATAAATATACTCAAAACACGTGGAGACGTTTATATTTGCGCACATGGCGCATGAATTATCAAAGTGTATTCATAGAAAACTGAACGTCGCAGATTTCCAATGCAAAGATAAGGGGAAATATACACTGAATGTAAATATTGAAACATGATTAGCTAGAGGGGGCGTTTCAGCGGAAATATCTTGGAAATTTTTCATACTTTTGATTGAACATCGTTTGAATCCCGAGGTATTTATAAATATCGAGTAATTAAGCAAAATGTGAATCCAGGATATCTTGGGACAGAGTTTAGTTTTTTTAAGATACTTTTGTGTGTGCGTTTTATTAAAACAAATCGCACGAGGAGTTGCGATTGCGAGTATATATTTGGTGATCCACGAGTTGTCTCTCTTGTACCGGACGTTGGACTTGTCGTCTGCATCAGTTTCACTCACAACTAAAACATTGTTAGGAACATGAGAAAACACAGACTACGTTGCAGATATATGGAGACGTCCAAACAGATACGTGTAAGATGTTTAAATGTTATAAATTATATTTCAATTTCTATTCAATTCAATTTCTTTATTGACCAATTAAGAGCCCTCAAGGGGCAACATGAAGGTTGTACAATTAACATTCATAAAATTAATGCACAATAAACACATACACAAGAGGAAAAGAG